>OU795039.1:58257117-58916641 GCA_917208275.1 Patella pellucida
GAACAGCACGTTCATTGCGCTGTTCAAATATGTAAATAATTTTCTGGCACATTCATATTTACTTAGCTTACAGAACGATCAAAGTTGGGTGGTCATAAACTCTATTACTATGATTATGGAGTGGGTAGGTGTATTCAGTGTCAAAATACGTGTCTTAATAACAAATTCTGGATATAATGTTACATATCAGTGGAAAGCACGTGCATTGCTCTTTTCAAATATGTAAATAATTTTCTGGCACATTCATATTTACTGAGCTTACAGAACGATCAAAGTTGGGTGGTCATAAACACTATTTCCATGATTATTGGGGAGGGGGGTATTTAAGGTAAAAATACGTGTCTTAATAACAAATTCCGGATATAATGTTACATATCACTGAAAAGCACGTTCATTGCGCTGTACAAATATGTAAATAATTTTCTGGCACATTCATATTTACTTAGCTTACAGAACGATCAAAGTTGAGTGGTCATAAACTCTATTACCGTGATTACGGGGGGGGGGGGGGCGTATTCAAGGTAAAAATACGTGTCTTAATAACAAATTCCGGAAATAATGTTACATATCAGTGAAAAGTAATAAAGTTTATAACAGTGCTTTCCACTGATATGTAACATTATATCCAGAATTTGTTATTAAGACACGTATTTTGACACTGAATACACCTACCCACTCCATAATCATAGTAATAGAGTTTATGACCACCCAACTTTGATCGTTCTGTAAGCTAAGTAAATATGAATGTGCCAGAAAATTATTTACATATTTGAACAGCGCAATGAACGTGCTGTTCAGTGATATGTAACATTATATCCGGAATTTGTTGTTAAGACACGTATTTTTACCTTGAATACGCCCCCCCCCGTAATCACGGTAATAAAGTTTATAACCACCAAACTTTGATCATTCTTGAAGCTAAGTAAATATGAATGTGCCAGAAAATTATTTACATATTTGAAACAAACAATAAACGTGCTTTTCAGTGATATGTAACATTATTTCTGGAATTTGTTATTAAGACACGTATTTTTACCCTAAATACCCCCCCCCCCCCCCCCCGTAATCACAGTAATAGAGTTTATGACCATCCAACTTTGATTGTTCTGTAAGCTCAGTAAATATATAATTATACATACCACTAAAAAGCAATTTTCAATGCTCTTTTCAAATATGTAATTAATTTTCTGGCACATTCATATTTACTGAGCTTACAGAACAATCAAAGTTGGATGGTCATAAACTCTATTACTGTGATTACCGGGGGGGGGGGGGGGGAATTCAAGGTAAAAATACCTGTCTTAATAACAAATTCCAGATATAATGTTACATATCACTAAAAAGCACGTTTATTGTTTGTTTCAAATATGTAAATAATTTTCTGGCACATTCATATTTACTTAGCTTCAAGAATGATCAAAGTTTGGGGGTTATAAACTCTATTACCGTGATTACGGGGGGGGGGGCGTATTCAAGGTAAAAATACGTGTCTTAACAACAAATTCCGGATATAATGTTACATATCACTGAACAGCACGTTCATTGCGCTGTTCAAATATGTAAATAATTTTCTGGCACATTCATATTTACTTAGCTTACAGAACGATCAAAGTTGGGTGGTCATAAACTCTATTACTATGATTATGGAGTGGGTAGGTGTATTCAGTGTCAAAATACGTGTCTTAATAACAAATTCTGGATATAATGTTACATATCAGTGGAAAGCACGTGCATTGCTCTTTTCAAATATGTAAATAATTTTCTGGCACATTCATATTTACTGAGCTTACAGAACGATCAAAGTTGGGTGGTCATAAACACTATTTCCATGATTATTGGGGAGGGGGTATTTAAGGTAAAAATACGTGTCTTAATAACAAATTCCGGATATAATGTTACATATCACTGAAAAGCACGTTCATTGCGCTGTACAAATATGTAAATAATTTTCTGGCACATTCATATTTACTTAGCTTACAGAACGATCAAAGTTGAGTGGTCATAAACTCTATTACCGTGATTACGGGGGGGGGGGGCGTATTCAAGGTAAAAATACGTGTCTTAATAACAAATTCCGGAAATAATGTTACATATCAGTGAAAAGCAGGTTCAATGCCCTTTTTAAATATGTAAATAATTTTCTGGCACATTCATATTTACTTAGCTTACAGAACGATCAAAGTTTGGTGGTTATAAACTCTATTACCGTGATTACGGGGGTGGGCGTATTCAAGGTAAAAATACGTGTCTTAATAACAAATTCCGGAAATAATGTTACATATCACTGAAAAGCAGGTTCAATGCCCTTTTTAAATATGTAAATAATTTTCTGGCACATTCATATTTACTTAGCTTACAGAACGATCAAAGTTGGGTGGTCATAAACTCTATTACCGTGATTACGGGGGGGGGGGGGGCGTATTCAAGGTAAAAATACGTGTCTTAACAACAAATTCCGGATATAATGTTACATATCACTGAAAAGCACGTTTATTGCGCTGTTCAAATATGTAAATAATTTTCTGGCACATTCATATTTACTTAGCTTACAGAACGATCAAAGTTGAGTGGTCATAAACTCTATTACCGTGATTACGGGGGGGGGGGGGGCGTATTCCAGGTAAAAATACGTGTCTTAATAACAAATTCCGGAAATAATGTTACATATCAGTGAAAAGCAGGTTCAATGCCCTTTTTAAATATGTAAATAATTTTCTGGCACATTCATATTTACTTAGCTTACAGAACGATCAAAGTTGGGTGGTCATAAACTCTATTACCGTGATTACGGGGGGGGGGGGCGTATTCAAGGTAAAAATACGTGTCTTAACAACAAATTCCGGATATAATGTTACATATCACTGAAAAGCACGTTCATTGCGCTGTTCAAATATGTAAATAATTTTCTGGCACATTCATATTTACTTAACTTCAAGAATGATCAAAGTTTGGTAGTCATAAACTCTATTACTATGATTATGGAGTGGGTAGGTGTATTCAATGTCAAAATACGTGTCTTAATAACAAATTCTGGATATAATGTTACATATCAGTGGAAAGCACGTGCATTGCCCTTTTCAAATATGTAAATAATATTCTGGCACATTCATATTTACTGAGCTTACAGAACGATCAAAGTTGGGTGGTCATAAACACTATTTCCATGATTATGGGGGAGGGGGTATTCAAGGTAAAAATACGTGTCTTAATAACAAATTCCGGATATAATGTTACATATCACTGAAAAGCACGTTCATTGCGCTGTACAAATATGTAAATAATTTTCTGGCACATTCATATTTACTTAGCTTACAGAACGATCAAAGTTGAGTGGTCATAAACTCTATTACCGTGATTACGGGGGGGGGGGGGCGTATTCAAGGTAAAAATACGTGTCTTAATAACAAATTCCGGAAATAATGTTACATATCAGTGAAAAGCAGGTTCAATGCCCTTTTTAAATATGTAAATAATATTCTGGCACATTCATATTTACTTAGCTTACAGAACGATCAAAGTTTGGTGGTTATAAACTCTATTACCGTGATTACTAGGGGGGGGGGCGTATTCAAGGTAAAAATACGTGTCTTAATAACAAATTCCGGAAATAATGTTACATATCACTAAAAAGCACGTTCATTACCCTGTTCAAATATGTAAATAATTTTCTGGCACATTCATATTTACTTAGCTTACAGAACGATCAAAGTTGGGTGGTCATAAACTCTATTACCGTGATTACGGGGGGGGGGCGTATTCAAGGTAGAAATACGTGTATTAACAACAAATTCCGGATATAATGTTACATATCACTGAAAAGCACGTTCCCTGCCCTGTTCAAATATGTAAATAATTTTCTGGCACATTCATATTTACTTAACTTCAAGAATGATCAAAGTTTGGTGGTTATAAACTCTATTACTATGATTATGGAGTGGGTAGGTGTATTCAATGTCAAAATACGTGTCTTAATAACAAATTCCGGATATAATGTTACATATCAGTAAAAAGCAGGTTCAATGCCCTTTTTAAATATGTAAATAATTTTCTGGCACATTCATATTTACTTAGCCTACAGAACGATCAAAGTTGGGTGGTCATAAACTCTATTACCGTGATTACGGGGGGGGGGGGGCGTATTCAAGGTAAAAATACATGTCTTAACAACAAATACCGGATATAATATTACATATCACTGACAAGCAGGTTCAATGCTCTTTTCAAATATGTAATTAATTTTCTGGCACATTCATATTTACTGAGCTTACAGAACAATCAAAGTTGGATGGTCATAAACTCTATTACTGTGATTACCGGGGGGGGGGGTATTCAAGGTAAAAATACGTGTCTTAATAACAAATTCCAGATATAATGTTACATATCACTGAAAAGCACGTTTATTGAGCTGATCAAATATGTAAATAATTTTCTGGCACATTCATTTTTACTTGGCTTACAGAACAATCAAAGTTGGGTTTCATATACTCTATTACCGTGATTATGGGGGAGGGGGTGGGGGTATTCAAAGTAAAAAAACGTCTCTTAATAACAAATTCTAGATATAATGTTACATATCACCGAAAAGCACGTTCGTTTCTCTTTTCAAATATGTAAGTAATTTTCTGGCACATTCATATTTTCATAACTTAAGCCAAGGAATGGGTGGGATGGGGGGGGGGGGGGCTTATTCAAAATTCCTTATATCTATTCTGAAAAGTATAGTCATGCCTCTCTTTAATTATATCCATTATTTGTTGCACACAATGCATAATATACTTTTTATTTCTAAATTGAACAAAATTAATTAGCCTCTCTGCTAAACTCGCGTTACAGAGAGAGAGAGGGGGGGGCGGTTTCCCGTGTTTAAAATGTTAAAATACGGATCTTAATACGAAATTCCAGCCACCGTGTCATACATCACTGGAAAGTATATTTCTATCGCTCTTTGTATCTATCAGTTATTTCCTGGCACATTCTTGATTACGTACTTTAGAAGAGAAAAATGCTCGTCGTTTGCGAAAGAAATAGGTCTCTGTCCAACAGTAACCTAATTACTAAAAATAGACTATACTTTCAGTTTATCTTATTTGTCGAAGGCACGGATTAGCTATACCTATCACGTGATTTCATTGCAGTCACGATCGTCCAGCTAATTTCTTATAGTTGGCTAGCTTGAATCTGCTTATAGTTGGCTAGAGATTTCTTATCGTTGGCCAGCTTATCGTTGGCCAGGTTGATCTCGGCCTCAGGCTGAGCAGGTCGTTTCATCACATAATAATAATAATAATGAGGTTTTATATAGCGTCTTCTTCATGTTGACACATGCTCAAAACGCTTTTAGTAATGGCTCTAGTGGTAAAACTGTCGAAACAGGAAAGTCTTTAGTGCAGATTTAAATTGATTAAAAGTTTGTTGATTCTTGATCTGTTGTGGAAGTTCGCTCCATAATCTAGAACCTGCTGAACTGAAAGACCTATACCCATATGACTTTAAAGGAGCTAAATCGCTAACATTTTGGGCCTAGAAATTCATAAAAGTGATTCGCAACGCATATAATATTTAGGAGATACATTATTAAAATTAGTCCAGCTAAGTAACTAATGAATATAGAACTTTCAAATTTTCAAGACCTACTTATTACTATCTCAGGTTATACTTGGCAAGTTTTGACCTACTTCTACCAAGTTGCCATGGTAACCAGGTAATCCAAGATGGCCGCCACTTTTTTTAAAAAATCATATTTTCAAGATAATCAAGTGCTGTAGGCTATAAAATATATATAAAAATAGTGCCAATTGTATAGAATATGGGGCCTAACATGTTTCCAATATTTTACCACCAAAAAAAGGGGGATAACATCTAAAATTTGAAAAATAATTGTGTGATAACTAATTAAAGACAGATTTTTCGAGAATTTTTTTTTTCGCACAAAGACTTACAAAAAACATTTATTTTGTCATCAATAAACTTCTAAATTGTTTTTTGAACAAAATATATAACTATCTCATTGTGAACAAAGAGAAATATAAAATATGTTATGGGACATGTCGGATCATCGCCAAAACTAACCTCATCGGGGGGGGGGGGGGATGCGAAGGTAGGCGGGGAAGCGCGAAGGACGGCTGGTCAACTTGCATCGGTCCAGGAACAGTGTCAGCTATGTCATCAAACGCCTCATTTTCTGAGCTTTCAGGAGATATGTCGTTTGTCGGTATATCGTATTCACTGCCAAAGCTATCGGGCCCTCAATCTTCGTCATTTGAGCCGTTGAAAATGAAATCTAGGGCGTGTTGAAATGCGTCGTATTTGTTGATATTTTAGTCGGATGTTATGGTTTTGTATGACCCGGATGTTGGCTATATTCGGTCGCTAGTAATACCAACGCTAGTTACACACTCCCGAGTTAGATTTCACGTGATACAAGGTCACTGAACCACGCATTCTAATATCCCGACATTTGTCGGCAGACGCTACCAGCGGTCAAAAACGTTGCCGACAAATGTCGGCAGACGCTAAGGAAGGGTTAAATATCGGATATCAGAAGCTCATCTTTTCCGGTAAGTTTACATCAGCAATGTTGATTTAAATTGACCAATAATTCGTGTTTTCGATGTCGACGATTTTGGAGGATTTTGAGTTACGGACTTAGGTCCTTTAAATTATATCTTGGAACAACTATAGTGACTGTTTATTTTGAGAGCGAAGTGATCTAATAGGGTTATAGTCATATAAGAGTTCAGATAAGTATTGAGGAGCTGCATTATTGCGACATTTATACACTAATGTTAATATTTTGTATTTGACTCGCGCCTCAGCAGGTAACCAGTGTAATGAAGCTAGCACATTCTGGATGTGATCAAACTTATGTGTCCTTGTTATTATTCGCGCTGCTGTATTGAGAACTTTCTGGATGGCTAGAAGTGCTTGTGGGATTCCATACAGTACACTATTACAATAATCAATCCTTGATAAAATCAACGATCTCACAAGGAGTTTACAGGCGTCAGCTGTGAGGTAGTCTCTGTCTCTGATGTTGCGTATACAGCGTAGATGATAGTAGCATGTACGGCATACCATATCAACCTGAGTCTCCATTGTCAGGCAAGGGTCAAACATCACTCCAAGATTTCTAACATTTTTAGAGAAATTTATTTCTGAAATACCGATGGTGGTTTTAAGATCAGGTAGTAACTTGAGTTGTTGTGATGAGCCTACTAAAAGAGCTTCGGTTTTATCGTCGTTTAATTTTAATTGTTAGCATTCATCCACTGTTTAACTGCAAGCGAACAGTCAGTAGTTTTTCCTAAGGAATCACTAATTAGCATAGGACTAGACACACCAATGAGTTGAGTATCATCGACATAAGAGTAGTGCCTCTGTTCATAGCCATCGATCACAGACCCCAAAGCGGTTGTATAAAGAACAAAAAACATGGGTCCTAGTACACTGCCTTGCGGTACGCCACAGTCAAGTTTAAACGGTAGAGATTTGGCCTCACCAAGTAGAACTGTTTGATTTCTATTACTAAGATATGATGTGATCCATAAAAGGGGTGTACCGGAAATACAAAACTGAGTCAAAGATGCTACATTCCCTGTATCCACTGCACACTGTAGGTCGTTGAGGACCCTCAACACAGTAGTCTCAGTGCCATGATGGGGTCTGTAAGCACTAGTAAGCAGACTGAAACTTATCCAACAACTCATATTTCGAAATATGGGATTGAAGATGGAGATTTACAGCTCTTTCCACAATTTTGGAAAGGAATGACAAGTTAGACACAGGTCTATAGTTTTTGAGAACATTGGGATCAAGAGACTCCTTTTTAATTAGTGGTCTCACCACAGCCTGTTTGAACACCGATGGGAAACATCCAGTACTTAAACTTAAGTTGACTAGTAGAGTAATAACAGGAAGCAGAATGTCTAACAGTTGAATGAGTAGCTTGGATGGTATCGGATCAAGTGGACATGTCGTTTTCTTTGCAGATTTAATGATCTTTAAAATGTCATCCTGACTAAAAGTCTCAAACTCATTGAGTGACACGACACCAGTCAAGTTACCAGGTGTACACGTGTGTGTATCACCAAGGACTACATGATCAGTAAACTCCTTTCTAATTTTGTCAATCTTTGAGGCGAAAAAGTCTGAGAAAGAGTTTGCCAATTCCTCGTGATCATCTGAATGTGGCTGAGTTGCTACGGATTGGGTACCAAGCAATGATTGCATGAAGGAATGACACTTATCAAGAGAGCTGGTATCTTCAGTCAGCTTCAGTAGTCAGCTTCAGTCAGACTATTGAACCGTGTGCGAGCTTGACATATATCGTCTGCTACAACGCAGTATATCGTCATTAAATCAGTTATTTATTACGAATGCTACACGCAACTTACAACAAGAGTGGCATTAACCCTTTCAGACTACTATACGTAATATTACGTCCTAAAATAAACAACCATTGCGACTACTGTACGTATTATTACGTACCCTGGAGAAATCGAAAGTTTCGGGAAAATTTTACCTTGACCTTTTGACAGTTCATATAGGGGACGTAACTCTAGTTTGTTTACTATCCAGACGACAGTTCAGGATGTTTTTTTCGATCTTTTTTTGTTATTAATATGGCCAAAAGAATTGTCGGTGAAATTTTAGCAGATCCTTCATTTTGGGAAAGCGACGATGACGTCGAGAGTGATTTAGAGCGGGACAGCTATGAAGAAGTATTTTTTGACAGTGATGCAAGCGACAATGACTCGTTGATTGAGGAAAATGTTGACGGCGATATCGCTAATAATAATAATGATAATGTAAACAAACCTTTTCCCGACGTTTTTACTGCTAATTCCAAACACAGTGATGAAACCCCTTATGAGAATCCGTATGAAGACGTAACTTTAGAATCTTCTCAAGATGAACATGGCCAAGTTAGGCCTACAGTTGAAATAAATTTGTGTGAATCGGCTGAATGGAAATATAATTTGATTGAACCTCCAGACATAAAATTTTCTTACGAAGATCGTGTTGGAATTGATCCCAGTATTGGGGATGTGACCACTTATGAGGCTGTAGATTTTTTTGAACTGTTTTTCACAGATTATATTTTACGTGATATTGTTTTGGAGACTAATAGATATGCTTCCCAGTCTAAGCAAAGTAAGGACATTCATAAAGATTGGACTGATATTTCTGTGCCAGAATTGAAGACATGGCTTGGTTTGATTATAGCCACAGGTTTAGTACAGAAGAAGGGTCGCTTGGCAGCGTATTGGTCAAAACACTGGTTATTGCAGACTCCTGGCTTCAACCAGACTATGACAAGTAGACGTTTTTTACAAATTTTATCTTGCATTCACTTTGCTGATAATACCTCAAACACTGTTGATAAATCTGATAAACTATGGAAGGTTCGTAAACCACTGAATTATGTTGTCAAACGTTTCCAAGATGTGTATCACCCTCAACGTGAAATCGCTGTCGATGAGACTATGCTCAAGTTCAAGGGGCGTCTGGGAATAAAACAGTATATAAAGAATAAACCTATAAAATGGGGAATAAAACTATTTACTCTCGCTGAATCTACTACAGGTTATGTACTAAATATTATTCCTTATGCTGGTAAAAGGGATGAAACTTCACTCCCTAAGAGTGCGCAGATTGTTTTAGATGTTTGTCAGCCTTATCTTAATAGAGGTCATAGACTGTTCATGGATAATTATTATACAGGTATAGAGTTGGTTACAAAACTTGCGGAATTGAAAACACTGTCTTGTGGTACTGTCAACAGTAATAGGAAAGGTCTTCCTAATGACATGAAGAAAGCTCAACTGCCATCAAAAACCTTGAGCGAGGTGAAAGTTTAAAACGTCAATGCAATAATGTGT
Source organism: Patella pellucida (assembly GCA_917208275.1). NCBI lineage: Eukaryota > Metazoa > Mollusca > Gastropoda > Patellidae > Patella > Patella pellucida. Next base: position 58,266,999 of record OU795039.1, read on the forward strand.
TGGCGGTGTCATGGAAAGATACTCGTGTTGTAAACCTTCTTACTAACATTCCTGGAAATTTGGATGATGTTGAAGTTGGTCGTTGGGAGAAGAAAAAGAATAATCAGTTAATAATGACAAAACCGCAAGCCGTCGTCACATATAATTCATATATGGGTGGTGTTGACCTGTCTGATCAGCGTGTAGCCTCCTACAGACGCCACATGAAGTCACTTACATGTACGTGGTACCTGCAAATTTTCTTTTTTTTGCTGAGACTTTCTGCCGTTCAGGCATTTCTGTTGTACCGCAAGACTCACACAGACTCAAAACTAAGTCAGTATGACTTTTTCGTGAAGTTGTCAGAAGGTCTTACTGGAGGTCGATCATTTACAAAAAAGAAGGGACGTCCATCTGCAGAATTGCCCCATGAAATCCGGTTTGATAGGAAGCTTTATCATGCCCCAGTCAAACATTCAACCCAATCTAAATGTGTTGTACATTCAAATCGTGTTGACACAACTTATGGATGTGGTGTCTGTAATAAAAGAATGTGCCCCTATCCATGTTTTTATAGATATCATTATTGTATTAACTATGCTTATAATGATCCGGAAAAAGAAAATGCTGCTCCTGCCAGAAAACGTAAAAAGCAGAATTGATTTATTTGGTTTCTGGTAACCCGGTACTAAATATTAATTGTTAAGCCATGTTATTGTTATATTGTTGATGTTACATGTATTGTAATATTTATATTGTTTTGGTGTGGGCTGTGTTCCCCCAGCCCCGAAACATGCTCGAGTTGATTTTTATTTGAGTAGTAACGTATGTTTGACACAAGATGATCATTATGATTATAGCTTTGAAAACCGCAAACAAACCACTTGAATTTTTCTTTTTGAGAGGGACGCAAAAGGTCTAAATCCATTACACAAGCTGTTAATATCGTTAAAGTACCTGTATAATTTTCAAATTTTGTTGCGATGTACATGTATACCATAGCTAATATACAATGTTTTGACAACAGTATGACTTTATGACAAAGCTTTTTCTATAGAGGTGATTGGATCTCCTAATAAATGGAAATCGAATCTATGTAACGTAAATAAAATGAAATAAAATGGGGTTGTCTTACTTTTCTGCACCAAATGGGCTAATGAAGATGGGCATACGCCATGCAGTGTGCTATGTGTGAAACTTTGCCCAAGCAGCGGCACTACAGCCTACTATTAATCCGAATTCCAACTGTCAAGGTTCTTTTACATGCACGCCAATGTATACATGCACGCCAATGTATCGTTTTTTTATCCCATCCGAACGACTAGACACTTTACCTTGTCAGGCCCTCCTGTACCAGACAAGGGGAAACCATGTCGGAAAATCCTGAAAAAGTTTCTCAGCCAACACCGAGAACAAACCCAAGACCTGGTTAGCAAGCCAGCGTCTTACTCTCTGAGCCACCACAGCTCAGCTGTGTGTAATGCCACATGTCAAGTTATCATTAGGGTATCAAACTGATAAAATTACTAAAAAATACATGTATTTGATGAATATTTTTACATAATAATGCATTATTGCTGTTATTGCATGATTGATATAATGATTTATTAACATAAGTGTAAAAATTTGGAATATATAATAATCTGTAAAATCTGTTGCTATGGCAACCATTAATATTTAATAGTTTTCCCTCAACATCTAAACTTAATTCATACAATAGAAGCATGAGCACTGTTTATGTCTATAAGATAGATACCTATTTGAATCTTGTCAAAATACCAGCGTTTTTTTATTGTGAAATTGGTTATATTTTTGTTTACGCATAACTTCACACATTTAACATTTGTTATATTGTTACTTTGATGTTAAATAATTATTCTGTGATAAATTGTAACATGTTATTGCATGATATAATGATATATTAAAATTAGTGTACATATTTGAAATACTTGAACTAAAAATATTGGTAAAACAGCGATTTATCAAATATGTTGCTATGGCAACCATAAAATTTCTGTCATTCTCCATCAATATCTGACATATTTTTTATACGCCCACATTTTCATGTGGACGTATTATGTCGTCGCCCCTGTCCGTCCGTCCGTCTGTCCGTCCACAATTGTTTGTGGACTCTCTATAGGTCACAATTCTTGTCGGATTTTAACGAAACTTGAAATATAGGTTTATCCCCAAAAGATCTCAGCTGCTTTCGATATTGGCATGTATCGGATCAAAACTTCATGGATTATGGCCCCTGATTGTACGAAAAATCACGTTTTTAGCTTGTGGACCCTATAGAGGTCACAATTTTGAACCGATTTTGATGAAACTTGACATGCATGTTTATAACCCAAAGATCTTGGTTCCTTTCGATATTTGCGCCTATCGAAACGTAATTTCCTGAATTATGGCCCCTGATTGTCCGAAAAATCACCTATTTTAGCTCGTGGTACCTCTGGAGGTCAAAATTATTATCCGATTTGTAAAACCGTTCGATTATATCACCGTTACACCCTAAAGAGGGTTGAGTTCAAATTTCGGAAAAATCGGACCAAAATTACCATACAAAATGGCCGCCGTTCGTTCGCGAATACTGTTAAAAAATGGTATATCAAGGTTGTGGACCCTGTAGAGATCACAATTTTAATTCGATTTTGATGAAACTTGAAATGCATGGTTATAACCCAAAGATCTTGGTTCCTTTCGATATTTGCGCATATCGGATCGTAACTTCCTGAATTATGGTCCCTGATTATACGCAAAATCACCTTGGTTTAGCTTGTGGTCCCTCTGGAGGTAACAATAATTATCCGATTTAAAAAATCGTTTGATTATATCACCGTTACACCCTAAGGAAGATTGAGTTTGAATTTTGGTAAAATTGGACCAAAATTGCCATACAAAATGGCCGCCATTCGTACGCGAATACGGTTAAAAAATGGTATATCAAGGTTGTGGACCCTGTAGAGGTCACAATTTTAATTCGATTTTAATGAAACTTGAAATGCATGGTTATAACCCAAAGATCTTGGTTCCTTTCGATATTTGTGCCAATCGGAACGTAATTTCCTGAATTATGTCCCCCGATTGTCGAAAAATCACCTATTTTAGCTTGTGGTACCTCTGGAGGTCACAATTATTATCCAATTTGAAAAACCGTTCTATTATATCAACGTTACACCCTAAGGAGGGTTGAGTTCAAATTTCGGAAAAATCGGACTAAAATGACCATACAAAATGGCCGCCGTTCGTACGCGAATCCTGTTAAAAAATGGTATATCAAGGTTGTGGACCCTGTACAGATCACAATTTTAATTCGATTTTGATGAAACTTGAAATGCATGGTTATAACCCAAAGATCTTGGTTCCTTTAGATATTTGCGCATATCGGATCGTAACTTCCTGAATTATGGCCCCTGATTATACGCAAAATCGTCTTTGTTTAGCTTGTGGTCTCTCTGGAGTTCACAATTATTATCCGATTTAAAAAACATTTGATTATATCATCGTTACATTGTAATGAAGGTTGAGTTTGAATTTTGTGAAATCGGACCACAACTGCCGGACAAAATGGCCGCCACTTGTATGCGTATATTGTGTAAAAATATGGTTTATCAAGGTTGTGAACCCTGTAGAGGTCATAATTTTAATCCGATTTTGAAGTACCTTGAAATGCATGTTCATAACCCATTCAAAGATCTTGGTTCCATTTGATATATGCGCATATCGATTTGTAACTTCATGAGTTATTGTCCTTGATTGTAGGAAATATCACTTTCTTTTTAGCTTGTTCTCTATCCAACTCTTGTATGTGGGCGTATCCTGCCTGGCAGCCGCTGGTTTTTATTCCTACAATAGTATGTGCACTACTTATGTCTGTGAATTGATATCTGACAGATACCTATTTGATTGTTTTTGATGTTTTTCATGAGATTTGTCAAATTACCAAAGTTATATTTTTGTAAAATTGGTTATTTTTTTTACGCATAACTTCTCACATTTTACATTTGTTATCGTTACTCTGATGTTGAATAATTATTCTGTGATAAATTTTAACATATAGTTTGAGTTTACACAAAGATTAAAGCTTTTTAAAATTGTAATGTTTGACTTCACATTTTACTCCTTTTTTCCTTGTAACTGTTGGAATACCACTGAAGTGTTCATGTCCAAATTTATGTATTTAGTACATTGACCATTCTTTACCCCAAAAAACCATAGTTTTCACATACCATGCTTACTGGATTTTATACATTACCATGAAATGAAAATCAACAGTAATTCAACCAATTTTTGCAAATTAATTGGATTCCATGGGTACTTTCCTATTCTGAAAAGTGTAGTCTGAAAGGGTTAAAGAATACGTTTTATATAAAGAGAAATAGAGAGAAAACCCCACTTTCCCATGCATTTTCCATGTTAAACTGCGGGCTAAATACGGCCAGGCTAAAAATAGAAACCGGAAGTGCGTCACACATAAAACCTCCTATATGCACATTGCCTACTTTGCATAGTGTATTTGGTTCCGTCCTTTTTTTTAAACTAACAGTTTTTGTCAGCTACAAATGCCTGAACATATATCTAAACCATTTTATAACTGATTTGATATGGACTACATAAAAATATTAACTACCGTATATGGCCGTGCTGAAATCCACCTTATCATACTGAAACCCAAACTACATGTATTGTGAAACACATACATTGTAAGTATAAAATATTGTAAGTATAAAATTTCAATATTTCTTAAATTCGTTTGTGGTTTAATATTTGTTATTTTACTTTAGGAAATTGGAGAAAGTATTTATACGCTACATTCAGTGGTAAATGAAATAAAAGATAAAACAACAAGAGATAGACTTCAAGTTTTACCTTACACAATTAAATTTAAGGAACCATCATCAGAAGCTATATTATTTGGTAAGTGACCCTTTTGTGTATATAAGTATTTATTTACAATAATCCTATGGGGGTACACAATCATTAAAGACTGGTCTTCATTTACCTAGTTGAAATACACTGTATAAGAGGATGGTTTGGAGGGGCAACACCGCCAAAATTAAGTTGTATTTGTTTTGTTTTTGGGACCTCAATTTGTTGCCATTGTTTATCCAGGTCCTCTATTGAAAAATACTTTTTGAGCAGAACAGGAGAAACACAAACATTCAGAATGAATCAAATCTCTAAATGCCTTTCTTATTGCCATCTAATTTGAGAATTAACCCTTAAAGTGCACATAAGATGATCGTGTGATTTTTTGGCTACGGGTAGCCAATGGTTACTATATCCACATTACTGAAAGTTAACATCAATCTGATTAAAATTAAATCAGCTATTTTCACTCAAAGTCGCAAATTTAGACCTCCCGTAAATACGACTTGGCCAAATATCGAAAACACTCTTAATCCCCTCCGACGCTACTGACGTCACAGTGACCGAATGCATATTCGGAATGTTTATTCCTTAATTACCTATATACAGTCGGTGTGTGTATTCATTAACGCTTGACTGATTCCTTAATCCCTGACTACGGAATAATTTGTTTTACTAAATGCCTTTCAAAGAATATAGATTAAATTTGTTTCGTAATTTAGAATTTGTTTTATAAAACCGGTTGCTGTAGCCATATTCCCAACGTCTTTTTAATCAGAATAAGCACACCATAAACCAAAAATGTAGCTTACATGGGACTGGGTATTGTTCAGATTTTACGAAAAAAGGAAATAAACTAACCTTACCGCCCAGAATCTAATACACCTATCCAGTTAATAGATTGCCGTCTAGAATGTGTTAAAGGCCACAAAGATTCATCAAAAAACGCCCAGTTTGTGTGCTACCGTGTAGATTAAAAAATATTGTTTAGTTTTGACATCGGTCGTCCACTTCACAACCGTTCAGTTCTCAGGATGTTTTTAAAAATGAACACTACCATTTAGATTTGAAAGGAGTTTATTTTTAGACAAGGCATTTATTTTCCCGGACGTTGTCAAGAAATGAACAGTGTTTAATAACACAACGGGTTAAGATTTTACGTCAAATTACCACTTAGTCATCGTTTTATTCTTTCTGTTATTCTTATCCCATTATAGTCTGGGAGCTAGGTGGGTTTTGTTCAACATGGAAGGTGCGGAAGGTTTGAGATGCTAGTGGTGTTTGGCTGGGCTAGGAGACCTCAGAAACCCAATTCTTAAGTTGTGCCATTGGTGGGTGTGGCTGGGGACGCCAACCATAGTACCCCCTAAAATAGGTTTATTCAACTTGGAAGGTGCGGCGGTGAAACTAGCATTACAATGGACTGATAGATAACACGAGCCAGAATCACTAACTTAAGAACAAACTTTGTGGTGGAAAGGCCACTTAAGAAGAGGTCAAAGGTCACCAATTAGCAATTTTTCCGAATTCACTCTGAACTGTTTTCCTTTATCTCGGGATCTATTCCAGGTATGTTGTACAAAAGTACATGGACTAGTAGAATACTAGGCAGTGATACATTGGATAGATAATGTGTATAGTATGTGTAATGGCTAATGCCTGTGAAGTCATCAGCCAATCAACCGGATTAAGGTCGTTATTGAAAATTTGAAAACCGTTTTTGGCTGTCGCATTTGAACTTACCGTAAAATGGATTTAGTAATCATTGTCTATTATCCTATGCAATTAAAAAAAATCATCTTATGTGGTCTTTAAGAGTCAGAGCTTTGACGTATAATGTCATAAGAGTCAGAGCTTTGACATCATATATCATAAAAACCAACGCCGTAATGGACAATTGTGTTAAAGTATTGACATGCATTTTAATAGAGACCCTTCATGTAAATGGATGTAATGATCCTAAATTAATATGATTTTCATCAATATGTTTTTGTCCCCCGCCTTTCGAAGAAAGCAGGGGACTATTAAAATGGGTTCGTCCGTCCTTCCGTCCTTTTGTCCGTCTGTCTGTCACACTTTTTGGGACACAATAACTCTTTTTCTAATTGAGCTATAATATTCAAACTTGGTGTAGCTGTTTATTAGGTCATTACCTTGATCAAGTTCGAAGATGAGCATTTTCCGCTTAGGGTAAACGGAAATAAGCAATATTATCGGTTGATGCTTTGGGACACGATAACGTAAGTTGTAATTAAGTGAGAGTGATGAAACTTGGTATATAGTTTTATTTCATCAATAGTATTCAATACCTTGACTAAGTTCGATAATGAGCATTTTCTGCTCAGGGTAAGCAGAGCGATAAGCAATTTGATTGGCCGAGACTTTGGAACATAAAAACTTTCCTTCTAATTGAGCTAGGATATTCAAACTTGATGTAGATGTTTATTAGGCCAATATCTTGATGGAGTTCGAAGACGAGCATTTTCTATTTAGGGTAAGCAGAGATAAGCAATTTAATTGGTTGATGCTTTGGGATGCAATAATTTTAGTTGTAATTAAGTGAGAGTGATGAAACAATAATGAACATTTTCTGCTGAGGGTAAGCAGAGCGATAAGCAATTTGATAGGTCTAGACTTTGGAACACAATAATTCTCCTTCTAATTAAGGTAGAATGTTCGAACTAGGTGTAGGTGAATGCCTTGATGGAGTTCGATGATGAACGTAGTCTGATTCTATCTGATAGAGAGTGATGATACTTAGTTTGATTGCTCAATACTTTTGAAAAAAATAAATGTGCAATTAATTAATATGTGTCATCTATTTATTTTGGGATTTCGGCGGGGGACATCAGCCTCACTGTTGGCTTTTTTATACTAAAAACTGTGGAAAACACCCAATTTAGATATTCCATGCCAAATTCATGCATAATGGTGATGGCCATGTTTTTTTGTTTGGCTGTAACTGAACTAAAAACCATTCATCATGAATCTTTTGAATTGGTTATGATAATAAAGATTGTTGATGACAACAAAAGTTAATTTTCTTAGTTAAGCCTGCATAAATTTTCTTTAAATTTGGCATAAACAATGCAAATTGCAAGTCTGTGGTTTTTCTGGTATCAATGGAAATGCAAAAAAAAAGGTTAGTTTTCTTGGAGATTTTGTTAGTACATGCTAAAAAGAGAAATCGATAATCACCCCAGTAGATGGAAAGTCGAGGTTATAAGTAGGGGACACACTCCTGGATATGTAGGCTTGTCTGCGATATCACTTATTCTGTTTATATCAACCCCAAACAACAACAATATGCACATCAAACATACATGTAATCTTTATTATTAAAGTAATCTATAATACATTAATACAATTTAGAAACCATAATAATAATAAAAAAGGTCCTAGAAATTATTAATAATTTCTTCTTCTGCCGAGTCCAACCCAAGAAGCTTTCGTAAGCCCCCCCCTCCCATTTTACTATATACCTGGCAATTGAATACTCTCTTTTTGAGTATGACCCTGCGGGCACATTTTCAAGTGTGTGAGCAGCACATTCAACTTTTATAGAGCCCTGCCAGAAATTATATTTACTTGGTTCACGCTCAAATTATATATTTCAGTAACTGAGTTTTCAAAGAAAACTGGTGATTACAGAAGTTTATCTGGTGTTGATATAAGATTAATAGCCTTAACTTATCAACTAGAAAAACAACATGTGGGAACAGACCACATCAAGAAAACACCTCCCCTACAGGTAAAGTAATGTAGTCTCAGTATGTCAGTTCACAATGAATAAATCTTTTCAGTTTTTGAATAGATATAAAATTATTTCAACATGTGTACCTGTAGGTATGGTATTTACTCCTGGACAGTTTAGATAATATTTTCCCAGGCATATATAGAAACTTTATCTCCTGTTAAAAAGGCTTCATTTAAAGGAGAATACTAACACAAAAAATTCTTTTAATATGAAAAATAACGTTTATATTAGAATATTTTTGACCCTTCGAAATTTTAAAAGTCACTCTAAATATTTTTACAAAGGAAAAATATACCAAAAAACACCCAATTGACCTTTATGCATATCTGAAGCCTCGTTTTGATTTTTTCCGCGAATGACGTAATAGTTGATCGACTTTGTGAATTTCCCTATAGAAGGCTATTGAAACTGAGCACGGCATGCCGTCAATTTGACTAACTGGGTGCATAAACATAGACAATTGCCTTGCTTGGGGATATACGAATAGCACCGACAATAAATCGGTGTCATTTTTTAAAAAATTTCCAAGCGAGACAACGCGCAGAAAAGGTCTGAGTCGGGACACAGCGATCAACAAGGCGATGTCAACAAATCATGCTTCTCTCTCAAATTCTTGTTCGGAAAATTTAGAGTTATACCTGCTTATGAACGGGACCAGTGCAATTTTAATAACTTTTTTATGTCGATAAAGATATAACCGTTGTTTTATCTTTCTGTTAAAACTCTGTGCATTCTACGGCGAAACCGGCAAGCTTTCAAAATCTATCTTTAGAAACCTCTTATGCAACCATAGCAACGAAATGTAAACACCGCTAGATAGAGTGGTAGCCTGAATACTATTGTTAATTACTATCCCCCTTTTGAAGCGTCTTCCGTAGGCCTATTTCGATGATTTTGCAGTCGATCATAAATAGTACTAAATCATGTTAGAAGTTTGTCCGATGTAACTTTGTAAATTATGAGCGTGATACTACTTTTTGTTTAGCGTGAGCGAAGGCCCTACTTAGTACTGGACCATGGTCCTATTACTGTCTAATGATGACGATGTGACCCATTTTTAGCGACGTTCTCGTATCTAGTATAGGGCATATAATACCATAATTATTAGTTTTTATCTGATATATTTTTTTCCCGATGAAGCGTTAACACCAACAGGGCCGCAATAAAGCCGAAAGTCATTGCGAATCGAAGGACTGAGTGATAGATAAGCTAGTGATAGGAAGGATAAGACAAGTTAAGGCGAAGGCGTGTCTACGCTGTTTGTAATTTCTAGTGCCTATTTATTTATCATTATTGTAACTAGAATGTTCCGAACCGTCACCGTTGTTCCTCGTATTTCTAATTCGCCGGTCCGGATAGGGAAGAACACTCTGGGCGAAATCAATGTCTGACAAGCTGTTACTTTCTGCTGATACCCTATTGATATATACATCGACTGCTAAACGTAGATCAACTATTACGTCATGTCACGTGATATAGCTTCAGCTCATTAATTGTCGGGTGTTTCCGTAATTGCGGAAATCCGAGAGTGTTTTTTAACGTTATTTGTTATTAAAACTTAAAAAAAAAAAAAAAAAAAATCTGAAATGTGTTACATAATCAACTAAGTAAATGATAAAATTAAACTTTTACTTTAGCATTCTCCTTTAAAAAAAAAAGACAACACAAGTAATTTATCTCCCTTTTATTATTAAAAAAGTTGATTACTTCCCTTGATCAATCAAATTCACAAGAAATCTAAAATTTATTTTGGGTAATCTATTGAAAACTTATTTGTGTGGTAGAATTTTCAAAAACTAAAGGTTTCATAAGTGAATTATATCACATTGTACGCGAAAACTTAGACCGATGTATCTGCAAATTGTATTCATTTTTGTGAGGTATTTGCAATAATATGATCCAAAATAATATTTTGACACTGCCTTAAACTGTATTTCCATAGTAGCAGTTCTTGTCACCCATTCATTATAGTACATGTACAATACTCACATTTATTAAGCTCAATTTTAAGTGTTTAGTTGTGAATATATTACAAATTGATTGCTTTTTCAGGCAGAATGGAATATGACAAGGTATAATTTGGAAAAACCAACAGACATTGCTGGGTTTTATCTAAAATCAGAGGTTGGTTTTGCTCTCTTTTAAAACATATTGTTCAGAAATAATGTTATCCTCTTCCCAGCCAATACATACATACAAGTGTTCAGTATACACATTGATGAATTTTAAAACTTGGTGCCTACTTTGTGCATAATTAGGAAAACTATCACTCTTTTACACCCTCTTGTTTCGTTGTCTACAGCTACATTGATCATCTGATGTTATAAAAAATATGTAAATATTTGCGACTTACATTACTTAGGTGAAGAAGCCTTTTGAATTTCAGCAGTATTTAATAACTTCAGAGTTATAGCCCCGCTGCCCCAGATCACTTCGTACAATCTTGTGAGCTCCAAAAGTGAACACGTACCGGTAATATGTATGAAATTTATATGCAATATTCAAATTTGTGAAATAAAGTAGCTGATTATATTCAAACATTTTCTGTATATTGAAAGTTGAAGAAGCAAAAATGTTGATATCTGGGTAAAATGTTGTGTTGATAAAACATTAAACCCCATTCTTTCTTTTACATCAGACTCCGTGTGATTGATCATGTTTATGTATAAACTCACAAAAAATTGTGAATATTTTTCACAAATAGTGCTTCGCTGTGAAAGTTTTAAAATTATCTCTATAGAAGTTATTATAATTGAATAATTCTTATAATTTTTTTTTTTAAACTTAAGGACAGTAAGTCAAGATCACGTAATTCTTCAGAGTGTTCAAAAGTAGATCTTATTGAAAGTAATCACACAGAAAAAGTGTTACCAGTCATCTCAGAAACAGGCGACAACCCAGAAAATAATGTGAAAAATGTTGAACCTGAATCTCAAATAAACAATACAACAGAAAATATTTCATCTGAACACAGCTCAGTTCTTCCAGCTCGGTATAAATCTAAAGGAGAAGGAGATGTGCTAAGAGCAGATGATATACAAGAGGGTGAAGAATCAGATGAAGAAGAAGAGAGTGATGATGATGATGATGATGGTGGATGGATCACTCCCAGTAATATTAAAGAAATTCGTGAGAAGATGGGTGATGTTAATACAGAGAAGGCTAATGTACCAGTTGGGTGTATAACAACAGATTTTGCCATGCAGGTATGTATTAAGTAGATATTTGATAATGTTAAAAATTAAGAGGGCGGGGGTATTGTATGTTATTGGGTAATGATATAACTATGAGTGAGATAATATGATGATTCATGTGTAACAATAAACCCAATTTATACGGACTTTACACAATATCCAAATATAGAAGACAAATTTCACCCTTCTTAAAAGTTTTGATGTCAACCATCTTCGAAAAAAGTTCAGCTCCCTCTGCACAACCTCAGACAGTGGAGTAACTTGGGCAATGCAGAGCAAATTGTTTGATGTACGTTCTGTGTAACCAGTCTACACTTATTATTAAATCAAGTATGCTGAAACTATTAATTTTAGACCAACAATGTTTCTTTATGTTCAAATGACTAGTCCCAAACAAGCTTTTTTGGTGACCAGTTTTTGAGATAGTTGGCTTCATGCTATTTTTCAGAATGTTTTGATACAGATGGGGTTAAATGTGATATCAGTTGATGGAATGATTATTAAAAAAGCCAAGAACTATGTATTGCGATGCTTTGCCTGTATGAAGTAAGTAAAAGGTCCTGAATCAACAGTATTGCACATACTCGTACATGTATATTATTAAACATATAACAAGATATTAATCCCTCTGATTTTTAGTAGTTATATTCTGCATTCCTTTTTGTCATATGATATGATCTTCGTAGTATGATCCTTAAAGTTTTATTAGTTATATGTTATAATCCTTTTAGTTTTAGTAGTCATATGCTATGATCCTTAAAGTAGTCATATGTCATGATCCTTAAAGTTTTAGTAGTCATATGGTATGGTCCTTTAAGTTTTAGTAGTCATTTGATCCTCTAAGATGTAGTAGTCATATGGTATGATCCTTTAAGTTTTAGTAGTCATTTATTTGATCCTCTAAGATTTAGTAGTCATTATGATATGATTGTTTTACATACATGTAGTAGTCATATGGTATGATCCTCTAAGTTTTAGAAGTTATTTGATCCTCTAAGATTTAGTAGTCATTATGATATGATTATTTTACATGTAGTAGTCATATGGTATGATCCTCTAAGATTTGTTAGTCATATGGTATGCAAATTTTATTCATGTGATAATAGTATGTGTTAGAATGTATGCAAAATAAATTGTAAATGTGAAACATGCTCAAGATAGTTTTGACATAGCCCATCTCTCATGCTTTAAAAAGCTGTTTTGGCAATTAGCATGTTTAAAATATATTGCATTTACTTAAAAATGCATTATGTTGTAAATTACTTCATTGTGAGCAGAGATATGGCTGTTTAAAGAACAATTGGAACTATATTGTAGTCGCCCCTGTCTGTCAGTCCATCCATCCACAATTTGTTTGTGAACACTCTTCAGGTCAAAATTTTTATCTGAATTTGACGAAACTTGAAATATAGATTTATCTCCAAAGATATTTATAGATTTTGGCCCCTGATTGTACGAATAATCACGTTTTTAGCTTGTGGACAATGGAGAGGTCATAACTTTTATCTGATTTCGATGAAACTTGAAATCGAGGTTTATCTCCATACAATCTCCCTTACTTTCGATATTCACATATATCAGTCTGCAAGTTCCAGGACTATAGCCCCTGATTTCTGAACACTCATGTTTATAGCTTGTGGTCCCTTTAGATTCCACATATTTGATCTTATTTAAGAAAAATTGTTCAAATATATCACCGATACACCTTAACGATAGTTAAGTTTGAACTTTGTTAGACTATTTCTCAGTAACCATTGTCTTGCTATATCTTGTATTCATTTTTGATTTCAGAATAACAAAGATATTACATAAACAGTTCTGTCCACACTGTGGTAATAAAACATTAAAACGTTTATCAATGATAGTAGAAGAAGATGGTTCTATTAAATATTTCTACTCAGCAAGGAAATTAAATTGTACAAAAGGAATGAATGTAAGTAATATAATTATATTTGTAAAGAACATTGTTAAAATATGTGATTCAAACAACGTCTACATCAGTGATTGAATTTCTCCCCTATACATGATTCTAGACGTTACACTAGAAAGATATAAACTGTCTAGAAAAGACAACTGATCTAGAAAAGACACCTTTAAAGAACTTGTGTCACGAGACTTAAACTTTTTGTACCAAAGTTTATGGGGTCCTATTAAGAATAGTTTGTCCATATTGTGTATCTAAGCAAATTTTTTTAGGACATATGAAGTTGGCTTCTAATTGAGTGAGAATGTTAAAACTTGGTGTAGATGGTCATGAGGTGAATGTCTTAATGGGGCTGAGAGAGTTTTGACAAGGACAGCTGTCTACTGTCTGAACCGTCATAAATTTTTCAACAGATTTCTATTTGATTTTGAACAAACTACTTAACTCTGGTTATTAAAAACTTAACAACTAAATATTTCAACAAATCTCTCTTCAAAAATTTGACTATTTACTTATAATTTGGACCGTATGGAAGACCAGGATGCTTTCGTCACAATCAAAACACCCCCCCACCCCTTATTAGAGTTTGGGCAATGACAAATTCCAAATTTAGGTAATTACATAGGAGATTTATTATATTGAAACCATTGCACGGATACTCAAAAAAATAAGTCATATATAAACCTAACCTTCCCTATCTTCTTTATACATGTATTATAAATAATTCAACAAGAAACATTAGTTTCACGTCCGATGTTTCTAAGTGTGTATTATCAATTTAATAGGATTCTTTTAATTCAATAATAACCATTTCAATAACATCTACTGTGTTTATAAGCATTTTGCAGCAGCCCTGAAAGCGCCTATAGGATGGGTTTAGAATGAAGACTAGCCAGAAAAACCTGGTAATAAGCGCAACAGTACTTCCACATTCGGAAGTTCTGACCATAATGTGATAAGGGAAACTATCCATAGTTTGTATTTCTTATCAAACTGACAATACACTCGGAAACCTCCGCTGGTTGCTTGTTAAAGTATTTGTAATATAAAGAAGATTTGAAAGTTTTAGATTTATTAACAAGGTATATTTGAATGTGCCTACGAGCAGGGACGGAAATGGAATGAAAAATCTGTGCATTTTAAATCTTAAATCTGTGCTTTGTGTGTTTAATGTTATTATATAAGTTAAAGTCATCAGCATCTTTTGCTAGAATATCAAATTTATTATTTAGCATTTAATTAAGAAAACAAATCAAAATACTAATTCAAGATAATATCCCAGTTTCAATCGATTTAAAAAAGCCATATCTCTCAGGAACATTACTTATTGCATAGTGAGCACCATAGATTGATGAAATTTCAATTCCACATATCTTTGTACATGTAAATAATGAACGGAATTGAACCATTTTTGACAAATATTCCTATTAGAGATTCATCTTTCTCAATATTGTGGTTTCCTAATGATTAATCTGATCTTTAAATAAATATTATTTAGGATACTAAAACTGGCACTGTAACATAATTTATCCTTGTAGAAAAATTTGGGAATGCCAAGAACTGGTAGACATGCTAATAATCCTATCTTAGTAGAAGATCAACCTGTTCCACAGCAACACCCAACACGGCGCTCACAGATCAAAGTTGATGCTTTAAATCCAGATTATGTAGCCGGTTCTTCACCATTTGCGATGAATGATGTCACAAGTAGAGCTGCACAGCTTGGTATCAATAATAAGCGTATGAGAGAATTTCATCAGAATGGAAAAAGAACTTTCATTCGTAAAAAGTAAATCTACTGGATAAATTTGATAAAACAAAAGATTTGACTTGGTTGTCTGTTTAATTAATCCTATTTACAGATCAAGTGTATGTTTTGTGCAATCCACAATATAGTTGCGGTCGTATTTTGCCGTCGCCCCTGTCAGTGTGTATGTGTTGTACTGTACATGGTGTATATCGATGCAGGACACACATCTGAATACACACCTACTAATCGTGGACCTGTGTCAATCGATGACATCCTTAGTTCAACTGAGGACTTTCTGAACTAAATCCAGGACTTTGAGGATGTTCAGAAGCCCGGATTTATTATCTCATTTGATTTTAAAGGGACTATCCCGATTGGAACAGAGTCTAAAAAATGCAAGTCTGAACAAGTATGAAATTTAAGGGACAAAATATAAAGGAGTGATGTATATACCCTGTCTCAAAATTTCAGCTCAAAATATCAAGTCTTTTGGATGGCAACGTCAAAACTGCTTATCTGGACACATAACCCTTTTAAGATTTAGGATCAATGTTTTCGTTGGATGGCCTCATAATAGATTCCAGTCTATACAATGAATGACATATGTGCTGTACTTGATAATGAAAGGTTAATTTCACCTACACATTATTATACGCCCACATTTTCATGTGGACGTATTATGTCGTCGCCCCTGTCCGACCGTCCGTCCGTCCACAATTGTTTGTGGACTCTCTACAGGTCACAATTCTTGTCCGATTTTGACGAAACTTGAAATATAGCTTTATCCCCAAAAGATCTCGGCTGCTTTCGATATTGGCATGTATCGAATCAAAACTTCATGGATTATGGCCCCTGATTGTTCGAAAAATCATGTTTTTAGCTTGTGGACCCTATAGAGGTCACGATTTTGAACTGATTTTGATGAAACTTTACATGCATGTTTATAACCCAAAGATCTTGGTTCTTTCGATATTTGCGCCTATCGGAACGTAATTTCCTGAATTATGGCCCCTGATTGTCCGAAAAATCACCTATTTTAGCTTGTGGTACCTCTGGAGGTGACAATTATTATCCGATTTGGAAAAAAACGTTCGATTTTGTCACTGTTACACCCTAAGGAAAGTTGAGTTCGAATTTCGGGAAAATCAGACCAAAATTGCCATACAAAATGGCCGTCGTTTGTACGCGAATACTGTTAAAAAATGGTATATCAAGGTTGTTGACCCTGTAGAGATCACAATTTTAATTCGATTTTGATGAAATTTGAAATGCATGGTTATAACCAAAAGATCTTGGTTTCTTTAGATATTTGCGCATATCGGATCGTAACTTCCTAAATTATGGCCCCTGATTGTCCGAAAATCCACTAGGGTCCCTCTGGAGGTCACGATTATTATCCAATTTAAAAAAACGTTTGACTCTATTACCGTTACACCCTACGGAAGGTTGAGTTCAAATTTCTAGAAAATCAGACTATAATTGCCAGACAAAATGGCCGCCGTTTGTACGCGAATCAGGTAAAAATATGGCATATTTTGATGAAACTTGAAATGCATGTTTATAACCGAAAGATCTTGATTATTTTCTATATTTGCGCATATCAAATTGTAACTTAAAGGGACTGTCCCGAATAAAACAGAACCTCAAAAATAAAAGTCCGAGTCTGTATGAAATTAAAAAGCCAAAATATAGAAGAATGGTGTATATACCCTGACTCAAACTTTCAGCTCAAAATATTGAGTCGTTTAGATGTGAGCGTTAAAACAGCTTATCCGGACACGTAACCCTTTTTAGATTTCGGGTCAATAGTTTTGTTTGGTGACCTGATAATTGATTCCCGTTCCTTTAGAGGTCTACACGGTGAATTGTCGATGTGCTGTACTTAATAACAAAAGGTAAATTTCACCGACACATTATTTTTATAAAATAAAAGTCTGGTTTTATCAAATCACCTCATAATACAGTTTGGGACACCGGTCTTCATTTTCAAGATGAAGACTGTGGGTTTAAATTGTTTGAAAACGTATCACATATATTGAGTTAGTTGCTCGGCCCTAAGGTAGGGGATCTTAATGGATTTTAACACAAAATTAAAGAGTTTTACTCTCAAAAACATTATCCGGATGGACCCTTTAATGAATTATGGCCTTTGATTGTAGGAAAAATCACTTTCGGTATTGCTTGTCCTCTATCCATCTTTCGAAAAAGTGGGCGTATCCTCCCTGGCAGTGCCAGCTTACTATCTTTTTTATAAAAAAATTCTGGTTTTATCCAGACACCGCATAATACAGGTTGGGACCCCAGTCTCCATTTTCAGACGAAGACTGGTGGGCTAGACTCTAGCCGCTAGAGTTATTTGAAAACGTATCACATATGTTGAGTTAGTTGCTCTGCCCTAAGTTGAGAAATTTAAGGGATTTTAATACATAATTAAGTATATTTATTCTCCAAAATATTATCGGGATAGGCTCTTTAAGGTCGATCTGAGGTGTTTAGTGTGGGTGATCTGAAAAGAAAAAAATATGATTATGTGTATCAAATATTTATTTGACAGTGAGTGTATCAAGTCCTCACCTGGAAGAAATAAGTTATAAGCATCCCCGTCAGTAAACATCTATGGCAAGGTTTGGGGCAGGGCCGGATTAACCATGGGGCACAGGCCCCAGGGCCCCTCACATTAGAGGGCCCCCCACAAAAAAATCTCAGTTGCGTCCAGCCACCTCCTCTAGAAATGCCCTCATTTCATAGCACTCGCATTTATCACCAGGGCTGGATTAACCATGGGGCACAGGCCCCCATAAAAAATCTCAGTTGCATCCAGCCCCCTCCTCTAGAAATGCCATCATTTCATAGCACTCGCATGGATTGGTCCACTGAAATAACGCCAGAATGCGCTAATTTTGTGGCACAGTTTTTTTCGGGGGGGGGGGGGCGAGGTACTTCTAAATGGCTTCACACAAGTGCCTGAAATGCCAGGAAATAATGTTTCCGGCCTCCAATTTTTGAAAATTTCCAGAAAAATAAGGAGCTCCCTCCCAAAAAATTGACAACCTTTCAATTATAAAATAATATACACTTGATTATGATCACAAAGTGATGCTCCTAAGGCACTGATGCGTCGGTCGGTTTTAATGGCGCATACACCTGATCCAAACTTTCTTATATCTCTTATGTGGAGGCTATCGGGCGTTGACCCAAGGTGCGGACACCAGAAGCAAACGCCTCTCCTAAAAAAATCTGCCGCCATATAAAATACAAAATTGCCACTCAGATATCACCCCAATGGCAGAAAAACGTGTTTCCTGCATCGTTATTTTTTAAGACAAGGATGCCGCCCCCATAGGCGAAGAGCCTCTCCTATTACCTCTTTCTGGGTCGGCGTCCGACACACCACATGACATTAAAGGGTTCGTTTTGGTCACCCTTATTCACTTGACGGCACCTTGTTGGTCTTTGGGGGCGCCGCCACCAAATTACATGATTAAAGATTTTCGTTCTGGTCGCCCTATCCACGTCGCCTTGTGGTGTTTCTGACTAGTTTTAGTTTAGAGGATAAGGAATTTCTCATTTTGGTGTGCTTAACATCAAAATGAGAAATAGCGCTGCCGAAATTGACACACGGGAGCGACGTTGATTGCAGCTCCAAGTGGGTGGAAAACGCGTTTGTGACAGTCTAATTTTCAAAATTTTCGTGGGGGGGGGGCTTCCAGACCCCCACTCCCACGTACACACACGAACCGTTCCGCAGTCAGTAACTCGGGCATTATATTGGCGTCCCTAACACTCTGCTGCACCCCCACTTTTACAATCCTACATACGGCCCTGCCTCAGACCCCCCTTGCGGGGCTTCGCGCCATCGCCGCTCGCAGTCGGTGATCAGGGCCCCCCACATGTTCCAGGCCCCAGGGCCCCCACCATGGTTAATCCGGCGTTGGTTTGGGGCGTTTGTTTGGAACTTTTCACCACACCAGTTCCACAAGATATTGGACTTTAAATAAAAATCCAAATTTTCTTCTCAGACTACATGTATGCCTATATATACAGTGTTTTAAGTCTGTGGTGTTTTTTACCACAAGAGTTACACAAGATATTAGACATTTTTTTTCAAATTTTTTTTCTCAGACTACCCGTATGCCTGTGTGATACCACATTCCACAAGATATTCGACTCTTGTGGTGAAAGACACCACAAACCCAAAACAATGACATAGTATATAATAACATTATACTATAACAATTATAAGATATATTATGTAAAGCAAAAAACTCAAACACTACTTAATGAAAAATACATTCTCTCAAAAGTATACTTTTAACGTCCTACTTTTATGCACCAACTGGGATAATGAGATAAATTTTGTGTGGAGAACTTGAAAGTGAACTTACCTATCTCTCTCTCTCTCTCTTCTCTCCCTCTCTCCATATGATATCCATGGGGTCTCATCATTTGAACCATTTTGGGACATTGATTCAGCATGTGATGAGAAAATTAATCAAATTGAGATAAGAATTTCTTTTTAAATAGATAAGAACATTATGTTACAATATATAGATTTAATTTGAAAGGCTGTCATATGAAAATTAATGAAATTGATAAGAACAGTCTGTATGTTCAATATAAAGACTAATTTGAAATGCTGCGATATGAAAATTGATTAAAATAATAAGAAAAATATATTCAATATAAAAACTAATTTGAAAAGCAGTGAAATGAATATTAAAAGAGCACAAATTATATATACTTAAAGCAGGTGTATATAATTATTTTTACAACAATTCCACACCAATCTGGTTAATTTTTTCAATTTTTCGTCAAAATGCTCTTAAAGTTAACGATTAGTATATTGTAAGCATCTTAACAAATATTATTGAAATTTATCATTCAAGGAGGGATTCAGATTCTGATATCCTTGCCGTTCTTGAAAATAACAATAGGCCCATTGTGTACGCAACACATAAATTTATAGAAAATTGCAATCCTTGAATGAGATATTTAAAATATATTGTGCAAACTTTGCTAATCTATTATGTAAAGACATATTTTCAAAGTTGTTGTATTGTGTATATCACTAATTGTTTTATAAGCCTATCTGAGGCATACAATTGTAAGAGGTTGTCTTTTTTATCGCACATTTTTGGCAGATAAAATATTCCATTTTGGCGGGAAAAAATTGAAAGCCAGTGTGAGCCCTGTTACTTTATAAAAAAATACATTCTCAATATTATACCACTTACCACAGACCTAAAACAGTGTATCAAAATTGTGGAATGTGGTACCACACAGGCATACAGATAGTCGGAGAAGACGTTTTGTAAAAAAAATAGATTTTTTCTAAGTCCATTATCTTGTGGAACTCTTGTGGTAAAAAAACTCCACAGACTCAAAAACTGACAAAAACACTATTAAAATTACTCTTGTGATACAAAACACCACAGACCTAAAACACTGTATCAAAATTATTATAAGTCGAAATCTTGTGGAATATGGTACGACACAGGCATACAGAGGTAGTCTTGTAAGAAATTTTTGAATTATTTTTTGTTTCTAACGTGTAGTGCTGATATCTTTTTGGTTTCTGAATCATGGCTTAATGATAAAAACGACACCCTTGTGGCTGCAGACTTTTCGTATTTCATCTCAGGCTTCACTCTTCATCATGTCCCTAGACATCGTCGACGAGGAGGCGAAATGGCGCTACTTAACTGATCTTCTCTGAAGGCCACAAAAAACATTTGTTCTTCTTTCAAATCAATGGAAATTTTAGATTACAATATTAAATGTGGTAAAGAACTTCTCCATATAATACTGAATTTACAGCCCTTCATATTCACGTAACCACAAAATATCAGTCTCCTGCTTCCTATTGGAATTCGGGAATCTCATGAAATATGCCTTAACATCCCCAGGACACTTAAAGATAGCAGGAGATTCCAACTTACATATCGATGATCCAAAATGTTCGGACGCTGCGAAGTTCATCGATCTATATACATCCTTGGGATTAGTACAACTCGTTGAGGGAGCTACACATGACAAGGGTCACACGCTAGACCTAGTTATTTTGCGAGCAGCGGATCCCTGTCTAGCCGATTTTGTAATAGACCGATCTCTGCCGTCAAATCACGCTGCAGTTCATTTTACTTCATCTATACATCGCCAACCGCCGACCAAAACTAGAAAACTTCATAGAGTTCTGACTAATTTACACACTGATGCAATAAAAGAAACTATTGCAACATTGTTTAGTGAAATAGATCCCGGTTCTAATGTAAATTTTCTGACTCCTGTCTACAACAAAATCTGGACGAGTGCTAGTGATGAACATGTGCATAGTCGCTCCACAACTCTGACGGATAAATCACGTGTTACACGGTTATCAGTAGATCTGATGGAAGAACGCCGACTTTTGAGACGTTGGAACGAAAATGGATGCATTCAGGGTGAGAAATTCATCGTGTAATCTTTGCCACTATGCGTTCAACTTATAATAAGAAACTTGATGAGGCTAAGACAAAATTCAACCGAACTGCTATTAAATCCGCTGACACTAAACAACTTTTTGCAATCATGGATAAACTGACAAGTTCTAAAATATCCTCTTCAAATGTTTTACCAGACCTAGACTCTCTGAAATTACCTGATATATTCGCAGACTTTTTCACCCAGAAAATTCGTGATATTCGTTTTACTCTTCAAAATTTTCTTCAAATACCCCTACATTTGTATCTGCAGCCGAACTTCCGACGCAATGTAAATTGTCTAGTTTTAAACCAATGAGTGTTAGTGATGTCACAGCTCCTGTGCGTAATATGTCTTCAAAAACTTGCTCATTTGATCCCATGCCCACGAACGTAGTCAAAGACTACAATGAACTATTGGCTCCAATGTTGGCTCGTGTTGTTAACACTTCGTTTGAATCAGGTATCTTCCGTGATGAGTGTAAACATGCAATCATTCGACCATTAATAAAGAAACTCGGACTTGATCCAAATATACTCAAGAACTATTGTCCGGTTTCCAATTTGCCGTTCCTTGGCAAATTTTGTGAGAAAGCTGCTCTCATACAATTCCATCCTTATTTTCAAAATAACTCCCTTTACGGTAAATTTCAGTCAGCGTATCGAGAGGGCCATAACACCGAGACTACACTCTTAAGAGTACATAACGATGTTATGTGTGCTCTCGATAAGCAGCATGATGTCATTCTTGTGCTACTTGATTTGTCTGCTGCCTTCGACACAATTGATTATGATATCCTATTGGATCGATTACGTTCTCGTTTCAGTTTCTCGGGTACAGTCCTTGACTGGCTAAATTCTTATTTGAGGGGTAGAACGCAAAGGGTTTCCATTGGATCGGTGGTGTCGAAGGAGCACACACTTCAGTTTGGCGTGCCAAAAGGATCTGTTTTAGGGCCCGTGTTATTTTCGTTATACATGGTTCCACTTGAAGACATCATCATACGCCACGGTCTAAACTCTGTAATTTTTGCCGACGACACCCAACTTTACATCGCTTGCGACTCTCGAATAGACTACATGGTAGTGGTTCGCATCGAGAATTGTGTTGATAAGATTCGATACTGGATGCAATCGAATTTGCTGGCGTTAAACGACAGTAAGACAGAAATAGTATGGTTCTCGTCACGCTTTAAGGATGTCAATATTCGAGCAGATGTGACTGATGTAAGGATCGGGAATGTCTAGATATCTGCCTCAGGAGGAAGATGAGTCGTCATCTAGATACGACACCTGTTCTTCGGGAACTTCATTGGCTACCAGTCCAGATGCGAGTTTTATTCAAAATTGTATGCATTATTTTTAAATTGATACGCCACTATACTAGCTGGAACGTGTGCGCTTTATAAATGGATTAAATTATTATTATTATTATTATAGTGAGTCAGCGCCCCTGTACCTTAGTGACTTGATTAAGGTATCGAATCAGACGATTTGAACAAAAGCTGTAGTAGTGTGAAACTTGACCATCAGAGGGTTCGACCAATACCAAATATTATGGTGATAGGGCTTTTTCTGTTTATGCACCCAAATTGTGGAATGAATTGCCAGTTGCGATTAGGACCATCTGTGACTTTAATGTATTTAAAAAACCCCTCAAAACTCACCTTTTTAAATGTCACTATGTTTAAGCTATCAAACAATATTATTAGGCCTTTATGTTTTTTAAGTAATCTTTTTGTACATATTTTGTATCATGTGATTTATGTATTATTTGTAAAGCGTTTTGTGATAATGTATGTAAAACGATATATTAAGAATAAATAATTAATTAATTCTAAGTCATATATCTTGTGGAACTCAAACTCTGTATCAAAATTATTCTAAGTCGAAAATATTGTGAAATGTGGTACCAAACAGGCATACAAATAATCCGAGAAGGACTTCCGAGCAGAAATATTTGAAGGGATTTT
Source organism: Patella pellucida (assembly GCA_917208275.1). Classification (NCBI taxonomy): domain Eukaryota; kingdom Metazoa; phylum Mollusca; class Gastropoda; family Patellidae; genus Patella; species Patella pellucida. Next base: position 58,290,906 of record OU795039.1, read on the forward strand.
GTTTTCTAATTTCAATATATTGTGGAACTCTCGTGGTGAAAAACACCACAGAATAAATTATGTATAATATTTTGTCCCCACGTTTTTCAAGATGATATTTTTACTAGTCAATTTTTCTAAACGCCCCAAACCTTGCTATTTCTATCGGGAAAACATAAACACAACCTTTGAAATTGCTGGCAGTTTTCCCGGGGCCTCCTGGTGGTTTCATATGACTCGCGACGACACCGAGGCATCACCAAATATTACGCTGATGCTTCACTGCTCCAGTGACCGAAACAAGTAAAAATATGCGACATCTCTTGTTGACTGCCCGGACGATTTAGCTGGTGTGGGGGTATGTTTCATTGTCTGGTAAACTATCTTTCGTATAATCAGGGGTCATAATTCATGAACTTTCGACCCGATACGTGCAAATATCGAAAGGACTCCCTACTTTGGCACTCATTAGTGGATTTCGTCGAGGTTCGCAAGTCCGTTCGTTTGACACTTTATCTCAACGATCAGTGCCTGAAATACTACCAGGCTGCATTTACGGCAGCCTGATTTTCAAAAAATTCTGGGAAAGACCCCCTACCCCTAGTTGAAGCTCGTGCCTTTGCCCTCTAAAACTTAGACTTTGCTCCAGCCTTACCCATCCAACCACAGGCGACAGGGCGGTTAATTTTCCAACAGTTGTGGGTCAAGTGTGGACTTCTTGATTACTGGCTTAATGTCTGGCTATTTCTACAATCTAAAAACATACATCACATTTTATTCACTGATTTATCACTGCAAATATTTGACCTGGGCAGATCTTTTGGAGGCAATCTCAAATTCAACATGCGATTTTACATTACACAACCTAGCGCGAATTAATTTCATGCAAATACCATTATATTACAGACAGCGAAATATAACAATCGCGGTGTCGGATTTAGATAGGTTAATACAGTAGATAGATTTTTATTGTATCTAAACACCCCATAAGAGACTGCGTAGTCGTGGTATGATGCAGCAACGGCAACTGCATTCCATTTGAAGTCACGCCGGGTGCTGTACACGGATCAAAACGGAGAGAGAGATAATGGGGTTTAACGTCCACTCGACACAAACTAGGTTATTTCGGGACTAACATGTGGTTTAATTTTATTTCGATAATTCGCTCGGGCGGAGGGGTCTTTAGCAGTGGGAGGAAACCAGAGGATCCGGAGAAAATCCACGAGGCTGATTGGCGACCCTACTCATTGTCACGTATAACCGGGGATTCAAAACCACGCCAGTTGACTTAATGACAGGCTTTATAATACAGCACACACGTGCTAATCATTCAGCACCCCCCCCCCCTCCCCTGTACACGCATCATGTTTAGCTTGTAAAGGACATATTGGATTAATTACATGTTAAATTACATCGCAGACAGGGAAATATATAAAGAGTTGAAAGGTCAATGTCATATATATTATCAAAAACCAGCTGAGAGACAATAAGTTCAATTTGATTAAAGTTATAGTAAAGATCACTCTGTCACACGGGATGGAAATGACGACTAGTCATAATATTGTTTTGAAATATAAAATAAACACACGTTATGCATCGATGGGTCGCAGGTGTTACTATTCCACTATTCCTTAAAATGGATATATATATTTTGCAATCAATATCGATTTTAAAGGAGCTAAATCGCTAACATTTGGGATCCAGAATTTGACAAAAGTGGGTCGAAATTCATATAATACTGTAATATGAATGTATATAAACTGATTTACATTAAATGCTTTCCGTTTTACTCCAATTTCAAATCAGTTATGTTCGGCGAAACAAGCCATTCAGTCTCAACCCAGTGCATTTTTTTTAGCGCCTGGTTATTCCAGTCCACATATGCAGTGTGATACAGTGCAATGTGTCTAGCCTCGTCCCTCGAGTCTCTCAAAAAAACTAGGACCGGAGCGCAATATGGTACACGATTCGTGTACCAATGTTAGAAAAATTATTTTATCTTAAATATCGGATATCAGAAGCTCATCTTTTCCTGGTAAGTTTACATCATCAATGTTGATTTAAATTGACCAATAATTCGTGTTTTCGATGTCGAAGATTTTGGAGGATTTTGAGTTACGGACTTAGGTCCTTTAAGTTTCAAAATTATTTTATATTTCATTGGTTAGAAACGGCGTTCTTCATTTATAGCCACGCCACATGCGTGATAATTGAGTAAAATTAAGGTAAGACTGTTTTATAGATTCTTTTAGCCTTAATAACAAGATCAAACTGATAAATGGCTTGACTTGTTTCAAAATATCTTACAGTCGAAACCCTAAGTTGATAGTTGGATTTTTTGCGGCACAAAGCCAACTTTTCCCTTTCCTCCGTAACGAAAAACAACAGGTTACTACCATACTTTGAACTTTATTCTTTGGGTTAATGGCAAGTGTCAGTCACACTTATACCCCGCTCTCAAGAAGTGTAGTTTAATGGTCGAGCGCGAGACATTAAGTAATATATTGATACTGCACGAGGCGATAGCCGAGTGTTGTTTCAATATATTACGCAATGTCTTAAGCGCGAGAGCATTAAACTTCTTAAAATTCAGACACTCGGTCACACTCCGCACGTGCGTTTGCAGTGAAAAACATCATGCCAGTAGTAATATTGAAATAATGTACTATTGGCAAGTTGCCCGTACATTATTTGAGATAATGGTACGCCAACATCAAAGGATGACGTCACATCTGTATTTTAATAGTAATTAATTGGCGTTGATATGGTTGGATGAGCTCTGTCGAATCCAACCCCGCTCTTTCTCTTTTAATTGCTTTACATCAGAGACTGACGAAAAGTACTAATTTCTAAAACGTGAATGCACATGCCCCATACCTTGCAAAAAAGCAGGCACTATTAACTAATTTGGCCAGATGAACAGTACATTACAAAAGAGGTTAATATGACGTGTTTATAATTATTATTTGAATGATATTTCGTTAGCACGATCTTTTATTGTCCTTACAAAGAGAATCTGTGGAATTGTAGCGTCTGCTTCGTCTAACTACAAATAGTGCCACGTGTAAGTAGGGTATACTTGATAATCATTCCACGACTCTTTTTTTTTTTGAGGGGGGGGGGGTAACATAGCTTCCATATTTGTTGTAGGCCTACTTTGAGCAGTGGTGGAGAATTTAGTCAGGCCATTTATACATGTAAAAAATCAAAGCAAAAAGCGAAGTGAACACTTCTTACCTTTGTAACTCAAGTGGAAATATTATCACTCAGGTAAAAAGTTTTGAAAAAGCCATGCAAAGTAAAATACGCCAGCAAAGCATCTATATCTCGAAAGAAAAACTTGGAATTGAAATTCACACCACACGGCAGCTTTCCCAAGTGCGTAATAAAACTCACAACGAATCGTGCCAATTTTGAAAATTAACAAGCTTTCATCCTGCTTCGACTTAAAAAAATAAATCCATTTATAACTATAGCTTCTGTAACTCCATTAAGAAAGGATTCATGCGCTCCTGGCCCCATTGCTTGAAACCAAATTTGAAATAAATCAGTTGAAAACTACATCCTATCCTATGTTGAGTTCATAGGATTTTCGGAAGGGGAGGGATAACTCTATAATGTAAGATGGCGAAATGGTGAAAATCAATTGTTGAATAGGGTTCACTCTCTTGAACCTAATGATTTACACCAAATTTTCAATTGACCCACGAAAAACCATGGATGAAATAGATTTAGAAAATTACGTACGTTATTTTGGTGGGGTAAGTATGAAATGTACGCTGATAAAAAAAAGAATTCTATTTCGTTGATCTGATTTGTTATTTCGAGTAAATTTTGGTTTCGATAGTTTATGCGAATATCGAATTGTTTATTAATTTTAGTGTGACTAGCTGTGTCGACAGTGGAACGCAAAATAGAGGATATTCCCAGCCTAGTTTTATCTGTAGATAGATTGTCATTCCATAAAACAAATCAACCCAAAATTTTACTTTTGAATCAGGTCAAAGACATACTCCATAGCTTACAATAATTCTCTAAAACATTTGTGTGTCTGTTAAATATTTTTGAAAACCCTTAAATAGGTTAGCAGCACTATTGCACATCGGCAGATCACAAATGCTTCGCATTGGACTAACCAAACAAATCATCCTGGTTTCTTGTTCAAAAGATAACAAAAACGCCTGTTAGACTTAACAGTCTGAGTACTTGGACAAGTTACAAAGTACGCCAAACTGAAAACATTCTGAATCCAGTTTCTTTATATAAATATATTAATCTACGCAAAATTGTCTAACCCAAGGGTTCATTAGAGTTTTATTCCAGGCATACCTTAACGAGCGAGGATGTCTTTTCTAAGATCTATTAAGAAAACAAAAGAAAGAGTCCATACCAAACAGTGAAAATGTGCAGTGTAAACTTCCTCAGTACAGTATCAATAAAGGGGTCAGTGCAATGCTGTTTTATTTCTCAAAGTTAAAGATTAGATAATACACTGAAAGTTCGCATTATAATAGTTAAAAACTAGACAATGTAAAGGGGATTTGCTGATAATTTAAGTCAAATTGATCCACTGTAAACCTAAATTTAAGATCGGCCTAGCCACAATCATCATGACTAAAGTCGACACGATCATCATGATTAAATGATGAATGAAAGTTGCGCAGCAAATCGGATCCTAATCCAATAAATTTCGCAGGCGCGGACATCAAGAGTTGATTATCGTCAGATATAGATCTTGCATAATGTATATGTATGTTTAATCAATATATTGATTGTTGATTATCGTCAGATATAGATCTTGCATAATGTATATGTATGTTTAATCAATATATTGATTAACTACGTTTGGTTGTTTTTATATTGTATACATTTTATACCATTGGCTTTTTTGGCCTCAAAGTATTTGAATAAAGATATTATTATTATATACATATTATTATATAAACCCTTTAAACATCAACACGCCGGAGGCAGTAATTACGTGATTGGTCAAAAAAAGACAAGGAATGTCCTAATATAGAAACTACGTCATCATATATTTGTAAAATATTTGTTGGTGCCATGCCATGTACATGTAATCATGTTTACGATATCGATTGGTGACAGACATGCTTTAAAAAAATGAATTCATTACAAAGCAGAATGTTTGAAAAATACGGAAGCCCATTAGGGTCAATCAAATGAAAAAAAAATTCTGACTATCTTGTTATAACAAGATAGCCTATCTTGTTATTACAAGATAGCTATCTTGATATTACAAGATAGGCTATCTTGTTATTACAAGATACGGGGAAGCCCATGCGTAACTTATTTTAAGGTCGCCATACACCGATTTATAGAATAGCTAGGTTAACTTTATACTCCCACCAACTTCATATTAATATCACGATTCGTCAATTTTAATGCCCCCCTTAAAGCCACAGAACGCTATTTATATTTTTCTGAAAATTTTAAATTTTGATTATTTTTACCATTGGGTCAACTATTTTAAGTGTGGAATAAATTTCACACGCTATACCATTTGGACTTTTGACAAATGCATAACAAATTGCAGACCCATATGGTACGGTATGTGAAATGTTAATGATATAGGTACAGTACGGTTTTCTCCCACTGCTAAAGACCCCTACGCGCAAGCCAATTATTGAAATAAAATTGAACCATCCTACTGCAATTACCTAGTCTATCGAGTGGACGTTAACCCCCCTCCCCTCTCTCTCCCTCTCTCTCTCTCACACACACACACACTCTCTCTCTCTCTCTCTCTCTCCCACTGAACCACCGAGGCTCCCCCCTTATATGAACGTAACTATATCTACCTACATGACTATGACTCACTGTAAAATATATTAAATAAGGTTTTATGTTACGATTGATTACACAAAGTTAACTATCTACACGGTCGATTTCGTATGAAATACAATTTCCGTTATTATCTTTTTTCCAGATCCAATTTTTTGAGCAAACATACAAAATATTATAAGTTTTAATTGGCCCAAAAGTTATATTAAACGAACTGGTATATATTATATAGGACGTGGACAATGTTTTTTTTAAAGAAATGTTTAGTGGGTGCCGAAGTAAGTATTCTCATGGTTATTCCACTATGATGTCAGCAAATATGGCCGCCGACTTTATATCAGTTTTTTCCTACCTGCTCTAGTTTTCTGTCAATTTCTATGAAATAAAGGCCAGCAGGAAGCGGTTTCTGTAATCTTATTTTGTTAAAATTTGATTAATTTTCAAGAAAACACATTTTTTAGTTACAACATGGAAAAAGTTCAAAAATATAAAATGAAATGAGTTTAACGTCCTACTGTTCTGCTCCTGAACTAGGTAAATGAAGAACGGCACGAGGGAAATTTTGCCTGGGCAGCGGTGCTACGGCCTATTCTTTTATCGAATTCCAATTGCCTTGGGACCTTTAACTTGCACACTAATGTGTACACGAAACCTCTGTTTTTCGACCCATCCGAACGACTAGACAGCTGTCCTTATCCGGTCCTCCGTCCTGCATCACTGACAATGTAAAACGACGCCGGAAAATCTAGATGAACTTTCACGGCCAATGTACCCGACCTGCAGGCTAGCGAGCTTACCGACCCCCCTTTTAAGATACTGATGATGGAACATAAATTGGTGTGTATTAATGAAGGCAGCTCAGAATCAAAAAAATGTTTCTGTCTAGTGGACTAAAAAAAAAAACACATAACACGCAGGATCAAATGATGTAGAGTTTTAATTTTTTTTTTTTCTTATTTTGCATATATATTAAAATTCAAGAATAATTTCACATGTGTTTCATAGACATTTTAAACGTGTTTAAAAATCAATCACGTCCATGTATATTTCAAATGTAGAAAGACAGAGGGGGAGAATGGGATTTAACGTCCACTTGGCACTAAGTAGGTCATTTCAGGTCTCACATATGGTTCAATTTTATTTTAATAATTCGATTGCGAGTCGGGGTTTTAGCTGTGGGAGGAAACCGGAGAAAACCTACGAGGTTGAACAGGTGACCCTACTACTTGTCACGTACAACCGGGTAATCGAAATCACGCCAACTGCAATATACATCTAAACCATCTTTGCTGTGTAGGATGTAAGCGAGTCAATTGAGCTAAAAAACAAAATTTGCGCCCGCGCATGTACTGTCCCTACCACTATTTTTTGCGATCTACGTCCCTGTAGACACCCAATCTTACTCGAAAAGTACTGGATTACCCGATAAGCACCAATTGGGCAAGCAATGGGCAAAAATTGCAGGGTATCACTACTGGCAACCCGACTGTTGTCTGCCAGCTTACTGTGTGCTAGCTTGACTGAGGGAGCGGTTGTTATTTCTTGGTCAAATGGTTAGGCGGTTTGGGAACATTGAGGGGTGTCAACTGAAAAATATTAAGAATTTACTTAGGTCTCAATATGTACGATAAATGGGCAGTAAGTAACGAAAATACATTTGAGTATGTTTTAGTCCAAATGTATCATCATATCACATAGTTTGTTCGCAGGAATGTAACCTTTAAGGGGAACATGATATCAATGAGGGTATGATATTAATGGAAACATGACCCGAATGGGCCGACCTCTAACGCAAAAAAAAGAGAGAGAGAGATGGGGTTTAACGTCCACTCGGCACAAACTAGGTCATTTTGGGACTTACGTGTGGTTTTCAATTTTTATTTCAATAATTCGCTTGCGCGTATGGGTCTTTAGCAGTGGGGAGAAACCGGAGTGCCCGGAGGAAACCCACGAGGTTGAGAAGACTCCCCTATCTCCATGTCACATACGCTCACACTAGGGCTCGAAACCACAGCCGCAAGCCAGAGGTGACCGGCCAGCTAGAGATCGAAGCGCGGCACTCTAGACCACTAGGCCATCCCAACAACCCGTAACGCAAAAAAGTAATTCGCTTGCCCAGTTACCCGATAAATCAGTGTAGGCCGTACTTGAAATAAACTGGTTAGAACACTTTTCTTTCATGTGATTGACCCTAATGGGCTACTTCGTATCTTGTAATTAAAAGAAAACTATCTTGTTATTACAAGATAGGCTATATTAGGCTATCTTGTAATAACAAGATAGGCTATCTTGTAAGATAGTGATATAAAATGCCTATCTTGTAATAACAAGATACCTATCTTGTAATAACAAGATAGCCTAATATAGCCTATCTTGTAATAACAAGATAGCTATCTTGTAATTACAAGATAGTCAGAATATATTTTTTTTCATTTGATTGACCCTGATGGTCTTCCGTAGAAAAACAAGTTGATTATGGCTTTAAAATATCTAGCTTACCAGATTTAAGTTTTTATCTAAACAATATTTATTCACCGAAAATGGATTGTAGAATAGGCAGAAGCCTATAGACCCCTTTTCCATTCAAGTGAATGAAATGAAAGGGTGTTTAACGTCCTATTGTTCTGCTCTTAACTGGAATAATAAAGACGGGCATAATAATATAACACTATAAGGTTATTTTAGGTCTAAGAAAAGTGTTCTGTGTAATATAGAAATCTTTACCTACATGGTGTGGGACGAAAACTGGGGTAATGGAGTAGCTTGCATTATTCTTCTTCTATTTTAGTCTTAGTTACCGACAGCTATGTCAGTATCCGTTGTTAAAAGTAGGATACTATCGTCCAGCCATCTCGTGCACGATTTACTACAATTAACTAGAAGGCTGTTGACGTTAAAGGGCCAATCCCGATAACTTTTTGGGGAATAAAACTGCTTAATTTTGTTAGAAATCTATGAGTGGCCCTAATACTTTATATTTATATATGCTTAATTTTGTGTTAAAATCATTTAAAACCCATTATCTAAGGCCGATCAACTAACCCGATTTTTATGATACGCTTGTAAATAACTTAAACCTGACAGTCTGCATCTGGAAATGGAGACCTTTGTATCATACAGTATCTGGATAAAACCAGACTATTTTCTATAAAAATAATATGTAGGTAAAATTTACCTTTTGTTATCAAGTACAGTAATGGGTCATTCACTGTATAGACCTCTCAAGAAACGTTAATCGATTATAAGGTCACCAAAGGAAAAAAATGACCATCAATCTTAAAAGGGTTAGTGTTCGGATAAGCAATTTTGGCGTTCACGTCCAAATGATTCAATATTTTGAGTTGAAATTTTGAGACAAGGTATATACACCATTCCCCTATATTTTGGCATTTTATTTTCATACATTCTCAGACTTTTATTTTTGAGCCTCTGTATAATACGGGACTGTCCCTTTAAACGGTGCCTATATGAAACACTTACCCCAAGATGGTAATTGTCCCGCCCTATAGCCGACGCATTATATTTTCTATATAGCATAGGTAGGATTTGATTTACTCTAAGATAATAATTCGGAGCTAGAGGTGACCACATCATCCTAGCGCGAACGATGTGTAAAACTATCATATCAAGAAGTATGTGGCTCTTTCCACGTTTAAGCCGTTAGGATATTACACTCAGGCCGTGCATATTTTGATAACCCGAGAAGTATTATGATAGATGTTGTAGTTTTCCTGTATTTAACCTTGAACTTTTTTGTATTCGATATATAAACCTAGTTAACAACATAAACGGTGTTTTAGACTTACTCGAAGATTGAAATAATTTATATCACAACACAAAGTCCTATAAGAAGCAAGTCCTAGAAGATAATATCACACGCATAGTGACACATTGTCTTTTTAGTTGCCGCGACATGGGATAGTGTCACATCGTTTATTTGGTGCCGTGACTTGGATAGTCACATCTGACACGCATAGTGTCACAACAAGCCATACAATGTGCTATAATTGAAATTTTGCCCGGATCTTTTACGTGCACACCAATTTGTACACCGGACCTCGGTATTACGTCCTATCTGAACGACTAGACTGCTGTCCTTGTCAGCCCTCCCCCGACCTGCAGGCTAGCGAAGCAGCGTCTTACCCATGATTTATACACTAGACCCTCCACCCATTAAAGTACTTACAATAAATAGATATTGAAAAGATTTAAAACATGGAGAGAAAAAGAAAACCCTGTTTCAATATCCCCTCTAACTTCGTTCGGCGCGGGATAATAATTAGAATATATGTGATAAGCCTTCGGATACTGATTACATTGGTAATGTACTCGATATGGAAGATATTAGCCGTAAAAATTGTGATGTTCTTGATATGGGGGAATAATAGCCGTCAAAGAAAATCTGTTCACGAGTATTATTTAGATATTGGTAATATTCTTAGTACTGTGAGTAATATGGAGGGTATTTGGCGTCCAAATCTTGATTTAAAATTTAATATATTATTATACTCTGATATAAGTAAAAGTATGCGGGATCAAAAACACAAACAAATTCACGAAATTCAAACTCAACTATGTCATTATGGTGTAACGGTGATATATTTGAACGTTTTTTAAAATCGGATAAAAATTGTGACTTGTATAGGTTCCACAGGCTCAAGGCACGGTTGTTGTTTGTTTTGTTGGGTTTTTTTGTTCAATCACGGGCCATAATCCAGGAAGTTACGGTCAGATATGCGCCAATATCGCCAGTAATCGAGATCCTTGGGTTTAATCAAAGGGGGCTAATTTATTGTGACCTCTAGAATCTACAGTCAGGAACCAAAATCCATAAAGTTACGGTCCCATACAAGCCATTATCGAAAGAAACCGAGATCTTTGGGATATAATAATTAGTCCGGTAAAAATACAAAATGACCTAGAACAAATTGCAACAGAATTTTTCTCGATGGAATTTGGTAGAGGGGTATCTGAAGGTGTCCCAAACAAAAATCGCCCAAAATAAAAAGATAGGTTTTCGAGATATTAGCATAAATCCAATATGGCCGCCATTGGAACCTTAAAATGCCAATAACTTATGAATGGTTGAGTCTGGAGGGTGTTAATGTATTACGGGTAGATAGGAAAGTGGTACAGATGACACAGAAAAACATAGCTAAAAGACGTTCCTGTGACGTCATAGCGTCATGCGTCCAATAATTAGCATAAATCCAATATGGCCGTCATTGAAACTTAAAACTCCGTTATCTCGTTAATGGATAAATTTGGAAGGTAAATGTATTACGAGTAGATAGAAAAGGGCTACCAACGAACTTTAACAACAATGCCAGGCAACTTTCTTGTGACGTCATAATTAACACAAATCCATGCGTCAGACGGTCATACGGCCAACAATTTGCATGAATCCAATATGGCTGTCATTGACACCCTAAAACGCCAATATCTCGGCAATGGGTGACTTTGGAAGGTATAAATGTATTACGGGTAAGGTAGATAGGAAAGTGCTACCAATTATCAAAGAATCAGAAAAAAAACATTGCCAAATGACGTCAACGTGACGTCGTGACGTCATACGTCCAGTAATTAGTATACATCCAATATGGTCGACATTGAAACCATAAAGACCTAGTTTCTTGCGGATGGTTGAGTTTACAGGGTGAAAATGTATTACTTGTATCACCTTGTCAAACAATTCAGATCTATCAGAAATCAATTAAAATATTCCCGTTAAAACCTTAACAAACTGATGACAAATATTCAAGAAATATATGAATTGTTTGACAAGGTGATACAAGTAATACATTTAATTGTTTAAGAAAAGCGTACATTCTCTTATATACTGGTTAAAAACATAAAAGGGTGACATCATATCTATGTTTTAAATTATTCATAATAAATTACTATAAACAACAGCTGTGTGTAACACGGAATTATATTACTAGCATATTTTAAGTTTATCTTATGCGGCTCTCACACTCTGCCGTGTAGGCCTACCGTGTGCCACCGTGCGCGAAAATGTCTGCGGACGGTGGAGAACGGCGAGGGCACACGGTGGTTCGTTATCAAAGCGGGCAACACGTTAATAGGGCATTGACGCTTATTAATACCCGGTGGGACCCGGCGAAAGTTTTGGGCATGTTCAAAACTTTGGCCGGCTATATTTTAATATATAGTTTAAAGATAACAGTACTTAAATGTAACAAGCAACATTTTGAGGTTTGTATCTAGGTAATATAAAGCACTGTTATCTTACAAAGATGTTCGAAGCAATATAATATTGAGGGTTGTATTTAGGTAAAACTAGACAAAAGTTATCCTACTTAAATATATCTTACAATAATTATGCTCAAAACAATATTTAATATTAGAGATCTATATCTAGATGAATATATTGTATCATTACCTTACAACAATATCCAAAACAATATTCTATTAAAATCTGTGTCTATGTAAATGTAAAGCACCGTCGTCTTACAACTATGTTGGAGACAATATATTATTTAAAGGGGCTAAATCGCTAACATTTGGGACCTAGAAATTGTTAAAAGTGGATCGCAACGCATATAATACTGTAATATGAATGTATATAAACTGATTTACATTCAATGGTTTCCGTTTGTCCCCAACTTCAAATCAGTTACGTTCGGCGAAATAAGCCATGTAGTCTCTATCTAGTACAAATTTCTATAGCGTCTGGTTATTCCAGTCAACATACGCCGTATGGTATGTTGCAATATGTCTAGCCTCGCTCCTTAAGTCTCTTATTAAAACTGGGGCTGAAGCACACTATGGTACACGACTCGTGTACCAATGTTAAAAACATTATTTTATCTAAAACATCGCATATCAGAAGCTTATCTTTTCCCGGTAAGTTTACATCATCGATGTTGATTTAAAATGGCCAAAAATTCGTGTTTTCGATGTTAAAGATTTTAGTGGATTTTGAGTTAAGGACTTAGGTACTTTTATCAGCCATTTAAGTGTAAAACCAAGGTCCTTCAAACTGTAGGGAGCAATAATTACCCTTGGTGAATAAATAAACCGCGCCTTCCAAAAGTAAGATAAGATACGTGAAAAGAAATGGCTTTCAGTAGAAAAAGAAATGATAGAAGAAAAAGATCGGTAAGTGATCCCAAAATAATTTTGGTATAAGCTACGTCTACACTAGCAGCATTCACCGTCTACACTAGCCTTTTAAATGCCGGTTTTTTCCTAAAACGCGGGTTTTTCAATTTCTCAATCGTAAAACCCGGCTTTCTAAAATCCGGCAATACTTGAGGGATTTTTCAGAATCAAAAACCCGGCTTTCAAAAAAACCCGGCAATTTTATGTGTGTAGACGGTAAAATCCGGGTTTTATCGGGTACCCGGATGTCATCCTTCCCGAACTTCCGTACATTCATAACATTGGCTTCCGGTTCTAAGATCATAGCCACGAAGGATGATAGTCGAAAGTGTCTTCGGCGGATATACGATCGTAATCGTCTTGCATGTCGTTTTCTCACCCTCTTCCGTAAGTCTGTCAGCGATCTGCTATATTCCATGAGCTGGATATATAACTGAACCAAAGTAACCAAAGTAATCATTATTATTATATCATCTCTGCAAAATTGACTGAAGCCGATGGCGTAATAAATAAACCGGAAGTTCCACAAAAAATGAAGGTCGGTGTTCATCGTCTTTTACCGTTACAAAACTTGAAAAAGCCGCGTTTTAAAAAAGGCGGCTTTTACTAGCCTAGTGTAGACGAAGCTATAGATTTCTTCATTCCCGGGGTTGCGTCGTCACCAGGGGCAGAAGGGCCTGTCGGACAAAAAGTAAAAAATAAAATTATTTTTCCAATTCGTCTAAAAAAAAAACTTTTTCTGCTGAACATAATATGGGGGGGGGGCAACGCCGGATTAACCATGGTGGGGGCCTTGGGGCATGGAACATGTGGGGGCCCCTGATCACCGACCGCGAGCGCCGAAGGCGCGAAGCCCGCCAAGGGGGATCTAGGTCAGGGCCGTATGTAGGATTGTAAAAGTGGGGGTGCAGCAGAGTGTTGGGGACGCCAATATAATGCCCAAACATTTTGAAAATTAGACTGTCACAAACGCGTTTTCCACCCACTTGGAGCTACAATTAACGTCGCTCCCGTGTGTCAATTTCGGGAGCGCTATTTTTCATAATGATGTTAAGCACACCAAAATGATAAACTCTTTATCCTCTAAACTAGAACTAGTCTGAAACACCATATAAGGCGACGTGGATAGGTGACCAGAACGAAAATCATGTAATTTGGTGGCGGCGCCACCAAAGACCAACAAGGTCCTGTCAAATTTAAATAAGGGCGCCCAAAACGAACCCTTTAATGTCATGCGGTGGACCGTGGGTCAGACGCCGACCCAGAAAGAGGTGATCGGAGAGGCCCTTCGCCTATGGGGTTGGCACCCTTGTCTGAGGTCCTCCCTAAGACGGAATATTTTGAAAAATAACGATGCAGGTAACACGCGTTTCTGCCATTGGGGTGATATCTGAGTGGCAATATTGTATTTTATATAGCGGCAGATTTTTTGGGAGAGGCGTTTGCTTCTGGTGTCCGCACCTTGGGTCCGCGCCTGTGGTGACGCCCGATAGCCTACATATAAGAGATATAAGAATGTTTGGATCAGGTGTAGGCGACATTAAAACCGACCGAATCATCAGTGCCTAAGGAGCATCAAGTGTATTATTTTATAACTGAAAGGTTGTCATTTCTTTTCTCTTTTTTTGGAAGGAGCGCCTTATTTTTCTGGAAATTTTCAGAAATTGAAGGCTGGAAACATGATTTCCTGGCATTTCAGGCACTTGTGTGGAGCCATTTAAAAGTACCTCCCCCAGAAAAAATAAATAATTCTGCCACAAAATTAGCGCATTCTGGCGTTATTTCAGTGGTCCAATCCATGCGAGTGCTATGAAATGATGGCATTTCTAGAGGAGGGGGCTGGACGCAACTGAGATTTTTTGTGGGGACCCTAATGTTCGGGGCCCTTGGGCCTGTGCCCAATGGTTAATCCGGCCCTGGTGATAAATGCGAATGCTATGAAATGATGGCATTTTTAGAGGAGGTGGCTGGACGCAACTGATTTTTTTTTTGTGGTGTTGGTTAATCCGGCCCTGCGTTGGGTGACCTTATAACCGATTACGGTTACTTGATAGGGTTATGCAGTGAATAACCCATGTGCCGTAGGCTACTTGGTAGAGAAAGGCAAATTTCTACTACATATTATTTTTATAAAAAAATGTTTGGTTTAATCCAGATACAACAAAATACAACTTGGGGCACCGGTCTCAAATTCAAGATGAAAACTGGCGGATTTAAGTCGTTTGAAAACGTATCATAAATACCGAAGTAGTTGCTCGGCCCTTGACTCAAATATTTTAAGGGATTTTAACACATAATTAAGCAGTTTTATTCCCAAAACAAATATCGGGATCAGCCCTTTAATGTAATTGGTGAATCGCTAAACAAATGTAGACATCAACACGTGTTACAACGTCCATGCATTGTTTGATATAATAATATGTATATATCACACATTACACGCTATCATTCAACTGAATGGGGAAACACCCCAACACACTAACAAGGTACAGTCAATTTCTTTATTTCATTATAAAGTACAATCACGCATCTCTCTTCTAATAATAATAATAATAATAATAATCGCGTCATTTTACAAGGCCTTTTTCCAATTTGGCCCTTGGCACAGATCGTGCGAATGATTTCGATCATTACTGCAGGAAGAAACCGAAGAACTCGGAGGAAACCTGCCTGATCGGACGGGAGACCGAATATCCCTCTCACTTACAACGATAAAGTTCATGCCCTGGGCTGGGATTGAACCCTCGTTGCATTCGTGAGAAGCCGCCTCTCTATCGTCACGGCTATCCGATCATGAGGGGGGTTGGGATGGCCTAGTGGCCTAGAGTGCCGCGCGTCGACCTCTAGCTGGCCGGTCACCTCTGGCTTACGGCTGTGGTTTTGAGCCCTAGTGTGAGCGTATGTGACATGGAGATAGGGGCGCCTTCTCAACCTCGTGGGTTTCCTCCAGGCACTCCGGTTTCCTCCCACTTTTTTCTTAGAATTTGAATTAATTAAAGCCATTTTAACTATACGTACATTTAATATAAATAAGTCTGTAGCGTGGCCTAAAATCACTTTATATAAATTTGTATTACATTAAACATACATTATGCAAGAGCTGGATCTTCCTATTGCAGGTCTTTCTTTAGGCCTGAAATGTTATCTAAATTATTCATTAGCCATAAATTAACTTATATCCAAACCTAGTTCCTTTAGGAACTGTCTCTGAGCGAACGATGTCTCGCTAACAGTTCCTCACGGGCCTTATTATCAACTAGTATGAAAATAAAGCTTTACCCCATCTCGGTTCTAAGGCTATTTTAGATCCTTAACGTCTATTTTGCACCGTGAAACTTTTTTGATCACCAAAAGAAATCATTTCCTGACACAACCGAGACAAATTTATAATAATCCAACACTATTTTCGTGTAGAATTCGATGTTAGAAAAAGACCGGTCTGCGCTGACGTCAGTAAACAAACATGGCGGCCAGATTTGAACGATTTTGTTTATCTTTTTCTAACGTCGAATTCTACATGAAAATAGTGTTGAATTATTATAAATTTGTGTCGGTTGTGTCAGGAAATGTTTTCTTTTGGCGATCAAAGAAGAATCACGGTGCAAAGTAGACGGCAAGGATCTAAAATAGCCTTAGAACCGAGATGGAGAAAAGCCTTATTTTCATACTAGTTGATAATAAGGTCCGTGAGGAACTGTTAGCGAGACATCGTTCGCTCAGAGACAGTTCCTAAAGGAACTAATCCAAACCATAATCAACTCTCGATGTCATCGCTAGCCTGCGATGCTTATTGGATTAGGTTTAGATTTGCTACTCGACTTCCACTCATGATTTAATTATAAAATAGATAATCGAGACTATGTTTCTTTATCGTACCGATTTTAGTATTGGCAATAGTATTGGTGATCAAAGCTAGAACGAAAATTAAATGGAACATATCATACGATAGCACGCTTCCACAAACATCTGTTGTCTAATTAAAACTGTTTGTATAATTACACGAAATTACCACCTGGAATAATACAAGTTGTTTTGTTACAAAAAATAAAATAAAATGTATATGTTAACAACGATTTTTATTGGTTGTTAATTGTTAGTTTCTACTTTTAATTAAATTATAAACTAGATTGGAGGAATAACCATGCAAGCTGTCGTTTGAATTGATATTTTCGTCTATCCTCGATGGCCATCTCAATGATTGAGACGAAATAAATCTGAAATTATCTGAGGGGCAGTTCAGGTTAAAGCCCCAATAACACTCTTGTTGTAACTGAATAATATGTTCCAATCTTTATTCTGGTCAACAAATTGTACTATTTTACATTATTCCAATTAATTGGTGATACAAATTTCATCTTAACACACCTCCTTTTAAAAAATTCAACTACATACCGTAACATGGTTTGAAAAGCTTTACGTAAACACTTTCAAATGCAACTTGGATTTAAACATATTTTCGAACCCTCTGGACAAGTAAAATAGGATGTAATGTATAATTTACACAACAGGTAGGACACTTAAACATGTAGTAGTTAGAATAAGGCTTTTTTTTTCGGAACCTGTCAAGCCAGCAAGAGTGTTATTGTCCCTTTAAAATGCAATAGTATAATATCGGGTTTCTGCTTCTCGAGTTATATTTTTGTTCTTTTAAGCCGATTTTCCACTAGGCGAATTTATTCGCGCGAAGCAAATTTTTTCGAGTACAGGCATGCGCAATATAATTTCAGACGGCCTGAAATTATACTGCGCATGCCTGAAATTATACTGCGCATGCATGTACTCGAAAAAATTCGCTTCGCGCGAATAAATTCGCCTAGTGGAAAATCGGCTATAAGGGTAAGTTTTAGCATTTCGCTCCAGATTTGTTTGGCATAACTACAGAACATGAATAAGTGGTTTACTGTCTCAATATCGGATTGACAGAAGGTGCAAAGAGCAGATTCAGTTAACTTTAATTTACATAGTAATTCGTTTGTATATATTATTTTATGAATATATTATGTGCACGATTGAATATCTCTTTCATAAGTTGTTCATTTATTTTGATTTCTAATTCCTGTTTCAATTTGCCTATAGCCAACGGCTTTTCATATAGTAAACTGATCCGCGCGGGGTATATTTGTTTAGCAGTGATCGATGTTCAGTCATGCTTATACCAAGATTTTAGGTTAGTGTTTATTTCTTCTAAATAAGTAATACACTTACAATTTTGTGTTTCGTTGTGTGGGGTAGTTTTCAGAAATCTCTTGACAGCTAACGATATACTTTTTATATAATTTCTACAATATTCGTCAGTTACCCGTTTATTTAAAAAAAAATTCAATAAAATCATGCATATACAATGTATTATTATTTTTAAATTTCTTTCTTAAAATATAATTATCTAGTCCTATACATCTATTATTCCAGAAAATTTATTTATAGCTTGCGGTATCTTCCGACGAATACACAGTTATAAAAAGGATTTAAAGCAAATTTTTAATAGATTAATTAGTCCAAATATATCATCTAATCACACGATTTTGAAAGGAATTTGAACCAAAGTATGGCTAAGTGTGAATTCCAAATGAAATATATCATCAAATCACACAGTTTGTAAGCGGGAATGTATCTTTAAAGGGACAATCCCGAATTAAACAGAGGCTCAAACAAAACCGCCACAATATAGGGGAATGGTGTATTTACCTTGTCTCAAAATTTTAACTCAAAATATTGAGTCGTTTGGACGTGAACGCCAAAACTGCTTATCCGGACACGTAACCGTTTTAAGATTTCGGGTCAATTGTTTCGTTGGGCCAACGCCGGATTAACCATGGCGCGAAGCCCGCCAAGGGGGGTCTAGGTCAGGGCCGTATGTAGGATTGTAAAAGTGGGGGTGCAGCAGAGTGTTGGGGACGCCAATATAATGCCCAAACATTTTGAAAGTTAGACTGTCACAAACGCGTTTTCCACCCACTTGGAGCTACAATTAACGTCGCTCCCGTGTGTCAATTTCGGGAGCGCTATTTTTCATGTTGATGTTAAGCACACCAAAATGAGAAACTCTTTATCCTCTAAACTAGAACTAGTCTGAAACACCATATGCGACGTGGAAAGGATCAGGGGCCGCGGAGCGGGCCCGATTTCGAGGTGGGGGGGGGGGCTACTGGCCATACCCCCTAACCTTTTTTCGCTTTTTTGAGCTTTTGGCGACATTTTATTTTCACTATTAAAAATTATTGCCGGGGCTAAAGCTCCCCTAGCCCCCCCCGGCACCGCGGCCCCTGGATAGGGTGACCAGAACGAAAATCATGTAATTTTGTGTCGGCGCCACCAAAGACCAACAAGGGCGACCAAAACGAACCCTTTATTGACATGCGGTGGGTCAGACGCCGACCCAGAAAGAGGTTATCGGAGAGGCCCTTCGCCTATGGGGTTGGCACCCTTGTCTGAGGTCCTCCCTTAGACGGAATATTTTGAAAAAAAACGATGCAGGTAGCATTCGGGTGATATCTGAGTGGCAATTTTGTATTTTATATAGCGGCAGATTTTTTTGGAGAGGCATTTGCTTCTGGTGTCCGCCATTAAGACCGACCGAATCATCAGTGCCTTAGGAGCATCAAGTGTATTATTTTATAATTGAAAGGTTGTCATTTCGTTTTTTGGAAGGAGCGCCTTATTTTTCTGGAAATTTTCAGAAATTGGAGGCTGGAAACATGATTTCCTGGCATTTCAGGCACTTGTGTGGAGCCATTTAAAAGTACCTCCCCGAGAAAAAATAAATAATTCTGCCACAAAATTAGCGCATTCTGGCGTTATTTCAGTGGACCAATCCATGCGAGTGCTATGAAATGATGGCATTTCTAGAGGGAGGGGACTGGACGCAACTGCGATTTTTTGTGGGGGCCCCTAATGTTCGGGGCCCTTGGGCCTGTGCCCAATGGTTAATCCGGCCCTGGTGATAAATGCGAATGCTATGAAATGATGGCAATTTTAGAGGAGGTGGCTGAACACAACTGATTTTTTTTGTGGGGGGCCCCCTAATGTGGGGGGGGGGCCTGGGGCCTGTGCCCCATGGTTAATCCGGCCCTGGGGGGGCGGCCATGGAACATTGATGATCATATTGTATGTGGCCGGTGGTTTTAACGGGCCGCCAAGTCATCACTGGAGACTGGAATGGGCTGGTATTCGTATAATAGACTTTCTGTGCTGGGTGTGAGCCGGAATCCTGCAATGGGGATTCCGAATTTCATCCGAATATTTCATAGGATTCACCCGCATATCTACTGATTATTAAGTCACCTGTACCCTGTTTGTTGTGCTGGGTGTGAGCCGGAATTCTGCAATGGGGATTCCGAATTTCATCCGAATATTTCATAGGATTCACCCGCATACCTACTGATTATTAAGTCACCTGTACCCTGTTTGTGGGGATACGCCAGAAAGGTCAGTAATCGGACCCACACGCGCGTGTGACCAAAGTCCTTAATATCTGGTTAAGTAAGATTTCGGATAAACTGATGAAATTCCGAACTTGTTGGCATAAATATACATTGTGACAGGCCAATCAGCTATTTATCAAACAATGTCTTCACTTAGTGGTACCGATATTTAGTGTCAGTGTGTTCAGTGGTATCAGACATTGGCCACACTTTTAGCTATGATATGTAATTTTGTAATGTATAATATTGACCAATCATTAGAGAAAGAAATTAATTCGAATGTAGTCAAAGGGGGGGACATCATGTGGCTTTTTCGGGTGGACGGATCACGCCCACGATTGGTAGTACATGAATCGATATGTCCTCGATTTATATCAATCCTACGCACACACGTTTGTTCTCATTTTCTATCATTCGAACAGTTGATGACGAGTTTACATAGCTAATACATCTGGTATCACTATGAGGAGTTTATATACACTAACACGTCTGATATCACTATAATGAGTTACATAGTCAACACATCTGATTCCACTATGAGGAGTTTATATAGCTAACATATCTCATATCACTATGAGGAGTTCATATAGCTAACACATCTGATATCATTATTAGGAGTTTATAGCTAACTATGAGGAGTTTACATAGCTAACACATCTGATATCACTATGAGAAGTTCATATAGCTAACACATCTGATATCAATATGAGAAGTTCATATAGCTAACACATCTTATATCAATATGATGAGTTCATATAGCCAACATATTTCTGTTTTAAATCGTGTATATACGTGTGTATAATGGTGGGTTTTACACCACTGTGAAATTATCTGACCGGTATAAATTCCATGGCATTGTCAATATAATGTTGGATTTATTAAGTCTGTAATTAAACCAACAAATACGTGCTGGTATGCGAGCGTGTGTGTGTGTGTGTGTGTGTGTGTGGTTGTGTCTGGGGGGGGGGGGGGTTGTGGATGACTATTATCGAGGACACACATAAGGATTTTTAACCTTTTAAATGAGGCCATGACCCATACCGTGCGCTATGAAGGGAATTTTGCCCGAAAAGTGGCCAATGGCCAGCTTTTATTTCGGATTTCAAATGGCAACTACGCCAATGTGAATACGATACCTTTATTTCGTAACATACGAGCGACTAGACGCTACCCTCCCCACCCCTCATCCTACAAAACTGACACAAGGTAAATTTCTAGGAATTCCCATGGCTAATACCCAGATCGAACCAGAGATCGAACCAGGCAAGTAGGACTAATATGAACCTTTTCAATGTGAGATATATTGTGAATTACTCTATAGACAAATTTTATTTCATAATACATTGCTCGTTAATATTGCGTCGTTTTACAGACGTAACGTGTTGAGACGGCTACAGAACAGAATAGAAAAGAACGATTCAATGTTTAATAACACAACGATAATTTCAATTTTATTGCTAACCCTTTCACAATATTTGAAAGAAAATATCCCACACGAGGGGTTAATCTGTTTTCGCTTTATATACCAAAACATATACATGTAATAAGATATTATAATAAGATATGCCTTGACTTTATTTCAGGGTGTATGTATTTTAAACTTTACAATTCAAGAGATAAAAACATTAAACAACAAACGTAGATCCAAACGTACTTATCAAATACATGCATGAAATGGGGTTTAACGTCCTACGCTTCTGCACCTAACCTGGGCTAATTAAAGACGGACATACGCCATACAGTGTGCTATGAGGGAAATTTTGCCCGGGCAGCAACTGAATTCCAACTGCCAATGGATCTTTTACGTCCACGCAAATGGTACACGGGGCCTCGGTTCGTTTTCGTCCCATCCGAACGACTAGGCAGCTCACCTTGCCAGGCCCTTCGTCTGCATCACTGACAAGGGGAAACCACGCCTGAAAATCGTGATGAACTGTCTCGGCCAATGCAGCGATCGAACACCCGACCTCCAGGCTAGCGAGCCAGCACCTTACCCACTTAGCCACGTGATCCCCTTATCAAATACATGTATAAACATCTTACCCTAGAGTTTGTTGATGTCAGTTAGTGGTGTGTTGTGGTGTGTATGTGTGGATTGGTGGTGGTGTGTGTGGGGGGGGGGGGGGCTCCATACAAGGAAGACCGGCGCCGGTATCTGTAATCCCGATTTTCTTTTCGGGCATTTCGGGTTCTGGCCCCACCCCTAACTTTCATACGGCCTTGACCCAGCGAAAGAACGTTTTCTCAGTCCCCGTCCCCATAAATCAGATATAACACCAAATCGCATATTTGTGGTTCATTTTTAAAATTTTCAAAAGGGGCCGCTCCGACACGGGAGCTCGGGCCCCAATCAGCCACTGGTCGTCACCGTGTCACTGATGTGGCGCGAAATTCGACAGTTATCAAAATACAGCGTCAGCAGTTCATTATTGATGCTTGGAGTTACGTGATATACTAGAATATAGTTTAGTTCAAACATGCACTATGCAAGAGGCAAATCTGTCCATTGCAGGTCTTCATTATCTAATGTTATCTAAATTATTAATTAGACATTAATTAACTTATCAAGACCATAATCAACGCTCAATGTCATCGTATTTTAGTGGATTTGAATACGTTTTGTGATGGTTGGATAATCGAGATTTTATTTATTATCGTACCAATGTTAGTAATGACGATCGAGGCTAGCCTAAAATTTAATCGCTAATGTCTCGGTTCAAAATGAAGAAATTTGAATGAAATTTTCAGCATATTCTACTTTCAGTGTTTTAGCGAAAACTGTCGGGTGTTGTTTTTTTTATCTAATCTGGCGTATTTACCCTTTAAACATACATTATGCAAGAGCTACTTAATGCCTGAAATGTTATCTGAATTATTAATTTAGACATTAGACATTATTTAACTCTCGATGCCATCGTACGCCTGCGATATTTAGTGGATTAGAAATACATTTTGTGATGGATGATTTAATGTAAAATAGATAATCGATAAGCATTATTATGTTTTCATTGTCTATTATAGCAGTGGTTCTCAACCTTTTTTTGAAAAATATTTAAATTTTGCAAAATAAAAACATAGCAAGTCAAGTCAGACGGCATACAGCCGTAGACAGAGGCTAGTCATCGACACAAATATTGACTCAAACTAAATAATGAAAACACAGCTATTAATTTATCAGAAGACACCAGTAAATACTCAATTGGGATTACGTGGTTTTTCGCATTGTCTTAATGTGCCGTTCAAAATTTCGCGGGAAGAAAGAAAGATCTTGCGGCACACTGGTTTAGAATCACCGTATTATAGCGAGAACTCCCAGTCCTTTATCTTAGCTTAACTATTACCCTTTTAATGGTAACTTAACGCACCAATACTTAAGAAAGTATTACCACAGAGTAAACAGTGGGTCATATTCTTTTGTAATTCATTCGCTGTTGAAAAAGTTTTGTTGCACATGCATATAGTAGGACTCAACTTCCAAGCAAAGGTAAATATATATCCAAGCTTGTTTTGTTCATTTTGAACCTTACATGTATATAGTAGGACTCAACTTCCAAGCAAAGGTAAGTATACATCCAAGCTTGTTTTGTTCATTTTGAACCTTACATGTATTTTTTTTCTCTCTTTCTTTCCTCTCTTCTTTTCCTTTTTTTTCCCTTACATACTGTCTCTGAGAATTAGATAAGGTTCCATTTTCGAAGGCACAATTGAAAGAATTTAGTACATGGATTCTTACGAGTTGCCACTGTTTTCTGTAAAATTATACAGTAAGTCCGTCGTTACACCAGTGTTTTTTTTATTTTTGAATGATTTGAGAGCAGTTTGGCAGCTTGACATTCATAATCTTCCATTACCGGGTGTTTATTATTATTCATTTTAAAAATATTGTGTGCTTGCACAGATTTACTTGTTTGTGAATACGATTTTTCATAAAATTTATAAATTTCAAACTCAATTTTATTAGAGTCTGAAATCATTTCGTTATTTCCATTCGTCAGTCTTTGAATGACCGTGTTTATTTTATTTTGTTTTTCTATTCTATTCCGAGGAATTTTTAAAAAAAAAATTCTCCTTCTTCGTACCATTGAATTATAGCACGTATGATTGCCCCTCTAGTTTCATTCTCATAGATATTGTTCAATTAAGTTTTCATCTTGTCAATTTGATTCAAAATGTTTTCAATTTTTTTGGTAACGTTGGTACTAACTATAGTTTGTTCTCATATTGATTAAGATCGTATTCAGAGTTTCCTTTAATTTTCGTTTCATAGTTTGTTTACGTTTGCAGTACAATAATGTTTCATTTTAATTTTAAATTTGAGGAAATCCCATGCCCCCCCCCCCTTTATCATCTTGATCATGAAATTTTATTTAACCTTCTATCCACTGATTTTAAGATTACTGATCTAGCTTTAGATTTATTAAAATCATATTTAACAAAAAGGTCACAATCTGTCATAGTAGATAATACAACATCATCTCCCAAAGGTCTTCGGTATGGAGTGCCGCAGGGGTCAGTGTTAGGTCCAATCCTATTTAGCATTTATACCACTCCGTTATCCAAAATCGTTCGCAGGCACGGTCTTGAATTCCACTTATACGCAGACGACACTCAACTATATTTGTCTTTTAAACCCACTGTAAATAATAGTTTTAATTTCAGTAAGGCCAAACTCGAATGTTGTGTTGAAGAAATTCGGTGTTGGATGAGTAATAATTTTCTTAAACTGAATGAAGATAAAACTGAATATATTCTGTTGGGTTCAAAAAATCTTATAAGCAAAGTCAATTATAATGTATCTGTATCTATAGGCTCGCATGTAATATCACCAGTCCCGTCTGCTAGAAATATTGGAGTTATATTTGATAAATATGTCACCATGGAGCCTCATGTAAATAATACTTGTAAATTATGTTATTTTAATCTCCGCCAAATAGCCCGCATCCAGAAAAATCTCCCAACTTCATGTGTTAAAACTCTTGTTCATTCTCTCATCACTTCTCGTCTAGATCAATGCAACTCTTTGCTGATTGACACTCCTTTACGCATCACTAACAAATTACAAAAAGTTCAAAATTCAGCAGCAAGGCTCATCACCGGAAGTATATATGACGACCACATTACTCCTATTCTACTGAAACTCCATTGGCTACCAATTATTTTTAGAATTGAATTTAAAATCCTCCTTTTAACTTTTAAATGTATAAATGATATGTCACCACCTTATTTATCTTCACTTTTAGAAATTTACACACCGAGTCGCACTCTGCGCTCTTCATCTGATCATTTTTTACTTGTAAAAAAATCGGCAAGACTTTTATCTTTTGGAGATCGATCTTTTACCGTCCAGGCACCCAAATTATGGAATTCTTTACCTTTTA
The DNA here is from genome assembly GCA_917208275.1 of Patella pellucida. Taxonomy (NCBI): domain Eukaryota; kingdom Metazoa; phylum Mollusca; class Gastropoda; family Patellidae; genus Patella; species Patella pellucida. The sequence goes on from OU795039.1 coordinate 58,316,611, forward strand.
ATATAAGATGCTGTACTAATTTATTGTCTTTTAAGTCACTTCTTAAAACGTTTTTGTTTAAGAAATCTTTTAACTTATAATTCTTTTAAAACCCATTTGTGATATCAGATTTTATTTTTAGCTACTATTTTATGTTTTACTACTATAGCTTTATTTATTTTTTCTATGTACAGCGCATCTGAACACGTTTTGTGGAAGATAGCGCTTTATAAATGTTAATAATAATAATAATAATAATAATAATAATATGAACTACATCATTCTTTTATCGACTTATTCAATAAATTACAGTAATTATTACCATTGTGTAAAGCCCCAATACCACTCTTGTTGTAACTGAATAATATGTCCCAATCTTTATTCTGGTCAACAATTTGTACTATTCTACAATATTTCAATAATAAATGATACAAATTTCATCTTAAAGATGCATTTCCGGGTACAAACTTTGTGATTTGACGATATATTTGGACTAAACATCAATTTAAAGTAACAAATCTATCAAAAAAACTCTGTTTTCGCCGGGGATACCTATAGCTGTAAGTAAGCTGTTGTTAAACGCAATGTCTGCCAACTTAATTTCATTGTGGGAGGGTCCATATTTCAAAATGTATCTATCATTACTTACTTTACATTTACCATATTATTGAGGCCTAAATAAATTCTTAATTATTTCTGTCAACTTCCTTTTACACCTTTTAATTGCAGAGTACTTTGTACGTTGACAACACGCAATGTTCCCAAACCCGCCTAACCATTTGAGCAAGAAATAACAACTGCTCCCTGACCTAAGCTAGCAGACAATAAGCTAGCAAATCCTGTCGGGTTGACAGTTAGTGATTCCCTGACAATATTGCCCAGTCCTTGTCCCATGGGCGATTTTCGCGTAATCTAGTATTTTTCTAGTAAGATTGGGTGTCTATACTTTTCACAAATACCAAGTTTGCCATACTTTTATTGGAAATAACCAGCCGATAAATACTTTGCTGGGAACCCATCTTTAACAAACCTAATTTAAAAAATTGGAAAAATTCAACTACGTGCCGTAACATGGTTTGAAAAGCTTTACGTAAACACTTTCAAATGCGACTTGGATTTAAACATATTTTCTAACCCTCTGGACAAGTAAGATAGGTTGTAATGGATTATTTACACAACAGGTAGGACACTTAAACATCTTGTAGTTAGAATAAGGCTATTTTTTTTCTGTACCTGTCACGCCAGCAAGAGTGTTATTGTCCCTTTAAGTCATATTTAGGGGGGTCGCGATTCACGTGGCTAAGTTGGTAAGGTCGCCACACCCACCCACCCCCCCCCCCCCCCCCGCCCCCCTATAGCAGTTCCTGTCGGAATATTTCTGTCTGCGTCGGAAAAAAATCGCTGCTCGCATTTTCGCCGGGAGAGAGTTTTAGAACGACATATCCTCTCAAATTCGGCCGAGAGAAAAGTTAAAGTTACATTATTCAAGATATAGATAAGAACTAGCCATTCTTGCTATACTAGTTCGAAAGTAGATGATGTAAAATGAATAATTTGAAAATTTCATTCAAAATACTCTATTGCAAGCGAAGAAATAGGCATTTAAAGATTTGACCGACCTGTGCAATAATTTCAACCACGGTCCTAGTTGATCAAAGCTACGACTCGAAGCGTGTAGGCGCGCCATATTTGATTTACCGCTGAAACGTTATTATCTGTTTAATATCGGAGCAATCTTATGCCATCCAAAGTTGATTAAGGCCTGGATCAGTTAATTAATGTCTAATTAATACTTTAGAAAACATTTCATGCCCAAATAAAGACCTGCACTAGGCAGATTTAGCTCTTGAATAATGCATGTTTAATGTCGGCTGGAAACTCTTAACTTTCCGACACATTCGCCACTTGCATGTCATAGAGGCCTAAATTCACTCTCTCAGCTTCTAATTTTCGTGCTCTCCCCTCCTCCTGCTTACGGCAGTCGGCGATAACCTTCGTTCATTGATTTTTTGTCGTCGGAAATTTATCTTCCTCGCCCCCCTATGTCGGCTAAATATTGGTTTCTGGCTTCGGGCCTGGCTGGCTCGCTAGTCTGGAGGTCGAGTGTTCGATCCCTCCCCCCCCCCCCCCACAAAAAATATTATATCATATTCATGGTTAGCGAGGGTTTTCGTTAGTGTATTACATAATTTATTAAAATAAATATTTTAATCACTCTTTGATGTTGGACTGTATATGTATTTACAAGTACTGTAATTTTTTCATCAAATTGTATTATTAATATAACAAAGTACCCATTTTCATATGATATACTTTTAATGGCTTTTGGTTGAAAATTCGATTTCAATAATATTGGGGCGGTTCCAGCTGAACTTGTTAAACCATGGGGTACTAAACTGTCCCACCCCATTCTCCCTGCCAAAAGTCTTAATCTTCCCTTGTACTGTGAGTTTCCTGTAAGAATATTATTTGACCCCTTTGCTCTCTGAGTCATAGGTAGACTCTTTCTCTCTTTTGTTATTGCGAAGCCCCATTACATATTTAGTGAGCGTGCCCTTATTCCCGCCTTTTTAACGGACAATATTGTATATTGTATGTTAGTTAAGGTAATATTGATGTTTTTTTTATGGTTATACATTAATAATGATGTTTATCTTGTATATTATATGGTGCTTGTTGAAACTTGTTTGTTATAATTCGCATTGGCTTCATTCTCCTAGATTGTTAAATTGGAGCGACGTGTACAAGGTGTTTTAAGTATAAGTAACACAATCTATATTTTGTATTGATTACACCATTATCTATTGATAATGATATGTGATATCACATGATATAAATAATATAAATAATACAAATATAATAGTTCGTCCTTATTTAAACTAACTATAATTATTTAAAGATAGACCTTAAAAAAGGTTTAAACATTATTGAATAGGCCTATTCGCTCATTGAAATAAAGAGTGTAAAGAATGTTTTATTTATGACACAGTATAATTAATCAAACTGCATTATGTAACACATAAACAAGCCGTATAAGGAACAGGCGGCGAGTCAGTTGCAGTCCTTCAATATCGATAAAAAGTTCTTTAATGCAGATAATATATTTTATTTCTGATGTTTTAGCTGGGTTTTTTTTTTTAGATTAAACATGCAAAAGGTAAATCAGCCTATTGCATGTTATATAAACTATTATTTAACAGTTATTAACATGAACAGAACATAATGTCATCTTATGGGTCAGATTTTCATTGGATTAGAATCCGTTGGACTGTTCAACATCAGTTGATTATTAAACGCAATAATGATTAATCCAGACTTATATATTAATTATCGTGGCAGCGGTAACAATGACAATCGACGCTACTGTGATTTAAAAAAAATTCGGCTTAGTGTGAAGAAATTTGATTGAAATGTTCAGCATGTTACATTTACATCATCTAGTTTTGAATTACTATAATAAGTACCGATAAATGATATTATGCTTTCCAATATAGCTACGAACATCCATTGACCCGTTAAAAACATTGCTTCAGGAACTTATGGATCCATTTTTTCTAAATTTAATATTGCCAAAATGTGTTCAATTGTAGCAAGCGTTTTCTCACAATGAATTCCAGTGGCAACTGCGGACTGCGAAAGGGGGTTTAAACCGTGCACAACATTTACTCCTTTTTGTAAATTTGCCCATAAACATTTTAGTGCATGTGTGTAATATATTGCACTGCCCACTAAAGGCCCGCAGCTTCTAACATCAGGAACACAAATCCGACATTTGACAGAAAAGGAGAGGACAATATCTATCACTTACCGAGACTTTAGCCAAAAGGTTTCATTGCCCATGCGTAACCGGGAGTTTGGTATTTTGTGGGGTAGATTATCCAGTAAATTTTCGTCAAAAATTGAGAACCGACCCAGACCCTCCGTAAGTTGAAGACTAAGGGGTTCTGGGTGACCAAGACTAGCTTTATGATACAGTGCGCACACGCTAACTATTCAGCACCCCCCACCCCCCGCTAATCCCACTTAACACTGCTGTAAAGGAAGCAAATTTATGTTCCAAATTATGGCTGGTCAATAGTCAGATTAACAACCAATGGCTAACCGCGTAACAATATCATTACACTGTGAACCAAATACATAACGTTATGTCATGATTCACGACTTTATTATGCCCAAATAACCATTGCATAGCAGAATATTACAGTAAAACTAATTGCGTGACAAACGAGGCTATCAAAACGGATACAATGTAAACAATACTGTTTGGAGACAAACAATAATATTGCCGTTTTTAATACATTAAATTACTCTCCAAAGTTATATGGAAGACCCCAGATTAAACTAAGGGCTGTCATGCTGATGTGTTTGGGACAGATTTGATTGAACGGGAAGAATAGACCCACTCACCCAAAAGCTTAGGCAGATATAGACATTTATATAAGGACATTTTGACAAAACATACATGAATGTGGGCGAACATATAAACATATGTACGAACATGTGATTGTTGGTGAGTGTAAGGCCTGGTCCATTCTTCCTTCCATTTGGGTTTGTTGTCCGGTATGGTGGCGTACTTATTTAGTCGAAGAGATCTAAAATAAAGAAGAAGAAAAATATGTCCCTGAGTTTCATGGTGTTCGATTTTATTTAGGGGGAACTTATATAGGCCGTTGTCTGCTGTTAAAACCTATTTAGTTTATGTAATTGATTGTTTAAAGTATATACTGTTATCAATAATTATTGATTTTTTTCATAAAGAGTGATAATTCCTTGTCCCTCTTACCGTTAATGGGTTTCCAATCTTTTTAAAAAGTATGATTATTGTATAATAAAATTAATATTACATGTATTTATATTGTAAAAATGTAATAAAATAATTTTATCCGGAAATAATTTATAGTTATGAAATAGAAAGTTGAAGAAAAAATTGGGACCTAGGGTGAGCACTGGTGCGTGGGAACAATGCTTTGAATGAGTTAGCAGACATTAAATTCTAGGTAAAGGCCACCTGTAAAACCCCAGCCAAAATTTCTAGCGTGAAGTACCACTACATGGTCCCCCCCTAATAAACAAACAACTATACTTTTTTAGAAAGCTTATAACACCAGGAAGACGAATCCAGAGAGTTCCAAGCAAAAAGTCTGCACTAACTTGATTTATGGCCAAATGAAAATTGTGATAATTTTCAAGTAAATGCTATATTCATACTAATAATTGTAAAGTTGACATAAAATTAACATCTGATGCCTTCACCTTAATTAAAGAATATTCTGTTGGTTAAATTGTGATTTAAAGCAAAATGCAGAAAACATAATGAACAGGGGAAATATACAGAATTTCGGAAATCCATTTATGGAAAAAAAGAATGGAGTTATATCCCTTCATAGAGACTATCAATATGATTTAACTACAGACAAGGGCCTGTATATAGTGGGAGATCACGTTCTATGACGTAGAAAATGACATTGACCCCATAAGCTCAGTCATTCGATTAACCAATCAGAATCGTTGTTGCAAGAGGCTATGTTTTTGATCTATTTTTGCTTTGTTTTGATATCTGTCGGAGTTCATGTCTACCCACAGTTCCGTGCAAGAGAGGTCAAACCCCCTATCCGACAGACAATTTCATTGGCTGACCCCTCATTTCAAGCTGAACATGAGTTAAATAACAAACCTCCCAGATCCTAAAGTGTAGTAAAGACAAGTAAAACAAAATTATGAACTATAAAAAACGAAACGAAATTGGATCTGTGTTTTAATCAGATTGACTGAAACCACAATCACACCTTAAAATATCACATATCATATCACACTTGATTTAACATTCTTTTCATTTTTCACATGTATGCTGGGTTTAGAGACCAATTGTTAGACTGTTCTAATGAGTGGGGCGGTCTTTATACCCTGTTTGATACAGATTTTATACTTTCTTTAAAGATGCTTTATGCAAAAGCTAAATCTGCCAAATGTTATAAAAATTATTATTTAGACATTTATTAACATGACAGACCTATAATCAACTTTCTAGATCATCGGAAGGCTGAGATTTAAATGGACCTAAACATCCGCGAGATATAAAAAATAATGGTAAAATGGACAATTGAAGCTAGGTCTATGGTAATAAGTACATAGGTTACGAATAATGCATAACGTGGGTTGGCTGCCTGGTAAATAAGGGACACAGTCTTGAAATATACATGTATCTTTTTCTTCTTCCGTATAAAGTGCATAAACTTCCAGGGGGTATAGTCGCACTGTTGTTTAAAATGTGTGCATGTGCCTCGAATACTCCGCATATGTATACATGTACCTAGCCATATCAGTCATTATTTCAAGCTCATTCATATTGTGCTCTTATTTTTAATAATTTTAACTTGTGTAAAAATAATGGTTGATCTTACCTCTTCATTCCTCGTTCAAATGCATCGTTTTTCCGAATTTGGTAATGCGGAATTTAAATGGGATTGGAAATAATGTCTGATGCACATATATAGTCCACATGAAATCTTTTGCTGCTATCTGTATGCTAGGTAGCTTACAATTGGCTAATCAGCTTACTTATGCATACTTATCTATGAGTCAGGTTTCTTGGAATGCTCAAAGCGGACCTCCATGCTCAAAGTCATCATTTTCACCTTAAGGTGACCAAAATGCCACATAAAAAATGTATTGCATGAAGTAAGCTTTTACAGCAACCATGGGTGAAATTAGTCACTGGCTGCTGAATTGTTTTCCTGTTGTAAATCTCTTCAATAGGTGTAAAAAGAATTAACCCATAATTACTAAACAAACGATCAGAATCTTTGCTCTTTGATCCTGAATTCAAAATATCTTTTGTGTGGAATACCAAGTATTGTATCTTAATTACCCGTAGAATGTAGACATGGACTGATTTATATGTTTAGAGTTAATATAATATGTCTGTGTTTTCACTTGTATTTGTTGCGCGTGAATCACCAATTGCTGGGATCACAACTGAAATGGTAAACAACTAACATTGTTGAACTAACAACCTGACATTTGTCTATATAAACCTGCCCAGAACTCCATAAATCACCAAGACGTCCATCTAAAATGTACATATGTATGTCACGCCACTTGATATTTGCATAAACGCAACCATGTGCATGAAATGTTTGAGTGGGCTGGGCCAACCCATGGTGACCTTTGGCCCACTCAGAAAAGGGTTAATTCCCATAATTAACAACTCAGAAGGATTAATAATGTCATAGAGGATCATAAAGAACAGTTTGACACCAATTTCATGCCTGTACTTGAAATGTGCGTTAAATGACGAATGGGCGTGGCCATCGCATGGCCAACTTTTGACCCACTCAGAAGTGGATTAATCCCCATAAATGACAACTCAGAAGGATTAAATAATGTCATAGAGGATCATAAAGAACAGTTTGACACCAATTTCATACCTGTACTTGAAATGTGCGTTAAATGACGAATGGGCGTGGCCATCGCATGGCGACCTTTGACCCACTCAGAAGTGGATTAATCCCCATAATAAATGACAACTCAGAAGGATTAATAATGTCATAGAGGATCATAAAGAACAGTTTGACACCAATTTCATGCCTGTACTTGAAATGTGCGTTAAATGACGAATGGGCGTGGCCATCGCATGGCGACCTTTGACCCACTCAGAAGTGGATTAATCCCCATAAATGACAACTCAGAAGGATTCATATGATCACAGTGAACACCAAGGAAGATTTTGACACAGGTTTCATGGATGTACTTGAGATGTGCTTTAAAGGCCTACGGGGCGCCTCCTATAGGTCACTCGGAAATGGACTTGTCCCCATGATGGACACTTAAGAGTTCATCAATTTGTTTTCGACATAAACAAGTAACCATTTATCATCAATTTGATTATTGTACTCCATATGTATTATAAAACTAATTTTAGGGGAAATGTGAACAGCACCCCCTTTTGCCATCCCCAAAAGCATTACTTAAGAGTTGCAAATTTGGAGGCCTCCATCATATATCTACTGATATCAGACCTCAAACCTTTTGTACTCAAGATGCTAATTAAATCTTTGCTAGCCCCTGGACTAGTATAAGTTCAACATTATTTTTTGATAGGATTTGAGGCTAAAGGTCTAACAAATATTTAACCTGAAACATAGCATCTACAGATATTTAGTTTTCTCGCTACATTAGATATTGCCAAAACTAAATAATACTGTAATTGGGGTTACGATATTGTAATCAAGAGAAAACATATTAAATGGGGTTTAATGTATTACTGTCCTGTGCCAACCACCTGTATATAATGAAGATGGGCGTACGTCATACATTATTGTTTGACGGGGCATTGTATGTGTACAACTAGTGCGCAAGTGTCATCATCAGGGAGCCGCGGTGAATTAGTTAAGGGCTGGTCCACTAAGCGGGCGGCCAAGGGTTTCCCCTTGTCCTTGGCTCACTAATCAGGAGGTCCGGGGTTTGTTCCCTGTGTTGACCTAAACAGTTTCCCAAACATTCCAAAGTTTCGATGTAGGAAGTGGGGGTAGGGCTGTGATAGGCAGCGTCTAGTTATTTGGATGGAATATAAAACTGATGTCCCGTGCACACGTTGGAGTGGACGCACCCCAGCCCAGCCCCACTCGAGATTACCCCGTACACCCATGTAGCCCTCATCTGTTAAATCAGATTCAGTTTGTTGAATCAAATATTGTTTAAACTATTGTTTTCTCGCCCATCGAACGACTGGGCATTGTCCTTATTCGCATCCCGTACCACTGACAGGGTGAAACCACACATGGGTTGTCTTATACATGTAGTAAATGTGAAAATGAAACAAAAAGAAACCGAACTTGGCGTTTATACGTGTAGTCTAACTTTGATGAGATTTTACTAAATAAATAATTTCTGACTTAAATCTATATATTTTTTTAAACTTTATATTTGTTAGCAAATTATATAATTATGGATACAGTTTGAGTTTAAATGTTTGTAATTTCGCCTTAAGAGGTTTACAGCTACCTGTAGTAAAAATAACATAGGGTCCAATTGGAAGTGTATGTCGGTGTGGGTTTATGTTTAAGTGGTTCCAATGTGATTTATAAAACTATGGACATAACCTCCATTACTTCATAGACACACATTGCTCAACCAATGTCATACATACATGTGTATCCTTGCTCATCAGACTAGGCGCTCCGCCTTAATTTCTGGGTAAACATTCGCTCACCAACCTTTGCAGTCCCCAGTGACCAAATTACCGATATAAATGAATGAATGAATGAAATGGGGTTTAATGTCCTACGCTTAAGCACCTAACCTGGGCTAATTGAAGACGGGCATACGACATTCAGTGTGCTATCAGGGAAATTTTGCCCGGTCAGCAACTGAATTCCAACTGCCAAGTGATCTTTTACGTCCACGCAAATGGTACACGGGGTCTCGGTTCGTTTTCGTCCCATCCGAACGACTAGACAGCTCACCTTGTCAGGCCCTTCGTCGGCTACTGGGCAGCAACTGAATTCCAACTGCCAAGGGTTCTTTTACGTGCGCGCCAATGTGTACACGGGACCTCGGTTTTTCGTACCATCCGAATGACTAGGCAGCTGTCCTTGTCAGGCCCCCTTCTGCACCACGAAATCACGCCGGAAAATCGAAATGAACTTTCTCGGCCAATGCAGGAATCGAACACCCGACCGCCAGGCTAGCGAACCAGCGCTTTATCCACTTAGCCACCGTGATCCCCCATTAACGATATAAATATTGGGCTTGTGTTAGGTAGCATTGTATCGATAATTTCGGATAAAGACCCGTATTTTAACATTGAATACTATAACAGAAAATCGGCCTAGCACACAATAATAAATTTACTCATCTTGAAACTTTGGACGTACTTTACCATGATTATCGGGGAGGGGGGATACTCTGTAAAGTCCAAATACGAAATTCCAGGTATCATTTTACATATTAGTGAAAAGCACGTTCATTTCTATTTGTAAATATCTAAATAGTTTTCTAGTACAATCATATTTTCATAATTCAAATCCAATAAATATCGCAGGCTAACGATGCCATCGAGAGTTGATTTTGTTCAATTAATAATTCAGATAATGGCCTAAAGAAAGACCTGAAATGGCCAGATTTAGCTCTTGCATTATGCATGTTTCAGTGACTGCATGGGGGTGTCATTGGGGGTATTCTGTGTTAAAATTCGCGTCTTGATAGAAAAAAATCCAAAATGTTACCTATAATTGTTATTTTTAAATATGTAAAATAATTTTATCTGAAATTATCGATACCAGGCTACCTTTCAGTAATAGTTAGTGCAGGGGGACTGCGCCACATATGACATCATACTCCGAAACAACATACAAACAAATAAACAATTCAAAAAAGAGTGAATGGATCCGGGGGTTAGCCGTAAGCGTCCACTGCGCTGTACAGTCCCGGGTCTGAAGTAACACAACAGACTTCACTCAAAATTGAAAATGACCAGGAAAAACATTATGTGATGTCAGCCATATACTATGGTCTGCCATATACCACAAGAAATACAAATGCAAGCATACTGTAGGGAAAATTCCGACTATACAAGTAACCACATCGGTGAAATGTATAAAAAAGGTAGTCTAAAACATTAAAGAAGTGTTTACATATTCAATAAAATAGATGTATAGTGAATGTATTGGGGGAACATATTCCACCCGTCACAAGAAAAACGCACAAACAAAACCGAATATAAAGAAGCAAAGGAAATATAGACTGCCTCAGAAGGCAGCTGATTGATAACTGAATGGTGTGACGTAAAAATACGTCGTTCTGTTATCAATGACGTCAAAGTTAGAGGCTTCTAGAATGTCTTAACAAAAAGGGCGATAATCAAGATGGGATAATGCTAAAAGCTATAAGTTTAAACAACCAATCATAATTTTTAGTTGTATAATTGAACAAAACATAATACTAAATACCCCATGCAAGCAATGCAAAACAGGAATGCAGAAGAAAGCGTATATTTATGAAGTCATAAAAAAATAACAATCAGGGCGATAATCCAGACAGGATTACGTAACTATACAAATTTTATACTAAATTAAATTGGATTATTATCCAATATGTACTCGGTTATATACTTATAAGAAATGTTAAACTTGGTAAATTGAAGAAACGGAAGTTTCGAAATTTCTTTAAATATACGTAATTGTGTACCGCCTTTGGCAGTGCATTTCAAAAACAGAGATTTTGTTCTGGAAAGAAATAGTTCTTTATTGTTACATATGGTCAAAACTCGTAATGCTTGTGAATAGAAAACATTATATAGCGTGGTATCTGGTATGTTACTATAAATTGACGGATATTTTACTACTTCAAAACCGAATTTGTCTGTTTTGTCGAAAATACCAACATTAAATTTATTATTAATGATATTGATGTCCAGGTCAAGAACAGATGCATTTTGGGTGCTGGAATTTTCGTTATTTAATATTAGTTCAGGGGGATATATTTTACACTTTTATATTTATTGAAATTTATATTATTATTGATGGGTGCCATGTCATCAATGTAACGGAAGGTGTAGTTCAGACTTTTAGCTACTTTATAATCTGTTTTTTTTTTTATGGTCCTGAAAGTAGAATTCATATTTATGTAAATGTGCATTTGCCATAAATGGTGCGGGGTCAGTTCCCATTGGTAAACCAATAGTTTGCTGTATTATCTGATCCCCAACCTCAAATATGGCATTGTCAATGAGAAAATGTATTATTTTTTGAAATTTTTCTTTATCAAAAATTACAGTGTCGGCATTGCGACGTTTTATAATCCATCTAGCATCTTGAGAGTAAATGGCCATCAAGTTTCTGCCTTTTCCGAAAGCTCCATTAAAGGCTTTATCTACAAACCAATCCAAATTATTTTTGAGATCTGCATGTTGGAGCATTGTATACAAAGTAGAAAAATCGAACGTTTCTATTGATTTTGCATTGTCTTTATTATTGATTTTATCTATAGTCTCTACTATAGGTTTGTTTTTATCAATAATGAAAAAACTATTAATACCAGTGTAATTTCGAAGTGTTTTGCACCAAATTGCATGTTGGGTTTGGCATAATTTAAGGCCTTTTGTAATAGTCTGCGGAAGCGGTTTTGTCTGGCAAACACTGGAGGATATTATATATCTGAATTTTACTGGGTTTTATGAAATTTGGGTATCGAATAAATGTACGGTAGTGCATCTATTTTCACATTGTCTTTGATATCATTACTTCTGTTAAAAGACTATTGGTTGTGCAAAATATCTTGATGACTTCGCGCCTGGTAAGTTCGTGCATTTTTATGCGCGAACTCTTAGTTTTTCTATTACTGGCACGCGCATGCGCACGGGCACTATTTCTTTTTCTTTTACGTGTACCCAAATCTGGGATTTCGGGCGGAGGTACTTTTGAGGTATTAGTCTGTGAAGTATAACACTTGCCACTGTACCTGTGTATCGCTAACTATAAACCGAATGTGTGAAGACAGTTTAAATATATCACGCACATAATTTTCACTACAGAGATGATGCACGCTCCATTTGTTGCTAAGGAAACCAATGGGATTATTTTCTCAACTGTGTAAGAACTTATCCATAGCGATAATATCCTTACACCGAGAGAAATTATCTAGTCTCGGTGAATAGAACCACGGTTGTCTGGTAGAAAATTACTTTTGTATTTTTTGGAACGGAAAACAGTGATTTTAGAAGCAAACTAACGTGCCGCACATGAGGAAGTCATTACACTAATAAGAAAAGGCGAGAACTCTTTTTGCGGCGGAGGCTTATCACTGAGTAATAGGTCATGGTTAAAACATACGTTTGCCTTATAAAAATCTAGCAAAATGGTAAATATCTACGGATCTCGATAAAAAAAATAACATTCGGATTCTAACTCTAGATAAGGTGTGTTAATTAACAAGGGTGTAAACGGATAATTTTATAATCTGTATATGAAGCCTAGTGACGAGTGTAGTAAGTAGGCTATAGACTACAGTTTTAAGTCAAGATTAATCGCTTTCAGTTGCGATAACCAATTATGTGAGAAATGCCACACTGACATTCGGTTTTTAAAAGCTGTACGCGAACTAAATGCGTTTGTTAGATACTGACAGAGCAGCCCGGAGTCGAACAATCGCCGCCCGAGCTGTCTTCGTCAGCTTGTTTCAAAATGGCGTACAACCAGTGCAAGTGGGAAAAGACGACAATAAAATCAGAAATATGTTATTTATTATTGTCGGACTTATTACATCACTCCTGTCTAACAAATCATAAAGCTGTGGTGTTACGGTGGCGGCATAGTATTTTACCGTAACACCACAGCCACTCTAACCATTCATAATACATCTAACTATCACTCCCTACACATTTCCCCTCGTCTTCTTTCTCAAACGTCAACAACACATCTCATACATCCATTTCGCTGATTAACCCTTGTACCATGTCTACTGGTTTAGTTAAATCCGTACTGCATTTATAAGTGTCATTATTTGTGTTGGGCCAGAGTCCAACTTCAGTCAGACTATTTATGATATAGTATTTTTTACAGATAAAGGAAATATGTTTGCTGGCCTTATCGACAGGTGTTAGAACAAATCTCTCTTGGAGAGTGGCAAGACACTCAACTGCAGATGCATTTTTAGAACCTCTGGTGGTGGGTGTCTTGGTTTAAGTTTGATATATTTGATTTTCTTTGATAAGAGATCAAACACAGTATTTTCCCACTCTCTAAAAGACTCAAGAGGTGCACGAAATTTATCAGGCCAAGCTACAATGCATTTCCTAATTTGGGATTTGAGATCATTATGTAATTTTTTAAAATTAGTTCTATTTGGTTGTACCCGAAATTGTGGTCCAAATCTCAAAGGATTTCTAAGGTTTTTGTCTACGATAATGTCAAAGTTTCCTGTCAGTATATTGTTATGCAATGTATCTTTAAAGGGGGAGTTGGTGCATTGACATGTAGTATTATCGTAATTTTCAATAAATTCTTGTACGTTTAGGTTTTCGATAGTACGAAAGCCTACAGAGCTCATCTAATTCATTTTTGAATGCCGAGTTCCTAGTTCCCTCTTCTCACTTCTGACTTCCTAGTTCCCTCTTCTGAGTTTAACTCTGAATTCAACGATTTGTATAAAATGCGCATGCGCACTTTCTACTTTCACATTACTTATTGGTTCGACGCCGACAGCATTAAAATAAAGAATGAGAATAAGAATAGATGATTGAAAATCTAGATAACTATTCTTTTTAAAGGCATCCTACGTGTGTTATACTGCATATACCATTATGGGGATAATTTTCTTTGTCGGTTTGATTTTGGTATGCTGCATTTCGTGTGTAAAGTGCCTACCTCTATCTACCATGATTGTCTAATAATGTTTTCAGTCTGAATAAGCTGATTCTTCTATATTTCAATTGTGATTTTTGTAATGGGGAAATAATGCTTCTGTTGTTGTATCTGCCGAAGTGCTACTTTCTAGGGGTTGTAGCTTATTGCAACACTTACGACGAAAACTCAGATAAATAGTAAACATTGTACTTTTAATAACGACTGTTCAAAACTGGTTAACGGTCACAATAACGAGATAGGTATCGCTAGGGTGAGCCGGTCACCAAGACTAAAGTTACAATAGAATACAGAACATATATAAGCTTAGGATTAAAATAATTATATAATATTTGATATAATGTTAAATTGCACATAGGAAACATATGTTTAAATACAGAAGAAGATATGGACATAGCCAAATTGCGTGTTAACTATAATTACGTATTATATATCGTTACATTAAGTATAAACTCAAACTCAAACAGTTAAACGACTTGAAAGATTAGTGAGATATCAATTCGGACATTGGTCAATTACTACTTTAACAAAAATTATATCATAACATGTCATATATACAAAGATACACTACAACAACACCCCATCGCCCCGAAAAACGCTTTTCTTCGTAAAAGCAAACAACAAATCACACACAGTGGGTGTTTAAATTGATTAAAGACTAAATTGATTAATAAGATAAAACCTACAAAATACGTCAGACTAATTATAACACTAAGGAGTGAACAATTTCAATCTAAAATGGTGAACTTAAAAGGTACATACTTATGAAATATTAATGTAACACTTATATAATCTCAATAGGAATGACAAGGACATAACCGGGATAAATTCACATAATGAATCCGTTGTTAATTCTGAAATCAATACCCTAATTAATAAATTAATTTATATGGATTTTAAAAAAATAAAACAAGCGAGCACTGAAAAAAAGTGCATTAAATTACAAAGAAACATTGATCACATATTTACACAAATTGTCTATCAAATTATGGATACGTCCGACCATTATGCCACACCTGCTGCCGCATTCGTGCATGGTGGTGATATGCAACATTCTGACCATATCGAGCGTTAGACGGATCACTTAGCTTAGGTCCAGGTATTTCCTTCGCGTGGTTATTAATATATATTTTAGCAAGGTTACCGAAATCTTCCTCGGGCACCCACGAATTCCGCATTGTGGGGAGACCATTCCAACGAATAAATTATTCCTGTTTATCCCTTTTAATTCTTTTTCTGATAACTTCCCGAGTTGATTTGATTGTTGTGCTCCGTTTACAAAGGTTGTTTACATTAGCATTCACATTTTCCCTCATAGTCCATTGATTTACATTTAGACAAACGCTGTCTGTATTCGCTGGTTCTCGGAGGTCCGTTTCACAACCTTGATTCACACTTTACACAGAACACATTGTTTCCACCGAAACCAAAGGCAACGAGTCGGTCTCAACGGCAACTTCAACAGTTTTAGGCACAATGGGCCCGTTAGTATCACCTTGTTCAGAAGAAAGTAACGATACCTGATGAAAGTCACTTTTCCTAGATAGAAATTCTTGACGACGCCGTTGATCACGCTCTTTCTTTGCTGAAGAACGATGCTTCTTCTCTGGATTTACGATGTGTAGAATTGCTCCACTTAAAACATATTTCTGTGGTACTGTAATCCTGTCTCAGGCTTCAAGTTACTGGTAAAGTGTCCATATACCTGATGACGGGCCAAAGCTGCTGCTGGAAAATAGCGTTCCATATCCATGCCGTTCTGACTTAACACGCTGAGAGGGTTTACCGGAAAATATGAGTAACTGAATACTCTATGCCCGCTTTCTCCACCAATTGCCGAAGTGCTGCTTTCTGGGGGTTGTAGCTTATTGCAACACTTACGACGAAAACTCAGATAAATAGTAAAATATGTACTTAGGATTAACATAATTATATAATAATATTTGATATAATGTTAAATTGCACATAGGAAACAGATATTTAAATACAAAAGAAGATATGGACATGGCAAAATTGCGTGTTAACTATAATTACGTAATATATATCGTTACATTAAGTATAAACTCAAACAGTTAAACGCCTTGAAAGATTAGTGAGATATCAATTCGGACATTGGTCAATTACTACTTTAACAAAAATTATATCATAACATACCAAGATACACTACAACATATCTACACCTGGGGCCAGTTGCTCAAAGCTCCGTTATCTCTTAACGATCCGTTAACTTTAACAGAGAGAAAGATTGTTGCCGGAAATAAAGGCCCCGAACATTCTGTGGTGCAAATTTTTCCTACAGATTTATGCTAATATTGCTAAAGGAAAAAAATAAAGTATTCTATAGTGTTTTCTGTAATAAATTTAACGCAAACAACACGTTACCAAGATATGTCCGTTAGAGTTTAACGGATCGTTAAAATAACTTAGTTTTGAGCAACCGACCCCAGTGCAATATCAGTTTGAGCACTCTAAAAAGACGTCTAAGGTCTTTGGGATTAAAACACACTGGGAGTAGAAATACAATTTCTTCTTATAACGATGTGGTTAATGCAATTATAACTGAAAACGGGTGTAGTGGACGCTGTATTGGATACCGATCTATGTGGTATTGTTTAAAGATTGAATGGGGCATCAGATTTCCTCGCGATGATATTCTCCAATTTATGCGGATTGTTGATCCAGAAGGAATTCGAGTGAGAAAACGTCGACGTTTACATCGAATACGATATATTTGTAAAGGACCAAATGCGGTTTGGCATGTAGATAGGTATGACAAGATAAAGCCAATTGGATTTTGCATTCACGGTTGTGTGGATGGCTTATGTCGACGAATTATTTGGCTACGTGTTTGGAAAACTAACAATAATCCCAATGTAATTGCCAGATATAACCTCGAGGCGGTCCAACAACTTGAAGTTGTCCCAGCTTTAAATAGGTGTGATTTGAGAACAGAAAATTCTATATTAAAGGATCTTTAGCCGCTATTCCATAATGATGAAAATGACCCCACTGCGTGTTTGAAATCCTTTATTTATGGAAAGAGCACTTCTAATCAGCGTATAGAAGCGTGGTGGTCCATCCTTCGACGACAATGTTTACATTGGTGGATTAATTTATTTAAAGACATGCGAGAACGGAATATTTTTAATAACTCAAATATTCTTCACAGTGAATGTCTACAGTTCTGTTTTATGCACATTATTCAATCAGAACTTGACATGGTCACTAGAAACTGGAATCTGCAACAGCTATATGATGCCAGCGATCAAGGTACCTTTGTGGATATTAGAAATGTTTCTGCATGCATGACGATTTTCGAGTATGTTAACAAGTCGATAGCTTCAAACAAATTTGTACAATTGATTGAGCTGCTAAAACCAGGGGTGGGTATTCCTGTAACAGCAAGAGAAAGGCTCAGTTTGTATATGGAAATAACAGAACTGTTAGAACACTACCAATGATGACCTATGACTCATAATAAGTACTAAAATGATTATACTTTCCTGTAATTAATAATGTGTTTTGAAACGTGTTTTGTTCACAATAATGTGGCCCCTTTTAATACACTCCACGACGCCACTCACTCTCCTTAATCCCTGGTTAAACAAACGTTTCGATTACCTTGGGATCATATACATGTATAATGGGTTTTTTTTAGCTTGCATCTAAATTGAATTATTTAGAACCACATGTGAATTGTGAATAGGCGTGTGTGTTTGTCTAGTACTATCAAATATCAATAATCAGGTTATTATAGGAACTGGACACAATTATATGGCACTAGTTGGGTGAAGACAGTAGAATATACATGTAATAAAATGTTAAAATATCGCTTATAGTTATTTATATAATCGTTATTGTGTTGTAGGCATGATACCAAAACAAATAAAACAAAATCGGGGATGTCGGTGAACTTGGTGCTAATCATTATCTTCCTCGGTCATGTAAAATAAATCAGTTTATTCTAGAATTCTAGTATAGTCACATTGTTCAAGTGTAGTTCAATGCTAGTTCTTTCAACAACAAAAATTATGTCCGAGATCTTACTACTGTGGTAATGGACGTAAAGCTTAAATAGCCGAGACGAGACAGTCAGTGGTGTAACATGGTTTAGACGGGAAAGTTAGCACGAAAGTAGTAACTGCGCGTGCGCTTTTATAATATCTCCGAATTTAAGTCTGAAGTAGGAATTCTGAACTCAGAAGTAAGAACTCAGAACTCTGAATTCTGAAGTGGGAAGTCGGAACACAGAAATTAAACAAAAAGTAAATGAGCTCTGTAGGCTTTCGTACGATAGTTTCATGGTAGTTAAATATTTTATTACGAATAGGAGGTAAAAAAAATTTATACGACTGTAGGTGAAATTTTAGGAATAGTACCTGGTATAGATTTTATTACTGAACGGTCTCTGAAGATTCTATTCAGTCCAATGTCTATATATGTTTTTTCTTATGCACTGTATTGCATACTTGGGTAAACATTTACTATTTATAAAATAATTACTGGCACATTTAGATTAGCGTAACTTAAAAGGGTAACCCCCTTGAAAAACATCGAGCGGTAGGAAACACTATTACAGTAGTGGGGAATTAAGTAAAAACACTGATTACGGGGGGTCTAAACTATACTAAAGATACGGGGCCTAATTAAAGATTCTCTATGTCATTCCTCTCTTTAAATATATTATTTGTTTGTTGGGCACAATGCTTGTAAATTGTTTTTTTAATGGAATAAAGTTAAAAAGGCTGTACTCAACTCTGTTTATAGAAAGGCCGTCACAATACAGGTATTAATAGTGCGGTAGGTTTAAGGTTTTGTACCATAAATCCCATCCGTCGGCTTTTCGGGTAGAAATCATGGAATAAGCTTTATTTTGTAGGTCTTGATGTTTCATTACAAAAAAACAGTGTTGACATTTTTTCTGAGTAGGTCTTATTAGTATGGGGGGCCATTATTTGAGGGTGCCATTTTGCGATAATATTCCTACTTATTTTTTTATTTTCACCTTATTTATAATGTTATCGACATATCAACTGTGATTTGACAATGTATTAATATTGGCAGGGTCCATGACTATACTTTAGATTGTTTTCAATCATTTCATGATGATATATCCAAGATGGCGACCATTTTTGTCGGGAAAATCGGTCAATGTGTAAATTTCGATTAAGTAGTAGTCTCTATGCCTTCATGTCAGGAATAAGCTTTGCTTTCCCAGGAAAATCGAATATAAATAAATGATAATAATGTGTTCAGAAAACGTTCCAATATCTTGGAAATATGCTAAATTGGTGAACATACAACCATTTTACGTAGTTGTATATGGCAGAATTCGAATCTGTCTCCCCGAAAACATATATATTTTAGCCAAAGACAACTACTTAATCGAAATCAACCCATCGTCCGATTTTCCCGCCACCAGTGGCAGCAATATTGGAAATGTACTAATTATGAGAACATGTGATCATTTTACAAGGTTGTTAATGTCAGAAATTAATCTGCACCTTCGTAAATATATATATTGACACCAAACACTACCACTTTATCAAAATCAGCACATCGTCTCATTTTCCCGCCAAAATGCCCGCCATCTTAGTAATATGCTAAGTATATGAACATTTGATTATTTTACAAGGTTGTAAATGCCAGGAATGGAATTTGTGACCCCGAAAACGTATATATTGACACCAAACACTTCTACTTAATCGAAATTAGCACATCGATCGATTTTCCCGCTAAAAATGATCGCCATCTTGGATATATCATCATAAAATGATTGAAAACAATCTAAAGTATAGTCATGAACCCTGCCAATATTAATACATTGTCAAATCACAGTTGATATGTCGATAACATTATAAATAAGGTGAAAATAAAAAAAATAAGTAGGAATATTATCGCAAAATGGCACCCTCAAATAATGGCCGCCCATACTATGAAGACCTACTTAGAAAAAATGTCAACATTGGTTTTTTGTCATCAAACATCGAAACCTACAAAATAAAACTTATTCCAAGATTTCTTCCCGAAAAGCCGACGGATTTACATCACACAATGCACTATAATAAGAAATTCCAGTTATTGTGTTATAAATTACTGGAAAGTATGTTTCTTTGACTCTTTGAATTTATCAATTACTTCCTGGTACATCCAGAATTGCACACGGTCGTCTAGATATAGTCCTTATAGTGTACCAGCTTGATATCGTGCGGTGAATATAACCATAAGGCAAAATAGGCACGTGCCTTAGGGCCAGCCCATAATCCAGGCCAAAAATGAATGGAGTACAGTTTTTTTCAATAATTATCAGGTGATGACAAAAATGCTTTCATTTATTTTTATGTAAATAAATTGCACCCTTCTTCATCTACGCGTCTGTCCTCAAAAAAGCTTTCCATGCTCTGAGTTAGAGTTCTGACGACGGGTTGACATGATGTTTCGTCCCTTTACACATGTGAGGTTTGTTTAGGCTACATTTGTTGTGGGAAAGAATCTCGTAAGTAATTTCATATTTTTTTTAAAAAAATATCATTGATTTCGCAATTGCCATTAGATGTATTTCACTTAATACGATGAGTCAAAAACGTATTGGTATACTGGCACTTCTATGCATTGAAAGTGATTTACTTCATAAAATTGACTTTAAAAAACTAACTGAAGAATTTGCAGTCACAAAAGCACGCAAAGTCGTAATCTAGCTAGGCAGTGAATGAGAATATTATGTAGGCTACTTATAGTAAATACAGTACTGCCAATCAGGGCCATATGCAGGATTTTAAAAGTGGGGGTGCAGCAGATTGGTGGGGGGGGGGCACTATAATACCCGACTTACATCCCAAACTTGGGCTGCCTATCTACTGCTAGCTTCGGATTAGAATAGGCCCTAACCTAATTAACCGACATTTTAATTCCTACATCGACGATTTTAGTCGATAACACCGAGTATGTTTTTAGAAGTTTTGAGAAGTATTTATTTCTCTTCTATTGTCATATTGAATGAAATTAAATGTGTTTATTTAGCCGTTGTGTGTATGAAAGATGTCAAACTGATCAAGAGCCGAACCACATAAAAGTCCCTTAATTATTCAACATGGCGGCCCCCATAGACGACAAGTTCACAGATGCGGTTTTATTTGCGAAGAAAAATTTAGGCGTATCTAGGCCTTGTTTTGAAAGATAAACATATTGAAACTTTAAAGACAGTTTACAATGGTAAAGAATGTATATCGCAATATTACCCATAGCACATATTATATATCGTTTTTAGCCGAGTGACAGAAATTGAAATTTTACTTTGTGTTTACAAAAAACATGTGCTACGGTCTATTTTCACTCTGTTTTGTAAACACAGGTGACGTAAGTTCGATAAGTCCCGCCCACACCTCCATGGCCCCGCCCCAAAATGATGACGCGAGCGTTTTAAATGGACTCCAATTAGCACAGTGTTTCATTCTGGTAATGACGTTGGTGGAACGCTGTGTGCAGTATAACCGGACTTACTGAGCGGAGCAGCGACCGGCAAAGCTGAGGTCCCGCGTGCGCCTGTGGCAGCGGTTAGGGGAGGGGATGTCTGGAAATTTGAAAATAAGACTGCCGCAAACGCGTTTTCCATGCACTTGGAGCCGCAATCAAAGTGATCTCGTGTATCAATTTCGGCGGCGTTATTTCTCGTTTTGGTGTTAAACCAATCAAAATGAGAAATTTCTTGTCCTCTCACTTAGAACTATGTGGATAGGGCGACCAGAACGAGATTCTTTAATAATGTCATTTGGCGGCGGCACCACCAAAGACCGATAAGGCCCTAACAAGTGTCGATATGGCGACTAAAAAGAACCCTCTAATATCATGTGGTGGGACAGGCGCTGAACGGAAGGAGTGATAGGGGGGGGGGGCACTGCTGGAAACACGTTTTTCGGCCACTCTGGTGGTATCGAAGAGTCGATTTTGTAATTTATATGGTGCCATATTTAGGTTAGGCATTTCCTCCTGGTTCCCCGCCCCTTCGACCCGCCCCATTTCCACCACATAAGTGATTTAAGAAAGTTTGGATCAGTGCAAACGGATCAGGTACCCATTGGCGTGTGGGCACCCTTAAAACCACCCGACTGACTGTTCAGTAAGATCACTGTGTAATAAAGTCTTTTGAGAGAGCGCCTTATATTCCCAAAGGCGCGATATACCCCTTGCACCCTCGCTAGATACGGCCCAGTTGGTAATCTTCTGATTTTGTTTGTTATAAATTTTCTGTTGCTAAATTTAACTTAATTCCTTTTGTCGATTAGCCCAACATATTTTCAAACCCTCTGGACAAGTAAGATAGGTTGTAATGGATAATTTACACAACAGGTAGGACACTTAAACATCGTGTAGTTAGAATAAGGTCAATTTTTTTTCTGGACCTGTCAAGCCAGCTAGAGTGTTATTGTTCCTTTAAGATGAAATTTGTATCATTTATTTTTTGGAATATTGTAAAATACTACAATTTGTTGACCAGAAGAAAGATTGGGACACATTATTCAGTTACAACAAGAGTGGTATTGGGGCTTTAAGTTTAAGCAATGCGTGGATATACGCCCAATAAGCAGCCATGTCTCAACAGCAGATTATCCGAAATAGTGGAGCTGATATGTGAAATGTGGTTGCACTTCCGGAAAGAAGCATGAAAATTTGGCATAGGGGGGTTTTGGGTATGCTAATTTCAAAAACGGCGAGAACCACGACGACACTCGAACCTTTCCTGTCAAAAATTGATAAATTCAAAATCACCGCCATAAAACACGTTCTTGTCCATAAGACGTCTGTAAGTGCCCCGATTCCAATGATCTTGATGTCTGTACTTTTGTTTTTGAGGTCAAGGGATCCAGTAAAACACATCCAAAGACTCATAATGTTCTCCTTCATAATGTATTCTAAAAATAGTTATAATTCTAACCGAACGGATGTATTATTTGCACCTTCTCCTTTGCTAATTTCAGTTGAAACTTGCTATTACTCATCAAACACAAACATGTCAATCGCTGTGTTCTATATTCACGCGATATTGTTGTAAAGATATTAGATAAGGGTCTGAACTTTGTTCATAAATCCGATTTATTCAGTGAAAATATATTACATTTAACAAGGTATCAGAATCATTCTATTTTTCCGTAACAAGTGATGGTCATCTAGTCAATCACCTATACCATGTCCAAAAGAATTCAACGCGCTCCTCGGGCATGTGCTACAGTTACATCTGTTCAACCGACAAACTGGGGTATTTGTCATCTGTCAAGACCATGGTGGAACATTCATAGACCTATCAGCAACAGGTTATTCGTCTTTAGCAACTAATTTATCTGCCGTTACATAAAATTTGTTACGTTCTGTGTAATGCAGCGAAAGTGGAGAAAGCCAGGGAGCTGCAAGAAAAATCTTGTATGAACACGACCCAATCACCGAATAAAAAACACCTTCGTTTTTCCACCACTTCAGCATTTCCATGGATACAGATGAGCCACGTCCGCCAGCTTCTCTTATCTATGATGGAACTACTGGAGATTTTTATTAAGCAGAAACGACGTCCCTTGATACCAGTGTGCAAGAAATCGCTACAGAACTACAAAGGTGCTGGCCAAATTATCAGCAGGGGACATGATCGCAATTGATACTGTGCATCACTTTAAAGCGAAAATTTCATTTTTTCTAAGAAAATCAAAACATAATTATTTGTTTATAGATACCATCTATTTTAGGGCTTTATTTTAATACATTTTAAAATATAACTTGAAAATTGCTATTGGAACTTTAAGTGATTGACATCTCAGTGAGTTATAACATGACTTCGGTCCCCATCTAGTTGGCTATTTTCCTCAATATATGAAACCACCCCAGCAAACGCAAGTGCGTCTGCATTAATTTGGTGACACTCCTCAGTCTAACATCTTTGTTGAGATCTATGTTTGTTTTAAATGATGCCAATCACTTAAAGTGATACACAGCATCTTGTCTCCTGCGGGTTTTCGGAAACGAGTATCAAAGGACATTGTTTCTGCTTTGTGAAAATCGCTCGTGGTTTTATCCCAGATAATACAAGCTGGCGAATGTGGCTCATATGTATCCTTGGTACATGGTGAAATGGTTAAACTACGAATAATCAGGTCAAAATACAGTTTAACCCCTCAAAAATTGCAACAAAAAGTTTTTCAACTGATTCTGGCAGGGTTTAGTGAACTTTAAAACATACTAAAAGTTTACCAAAGTAGGACTCCCGGAAAATTTGATGATCTTGGGGTCTATTCCTATGTTTTGGGGGGACAAATGACTCATTAAGATCATTTAAAATAATGTTGGCCTTTAAGTCAAAAATGGCGACCAACACCTCCAAATAACCGCAAGTCCATATAACTATTGAACCAAATTTAATCATCTTAATGCCTAGGAACATATTAAGACATCTTTGGGTGTCACTGAGCTGTTTTATCATTACGAAATTGAATTCATGTCGCTCAGATGTCCACTATCACCTAATGCACAAACACCCCTGTCCATAGAATAAGTTTCACTACCGACCTATTGAGTGTTGTTTGAATTATCACAACGTGAAGTTCGACAGGGACCACACAAAGTAGTGTAGGGGAGTCAATGGCGTCTGCAGCTGCATCGACAGAGATAGCGTATCATTCGATTTCCACCAAATAGATCAACCATCAGGTCTTTGACAAGATCTGATATGTCCGCTAGAGATTTGTGTTGATGGGTGAAGGCACTAGCACAGGACTTCGTGACGGGATCAGATTTCACTAATTTCCGGTAGGCGAACTTTTTTCCGATGCCTAAAATCTTTGAGGTTGAATCACAAGAGCAAATTGTTGCACACATCGTCTCCTAATATTTCTTTCAACAGATAAATGTTATACATGTTCTTTTGGCTGTTTGTTTGAACGGAAGTTGGTGATTTCATTGTCTGTTCTAGAGTAATAAAGAAGGACGATCAGCAAATCTGTGATAATTCAAACATCACTCAAGAGGTCGATACTGGGGAGGAGGAGGACACCTAAAACGGTACGCTCCGAAACTTATTCTGTGATAGTGGACAGCTGAAGGTCATGAATTCAATTTCACAATGATTCAACAGCTCGGTGATATACAAAGTGCTTTTAATGTGTTCCTTGTCTCCTAAAATCATGGGATAGAGATCAAGATCGTCAAATTTGAGTCAATAATTATGGACTTGCGGGCATTTGGAGATGTTTGCGGTCACTTTTGACATGATAGGGCAACATCATTTTTAATAATCTTAATATGTTTTTTACCCCCCAAAACCCAGGGAAAGACACCAAGATCGTCTAATTTAAGCTGATAGTTCCACAGTTATGATCATTTTAAGACGTTTCGGTGACCATTTTGAAAAAAACACTTTTCCGAGGGTCCTACTTTGGTAGACTTTTAATATGTTATAAAGTAAAATAAACCTTACCAGAATCCGTTGAGAAACCTTTTGTTGTAATTTTGGTGGTGTTGAGGAGATATTTTCTATATATTGACAGGACAAGAAGGTGTTTTTTTTATGCAGTGATTGGGTCGTGTTTATACAAGCTTTTTCTTGCGGCTTTTTGGCTCTCTCTACTTTCGCTGCATTATACAGAACGTAACAACTTTTATGTAAGGGCATTTTGTTCAATTCATGAAAGGCGGATAAATTAATTGCCAGAGACGAGTAACCCGTTGCTGATGGGTTTATGAACGTGACACCATATTCTTGACACACAATACAAATGCCCCAGTTGGTCGGTTGACTACGTGTAACTGTAGCACATGCCTGAGGAGCGTGTTTAAGTTTTTTGGCCATGATATAGGTGATTGACTAGATGACCATCACTTATTACTGAAAAATAGAATGATACTGATACATTGTTAAATGTACATGTATTTTCACTGAATATATCGGATTTATTAACAAAGTTCACGCTTATCGAATATCTTTACAACAATATCTTGTGAATATAGAACACAGTGATTGACATGAAATGCGGACTGTTTGTGTTTGATAACTAATGGCTAGTTTCCACTGAAATGGAACATAATAAATTCTTAATAGCCGTTTAGCAAAGGAGAAGGTGCAAATAATATATCCGCTCGATTAGAATTATGACCATTTTTAGAAAACACTATAAAGGAGAATATTATGAGTCTATGGGTGTGTTACTGAATTCCTTGACCTCAAAAACATAGGTACAGACATCAAGATCATTGAAATTGGGTCACATACAGAAAGTTTATGGACGAGAGCGTGTTTTATGGCGCCCATTTTGAATTTTTGGCGGGAACGGCTGGCATTACCCAAAAACCCCTAGGAAGTAAACAACTCGACCTAAAAATGTTACATATCCGTCCCACTAAAATGCAGATTGAAATTGATGCCTTAAAGACATCTGACCTTTTTCTCTGGCGTGTCGTATTCGCAATCTATTAAAAGCTGTCGCGTCACCAACACTGAATATCCATATTGAGTGTAAATCTGAAACGCTGATAGGGTTCGTCCTATTGTGTGATGGATAATATAAATAGAAAGAACAACTGAGGGAACTACACGAACCATTCAATGACTGATTGAGAGCTATCGCAGCTACGCGTTTGTTTGCTACAGAAGCAGATGAACAGCGCATTGAGGAAAAACTGGACATCGTTCAAGTGCATATAAAAAGAACAAGCGACAATCAACTATCGGCTTGTCTGCGATATCACTTAGGTGGAAGCGGACGTTAAATAAAGCTATTTCACACACATCAAAAATATCGGACTTGCGTAACATTTTAGTAGCTGAAAAGTGTTCAAAATTGTGTCATCTACTACCATGTCCAAAACAAAATAATTCAAAAAGTGTCCAGTGATTCCAGGGAAATTTCACTTTATTTAAAATTTTGTACATGTTGAAAGGGAAATTAGTAATAAATGGAGAGGTTATTTTTATTTATTTACAGTTGCTTAATATATAATGACTACACTTTATTATTAATGCATTTTTCAATAATAATTGACCATGTCTAAAAATAATGGACTGTTTGTTTAGACAACAATCCATTCCTCATTATAATGGATTGAAAGATTAAAAGAACAAGGGATGACATCATAGCTATGGACGCGGTTTGTATTAACACAATGCTTCAAACCGAATTTGCAAATAATCCGTTAATAACTATGGCCTACATCGGATTTTTTTAAGAAAATGAAATAGCATTTAGAGGTTCGACTGGTTTCACTGGTTAAATAGTATTGGTATGTACCTGTATGTGATTTGCGCGCACGAAACCCTTCAATAAAGGAGATTTTTTTTTGATGTCACGTGTTTCAAAAATAGGAACTCCGCCATGTTTTTTGCACTACACCCTATATGACATTCGGCAAACCTCGACAGATTCCGGTACTCTCCGTAACCTACATCTAGACTCGGATGTATGATAGTCATTGATATGTTCCTACGACCATACATTTGCGATGCGGCTTGTGGACTACCGTTTAACTCTAACAGGAAAACGTTCCGCTTTTACAAAAAAGTCCCAAAATCTGGTCAATCTGTCCACACCCGTTGGTGGAGTCGTCCACACGACTTAGTATAATTTCTGGACACATAATGTATTTGTCAATAGTATAGTTTTTCTGCGTGGTCACCCTTTCTCTCGGTAAATAAACAACAAAGTAAAAAATTTCTGGATATTGTAATACGTTTTTTGGAGTCGTCCACACGATGTATTTTTAATTAGTATAGTTTTTTTCTGTGTGGTCACCCTTTCTCCCGGCAAATAAACAACAAAGTAAATCGTTTTATTCCATAAATAACAAATTCATTAACAAATTCATAAACAAATTTAGTTGTGGACGACATCATTAATAGTTGTTGACGACATCACCAATGCCTTGGGGACGACTCCACCAACGGTTGTGGACGACTTCGCTTGTGGACGACTTGACTGGCACCCATCTCCTGGGGGCAACCATGTTTATCCGGGTCCTTTAAAACAGATCCAAAATGGCAGACTTCATCATACAGTCGAGTCTAGATGTAGGGCACCGGAATCTGTCGAGGGTTGCCGAATGCCTATATGATTCAGTTTGACTTTGACAAGAGTGGTTTTATTTCTTGGACATTTTTGCGGCTAGCCTAAAATTTCTGTCCTTGACTTTTGTAAATGATTTATTATTGTTTTGTTTTTTTCAGCAATGGTTCTATTTCGGTTGATTAAAACATGGAAACTATTTGCTATGATTTTGATTCTATATATTGTGGTGCAATACGTGCGCTTACTAAATTGGTATTCACAAGATATAAAGAATGGTTTAGTAAGAGAAGAGAGCTTTTGGTCTATGGCGAAAGCAAAGCCTAAAACTAACATGGGGGCAGTAACAATTTCAACACAAAGAACAACAAATGCAAAATTAATTAGAACAACACCAAAAACAACACCACCAATTCTTAATACTTTGCGAATTTCGTCTATTCTTCATAAATATTTCAAAGGTGGCGTTTTAAGTTCATCAGATAAATTAAGCTTTAATTATTTATCTCCTAACTACTACAGTTCCAAATATCAAAATTTACTCAAAGAAAAACAAATAGAATTCCGATATAAGGACTTCAGATTAGTTGAACCACATTTCTCAACTGAAGCTGATCGGTTGCTTTTTCTAAAAAATAGTATTTATGTAAAAGATCTCGAAGTCTTTCCGGCACTGCGATTACGCGGAATAGTTGCTGTTCAGGAAAATGCAGTAGCGTATGATAAACTCGATTGTGGCTGGAAAAATAATTTAACAGACTACGAGTATACACACAATTTTAGTGAAAAAAATGTAAATAATTACTTCTCTGGAACTTTGTGCCCACTTCTTATACCAGACAGTTATGCCTTTCAACATTTTATCGACGGTGTGTTACCCAAATTAATGCAGGTCTATGATTATGTTGCCAATAGTAACGTGTCTTTTCTCATCTATAAACCACGTGACATTTTAATTTATGATTTTTATGACAAGTTGGGTATTTCACGTGATAGGTTGTTTTTTTATGACAAGAAACCAATGAAAGTAAAAAGAATGATTAATACCTGTATAGCCCCACCCCTACATCCTACACTGTGGTTATCTGCTAGAGAAGCATTAGGGGTATCAGCGGATAGGATGGTACCTATGAATCAAACGTTGGTTGTATTAATTAGACGTATTAAAACAAACAATGGTGGTAGAATGATATTGAACAGTGATCAAGTTGAAAAAGTGTTGAACCAACGATACGGAAGTACTGGTATCCGAATATTTTCAGGGGGGTTGAATTTTAAGGAGACTGCGTACTTGTTTCAAAGGGCACGAATCATCATTGGTGTACATGGTGGAGCTTTGTATAATATAATATTTGCTCCTCAGCAAACTAGTGTAATTGAAATCATGCCAACGTTAGACAGTGGTCAAATACAACCCGCGAGGTTAGCACATGAGATAATTTGGTTTCAAGCCCAGCTTCTTGGACAAACATATTGGAGGCTGCCGATTAAACCTGAACTAAATAATAAAGTGTCTAATGTTAATGTGGATATAGACCGTCTAGAAGTGTTATTAAATCAAGTAGATACAGCATACAGAGCATAGATACAAACTTGGCAAGATTCGTCTTTCCCAAACATAATTCCACTGTCGATTTGAGTGGAATACATGGGAAATGTGTATTAAATATTATCTGGATTTTCATGATCAACCTATTACGCACTCTTCAGAACTTTGTTAATTTCAAATTTATTTACGGCGGTTGACACAAAACAATAATTGGTTATATCAACTAGGCGGTTTTAACGCTTTTATATTTGTACATATTAGCTTCGTTCTGTTATTAAGTTTGTTGAAAATAGTTGTTATATTATTAATATTAAGATGTCTCATAGTTCAAAGAGCAATTGATTTAGAGGGCCGACATGACAGAGGGGAGATTCAAAATTCATCCGCAAGGGGCCTCTGTATTGGTTGAAAATACTACAGACCATATCTATAGGGTCGGACAATAATTAAGCCGGGATTCCATGTGTACGTACTGCGTACTGCGGAATGCGTAGTACGTAATGCGTATTTATCACTTTGCACTAAAATGGGAGGAGTTGATTCCATGTACACGTAATGCGAGGCGCGTAGTACGTGTTTCTCGGGTGCTCACAAGAGTGTCCGAATACGCAATACGCGTTAAACGTAGATGGACATGCGCACTGCCACTGCAATAGGCATATCCGATGTAGTTTTGGATGGCAATATTCGGTTCTCATCCACATATAATACGCCACTCACGCACACATGGAAACTGACAATACGCGTTACGCAAGACGCAACACGCATTCCACACGCACTGCGTACACATGGAATCCAGGCCTTAGGGTATAGAGCAATTTCATCCAAATGTAACTATGCATTAAAGAATCTAAATCGCTATTCTTTCGCATTGAGAAATGGACAAATGGATATAATCTAATATGAATGTATACAAAATTTAATTCACATTTAATCGTTTTTGTTATACTGTAATTTCTAATCAGTTATGTTTCCTCGAAATACGCGAATAGCCCGAATTGATTGGAAGTCTTTGACGCCTGCGTGGTTATTCCAGTTTACACCGGTAGTAGGCATATTCTACTTCATGGGATATGTTTAGCCTCGCTCATCGAGTGACGAGTCGCTTATCATACAAATGACACTTTAAAGCATTCTGGAACACGATTCGTGTGCCAATTTCAAAATTTTCATTTTGTCATAAATATTGAATATCAGAAGATAAACCTTTCAGAGTAAGATAACACCATGTTGATTTAATTTCACCAATAAGTCGTGTTTGCTATGTCAAAGACTGGATGATGTTGAGTTAGGAGCCTTGACTCCTTTAAAGCCCCAATACCACTCTTGTTGAACATGAATAATATGCCCCAATCATTATTCTGGTCAACAAATTGTACTATTTACAATATTCCAATTAATTGATGATACAAATTTCATCTTAACACACCGAATTTAGAAATTTGAAAAAAATTCAACTACATGGTTTGAAGACCTTTACGTAAACACTTTTAAATGCAACTTGGATTAAAACATATTTTCGAACGGGTAGGACACTTAAACATCGTGTAGTTAGAAAAAGGCTATTTTTTCTGGGCCTGTCAAGCCAGCAAGAGTGGTATTGTCCTTTTAACGGTATACATATCCCAGTCAAGAGGGTTGTAAAAAAATAGTGAATTTGGCACTCCAATTATTAGTATTCATTTTGTTATTGAAGCAAAGGCGAAACAATCACTTACTTACACACAATCTGGATAATTAGTTCATGTTTCTGCCTTCATTGGCTGCATATTTTGCACAAACACATTTCATAATTCTTTTAAACAAAGGACCCTTATAAAAACATTACAGCCACTAGTTACAGAGCACGAGGTTCAAAAATGGAATAATAATCTCGTCATTTTACAAGGGTAGCAAATTAGGCCTGAGGCCTGTTTTCGATTTGTCCCTTGGCACAGATCGTGCGAATGATTTAGATCATTACTGCAGGAAGAAACCGAAGAACTCGGGGGAAACCTGCCTGATCGGACGAGAGACCGAATATCCCTCTCACTTACAACGATAAAGTTCTTGTCCTGAGCTATGATTGAACCCTCAATGCATTGGTGAGAAGCCGCCTCTCTATCGCCACGGCTATCCGACCAGCTGAATGAAATGTGGTTTTAACGTCCTACTGTTCTGCTCCGAACTGGGCTAATGAAGACGGGCATACGTCATAGAGTGTGCTATGAGGGATATTTTGCCCGGCGGCGGCACTACGGCGATACTCTAATGTCAATACCAACTATCAGAGGATCTTTTTACGTGCACGACAATGTTTACACAGGACCTCAGTTTTGCCTCCCATCCGAAAGACTAGACAGCTAGTGCGGTAAAGCTAATTTCATTTTGTTAGTATTATTTTATTTATAGTTTTAGGACGCTTGCGTCTAATGAAAAGACAAGAAGTTATTTTAAAATCAACGTGATAACAGCCATCATCGCACATATTTCAAGTCCCAATTAAATATATAAGCCTTAAGAAACGCAAGGTGGTCTTTAATGTATGTTATAGTAGGGTAATTGAAGTTTCATTCTCAAAACTTTTTCAGAATTTTAACCTCTGTCCCACATCGCCAAAACTGGAGGTGAAAATGGATATATTTTGTACGTTTTTCAGTGTGCATTGAATTTCAAAATTGAATATTTAGAAAAGTATATATCCCATCGACGTAGAATCTTTTTTAAATTGGTATAAAACAAACTGACATTAACTAGGCCAATTTTGCAGTTTATATATACGATAGTGATTTTGCCAGAGGCTGTGAAAATCCTGAAAAAAGTGAATAGTTCATTTGTTCCTCATTTTGCCAGCTGGTGGCGCAAACAGTATGCATTGGACAATGAGTGTGATGTTATTTTCGTCGTAATCTTCACCAAAAGTTGTCTTAGATTACAAAGTTAGAGGGTCCTACTCCTATTAGAAATGTGAGTTTAAAGCATATGAAAACCTGAAAAAAATTACTAAATTTATGACCTGTTTTAATACCCTAATTTCAAATAGCCCCATACAATAGCGAGTTTCTAACCAACAGAGGTAACATTTCGTTTTTCTTAGTTTAAGGCTATATACTATTTGTAGAACATTTTTAGAATCTGTTTGGCTTTGATAAATTTCTCCTCCATGCTAACGTTTAGTATATCCAGGTATATCAAACATTTAATATCATGAATTACTTGTTCTTCTCGAGACCTTAAACTCAGTGTATCAATCTGCAGTCAATCAAATGATAACTTTAGCCTCTAGAGCGTCCACAAGATTGGTTGAAGTGATCAGGGCCATAACTATGACAGTAATCGCTTCCAATCAATAGGATTCTTCATCTCATGACCTTACACAAGGTGTATAAATTTAAAGTCAATCGGATATTAACTTTAGCCTCTAGAACGTCCACAACCGGACCGATGGACGGGGGCGGCGACAATATACGACCACATTTCTATGTGTGCGTATAAAAACGAGACGAAATATAGATTTGTATTTTAATCAGATTGATTCACAATCTAATAACTTAAGACTGACGGGTCACTCCACGAATTAAAAAAAAGTATTCTGATTATCTTATAATTACAAGATAACTATCAGGTAAGGATTCCAAAATAGTCGAGAGCAGGGGTGGGGAAGAGAGGTATTTTACCGTTTTTTCATATTACAGCAATATAGCAAGGAATGAGAACTGTCAGTGGACATCGTCCGATCAGAGACATTTCCTAAAGGAACTAGCGTTGGCGACCTTGAAATAAATTAATTATCGGCTTCTTCGTATCTTCTAATTACAAATAGTATTTTGTAATAAGAAGATAGCCATCTTGTAATAACAAGATAATCAGGATATATTTGATTGACCATACATAATGATCTTCCGTACATATTCGACCGTACCCAGTTTTATTGGCTAATAAATATATCTACAAGGTAAAAATATGAGCAGTAAAGTGAATAAAAGGATGAGCAGTAAACAGCTGAGCAAGAAAAACCTGAATTTCGTAAAATATAATATAAAAGATACACCTGGTCCTGAGATAAACTGTGACACGAAAATAACAAAATACATTTTAAAAATATACTTTGACATGAAATATTTTATTTTGCTATAAAAAAAGATACTTGATGAAAGACAAAGGAATTTTATATTCAGGCTACCAAAATATGTACAACAATTTATTATATGATTGGTGTAAAAAAAATATTACATTCAGAACAACTTTGATATATGATTGTCGTGCAAGTTACGCCTACATTTTGCATGAGATGACCAGAGAACGAGCTCAAATAAAATTTAAAAATTGTGACCTCTAGAGGGTTCACAGCCATGGTATTACATACTTTTACACAACCGTTATTGTGGTGTAGCTTCCAGTGACAAATATACATTATATACATATTGATTATAAATGTTAACAACTGTGACCTCTAGAGAGTCCACAACCTTGCTATTACATACTTTTACACTATTTACGTGCAAGGAGCAAACCATTTTGTCAGACAGTTTTGGTCCGATTTTCACTAAAATAAATCTAACTCCACCATCATTATGGTGTAACGTTGTAAACGTTTTATTGAATCGGATTTAAATTGTGGCCTCTCGAGGGTCCACAGGCTAAACAAGGGACCATAACCCGTGAAGTTCCGATCCGTTATGCGTAAATATCAGCCGAATCCGACATCTTTGGGATATAAACATACATTTTAACTATTGTGAGCTCTTGGGTGTCCACAACCTTGGTATTACCATGGAACTAGTATTCTCTATGGTATTTAATACTTTTACACAATTTGCGTACAAAGAGACACTAATCTGTCGGGCAGTTACGGTCTGATTTTAACGGAATTCTAACTCGGCCATCATTATGGTGGGACGTTGATGTATTCAAAAGTTGTTTTTAAATCGGATATGAATTGTGACCTCTAAAGGATATAAACATGTATTTTAAATTTAATCAACATCTAGCTGGACCACAAGATAAAACGCGATTTTTCCTACAATCAGTGACCGTATGCGCAAAAATATCGAAAAGAACATAGATCTTTGGATTATAAACATACATTTTACTTTCCATTAAAACACATTATGACCATTATATAGTGTCCACAAGCTAAAAATGTGATTTTTTTGTGCATACCAATATTTGAAAGGAATTGTGATATCTGGGAGAACAATATATATTTCAAGATTCGTCTAAATCGAATAAAAAAATTTGACGGGCGGACAGGTTCGACGACAATATACACCGACATGAAAATGTGGACGTAAAAAAAACATGATATATTACCAAACAAATATTTCAAAACCCTAGTATTAATATCAAAATTTTAAAAATTATATTGTATTAGGTCTAATCAAAACCGGAATAACAGTACAACTGTAACAAATATTTTATTTTAACAGATATATTTTCATAACATCACTATCATTTGTATTAGCAACAAAATACAGGTGAAGATTGGAAACATGAAAATGGCTACTCTTTTCATTTGACACAAGTGACACAGTCATCAAACTATGTCATGTTTTGAACTGCCGGCGAGAGAAACGACAACCGGACAATTCCCGGCGAGGACAACTGCCGACCATTTGATATATTTAATTATTTTAGTATCATAAATAACTGTTGATTTTATTGTCAGTGATTTTATTCCTTCTTTTTAGTCTAGTTTATTAAATGAGAAATGAGCTTTAAAGCGAGAATTTCAAATTTTCTAAGAAAGTCAAAACATAATTATTTCTATGTCTTTTGCTCACTATGAAACATCATGGGCATTATTTCCCACCCTTAAATATCATTGACACAAGAAATAATTGACTACATGGAATTTGAAGCTGAAAAAGATATTTTTGCCATTTTCTCTGCTTGCAATATTGAATTATAGGAATATTCTTTAACAAGGTAGGACTGTTTATGGATACCATCTATTTTAAGTCTTTATTTTAATAAATTTTAAAAATATAACTTAAAAATTTGAAATTGTATCTATGCCAGTAAATACAACAGTCGCCATTTGTTGGACTATTTACATGATTATTGCTCATAATATTAGCCTAGTAAAAAATTCTGTAATACAGAAAGCCATTCACAGGGGGTTTGAGGCATCCCAAGGAACAGTACTTTTGGAATGATTTGGTCTGTACTGGTATTAATATATCAACTTTTTTCAAGGAATCGGCAGTAGTAGTGGATATTTACATGTACCAAGCCCAACATTGGGAGATAGTAGGCAGTCAATTCCTTTTGGCTATAATCCATTTTATATTTATATATCCTTATGCCTCAAATGACAATCTGTGAATGTTTAAATTAATTTATTAAGGTATGCAATTGATGCCATAAAGGAGAATATTACAGAAAGGTTTTCAGATAGCTTAGGCAGCATACTATACACAATGTACACACATACTGCCAAGCAAAACCTGTTTGTTTTCTTAGTCTTTTAAAACTTCAGTTTTTAAACACAATGAGTAATGTTTTTGGAAAGGAGCAGGATCACATATATACATTGTCACTGAATAGTTAGTAAATGATATGTGATAGATGGGACTTCATTTATATAAAAAGCAATTTAAAGCAAAATGTTTCATTACATTTGAAATATTCTTAAACTAGTTTACAGAATGGTATATATAATAATTTATAAACATATTTTGTGAAAAACGGGTAAAAAAATGTTAAATTGTGATGGACAATAATATTATGTTTGATTTCGATACAAAAATAATTCATTGAGGGTTGTCTACACAAGGCAAGAGTTTTATAAGGCCCATTTCACTATCCTTTTCCTAAAATTATTTTGTACAGAAGAAAACTAAGCCTGCTTGAATCAAGCCATGGACCCTATGTATTATAAGGTCCGAGATCAAGCCTGGTCATCAATTTCCAAAAGAAAAAAAAATAGTGTAAAGCTGGATTTCCTTTAGTACAGATCCGGTCCGGTTGCGGAAATGGAAAAGGAAAAAAACAACTTTCATAGAATTTTAGTAGGAGTTTTACCTTTTGCGCAGGTGCGGATACCGTTCTGTATGGGGTGTCAGGTACGCTGTTTCGAAACAGACCATGTAGCGTTTGGTACGGAAACGCATGTGGAACCGTGTCGGTAACGCACATAAGGAAACACAGTTTGGGTAGCCTGCATGGCAAAAAGCTAAAAATAGGAAGGGAAATTTCAATTTCTGCCCTTTCTTGGACACATGTTCATGGAATGAGAAAAAGAAAAGATAGAAATACGCTTGAATAACCGCATATAAGGATACACAACCTGCCATGTGCGCCGGACTAGAGCCGTACTAAAGGAATTGCAGCTTAAGAACAAAATACTCCACACACTCTAAGTATTACACTGGACTCTGGAAATATCTGTATACCTGAAAGTAAGATTATTATAAAATGGTTAATATCATTTAAAGCGAGGATTTCATATTTTCTAAGAAAGTCAAAACATAATTATTTCTATGTCTTTTGCCCAATAGGTTATCAACTCACTATCACTATAAACCTCAGAATGCCTTCTTCTGCATTTCTGTCCAAACGAGGTAAAATAATGCCTCGTCTGCAGTTCCAAAACGATTTTTTTTTTAAATTGCTCTGTTTTTGGAATGAGGTATTTTGTTCAGAACGAGGCTGGGTAAAATGCCTCATTTACTAAATGTGTTTTTTTTTCAAGATAGTTATTAGCAGTATTTGCTGTCAGCGAATTTGTAAAAATTAAAATTTATGTTATTTAATACGAAAATAAAGCCAGTTCAAATTATGATATTATAATGAGAGAAATAGACAAGACAAGAATACACACCATACCATAATTTTTTTTCTCGCATTATTTATACCAATCTGTCTTCATAATTAAATGTTTTAATCAAATTTTAATGTATGAGGTGTGCTTTATTTCCCATTTAATTGACAATTGGTATAAAGCCGACAAATTTATCACCGTGTGTTTATATGACTTTGCTTTAATAATATTTTGTGCAATGTTATGGGGTTTCAACAGAAACAGTCAATGCTATGGTCAAGTTATTTTTTTACAATAAATATAAAAAATAAACTGGTGTATTGGAAATATGTGATAAAATTTAATACTTTTTTTGATTAATAAGAATAGATTATTTGTGGTATTTAAACGCTAATTCGTTGCCTGGGATATCAGTTAGGTGGAGGTGTAAAACACACAGCTACCATAATTAATTTACAACCCCAATTTAGCTTTCACAACACTACAGTTGTTACTAAACACCTAAACCTGATTGGGCAATAAATTAATGAAGGCAAGGTAGCTGTGTGTCTTCAATAGTTTTACACCTTCACCTGTGGCGTGTATTCTTGTCTTTTCTATTTCTCTGATTATAATATCATAGTTTGAACTTGTTTAATTTCGTATTAAATAACATAAATTTTAATTTTTACAAATTCGCTGATAGCAAAAAGAGCTAATAACTATCTTGAAAAAAAACAACATGTTTAGTAAACGAGGCATTTTTACCAAGCCTCGTTCTGAACAAAATACCTAGTTCCAAAAAAGGGCAATTTAAATAAACCTTGTTTTGGAACTGCAGACGAGGCATTTTTTTACCTTGTTTTGACAGAAATGCCGAACGAGGCATTCTGAGGTTTAAAGTGTATTATATGACCATGGGCATTATTTCCCACCCTTAAAAATCATTGACACAGGAAATAATAACACATTTAACTTAAAAAATGAAATTGTAGCTTTAACATAAAAAATTAATTAACTCAATTAAGTTGTTAGGGGGAAAATTAATACAGACATATCTATTATGAGTATATATGACTCATGAGCTTTAACGGGGCCTGGTCTTTCTAATTCAAGGTATATTTCAGAGAAAGTAACTTGTTCTAAGCCCAAGCAGTTATATGAAGCTCTGTTATGCTTCTTTAAATTCTATTATCAGATGTAGTTAGAGACAAGTTTCTTGTCTAGCAAATACAGCTCATGTGAGAAGTGCCAACTTCCTACTATACTTTCATTTGTTTTCCAGCAGGTAATGGAATTTGTAGGTTATTACTGTGTACTAATTATATCTTGGCAATCAAACTTCCCTGGTCAGAAAGTAACAAATAAAACATTTAAAATATGTTTTTACCTTTATTTCATTGTCTTCTGATCCCGATAATAAAATATTACCATATAAAGCTAATGTATTCACACTTCCCTGATGTCGAGATAGAGTTTGGATTGGTAGATGATTTTCTAAATTCCACATCTGTAATTTCAAATTACTATAAATTACAAATAAAATACTACATATTCCAATTTAAATATATCAACGGTTTTCAATGGATAGGTTTGTTTCATAGTTGTATCCTATTATGTTGTCAATAAATCAGTGGTCTATGATGTATCAACTTACTATCTTAGATCATTCCAATTGATATAACGTGTGGAAAACAGACGGCGTATATCCTTTCTGCGCTATCCCATGTTCATTTCCGGAACAACTTTAGGATAGTTATATAATGGAACAAGACGTGGATCTATAGACCACTGATTTATTGACAACAAAATGGCATACAACTATG
Organism: Patella pellucida; assembly: GCA_917208275.1. Taxonomy (NCBI): domain Eukaryota; kingdom Metazoa; phylum Mollusca; class Gastropoda; family Patellidae; genus Patella; species Patella pellucida. The sequence continues at coordinate 58,356,081 of OU795039.1, forward strand.
AAACAAACCTATCCATTGATAACCGTTGATTTAAAAATACTAGCATACATTATGTAAAACATATATCCGCCTAATGCAGATCTTTTGTTTTGCCTCAAATGTTATATTAATCATTATTTAAACATTTATTCACATGCAAAGCCCATAATCAGTTCTCTAGATGATCCGTGGTTTTGATAGAACAGATTTTAACAAGATTGCCAGTTAAAAATTTAATTACAAAATGGAAAATGAAACTTTGTTTATTATGGTAACAATGGTAGCAAACACAATCAAGGCTACAGTGTTCTTGAACAGCAATAATTTGACTGAAATTGTCAACATAGTCCCTTTTCATTATCTATTTTTTTACTATGACAGCTCTTTACCGAAATCTTACATAGTGCATCTTTAACTGATCAGTGGAGCCACAGTCTCGGATACACTGTCGGTTATAGTTCCCCCTTGGCAGGAGCTGTTAAAGACATACACGTAAATTAACCTTTGACAGTTGGAATTGAAATAAAGAGTATGCCGTAGCATTGCTGTATGGGCAAAATTTCCCTCATAGCACACTGTACGGAGTATGACTGTCTACAGTGGCCTGCTGGTTGGTGCAGAAAAGTAGTATGTTAAACCCAATTTCATCTCTCTTCATTTAACAGACCAATTCTATGCTCAGAAAAGGTTTATTTTGTGTCCTTAAAATTATATTTTCAAATCTAAATTATCCTACTGTTTGTTTCCTTTACAAATTTACAATTGAAAATTAAGTTTGAACAAACCTGTACATTATGATCATGTGACCCAGAAAATAAGAATTTTCCTGATGGTGAAGGCACCAGAGATGTTATAGCTCCAAAATGACCTTCTAATTTAATTATTTCTTCATTGGTCTTTACATCAAATAGCTGAATATTTTGGTTATAAGAACCTACAAAGTAATACAAAGTCTTGCAGTACCCTGAATTATACAAATTGACTAGAATGTATTTCATTTTCAGTGTATTTTATACCAAGCAAGCAGTCTATGTGTCCTGTCCCTGTCCATATCTCATGATCAGCTGAGAGCAATTTGGGATTTCAATAAAAAATAAATAATGCTTTTAAACATAGAATTTATTTAAGGATGAGGGTGGTGTATGGGTTTTTACTGTAGGTTATTATATATAGCATTCTTGCAGTTACACTGTAACATTGGTATTGTAGATTAAGTTACACTGTAACATTGGTATTGTAGACTAAGCAACAAATAACTGTTATAAATGAAAATATACGACACTAATAGATCAAAGTGATCAGTTTATATACATTTTGTGTATTAGTTAGTTAAAATTGTTAGTAATCAGGCAGAAGTCATTAACTAGGTGTTATGTCACTAAGGTGTTAACACGGTGACTATTGAATGATATATACACCACTATTGTGCAGGTTTGTGTGTTCAATAGTGATAGGTGTTATACATAGTCACATCTCCACACTAGTGACAATTTTTACAGCTAATTGCAAGCCTGCTAATTAATTACAACTGTATAATTTTTAACCACTTTCTATACAAAGTTACAAACTAAGCTATCATTTAGAATAGAAACCCCTAATATGATTTAATGACAAAAATGGTCATTACTAAAAGGCTTAGCTTCATTAGTCAACAGTATCAGCATTAGGTATAATGGCGAGATATGTGCTCATGCAAGAGATTAAATGCTACGGCTTATAATCAGTATCTGCATTGAAATCCGAAAATATACTACGATTTATTACAGTAGTAACATACCTGCGATGACATATTGTTTTGTAACTGCTAGTGAATATATTGAACCAAGATTATGTTCTATTGTACCAACAGTTTCAAACGTGCTGGTATCCCAAATATTAATAGTATTGTGAGAACCACTATATAACCATTCCTGTTAAAATAAATACCATACAAATTAGAAAACTTGGTGGGTGGTTTTATCCAGTTGGTGAGTAAAAAACATATCAAATATGATCCTCTTATCCTTGGTCATTCCAGTTGAATTTGTTTTTAGTTACTCTGGACAAAAAAAGTATCCATTCTGTATGTCATAACTGTCTGTGTAAATTTACAGTTTACGTTTATTTCAAATACTAAGATGACTTTTGACATTGTAAGTAAGTTTCACATTACTTTGTCTAGAATGACGTTTGTTGTAGTTTAAATTGGAATCAATTTGGTCTGGAAGTGATCAAGACTATTTCTTCCATTGCTTTACGTTTTTACAAATGGTGTATGAACTGTTATCATTTTACTTTATTCTTTAGAGTTTGAGCAGGACTGTATTTTAATCTTACTTTTTTAGGACTGAACGCCATTGCTCTCACCCAATGATGTAAACCAGAAATAGAATGTTTTAAGGTAAGGCTTGTTCTGTTCCACACCTAAAAAAATATCAATAAAACAATACAGTTCAAAATAATCTAGGCTACAATATGTAAATTGCCTTGCCAATACTTTTGTTATTCTAAAAAGTAAATTTCTGCCATATTTTGAAGCCATCACAGCCCAGATTTTCACAGCTGTTGGATCTGATCTAGCGGGAATCGTCTGCGGTATAACCCACATTGGAAGTAGAGGATAAGCTCCATGCATGAACAAACAATGAGGAAATTTCGGACTACCAGAAAACAAAACAGAAAAATGTGTATTAAATGTGTATTAAACTGGAATATAAGCACAGGACTGTTGAGTAAAGGTGTAATTGATCTTGCTAAAAATTAGCCAGAAAGTATAAAAACATGACTCATATTAGGATTGTCCCAATTAATAAGCCAATCTTAAAGGACCTAAGTCCGTAACTCAAAATCCTCCAAAATCGTCGACATCGAAAACACGAATTATTGGTCAATTTAAATCAACATTGCTGATGTATACTTACCTGGAAAAGATGAGCTTCTGATATCCGATATTTAAGATAAAAAATTTTTTTTTAACATTGGTACACGAATCGTGTACCATAATGCGCTTCAGTTCCAGTTGTATTGAGAGACTCAAGGGACGAGGCTAGACACATTGCAATAAGTCAGACGGAGTTAGTAGACTGGAATAACTAGACGCTCGACTTTTGCACATGATTGACATTGCTGGCTTATTTCGCCAAACATAACTGATTTGAAATTTGAGTAAACACGGAAACCATTCAATGTAAATCAGTTTATATACATTCATATTACAGCATTATATGCGTTGCGAACCACTTTTATGAATTTCTAGGCCCCAAATGTTAGCGATTTAGCTCCTTTAAAAGTGTTTGCAATGTAAACAATATATTGTCCATGGTAATACCCAGCTACATAACAAGCAATTGCCATGCAAGATACGCCCACATTTTGCAAGAGATGGACAGCGCACGATCAGGGGCCACAAAGCCCATAATCAAGAAAGTTTGGGTACGATATGAAGAAATATCTAAAGAAACGTAGATCTTTGGGATATAAACATATATTTTTAGCTTTATTACAATCAGACAAATTCTGTAACCCCTAGAGGGTCTACAATCTTGGTATGAAATACTTTTACACTATTTGCATACAGGAAGCTGCCATTTTGTCTGACAGTTTGTCATTATGAAGTAAAGCTAACAACGCAATTTTTGGCACAAACAGGGGTCATAATCAATGAATTTGTGGTCCGATACATGCCAACATCGAAAGGACCCATGATCTTTGGGATATAAAACCTATATTTCAAGTTTCAACAAAATCACATTAAAATTGTTACGGATGGATGTATAAAAGGTGGGCGTATATAAACTGACAGACATTAATTAATCTGCTGGTATTTTCAGTACGAACTGGTAAATGTGATGTCAATCAATTTAATAAATATTTTACCTTTATTAAAGAGAAGGAAGACGTGAATAGATGATCATCATGAATTAACATTGAGCAGATTGTATTATCATGGGCATTCTGAAACAATAAAATATATAAACAAATATTCTTTAAATCAAATATACCAATAATTCCTATTATATATATATATATTATGGTTTGGATTGTTCGTACTTGGTTTTTATTTTATTCCTATTATATATACAACTGACAACCTAAATATAGAAAATAGACAACCCAAAATATCTAAATTATTGCTAAAGCATGAAATGCTAAAATTAATCTGATTGTCAAGACTGGTTTCTATAAAATACAGATAAAATATATCCGAGGTTCATGTAATTAATTAGTAAATGTTAATATAATTGTACCTCAATGACATGAGTTGCAGTACCAGTCTGTAAATCCCACTGTCTTACAGATAAATCATCACCTGCTGTATATAAATTACCTCCACCAATACATGAACAATGAATCTAGAAATAAATATAATTACATGTACATATCAATTTTGTTTTATCAATTTTTTTTAAACAAGTAATTTTGTGGTCTACCACAGATTTGTCTATGATATTACAGTGAAGGTGAGGAGTTCATCTCTAAGTTCCCCTTTGAAGATTTCAAAAGTTAAACAAACAATATGTTTTGTTTGAACATATTTATTACCATAAAGTAAAAGAATTGGTCAAAAGTTACACTAACTTACAAAAAGAACATCCTTTCCTTCATAAGTATATGAAATTATTCAAGATAACAAAAGTTGTAATATAAAGAAGAGAAATAAAATGGTGCTGAGGAATAAATCTCAAGATTGAAGAAAAAGATCATAGGAAATAATATCAGGTTATTTAACTCAAGACTGGATAGTTCCTGTTACTTATCCAAATTATTTCTCAATGTGATAACTATCATAGAAAGCCAGCTATCAAATAATTCATTATCATCAGGATTTTTTCATGATCTATATTTGAATCATCCATGAATTATTTTTTTAGTCAAACAATGCTAGAAAACAAATTACAACTCATTTTATATGCATTGCTTTCTTATTTTCTGTTACATTGAAGATGTCAGTTACTCTAATACTGTCACCACCACGATCTTGATTTGAAACAATTTGTACTTTGGTTTAAGCATTGTTCAAACTGTTTCAGTACTAGATAATGAAATGAACTGGGGTTAAACATACTACTGTTCTGCTCCATCTGGGCATATGGTATGAAATAAATTTTTCCCAGACAGTGGTGCTACGGCCTACTATTTAAGTCAAATTCCAAATGTCAAGGGTTCTTAAACTTAACATCCATGGCAATGAGTACACCAGACCTTGTTTTTTCATCCCATGTGAACGACTAGCATGACACAAGAGAGGAAACCTTGCTAGAAAATCCTGAGGTATTTTCTTTGCAAACACTAGGATAAAACAACATAGACTGCTCCTTTAAAGATGTCATGTGTTCAAAAAATGAATATCCTTGTTAAACATTACAAAATCCTAAACCCTTACAACATCCTAAAATACACTAATAATAAATAATTCAGGTAAATAACACATATGTGTCAAATTTAAAACCAAATGGCAATGTAAAATTCATTGATGTACTCTACATTATGATGATGATCATTCTAGACTGCTTGCAGAATGTTTCACTTACCATTTTTTTGTGACCTTGCATATTTTGGAAACATCCTTTGGCTAAGGAATCTAAATCCCATACTTTAATAATGGAATCTGATCCAGCACTAAACAATTTACCATGATGAACAGTTAAACACCACACAACATCTTGATGACCTCTATAGTATAGATAATATAAATTTGTTTAAAAGTAAGTAAATATATTCTAGTTGTAAAAGAATATTATATTGTTATTTGCCATCCTTTTGTATAATGTAAATCTAGCTATCATTTAAAATTTCAGTATTTAATTAAATTTGTTAACAGTTGCCAGCCCTGCAAACATGCACCTGGCTGCTACTACACAAACTTCTAATAGGACTGCATTGTTGAAATCGGAAATGTTCTGGAGCATGTTAAGTTTTAAAATACCACAACCAAACTCTGTTTTTTAAGAATTTACCACAGGTGACACTTTATGTGATTGTGTTTTCCTTAACTGAGTGATGTGCGTCTAAAAACCTTTACTGGTCGGCCTTAACAAGACTAGTCTAAATAAAAACAAGATTAATAACTTACCTGAGAGTACCAATACATTTAAATTGAAATGGCATCATCCAGTTTTCTAGTTTGGGATAATTGGTGGGGCTTGAGGTAGGTGAATAACCTGCAGATGAAAGACGGCTTGTTGAACCTGTAATAAAAACATATTTTCATACCGGTAATGACTTTCTTGCGTTTTTGGAGTGTATATGCTAAATACAAAATTGGTCATTCCTCCAATAAATATCATATAAAACAAATTTCTTCAGCTTGTACATCTTGGTATATATATTCATGCCATTCATTTCATAGCAATTCTTTAATGAGGTGGAGGCGGCATGGCGGCATTTTAGCATGATTGGGGGCTGAAGGACGAAACCAGTTGGTCGGAGGCCATAAAGCTACCCAGTACGCCCCTGACAAATTTAATCCGGTAAATGTGGAATTATGATCATAAATGGTTGCAAACTGCAAATCTTTTAAAAGCGAACGAACAAGGAGTATTGATCAATGATACAAGTACGTACATTGAAAGGGTGCTTTTTCAGATTTGATTGTTATCAATAATTTCCAGTTTCTTTTGTTTTTGCAAGCACCTTCTACCCTGCCTACCCACCCAGTACGCCTCTAATAAAGCCGCAGTTATAAGTTCTCTTACAAAATATTATATTAACAGTATTTTAATGTATAAATTATCCACTTTATTTTACTAGATATGAAATATATTATGTGTATTGAAAATTTCATAAATCTATACAATCTGTTGTATAGGTTTGAGCCGACATTTTGTATGCCAAAACCTTCTTTATATATAACTGTTGCCTTTCATTGTGTAATCAAATTTTATTTTCATGAATCTATACAATCTGCTGTATATAAGATGATATTTTTAATACTATAGGCTTAACTTTAAAGATTTATTATAACATAATAATTATTATATAAAATAGGCCTATGTGTTGCTTTTCACTGGGTAAAAAACTTTCCACACAACCAATTATTCTTAAAATGTTTTGAGTTAACCAAAATGGTGTCACTGGCTTCAATCGTCATAATGGTAAAATGACGTCATGCCGTTTCCAGTTCACCAAAACGTCTTTGATCCATCAGATAAAAGCATTTTTAAAACCATTTCACATTAATTTCAACAGCTACAAGTTTCTTACACAAGGTACAATTTTATGGATACACAATTTATGAGTTGATACTAAGCAACTTTTCGACGAGGATATATACTCTCGTATTTATCAAGCTTAGTATGACACTCAGTAATTATGTAGGCTTATCCATAAATTGTACCGTGTGTTAATATGTTCAATTACTAAATGCCAATCAAAGAAGATACAAGTTTTCTAGTTATCAGATATAACAAAAATATCATTCAACAAGTTTTAATATTTCCTTGCCAAGCTCTATCATAAAAATATAAGCATTATGATGTTACTGGTATGTGTACCTGATGTTTCGTTCTGTGATAGCGAACTAAATGAACGTCTGCTACTCCGGGTAACCATTGATTGTTCTACCATTGAATGTAAGATATCAAACTTCTGCTGTAAACTGTTAATTGACCTAAAAATAACACAAAATGAAATATTATGAATTATGAACATACAAAAACGTGAATCTGCAGTGAAGCCATGAGTGAAATATAGGCAGAAGGCAAATGTTTTATTCAGTCGGAAATGTTACCTTCTGATGACTACGTGAGTCTTAGATCATTTGGAATGTTATAAAATAATAAATATAATTTCTCGCTGAAAAAAAACCTAGCAGCTTTCCTGAAACAACGTTTTTGAAATATCACATCATTTTAATATATCTTATCCTCGGTAGGGCTTCACCATGTGTTGTGCATAAAACTTTAAACTTCTTTTTGAATTCAAAGTACCTTTATAGGTTACAAGGATATTTTCTATAACAACAATACAGCAATAGTGTTATATGTATTTAAACATTACATGCAATTAAAACCTATGATGTCTAACTTAACAAAATGCAACAATACTAACCCACTTCCAGAAATAGATGGCGGCAGGAACTGTAAGTGAGGGCATCCTGCATAGTATCACAAACATACATCAAGAAGATTTAAAGGGATGTTTAGTGAACTCAATTCTAAAAGCAACATAGTTGTAACAACCAAATATCATCTCTTTTTACTCACCCAATACAGGTATTAAGCTGAGAAGATATGTCATTTCTAGAACTTTCGAGTGATACAATCTTTTCTTTTAAAAAATTAACTTCTTTCTGTAGATTAAGATTACTTTTCTCCAAAATTTGCATCTATAAAAGAAGATGAATAATAGTTGACACAGTATCACTAACAATTCATAATTCACATACATGTACAAGACAATATAACAGCCCAATGTGAACAAAACAAGAGAGCAAATGTCTTAGATAGTTCATCTGCTAGGAGTACATATTTCAGTTAATAAAACAATACTGATGATGTGAGACTGATTTGACAAGAAGAGATAGTTACATGTATATATTATAATGCAGCTGATATATGATTTTTGTCATAAGTGTGAGTTAGAAATCAGCAAATAAACAACAAGCAAGGCCATAACATCTTTACTTACAGTGAAAGGTTAAAAACCAGAATAGGTAAATGCACTGAGTCAGAATTAATTGAATTCACACCTTTTCCTATAAACTTTGTGGAAGTAATTATAGAGCTATACTGCTCCCCCCCCCCCCCAGTCAAAGTGACGTAACTGCACAAAAAGACAAAATTGTTATGCCGTTCTATACTATCATACATGGGTTTATTAAAATATTACACAGCAATGTTAGAAAAGTGTTCGGAATAGCGTTATGTGTAATTAAGTTGGAAAATGCAAATTTGGTAGATACGTCACTTTGACTTTGGGGGGGGGGGGGGGACAGTATTGTTTTGAACAGATTTTTATAAATTTGGCATATAAATGATTTTTTATTACCTTTGTTTTGAGTTCTGTATCTGCATTGTTAAAATTACTTGCAAAAATACATTCAGCTACATGGGTGGAAACAGCAGAGGGAATGCCACAAAATTCACAGCCTGTAAATAAAAAATATAAAAACATCTGTTGTGTTGTTCAAGACTAACCATTATTATCACGTCTATACATATATCATAAATTCCTCTAAATAAATTTGAAAAAAAAGTGCACTTAATAACTTGTTATTGCTGCATTACTGGAATATTCTAGACTTCTACCTGTACTATAATTTGGACACTTGGTATGACTGCACTGTTCTAAGTGACCATTTAAATCTTGACTTTTGAACATTCCACAGTCTGCATTGTTTGGACATAAAACTGGAACAAACTGACATTGTGCTTTGTGTTGATCTAATGAGCCTAAAAATACAATAATAGGAAATATGAAACGCATGAATATACCGCTAACTTCCAGGTTAGAATTTTCTCAGTCAGTGCCAGGAACGAACCCAGGACTTCAAGGTTAGCTAGCCAGAGTTTATACACTGACCCACTATGACTCCAAACTCCTCGTTGAAATTAATGAAGGAAGAGGGATATAAGTAATCATTGCTTCCAAATCTGAATTCAATAAATACGCAAGCATGAGCTCTTGGATTGAACAGCATGACTCCTTTTAGTGTAGTACACTTTTTCTGTGATTGGCAACATACACTAACATGATGACAACTGTATGACTATAATAAAGCAATTTGTATCAATGGATTAACCTTTGAAATGAAAGTCTTCAATTCTAAATAGCCTACCTACCTAAAGGAAACTTATCCGGACATCCACTAGGATCAACTACCCATTCATCATTCTGTAAGATCAATCCAAACGGACAGTAAATAAATAATTCATCAATCTGGCCTACAACTAATCTGAAATACAAGACACAACACAGAAACTTTTAGAAATTTGTATAACACTAGAGCCACTGATTTGGATTTTTCCTGGTATTGGAGAAAAGGAAGGCTTGTTGAGTGGTTTAACACATTCTCTTAAGATCATAAGAAATGTCATTGAGTCAAGCGATGTGGTATCAATCTTTATTATTAGCTTGTACTTAACAGTTGACACAGTTTGTTCGCATGGCAGTAATAGTAATAGAAAATAGCCTAGTAAACTATGAATCATATTTTGCTTTTACAAGGTTTTTAAAACATAGGCCCCTACATTAAGTTTTATGGTGAGCATATGAATTAAGATTTCTATTCCTATAGCTTTCTGTAATGTTTGGAATAAAGTAGGGTCATGTTCAATGGCAGCCACATAGTCTGGCAGCAGGAGCATAAAAGCTTGCAATCGATTCGGTAGGGTTTTATTCCAACGGTTTCTTATGCCAACATACGCAAAAAGACATGTCGAATCTATTTTAGCCTACTGGATCGCTTTCAGGCTTGAAGTGCACATAACATGATTGAATTGATGAATTGTCCGACAAAGAATTAAGTCAGCCAATCAAGGCAGATTAAATTAATTAGTGAATCAAAGTAGGTGTATTGACGGTATTACACGATAAAATACGTCGATCACTTAATTACCTAATCAATCCAGCCTATTATTTAACAATAATCGGGTTTAGTGGTAGTTATACACTCAGTAAACTATATAAATTTTGGAATTTTGAATATTATTTATCATGTCTGATTGTGCATATTCCTTGTCGGACTATATAAGACGTTTGGAAAATAGCGTCGGACATGTCCGTAATATACGGGCGAAGTCCCATACTGTGTGCTTTAAAGTAAACATAGATCTAGTCAACTAAAAATACAAACCTGTTCACAACAAGTTTACTAATATCACAAGGAAGGGAATCTATTGGACATGCTTGCAGTGTGTTTGTGCAGTGTTTACAAAATGTGTGGCCACAAGAAATATTGATTACAGGTTCCTTATAACACTTCTTACAAATGGGACACCGTAGATGACTGATTGGTTCTTCAACAAATTTTAGAGTTATGTCATCATCCATTTCTATCCAGAATCATTTACCAGTCATTCATGTCTTTTCAGTTTCAACAGTCATCAAACCCGGAATTTCCATAAACAACATGAATCATAAACATCCGGGATGTGAAAATATAAATAGATTTATCTCCCTTATACCATACTTTTCCACACACAATAAAAATCACATTGCACTGTGAAAGTTATGAAAACGCCCAGTAAGTAGCCATAGAGGTCTGCGTGTAGTGGGTAGCCTAGTTGACGTTAATCCACCAGACTAAACCGATACGGCGATACTAATATATTGTGTTATTTTATATCATAGCCTTGAGACGAAAATTGATACGGGATAAGACCACATTAATTTTACTTTTTTAAAATTGTCTTAAGGCAAAATAATGATTTAAAACAAATAGTTGGTTCTTCTCAAAAGCATTTTTTTTTTCAATTATGAAATGAGTGGGGGGTTTTATTTATCATGTCTCCAAGGCTTACAAATAAATTTGTTTGGGTTTAAAAAGTGACAAACCTTTGTTTTCAGAATGCTAAAAAAGAAAATAATCTGAAAATTTGATCATTTTTGAAAATGTTTAATCAGTTTTTTTTACAATAGTAGTTGTTATTGTCACACTAGGGCCTGTGTGTGTGAAATAGCTTTATTTAACGTCAGCTTCTATTAAGGTGACATCGCCAACACAGCCTTCTGGTACAGGCTTCGCCAAAAAGGTTGCTGCAGCATAAACAAATTAGTTAGTATAAGAAGCCGTCATGGACATTTGAAAATTTGATTAAGATTTTATTTCTTTTTTGCATAAGGGTTGTCACCATTTTGACTATCATACTGTTATTCATACAGTATGCACCAAATCCTCTTGGATTAGTGTCAAAAGACAATGTGAACCTATCCCTTTATCTAACTCCAGAATTTCATTGGTGCACAGTTAGATGGCATTGGACAACAAGAAGCTTGTAGACTAAAAAAGCTGTCCATGTTAAATATCCTATGCTGACTGTTATGTATTTGCTGCCTGAAAAGGGTGTTTTATGTAATAAAATCTATTTATCTATACTACACCTTTCTTCAATTACCCCGAAATTTGCCAACTATTTGCATTTTTTTTATAATAAAAAACACTAAATAAGGGGATATGATTGGGTGAATCATCCCGCCATATTACTTCAGATAAACAATTATAACATGCAATATTCTTCTTCAAGGAGAAAAAGTCTGAAGTATTGCAGTTTTTCTTAAAGAATACAACCACGAAATTTGGAGCTGTGAATTAATTTTTAAATTTTTTTTTTTTTACAATAGTAGTCGTTACTGTCACTCTTCGGCCTGCGTGTGTGAATTAAAAATAACCTTGCAATCACAAAAGAACAACATTTATATGACAAATATATTTTAATTCAATAAAGTTTAATCTCATTGACATAAAATGGATATTTATCTTAGAAGCCAAGTAGCTCTACAAGCTATTAATATTCATAATAATATACAAACTGAGATCATGTGAAAATGGAAATATAATCAACAGATAGTGATCCTACATAATAATACACAAAGAAAACAATTAAGCATTCCCTGCATATTTTACAATAACTGGTTATGCAAGCATTGTTATTGGATTCCTGATAACATAACCACAGCAAAGCCTCCGAGGCAATTTAAAATCTCAAAACAGGATCAACTTTTTATGATTTCTTAATAATTGTCATAGGTGTCATAAAATGTCCCAGAGGTGCCTAATTTTTTCTTTGTGAACATATAATTATAATCTGTTAAAATATTTAAATTATTTTTCTCAATATAATACTCAAACAACAGATCTTCTGATCCAAAGCAAAATGACATGCCTTAACTAAATAATTTGGAATTTTTTAAATAATCAACCATGTTCATTTCACTCTATTTTGTAATTTGACTGTGTTGAAAATTTTGAATTCCACTGGCAACAAAGTCAGCAAAATTATTTTAAATATTATAAATAACACATTACCAACTTCAAAACTTTTATTCTGACCTAAATCAAAGTAATTAGCTCTTTTAAAGAAACATATAAGACTAAGAGACATAAAATGCAAATATGACATTTTATCAAAATGAAAATCAGATCTTAATCTATAAGAGTTGGATGTAAAATGTAGGTTATTCAATATTTTTATAGTTTCAAGATTCACATAAATACATATAAAGTCACATTTTATCTTCTTTTTTATATATGTACATTAATAATTAACAAAAACAATTCATTTTAAAAAAAAATAACACAAAAATCCTTGGTTACACAATAGTAAATACAACTTAAGACTTTCAGTTATTAATTTCAATGTAAATAGTATATAATTATCAAAATTCTTAGATTATAAATTTCTACCAAAGCTTGATTGCCAATAACAAAATCAATTACATGCAAAAAAAGAATGAATAGTTTTTCAAAAAATTCCTATGAAGTAAAGTATACTTAGCAATTCTTTTATGCTCACATTAAATTTTAAGACTTGAAGATACATTCCCTCATACAAACGGGGTGATTTGATGAAATATTTGGACTAAAAACATCTTCAAACTAATTTATCTATCAAAATTTTGATTCCAATCCTTATCAAAACATTGTATTCGCAAGAGAATATCCCTGCTATAAAAATATATATTAAAACAGGTCATGTTTGTGTCACATGACCTGACTGACACAGTAACTAGCAACAGGTTAAAGCAGGAGGATAATTTATTGCATTTAGGCCTACATATTGTCCTGTTAGTGCTTCATGGGTATCTTTTAGGGATCCAGGTATTTTCTAGTAAGATTTGATGTTTCTACTTTCCATATATACCAAAATTGACACATTTTTATTAAAATAACCATGTGATAAATACTTATGTGGGAAAATATCTTTAACATTTTGGAATATTTTAAGAAATGAGTGAATTATTGAAATAAAATTGTGTCAAGTGTACTTAAACCCCATTTCTCTCTCTCTTTAATAAATAGTTTAAGGAGAGGAAATACAAATTTTTAAAATGAAAATTATCAGTATATAGAAGAGGGTAAGATTCTTGCAAAGGTACTAATGTAAAGTCAAGGCTTTATTATTAATATACTGTACACAATTTGACACTGACATATTCAAATAATGCTATATATCAGTGAATAATCTCCACTATATATGTTAATACTATGGTACAAGAAGATTTATATACAATATATATATATTCAACTTGCCTTTATTGAACAAACAAGGCACAAGTTGTAAATGCCACTCATTGTCTTAACCTAAGTCAACACATCATCTACCATTTATATAAAATTGTTCATCTGTGTCAATTAAATCCAGCTAAATAGGTCGAATTTACTTTAGAATTTACAACCATTCCATGCCAACGATACCGACCATTACTGTCATTCATTAATACATTCCAGCAGTTGTTTGATTCAAATTAGTGAGAGTTATAGGTACATTATTCTAAAGATCTTGTATTGAGAAGAATAAGCATTAAATAAATCTGTTACTTATAAAACTTAATTATGGCCAAATTCGTTCAGGAGTGTCATTTCATTCATGTACCATATTCCAATCTTCATATAAGTAAATTAAGAAATAAAACTTTACATTTAGAATACCAACATATTTTGATTTTAAACAATACAATATATAAATAAGTTCTATAGATCTAATTTTATTAGATATTTCTTATTTCACAGGGAATGAACTTGAGGCTTGTCTGGATGCAACCCAGGCTGTAAACACATCTCTGAAATTGAGAATTTAGATATTTAAAATAACCATATAGAAATCTGTCAGAGATTCAGAACTATTTATTTTCTTTTCATCTATGTACTAATTTTTTTTAATGAATTTTTAATCTATAATATCTATAAACCAATTAATTAATATTAAAAGAAACAGGTATAACATACCGACAATGACTGACAACACATTCACTACTACAATATTCTTCATCCCAACCAGGATTATTGATAGCATTATTAGCACAACCATTGCGAATACACATACCAGGGCTTAATATCCTTCCACCATAATTATTCTGAAAATTAAAATATTAACTCATATTAATATACCATAGACATTTTAAATTACACCAAAAGTTGTTTAATAAGCCAATAGTGCTATGTACTTCTTGTTCGACACAAACTAGGTCATTTTGGGACTAACACGGTTCAATTTTACTTCAATAATTTGCTTGCACATAGGGGACATTAGCAGTGGGAGAAAAACAGAGGACCTGGAGAAAACCCACGAGTTTGGACAGACGACCCTACTCTTGGGGAATCAAAACCATGCCAATGGACTTAATGATAGACATTATGCACACCTGCTAACTATTCGGCCATCCAACCCCCTCTTGTTCTGGAGCTGTACCACCTGGGATAGTATCGCAGAATATACTGATATGGAATTGTCACCAAACTTAAGCAAACTTCTTGTACATGTGTTGTCACCAAAATGAAACAAATTCCTTATGAGCAGGACAATTGAAGTAAAAGCAAAATTTGCTGAACGTAATATTATTTCAAAGAGTAAGAAAACCGGGCAAATGATCCAGGTAACTTGATAATTACAAACTAAAATACCGCTCAATTATATGGAATTAAAGTTCCTTGATAGTCTATTTCTGCTGGCGTTTCAACCAGGGTTCTTGTGTTTATCAAGCAAAGAAATATTTTTGCAAAACAAGGGAGAGATAGAAAAATGGGTTTAAGGTCCACTCAGGACTAACACATGGTTCAATTTTATTTCAATAATTCGCTTGCACATAGGGGTCATTAGCAGTGGAAGGAAACCAGATGACTTTGAGAAAACCCACAAGGTTGGACAGGCGATCCTACTCCTTGTCAGGTAAAACTGGGGAAGCCAAATCACAGCAGTTGACTCAATGACAGACTTTATGATATAACATGCTGAAAAAGGGGTCGGTAAACTAAACAAGCCAACAGTGAGGCTGATGTCCCCAGCCGAAATCCCAAAATAAATAGATGACACATATTAATTAATCGCACATTTATTTTTTTCAAAAGTATTGAGCAATCAAACTATACACTAAGTTTCATCACTCTCTACCAGATAGAATCAGACATTGTTCATCATCTAACTCCATCAAGGCATTCACCTAATGTACGCCTACACCTAGTTTGAACATTCTACCTTAATTAGAAGGAGAATTTTTGTGTTTCAAAGTCTAGACCTATCAGTTGCTTATCGCTCTGCTTACCCTCAACAGAAAATGTTCATTATTGAACTTAGTCAAGGTATCGATGAAATAAAACTATTTTCCAAGTTTCATCACTCTCACTTAATTACAACTAAAGTTATTGCGTCACAAAGCATCAACCAATCAAATTGCTTATCTCTGCTTACCCTAAGCAGAAAATGCCCATCTTCGAACTCCATCAAGGTATTGACCTAATAAACACCTACATCAAGTTTGAATATCCTAGCTCAATTTGAAGGAGAGTTATTATGTTCCAAAGTCTCAGACAATCATATTGCTTATCGCTCTGCTTACCCTGAGCAGAAAATACGCATTATTGAACTTAGTCAAGGTATTGATGAAATGAAACTATATACCAAGTTTCATCACTCTAACTTTATTACAACTCAAGTTATCGCGTCCCAAAGCATCAACCAATCAAATTGCTTATCTCTGCTTACCCTAAGCGGTAAATGCTCATCTTCGAGTTTCATCATGGATTGACCATATAAACACCTACACCAAGTTTGAATATCCTAGCTCAATTAGAAGGAGAGTCATTATGTTTCAAAGTCTCAGCCAATCAAATTGCTTATCGCTCTGCTTACCCTGAGCAGAAAATGCTCATTATCGAACTTAGTCAAGGTATTGATGAAATAAAACTATATACCAAGTTTCATCACTCTCACTTAATTACAACTTACGTTATCGTGTCCCAAAGCATCAACCAATCAAATTGTTATCTCTGCTTACCCTAAGCGGAAAATGCTCATCTTCGAACTCCATCAAGGTAATGACCTAATAAACACCTACACCAAGTTTGAATATTCTAGCTCAATTAGAAACAGAGTTATTGTGTCCCAAAAAGTGTGACAGACGGACAGACAGACAGACAGACGGACGGATGGACGAACCCATTTTAATAGTCCCCTGCTTTCTTCGAAAGGCGGGGGACAAAAAGCATAACATATTGCAGTACACAAACCTGTTGTATAGGCTGAGGTTGATATGATAAACCATTATTATTATTATTGGTATATTGTGTATTCTGTATATGTTGTATTGACTGTTGTTGGTGTGGAGGACTGTAGTTGATCACCTGGGGTGGTGACATCTGCTCCATGGAATGAGCCATCATTTGAGAGTTATCTCCCATCCTTTGATTACTCTGTGGCATCTGCCGTGGTGACTGGTAGGGGGGTGACTGAGATTTTTCATTCATAGTGTTAGCCTCTTCAACAGCAGCCTTAATAAATAATATACATGTATGTTTAGAAATCATCATGAGTACGAAATGGAATGATTCGACTTGAAGCTCATCCTGTTATTACCCAATGTGAAAAGGTTGGGTTTAATGTTTGCATGCACAATGCAGAAAAAATAGATAAGTCCTTCTGGTAGCCCTGCAAAATGTCACAAAAACTCAACAAGACTAATGACAGTGTTGTGGTGTTATGTTAGCAAGGAACACACACTTTAACAAGGATTAAGGAACTGCTGCATTCACATTGAGTTGCTATCTAAACCTTTGACTCAAGAACCTCCATCTAAAGTATATTAATCAAAGTGTCTATACATCACCTTACACCAATATGAAGCCTCAGACCAGAAATAACATTCTAAAGCAGTAAGTTTCTGGGAGAACTATGAAGAGGGAATTCTGCTATTTGTTTTTCACATTTAGGTCATTATCATGGATTATAATTAAACAAGGGACAACATTAAGATTTGAACTTAAGTGTCATCTTGTGTATAAAGTAGTTTCACAAACTTACCAGCGATACCTGACTAGCTCTATAAGCTGCCAACTGTTTTAGATATTCTTTCTTTGCCATTTCTGTCTTCTTCTTGTAAACCTGTTTTAATAAAAGGTGTATAATGATGAATAACTATTATGTATTAATTAAATAAAGTCACTCATAAAATATGTATGGAAGCTACCTTCTATCTCTAATGATAAAATGTACTTACATTTTTGTGTTCTGGATCTAACCCATCCCACATAGATGCTACAATTTTGGAAACTTCTCCAAAACTAGCGCTGGGATTTTGTCCTTTAATAGCTGCTTGTGTATCTCGGAAAAATAAGGCATAAGCAGAAACTGGTCTAAAAAAAGAAATGTAGTTTTCATTAAGAAGTATAGAAGTAGAAAGACTAAAACAATTTATATACTAATACAAAATAAATAAAACAGAAGTGGTTTAAGTATCAGGTGTTTCATAAAAGGTAAATACTCTGGTCAACTTTTTAAAAACTGTGGAATCTTGTATATTTTCTTTTAAAAATTGAAAATAAAAAAATTGCATCAGAAATATACATGAAATGAAATCATGATCTTAAAATTGTTTGCTATCTACGTCATTGAAGATGCACCAAGCCATTATCACCTTTAGAAAAAGCAGAAAGAATGCAGAAATATTAGCTAATTTGTAGGGTGTAACCGTTTTATACCATAATTTTGTACAACTGTCAATACTAGTACATAACTTTTAATTACGTTGCAGCGGTCCTATTGTTACAGAAGTTGAAAAGTTATGGGATTGTTCAGTTCAATTTTGTCAAATAATTACTTTTTTGATGGTTCTGATATTGATAAAGGTAATCAGGGGCTATAGTTAAACTGTGTCTCATGTAACTAGTATAGAGTACAAAAATATCTACTAGTTTAGTTCTTTGCTTACTTTTGTGGTTCATTGGGATCCTTTTTTTTCTTTCGTTTAGGTGTTTTCATCTTTTTGGTAGCAGGTGGGGCTGTGATGACTTCTGGTTCAGCTGGTGGAGATGCTGTAACAACCTGTCTAGGAGTACTAGTATTAACTAAAGAAGAACTTGCTTCAAGCGCTGCTTGTCTCTTCAAAGATACCAACTAAAATAGAAAATACATAAAGTTCAACAGTATATAAAATTTAAGAAGACATTGTTAATTGTATTTAAGTTATACAATCCACTCGACACAAACTAGGTAATTTCTGGACTAACATATGGTTTAATTTTATATCAATAACTTGCTTGCGCGTAGAGGTCTTTGGCAGTGGGAGGAAACCGGAGGATCTGGAGAAAAACAACGAGGTTGGACAGGCGCCCCTAATCCTTGCCACGTACAACCAGGGGTTTGAAACTCCGCCAGTTGACTCGATGACAGGCTTCATGATACAGCATGCACGTGCAAACCTTTCGACCATCCATCCTCCCTTTATGGTCATTAAAAACATAAGAAAATTGTCATGAATTGTCAGTGTAACAAAGGAAGCTGCAACTTCAGTGCCTCACACAATAGTATAACAAATTTATACCTCTTATACTGGGCAGCATTTATTTCGTGAAACAATTTGCAGGCAACTTATCTGAATTTAAGTTGCCCAACAAAAAGGACCATATACATGTAGGTAATAACAAATACTCTAAACGAGAATTCCTCACTGTGTTGAATTTAAATTAAGAGGTATTGTTTATTGGGTAATAAACAATCTCTGCTACATGAATTTTCATGGCAATTTCCACTCCACTTCAAAATAAATTATCAATTTACTCTTTGCAATGCCCAAATCCTGTCTGGAATGAAATTATTGTAGTGGTTTATGTTTTGTAGAACAAATCCCATTAGGATAAAAAAAAAATAAGATAAAAAAAAAGAAGCTGTGGATCTAATGTTAACTATGATTAGAAAGTAGAAAATGTCCTTTCTAATAATAAAACGGTCTGTCAAACTATTCTATCTAACTGATATTAACTTGACAGGAAATCTCTCAAATAAATCTTGCCGTTCTTTTCCACAATACAGTGATTCACACGATTTTACAATGAATCAAGTTAATTTCCAAGGAAAAACATCTTCTAGGAGGACAATGTCATTTTGTAAATTGGTTTTTCTTTAAGGTCTGTAAAAATCAATGGTTGGTCTATTTAAGTGTAGCAGCCAATCAAAAGAGTGACGACTAGAATTACCATCACTGCTACTAGACGATGTGAAAAAAGTCAGCAAAGTTTACAGTATCTTGTAAGTTCACATCCCCACATTCCCTCTGGGTATCATAAAACAATGAAACACTTCAAGATTATTAGAAGAAATAGATTTTAATCTGGTTATAAATTGATTCCTTTAGATTTTATATTTTAGCTGAATAAATGCAAAGTGGCCTGTCTATTCTTCCTAAACTGATTTACAGGATAACTTTTGAATTGCCTATCTCAATGTAATAATACTCAAGTCTTGTTGATCTTTCATTACTTATCATTGATATAGCAGCATCTTAACTTTTTCAATCAGGAACTAGTTCTGTACAATTACGATTGGTAATTTTGTTGTTGTTCTTGGGGTGAATTTTTAAAGAAAGCCTAAGGCTCCGTCAATTCAAATGTGATCAACATGAATCTTGGCATGCTTGTTCTTTGGACAATTGTGAACAGATTGACAGAATTTGATTTTTAAAATATTTTAATAATTCCAAGATGGCTGCGATGGGGCAATGGTCGATTCCTGGTTCATAATAATTTTAGAATTTAACAGTTTTAAGTCAGTTGTCCCTATCACAAATTACAACTTTTTACAAATAACTATATTTTCCTAAATTTTCTACGGGATTATACAGATAGTTCTGTGGAAAATAAAGATATTTGAAAAGGACACATGACAAATTTGGATTAAAGTTCATCACAAAAAAAGCTGGCCTACTTCTTTTCTTTCTAAGTCATCAGTACACAATTCTGATTGAATGAAAAGAATAACTGTACAATTGTATGCCAGACAAAGGTCAATCACCTATAAAACCTTTAACTTGTCTCTGGAGAAACAATTTAATTTTTTTTATTGCTTTTTCCTTAATTATGGCTTAGTACTAGTAAATGATAGCTTTAAACGACTTGGACATTTAAATGGCAAACAGCTTTAGTCCCCAGTAATACTTGTTTCAGATAAATTTCTAGTTCACTGAATCTGTTGTCATCTTGTCTTGGATATTTGGTCATGCTTTTCGACTTCTGTTAAGTTTTGAACTTTTCTCAATGATACCTTCCCAGTTTGATGGACTTATGGGAGGAGGTTTCACAGTCAAAATATTTTTGTATAACAGTACTAAAATAAATAATGGAATAATTTGTTTTTGACACTTCTATTGAAGTATTTATTAAAGAAATTCCGACAATGAAGTCACTGTGTAGAAATTAGGACAGTTTTCACATGAATGCCAATAGTTTTCATTGTACTTTATTATTAAGTCTTTTTAAAACCCCAGGATTTAAAGAAATTAGGCTACAACTGAGATTGTGAATTAAAACCCTATTAACCATTAAATTCTTTTTAGGAGAGACAAGATAGAGAAAACAATACAAATTGAAAGTAGAAGTGCTTATTGCTGACCTCGAACTTAAGTGCAGACATTTCCATTTTATTAGGGAGTGTCATGTTGTCATCAATTTCAGTTATTGACAAAATAGTATCTCACCTGAGCTAGTGGTAGACTATCATCACTGTCTTCACTTGTACTTTCACGATTAGGAGAAACTGAAGTAGAATTAGACCCCATTGGTGATCCTTGGTTCATTCCTTGGATAATGCCTGGATTAATTCCCTGGTTAATTCCAGGATTTATTCCTGGGTTTATTCCATGAGTTTGAAATCCTAATTGATTGGTAATCTGACTATGGCAGATAGTTGATAATGGTTGATGCTGGCCGGAGGTCGCCATCTGACCTTGACTTGATTGTCCTTGAAACATTCCACTTGTTGTCATAGCAATATTTTGAAATATATTATTGTTACCATAATTGGCATTATTTCCCTGGAATGCATTTGTCATATTAATGTCTGGGTCATAGAAGTTCTGTGGGGGAAATTTTGGGGCTACATTATTAGGGTTTCCGATATTTGTAAACACATTGGATTCCCTTGTTTGCATATTTGATGCCATAGTAACTTGATGAGAATTATCCATATTTGTTATTTGTTGATGGGAGAGAGGTTGTGTCTGTGCATTGAACATATCATGATCTGAAGAAACCCCATGACCTTGTGGTTGTTCCGATGGCAAAATCAGAGGAACTTGGAGCAAATCAAAATCTTCATCACCAAAACTTGGTACCTGAAATCCCTGAAAAGACAAAATCATAGAATCTTAAAGTATTCAGACATTCATTTTTTTTTAGAAATAATATAATTAAATCAAATCAAATAAAATGGGTTTAATGTCCAAGCAAAATTTTTCAGGATTTTTTTCAGGATTTTTTAAGAATAATATAATGATACATTATTAATATCTGAAGACGCCCTTAGAAGGCAGATAGCTAGCTTATAATTTAATGTATTTCATAATGAAGTAAAGTGGAAGATTTTTTTACCTAGACGTATATTTTATTTATTTATGCATTTATCTACCGTAAACAAAGAAGTACTTGTACTTTATCTACTTTAATATATGATACATGTATATATCTATATACCAGATATTCATTTCGATATTAAAATAGTATGAAAATGGGTATAATGTCCTACTGTTCTGCTCTGACTGGGTAATGAAGACGGGCATCTGCCATACGGTGTGCTGTGAGGTAAATTTTGCTTGGACAGCAGTGCTAAGGTGTACTCTTATATAGAATTACAACTGCTAAGGGATCTTTAACGTGCATGGGACCTCATTTTTTGTCCAATTCAATGATTAGACAGCTGGATAATTGCAATGAGCTTTCTGGGCATACACCGGGACCGAACCCGCAACCTCAAGGCTAGCGAGCCAGTGATTTACTCACTAAGCCACCGTAGGTCTCTCATTTTGATATTGTAATTTCTGTTCTTAAAAATATTCTTTTGTTCACTGAATGTTTATCAATGGGCTATTGGAAAATATAATGCTTTAAGACAAACAGTTATATTATGCCAATACATGTATGTCATCTCATAATTTGAAAAAAATAAAAATATTTTTAGAATAAAAATATAATTTTTCTTCCTTTAGATAATTTTTCTTGCCGTGAAGAATATGACTTTTGGTATAATATTTCTATAGTATAACAGTGTATAGCTGTGACTTATCAGATCATAGCATATTAACCAGCTGCCTTGTTCAAGTCTGGCATTGTCTAAACTCGGAACCCCAAACAATCTAGTTCTCCATTATATTCACTGCTTTAGACGGCCTGCTGAGACAGGGAAAATAATGTTTTGGCAAAGTGTGAAATGTTTGCAGGTGTTAATTATAAACATTAATTCGCACCTCAGTTATCCACAATACCACTAATCTATTGGAAAATATTTCTGAGTGGATCACATCACGTGCTCTAACTATTTGCTAACATTTAAAATAGCATGTGCTAATCTCTAATTATTCATGTAACTCTTAATGAAATATTTACAAGTGGATCTAAAAATGGCCTACATATTAACAAAACTTTTGTTAAGTTAAATTAACTTGAGAGATGTCTGTCTCCTTTATATGTATTTTTTTGTGGGGGGAAATATGGTTAACTAAACAAATACGAAAATCAATTATTTAGACATCAGGATTAAAAAAAAACAAAGGCCAGCCAGAGACACTGACTGAGCTACTTAATCAAATCAGTTAATTGACATAAAAAAATGACAACGCAATTATTTTTTTCTTTAAAGAGAAAGTTAACGAAGTATCAAATATTGATATTTTTGACAAAAACATATGAATCATCTATTTTTAGTTTTCATCAGTTCTTTAGGATGCCTGTCATGAGATAACAACATCATTGAGGTAAATTTTAATTCTACTACATGAAATAAAATAAAACCAAGTACGAACAATCCAAACCATTAGACAAAATTCGTAGTTGTAAAAATAACACACAAAAACGGTATGAAACAAAGAAGCCACTATTAAAACCAAAACATAAGGTGTGTCGCAGAAGATTCAATGTTTATTCATTGCATAGCTTCCTCTACTGTATTACAATATGTGAAACCTTAATACAATATGTAATAGTGAAGCTTCATTACAATATGTGAATATGAAGATGTGTTAAGAAGAGTATTCAAGTGCTATGCTGAAACCACTACATGTATTACAATAAACAACAACTAGTGTAATAAAAGATATGCAAAGAAAAGGTTGTTGCATTGTGAACCGAAAGCAAACACTTTATTATGTATAATACTAGCTGTGTATTGACAAGATTATAATCAAATGTTATATGAATCATTGGACATTTATTCAAAAGCCAAGCAGCCAAGCCCATAATCAGTTAAAATGTGAAAAGAAAGAAACTGTGCAAAACGCATGTGACATCTATTATTCAAATTTAACAAGGGTTCTGTCTTATGTGACAATGATCAGTCTTACACAGCTGAAGTAAAGTTGTGGATAACTCCAAAATATACAGTCCAAATGTAACCAGATAAAAACAGCAGCTAGTATATCTAATTGGTCTCCTCAGTAAGGGAACACAGAAGCAAATCTACTATGGTAGCAACCATTTAATGCAACCCTTCGAGGTTGAAATATGGCTGATACCCTCAGGTTCTTCAGACTTAATGAATATTACCCTATTGACAAATGCTCACAGTACACATAATTTAAATGGATATAATTATAATAAAACAAACATGTAAACCTCACTAAATCGTAATACAACTGTTCTAAACAACTAACTATCCAAAATATGTTACAGTTGTACATAATCAAATTATTATGGAAGCACGAATTGGAAACAATGCATCTTTTGACAAGATATTCTGAATTCCAGTGAGGTCCCTACCTTATACCTACCATGCTTGAATTAATACCATAGAGACCTTTCATGAATTTGGAATAGTCCGATAACTCCAAAATATACCCCAAAAGTGCTCAATAGATGAATGAATTCCATTTGACAACTTTTTAATTTCAAGAGGGTTATTCTTAACAACTAAATGAACAATTCAACTAGAACTATTGTGTGTGTAGCATTCACATAAAATGTTGGATGGACCAACGAACAAAGACAATATACATCTGTATTAAATGTGGACTTAAAGAGGCAAACGATAATGATTTATTAATATTGTGACATCTGATCATATCCTTGTAATATTAAGTAGTATTTAAATATCGGACAATACTACTAGTAGATAATATGGCTATCAGATTGTAGGACTTCTAGTTAATTATTCAACTAATATTATCTGTCCATCCCAGGGGGCACATTATAAATGACCCATAAAATAGCAGGTATTTAAAGCAAGGGTGCAGATGGATAATATAAAGTGTGCCAAGTAGAATAATTTATGGGCTAATTTAACCCTAATAAAACTGATTTGACTAACATTTTATAGCCAATTTTTTATAACAATCGGAACAAATATTATGTTTTTCTTTATCCCCATTCTATGGCTGGCCTCATTGTTGGACTGTCTTGGAAAATGAATCATCAAATGAAAGACAAATGAATATTCTCCTTCCGTTTTATCAAAATAATCATCAGATATATCAACATATCTACTGAAGGTGTGAAATCAAATTCTTATTACCAGACGTATTATTTATTTCTGTTAGTATAATCTATTTCTATAATAATAAATGTTAACAAGATATAAACAATAATAACAAAAATATATATATAGTTTACTTAATTACTAAAATATCAAATTATAAGCATTTGTATTAAACCTATCAAATTACACCTATCATCAAAACAATGACCATCAAATATCATCAATATTAGAACCCATCAATGAAGGGAACTTGATTAATTATCTAATAATAACCAGGCTCTTTTACATAAATGCTATGATTAATAGCCTTGTGTTTAAAGGAAATCTATTCTCATGTCAAAATGAAATCCATTTCATCAGTTAATGAGTTTTGGATGAAATTATTAACCAATAATTCTTGGTCATTATTGCATTGATTTTCTCAGCATCAACCACTGAATACTTGAAGCAAACAAAATGCAAAACAAATCTTACAAATAAACTCATCAATCTTAAAATTTCACAGTTTTACTCAATATGGGACACTTTTGAGAAATGACACAAGCCGAAATTTAACAATACCTCCATCGTTTATGTTTACATTTTAACACCATTAATCATGATTTTTATGCAAATTATGACCCCTGAGAACTCAGGTATCTAGAACAGATCAACATTTGCTCTATATCCAAAACCATGACGCTACTTGCAATTAAAAAAATATAATCTTCTGAAGCTGAATGTATAACTGTGACAAAATTCAGTAATGTTCAAACATCCAATTTGATAATTATTTTAACCTACCTCCATATTTTTCCACAACATGCCTAACTTAGTTAAATTGTTTCCCTAATCTACTATTATCTAAGATGATGCCTTTTCTATTCTCTGTCACTATTGTTCGACTGGTGATTTTTTGTATTTCTACTTTATGTCTCTTCACTGTTCATTCAGGTTTTATAAATCTAGTGGAACTTAAATTCACTTAATATCAATCAATATCCACCATATTTCAACAACCAGTCATTTCTCTTCAACTTAAAATTAATATTTTACAGCTTTCAAAAAATTCCTCTCCATTTAGCCAATTGACAATAATTGATTTTAGCTGTTAATTTGTAGGATTTGTCAGTCTAACCATAAAACAGTTTGACAAGTATGGAAAAAGCAAATTGACAAATTGGTCGAAATAACCACTTCCAAATCCTGTTGTCCAATTACCAGGCAGTAGGCCTTTAATTAATCCAATAATCTTAAATCCTTTAATTCTGTCTGCCAACTGATAGAAGGCCCAGCAGGTCACTCAAGATATCTCAATCAGTTCCCTAACTGCGACTCTGAATAACAAGACTCAATTTACTCTCCGACCATTTACAAACACTGTGTGAATTGAAAAGCCTGAGATTTTGCTGAAGGATGTGCAAACAGCATATTAAACAGCAGGCTGAGCAAGTTAATGTCAAAGTTGACCAATACAGATCAAGGCATCCTTAACAGAATTCACTTTTAACAAATGACTGGAGTTAAAAGCTGCAGACCATTACCTCGTTTATTGAAGGTTGGGATCAAGTCAGTGTCTTGTACTAAATTAAATGGCTGACTGGGTCCATCTACACACCTCCTAAACCTTTAATACACCTTCACCCCCTTCATCACAAAGTCTCCCACAGTAATAATTATTTACTTAGGCCAATACAATTACACTACTACTTGTACAAATTGTTTTACAAATTTAAGGTTAAATCTGCGAAAGACAAAGTTGGTTAAAAATGAGTGTTCTATATAACTATAACCTCATAGAAGTAAGACACTAAATATTTACAAATGGTCACTTGTAATTATAATACAGTAATACTTGACATAATAGTTTGTTAAGTTGACCTAGACAAGTACAACATCTGTGCTCAATGACCATATGTTGTGTAAAATATGATGTCTTGAAAGAATAAAGGGAAAAGATCACATCCTTTCTATATTGTTACACACATGAAAGAAAGCCAATTAAATTTTGTGTTTTTAGTTTCTTTATTCATTCACCAACAACGCAAAAAGACAACAAATTATTCAACGAAAAACACATTTTTTGATTTCCAACGTACATTTCTTTAACAGTATTATAGTACAAGTCAAATTCAAATTTTCAGTAGCAACTCAGATCAGTGCAAGCTTCTTATAGTGTTGCTGAAACCAAAGGGTAGTTAGCTCCCTGTCCTCTGAAAATAATATATGAGGAACAATCCTTACACTATAAATATTTTTTATGCTTTCACTTTTGGAGTTAAAAACCCTCGGTACTAAACAATTATCATCAGATCTTTTATTAGCTAAATTTATAAAATGAAGATTGGTATTTATGTTGAATTTTTTCTGATTTTTACTTTTGAAATTTTCACTTTTTTTGTGAAAAGAAAACACTGTACAGGTAACAAGTACCAACCATTATTTTAACATTTTTATTGGTTGTCGTGCCATAAAATTGCCAAAAAATTCTAAAACAATTACAACAGAGGTGGATATATTGCAATTATGAACCCTTTATACATAATTGTAATTCAATTCTACTTTCATTAAGGATTTGGCCTTATTCACGATTGAACATGGTCAAATAGGGATAGAAGATAGAAGTTTAGCTCTAGTCTTGGTTTTTCTATTAAAGAAATACTTGTTATTAAAGTGTTGAGACATGAAGCCTATATGATGTTTCTATTACCCTACTATATTGTTTACAGTAAATTTACTTATCTGATGTTATAATCATTTTACATGTAATATCATCAACTGATTTATCAAAATATGTCATATTCATATTTAATCAAGAGGTCTGACTGCGATTCTCTCTACTTACGCTATTTTTTGTTGATTCGTATAGTCAGGACAAAGATTTAATTATTCTTTAAAAAAAACAGTATTGCTCTATTTATAATTTGAATTCAAAAAGCCATAAATAATAAATATATATTGATAACTGCCTATATCTTATATCTAGGAATCGTTTATTTTAATCAATTATGTGAGATGCGGTATCTAAGAGGCATGAATACAAGCCAAACCTTTGCGTCTGCCACCTGTTTCAGTCAACGTCACTCAAGCAGATCAATTGAAGTGAAATGAATGAGCACATGGTATTAGGGTATTTTCATCTATTGTAAATTGTAACTCCCTTACCTTAATAACACACACTTTAAATACAAACTTAGAGATTACAGTGTGAAACTTGTCACAGAGCTAATGAATCAAGAAAATAAAACAATGGACAACTTCTGCATCACTTAATGATCGCCTGTAATCTGTAGAATTAGACTAACTAGTGTCATAGAGATCACGATAACAATGCTATAATACATGACCATAGGATTACACATAAAAGTTATTCAGTACATGTTTACAAAAAGTATTAATATATGGTTTTGCAATCAAATTTTTTTCAACCAACATTTTCTTGATTCTACTGTACCTTTTAAAACCTATAAACCACTGCTCTCAAATAATCCTCATTCTTTTATTAGATACAATTAAATTTAATTGCAATATAAATTCAAATTAAACTCTAAAATATCTAAATGAAAAATCTGGTGCTTAACAACAAAAAAATCAGACAAGTACAAAAATTGAATGATTTTACATTTTCTATGGGGGGTAGCCCCGGGTAGCTCTATTATATAAAAGCAAACAGTTGGCAAAGGGGACATTTTTGCTAAATAATTTTAAATAAGTTAAAGGATGAATACCCCCCCAAAAATCCTAATAAATTTCAGAAAGAAATTATTTCAATAGATTTCTTAAAATTTATTGTGATTTACAAGCATTCATAAAGTAAAGATATTTCTGTATTTGCTTTAACAATGCCTGGATGTCTATTATAAACGCTTAATAGTCTATAAGGGGTCTTTATATCTCAATTACACCAACTCCTATCTTGATTTAAGGCTCATTGAACCTTTTACACAAATTATTTACCATTTACTGAAGTTTTCATCACAGAGAGCTTTTATTCAACAATCAAATTTGAAAAATATATTTTAATTCAACACTAAAACAGACACCTGACATTACAAGTACAGACTTTTACTCATTAATTCTTGAAATATAATTTCGAATAAACAAGAGATTAAACTTGGTAAGAGTAATTATTTCTAATCAAGTTTCCAAATTTGGGGATATGGCCTGGATTGGTTATAGATCAATTATTTTTTTGAGTTTTTTTTCTTGTTTTGTTTTCCCCTGTCAATGTAGGAAACAAGGGCTGGCAAGGGACAATGCTGGCCATTCGGATTGGACAAAAAAATGAGGTTCTGTTTATACGTTGGTGTGCAACACAAGAACTCTTGACAGTTGGATTTGAGAGTAGGCCATAGCGCGGCAGCGCCACTGTCTGGGCAAAAATTTACCTCATAGCAAATTGCATGGCATATGCCTGTCTTCACTAGCACAGAAGGTATAGAACAGTAGCACATTAAACTCCATTTCATTTTTGTCGGTCATTAGGTTCCATAAAATATTTTGCTTTTTGAAATAAAGGTTTTAGCTCTCAATTGTACATAAACATGGATATCTATGCTAACATTTGTGACTGTCGTTGGTCTTTCTGTTTGTCTGTTCAGGGTTGGCGGCTACACAAGGGCTGTCCTGATTAAAATCGGTCAATAGACGGTTAGCTTAGCTTGGACCAAGGAGTGACATTGGTGAGGTGGCGCTGGCCTACCGATTCTGGTTTCGGAGCTACGGGCACATCTACTTAAAGGCTGTACTTACTGTTCCTGATAAAAAATCTCCAGTATCTCCCCCAGTATTTGCCATTGTACATGTATACTGATAATTATTGGTACAGTTCTGAAATATAAAAAAAAAACAATCCATTGAAACAGGTCATTAGAAGCATAATTTTGGAAGCACCCTTGTCTGTGAAACATTTACATAGACAAACAACAACAAGAATCTCTAGTGTGAACACTGTTAATAAGTATCTTCATGTATATCTTGCAGATCCCAAGAACTTTCATTTGAAATATTGGAATATACATGAAATGAAATTATTTGTATAATACAATTCTAATTCACCAAACCTGATCTAAGCTTTTCAAAACCCTCTAATGATTTGAAAACAATGACACAGACAATCTGACGACTTGTTTTAATTTGCATTTCAATCAAATAGTATAATATTAAATCTTCATCAAGATAATCCCTAAGTTAATTAGAGAACATAAGATGCAATGAGAAGATTAAAGTAATCAATTTTTAGAAATATTTGCAAACAGAATCTTTTAATGTGAAAGGATTGGTAATTAACTATGTCGTTACAAGCAAGTGTTTGCTGTGACAGACAATAATCAAAGACCCCATCTGTCTTTGTTCTCTCATCTCATTCAACAAATGAAGGGTTAATGCCATTGATTTATCATCCTATTGTTATAATTGGCTTCTAGTTATTATTTTACCCTTATTGATATCCGATCTGTTCAATGGTCAATAGCCATTTAGAACACAGGAAGTTTAGCTAATATTCTGATTGCAGGATATAAATTTTTTTGAACGAAAAACGACAGCAAAACTGATGTCAATTTTTAATTACTAGCACATTCTATCTTTATGTAAAGCATCAAGCAATCAAATTGCTTATCTTTAATTAGTCTGAGCAGAAAATTAGTCACAGTATTTTTGTAATGAAAATATACCAAGTATCAGCAGCTCTCTCACCGATCAAAGTTATTGTGTTCCAAAGTCTTCACCAATGAAATTTTTCTTATCAGTCTGTTGAACTTGAGAGGAAAATTTTCATTGTTGAACTCAGTCAAGGTATTGATATGACAAAACTATACACCATATTTCATCACTCTCACTTAGTTTGAACATTTTACCTCAATAAGAAGCTATTGTGTTCAAAAGGATGTAATGAGCAGACAAGATGAACAAACCAACTAAATATAGGCCCCTGTATTCTTCGAAAGCAGGGACCCCCCCCCTCTCCTTAAATAAATATATACACACTCCTTAAAGTGATAACCATATTCCCTGAACAGGGCTTCTTTCCAAACGCACAATAAAATTATTTAGCCTTCTCAAATGAAAGTCAACAAATTTGTCAACAGAAAACAAAAGCTTGAAGTGAAAAAATGTAGTCAGCAATTTGTCTAAATGGAGCGTGAAGCAGTATAACTTCCCACCAAAAACCATACACAACGGCAGGTTACAGGTCCATTTCTGGCAAGTAAAAATTCATACACTATTTACAGAAGTCAGATAATATCTTATTCTTTAAAACAACAGTAAAACGAACAACTTATGTAACTTTTACATTTATCCCCTAAAAGTATACATGATAGAAAATAATTATAACAGTTTCAAAATCTGTGATATTAGACATCCCCATAACGGATGCTTGTTAAACAAAATATTTCCATATTTAATACATTTTGAGACAATATTTATTATGATATATTTTCACCTTAATGCCATTAGGATTGTTTTTCATGCATAAATCATTAAAATAAATTATATAGCTATCACTTCATCAAAATATGCTGCCATATAAGTTTCTTTTCATTTCCAAGCGGGTGACCCATATTTTTATTGAAAAACATTTAAATTATTCATCTTGTGTGATCATATTTCATAATCAGTTGACAAGGTTTAGTCCAGCATATAGTAATTACCAATAGATGAATGGCAAAATAAAATTATCTTGATTAAGTGAAATGAATATTCTATTGAAATTTAAAATTCTATTCTTTCCATGATTGACATAACTGATTAATCTTTTTCACAGAGGAGGAGGTTTCAAAGGCAGGATATTAATTGAACACAAAAAAAGAGGGGAAAATCAATTTGAAATTACGTAGTTTGTGGTTTTAAGACACAAAGCAGCCTCCTTCATTTTTCTCTTCTCCGATTCACTATAGAATAATTTCACCATTAAATGTTTTCTTTTTATCAATGGTGCAGCATAAACAACTGATTACTCATCTATCATGTTTTTAACACCAATCATCAGAGATTGCTAATTTAGATTCAAAGAAACAAAATGTTCATCCAATTTTTCTTCAAAAACATATGTATGTTACATGAAAAAACAAAACAAAACCGATTTATCATTAAGTAATGACCACATGTTTTGTGTAGTCATTAGCAAAAGCAATCATTTACTTTTTCAGTGTGCAAAAATGGGTCTATAATCTTGATTGCAATATCTTATTTAACTGCAAAATTTCCGAATGAAACCACATATCAATCAATGTTTCAAAGAATTAACTAGAAAAAATCACATTCCTTTAACTTTTTTTGAGAGCAATTTAGCCACAATCAGCTTGTAATCATAATTAAATAAAGTATGCATATGGGTAAATGTTAAGATGAAAGAAAACTCATTAACCAAGATTATAAAAACTTTTCTTGTTTTCAGACGAAATTGATAGTAAAAAACAAAAGAGAAATGTACTCTGTTTATTCCTATAAGATAACATTACATTAATTAGTTGTAATTACATCTCTTAATAAATCAGATTAAGATCAATTAGAGCCTAATGGAAGTTCAGCTTTTGTTTTTGTATCAGCCATAGAACTTAATAATAATAATAATAATGATCTTGTCATTTTACAAGGGTAGCAAATTAAAGATGGTTTCCCAGCAAAGTATTTATCGGCTGGTTATTTCCAATAAAAGTATGGCAAATTTGGTATTTATGAAAAGTATAGACACCCAATCTTACTAGAAAAATATGAGATTACGCAAAAATCGCCCATGGGGCAAGGACTGGGCAATATTGTCATGTAATCACTAACTGTCAACCCAACAGGATTTGCTGGACTATCGTCTGCTAGCTTAGGTCAGGGAGCAGTTGTTATTTCTTGCTCAAATGGTTAGGCGGTTTTGGGAACATTGCGGTTTGTCAACCTACAAAATACTCAGCAATTAAAAGGTGTAAAACGAAGTTGACAGAAATAATTAAGAATTTATTTAGACCTCAATAATATGGCAAATGTAAAGTAAGTAATGACAGATACATTTTGAAAAATGGACCCTCGCACAATGGAGTTAAGTTGGCAGACATTGCGTTTAACAACAGCTTACTTACAGCTATAGGTATCCCCGGCTAAATAGAGTTTTGAAAGGGAATTGAAGCAAATTTTTGATAGATTGGTTACTTTAAATATGTATTTAGTCCAAATATATCCTCAAATCACAAAGTTTGTACCCGGGAATGCATCTTTAAGCCTGAGGCTTGTTTCCAATTTGGCCCTTGGCACAGATCGTGCGAATAATTTCGATCATTACGGCAGGAAGAAACCGAAGAACTCGGGGGAACCTGTCTGATCGGACGGGAGACCGAATATCCCTCTCACTTACAATGAGAAAGTTCTTGCCCTGAGCTGGGATTGAACCCTCGATGCATTGGTGAGAAGCTGGCTGTGTTCACATTTTAAGTCAACATTTTGTGTTCACATTGAGATAGTCTGACAGAACTATTGCTGAACCTGGAAATTAAGTACAAAGTTTATTTCATGATTGATTTTAGTATGGCTGTCCTTCTTCAGAATCTTTGGGGCAACCTTGGTCACCCTTGAGCATTTTTGAGAAATTCAAGATGACGTCCAAGACGGCCGCCATTTCAAATAATCCCCTATAACTCCCATATTATTTAGTCTAGGGTTCCATTTTTTAGTGTCTAACTGTATGTTTTGGGGACCAAGGAATACACTGAAATCATTCATTATGTTGTGGGGTGATTAGATGATAGTAAAATCCAATATGGCCCATTAACTTGATAGCAGCGATCAGGGGCAATTATTTTACCACACAAAACATATCTAGTGACAAACTATATATTTCTGGACATAGGAGCATATGAATGATACAATGACACCACATATCAGAGGCTCCAGGGTGACATGGGATTACCTTGGAAAGTGAGACACAAGCTGTTTTTTGAACATTTAAAACAAAAAATTCTACCCACAAAACTAGGCAATGTTCAGTTTTATCCTTTAGTCATGTTTCTGGCTGTAACCTGCGACAGCACAAGCGCAAAAAACTGTACAATAAGCCATCCCTAGTGCAATTACAAGCAAGTGTACTACATGGGGTGTCACTCTTGCATCCACATCTGATGAGCCACATGACAGACTCTGGAGCAAGTAGACAGATTTTTAAATATTTTATCAAAGTGCAATAAGAGCCTATGCGTTTCTGAATTCTGTACTGTCCTAATGTAAAGGCAGATTTTCCATGACAATCCGTTGAGGAGATCAGATTTATTCATGTGGTATTTGTACCATCAACATGATTCTGAGAAATACATCTTGTTCAAGTTACTTGTAAATGACATCGTACAGTTGAGTTCTTAGTATTGGTCGACATACACTCCCACTCAATTTTAAGAACTTTAGCCAATTGCATTGGTTTAATTTTTTTGAATCGAAATACACATAAAGAACAAACCTAAATCATGTTTAAATTAACTCCCTCATAATCTGTTTTTCTTTATTGTTAGTGATACTCTGAAATCAAATTCTATCAGTATGTACCAGTCCATATAACTGCCCTCACTCTATTATTTGGTACAAATTTTTTTTACCATAGTGTGTTTTTTTTATTGGTTTGTGAATTCAACCCTTCTTTATTTCATCAAGATACAAACACAAGGAATTAAAGTAGATTTGAATTATTTGTTGAATAGATGAGGAATAATAATTAGGATTTGCAACAATAAACACAATGCAGTCTTTATTAGTAATTCCAAAAAGAATCCCACAAATCAAATATACAGCAGATATTCGGCTAATGTTATAAAACAATTCGCTAAAAACATGAAGCAAGACGAAGTTGACAAATTTGTTAACCAACTAAATTACGCAAAAAACAATGTAGCAATCATTAGATTGATGAGAAAAAAAATCTGAAACGATCCAATATAAAACCAGCATAAATACATTTATTGTCAAACTGATTAATCTGATCAGACAGTAGAATTAATTTCATTAAAGTTAATTTTTTAAGGTAATGAAACATTTAGGTGTTATCTGTGTATAATTTAAGGTGGTAAATAGTTGGATATAGCTTTTGTTGTACTGTGTTAATTTGTAAGTCAGGAATATCAGTTAACTTTCAACAGTTTTATAATTAGTATCCTATAACTATATTCAATTTCAAATGAAATCAATGTATTGCATTTTTTTTTTTTGTTCAAGATAATTCTTCTGGTTTTTTTTCAATGAATTATAATTATTATAAAAAAAGACACTAAAGTGCTTGTATTTCCAAACAAGAGCACTACCGGACATTATTGTCTATTAGTGTCTTTAAAATAAGGATGAATAAAATACAATTGAAATATTTCAAGATACATCGCAAACTGTTTCTTTAAACACGGTGTAATATTTCAATATTCCTTGAAATTCGAGAATCTACACACAAATGATGTTTTACATTTATAGTTAAAAGTTAAAATCCATTTTATTGAATTTTGGAAGTGTCTACATTTGCTTCTAAAGTCTCTACTTCCACATCCGATATTAACAACTCATAATGTTTTTGTATGTAAATAATGAAATGCAATTCGCATGTTTGCAAATGTCAATCTCTTTTCTCTATATAGATAAGCTGCTACAATGACAAAACTATTGTTAGCAGAGAAATCACGTGGCAGATACATTGTTGTTCCTTTCAGTTTCATCTGAAATTTCATTACTTTTACATTTACAGAGTCAAATCAGCATTTAATGTTATTTATAAAAATAAAAAGTTGTGTTTCAATCTTTTATAAACATAATAAATATTTGAGCAATCTTAATTTTCTCAAACACAAACATTTTCTTAATATCATTTTCTATGAATGTGAACAGTTGACAAAAAGTTTATAATTTTTCAGCAAATAATTTGTGCCCTCCATTGATAACTGTTGAAAAAAACAACAATATAATCCAAGAAATGTTTCTCAAGTTTCAAATGTGCCATTAAAAGTCCTGAATTATTTTCTAACAAATTGAATTTTCCCATTCTCAAAGAGGCTAACATTTGAATAATTGATTAGATTGGTTAGAGAAAATGGTATTAGATTCTTGTAAAATAAGATTGCAACTTTCACCTCCACATTAAAAACTGATGGTGTCAAAGAAAAAACAACAATGATGTAACCCAATTACTCGCACCAGCCCAGCAATCAAATGCATATCTAATCTAATTCACTTATACCAGGGAAAAACTTAAACAGCTCCAGTTTGCCGAAACAAAACCTGCTGTCACATTGTCAAATCATTTGGCACAAATGATGGCCTGAGGCGAGGAAAAACAATCTCATAAAAACACCAAACTTAGGCAGCGTGCAAATCTAAGAGACCATCATGTATAATTGTTGTGACAGTCTGAAGCTGTAGTCTAATCAATATTGGTGCTAATTGCATACGGCCAAACTGTTTATTTTCAATCCTAACTTCTTAGCTCGAAGCTACTTCTCTTCAGCTTAATCTCTCGACCAGATTTAACTTTCATCTTACTAATATAATTTGGATACAAAGTGCATCTCGTTTTAATGCTGTTGTGAAAAGAGAGATTTTTTTGGTCAACATTAACAAATTCTGTTCCTGTCATTCTCACACACTTTCCTGATCACTAAAATCTGTTCACATAATTTGAGATAATAAATACAACTTTTAACCAGTTGTTATCCTGACCAATGAATATTTTTGTTTTAATGTTTTTGAATTTGTCAACTTTTAATATTACATGGTAATAAGAATTTTAGAAAAGGTAACATTATTTCAAACAGCTGATCTTGATCATACATCCCTTCTTTATGAGCCCATTTTGGAGTGGAACAGTAGGACGTTAAACTCCATTTTGATCATGCAATTTTAGACAATATTAAATTATTTAATGTTTAATTAACTTCAAACTGTACTTTAATTGATTAACTTTAAGTTAATAAAACTAAACCTTAATAAGTAATGGAAGATAATCTCCCAGCTTAGATTCGATTGAATTAAAGGGGACCCAATCAAACGTGCTAACTAAGACTAAAAGATGGTGCTTATCGACAGATAATGTTGCATATTTCAAAATTTCAATAATACTGAACAGAATTTAACCATGTATATTCCTTTTAAAAGAGAATATCTTGTTTTGTCTACTACTTTTAGACTAAATATTGTGGTTTGGACAATATGCATAAGGTATGTAAATCTTTGGGAAAATGTCATCATTTAATTAAGGACGGGCATACGCCATGCAGTGTGCTATAAGGAACATTCTGCCCAGGGAGCAAACAAGATACCTCCAGAGTACCGAGCCAGCATCTTACAAACTTAGCAACCGCGGTTCCTCCTTCAACAGAATCAAATTCACAAACATTTCAGTTATAAGACATACTGGAAGTCAATATTGTTAATTTGAAAATAAATATTAAAGCATTCACATCCATGATTTTTATCTACTTGATTGCCACTCGTTTATCTCTCCCAGTCACGAACACATTGATAGATAATGAAATACAGCATAATTGCAACCTACTTTTTCCCCATCTGAAAATATTGTATTTATGGCAGTAATATACAAATCATAGGCTCAATTTTCGTAATAAACTCACGAAAAATTAAACAAGCTAATTACTACACAGCTTCAAACTCAGAAACTTTACTAGGTACACGTAACCACAGACCTGTATTTTTGTCTGGACATATTTTTTCAATCGATGGCTATATATTTGGTATAACGACTGTCGAGAAAATATATCTTTTAGAAATGTTGGTGTTTTATCACTGAATATTAAATCTAATCATAATAATATATATCTCCACAATACTAAAATTGGGAAGTCAAAAAAAATTATTGAGAAAATTTAGCTGGGGTATATGCTCTTTTTAAAACTTTCTCTGTTCTATGATAATCATTTTTCCTTGAGCTATGAACACAGGACTACAGTATTATGATTATACAGCACTGGCTTGAGATAACCCGAAATATCTAATCAATTCTCATATCTTAATTTGAGACCCCAGGGAAATGTTGTTCTGTGTGATATAGAGAGTTATATTGATTATGGTGTGTATAGGATCTGACAACTTACAATAACACCCTAACCTATAGTCACCTTTAATTTTCCTCTCTACACTACTAAAACTTATAATAATATCTCTATACAAATACACCATTATTATTAACTAATGAAGACTGGCTTTACTGATTGAGAAGATTATACAATTAATAACTAGTTATTTGCCATTAGTAATATCAATATTTGTGATGGATAATATTATTAATAATGTATATTATTTTGTAAAGTACATTAATTTGAGCTTCCATAACAAATCTCAACCTATCTTTTAGAATATGCCGATATGGTATTTCATCTACTTTATGACAAAGGATCTTACAGGGCTGTAACTAGCCCAGAGCAACGAAGGGGCAGGAAGTGTTCTCTGGGGTGCTGTAACATTGACGGACAATGTATATCTATGGTCGACAATATTTTCACACTACACCCCCCCTCCCTGTTAGGTCCTTGTATATCTATGGTCGACAATATTTTCACATTATACCCCCCCACCTCTTGTTAGTTCCTTAGAACTAAAATCTATATTATTTAGATAAACATATTCTATCAACAAAAATAATTTAGTAATTCGTCCAGATCAGATAAACTATTGTTTCAAAAAACATATTTATAAACGGGAGTTTCGGCTGTTCTTGTCTTCACATAATAACATGTATACTATAAAGCCATCTACAAAATTAGTGAATCCAACAATCTCTACGATTTTTCAAATACAACATGGGTTTTTGGAAGAGAGGTTATAAAGAGATAAACAAGATTCAATAATATTACAAGTAATATGCATATTTTAACAATTTGCATAATTAAATGCTGTTTGATGATGACAAATTATTCTGACTTGTACAAACTCATAGCTAGTTTGATAGCCATTTTATTACAAGTAGGAATATTATTGATGCATGAATGTATCATTAATTACAGATCTATTTGGTGCAGCCTAAACACAATAGTAATACTCAGTGGAAGCGTACGTAAAATAAAGCTATTTCACACACACACTACCAAAGAGAAAAAGGAAATGTACCTTCGCCTCATTGAAAAAAATCTGTGTCAAGATGGACCAACCCAAACAGATCATAATGGGGTTTTTTTCAAAAAATCCCCCAAAATAAAAAAAGACACTAACACTGACTGAACCATGTTCCAAATATTCAAAATTTAGATTTCTAAGTTTGGCACTTAATTTATAAATTTATTTATGAATAACAAAAATTCTACTTTTTCTAATTCATTTTTGGCACAAAATGAATAAATTTTATTTCCCCATAAATTGGTCTGGAAAAGTTCATTAAATAAAAAAAAAAACATATATTCCCTACCTTCTTATAAACGTTATGATATGGAATGAAATCCAAACTTGATCCGAAGTGACAACTTTCCATTTTTTATTCTGAATGTTCCGTCCAAATCACAGGTTACATGAAATCTACTTGAGAAGTGAAAAGTTGGTTATATTGAGTCTGTTGACAGTACTGCTCATCATATGGAAGTGATCTAATATTGTGTGTATTGAACGTGACTGTACCTCGACAGGTGGTCGTCAATATGTTTATAAGATTGTAATCATTACCAGTAAATGATATATATAATTTGTTTCACTTTACTGATCATATATAGCTTTTCAAGTTGCGTACAGCTTCATCAACGTTCCTATTGTTATTTTCTAATTGATCGATTGGTGGAATTCTTGATGACTTAGCGTGGTATAAATAAAACAGTATAATAACCACATCCACTCGAAACCAATCAAATTTCACTCAATTAAACTTTCAACAAAGCAAACATGCAATTTTTGACAGCACATGTTTATTGTGGAAGTCAAAGAACTGAATCTATACCACATAAATCTGTTGTAAAATCTCATACAATATATTAACGTTATCCACTTCACCTCTAGTTTCCAGTTTGTTCAAACTTTGGATTTCACGACTTAACACATCACAGTATACCAATCGTTTCACTTCAGAGTGTCTTAAGATCACCGCAACAATTGAAAGTTGAAAGCGCGAAGCTTGACACAGACACCAAGAGTATTTAGACTGTTTGTTTGTTTAAACACAAGTACCATAAAGTGTAAACAACTTGAGTTTTAAAAAATAACACCTTTTCAACCAACCATGTCCTCACAAGGTAACTATCATCACCCTGTTACACTTGAATGATTTCATAAGATGCGACTCACGACACTGCCAAACATCACCCATCAACAAAGGCGTGATTCAAAGTATGGCTGATTAACATTGATTTCTTTCCTCCAGTGCCAATAAATGGTGCCTGATTTAACCAATTAATGAATAGTTTGAGATTTATTGCTTTACTAGTGTCTGATATTGATTTAACAGTTTCCTTCCTTCTACTATCTGGTATTAATATAACACAATCACTAACTGCACAATTAAATCACACAATTTCCTAAGATGAATTTATTTTCACTCTTCATCAAATTAAATGAATCTAATTCTTGGAAAATTATAATCAATGAATTCAGATGATGCTTTAATTGCTGTATTAATGAAAACCCTCAACATTCATGCATACTACAATTATATTACAAGTAATTGCACTTGTATTTTTTTAAAATCAAGGTAGATTCTAATCAAATAATCATATTATCATTAAAAGGCATTGCTGTCTTACATCAACAAACACATTAAAAACCATGCATCAATTTAACTATAGGTGACATATTCCTTCAGCTTTTACAGGTTTAGGTAGATCATCACGTTTTGGAAGCATTAATCTTAATAGATCTAATGATCTCTACTGATTGTCATCATTAGTCTTATATTCTCTGTGATATCAATGACAGGCACAAGACTTGTTCACTTGCATTACACAAATCTGACCATATTTTAACAATAAATCCCTTCCTCAGCTTTTGTTATTTTTGTATCAAAAGCTGCTAGCCGATTGGCTTGACACAATTCTGTACCTCTAGAGTATCACCTGCTCATAAAAGAAGAAGAAAGGAACTCCAAATCTTTGTTTAACTAAGATGAAAGGCTTCTTTTTTTATTATTATTACAAGACATCTTTTTCATATTGTTAGTTCGTAAATTAGCATCACTACTAAAAATCTCAAATTCACAATTTAAATCTGACCATGATTCTATTTAATATCTCCATAATAATTAGTAAGAGTAAGAGTCAGCTAAAGATCAAAGACGAAGTTTAAAATAACATTAAATCACATCCTTTGTATTAAGTTTTTTTCAATTTTTATAAATTTAACGTCTTTTAGAACCAGCATAATTCAGCTGTCTTCAGATGTTTAAAACTGACTTAAAGAAAGAAATGAAAAGTAAGAGAGCAACCAGTTATATATAAATCTAACAAACATCCATTTTAATAAGCATCACAATCTTTGTTCCTACATATGAAATGTTTAAGTTAAAATTGTGTTTATATTACCCCCAAGTGTTTGTGCAGACAGGCTTAAAAGTGGTGGAGATGAGTACCCTTAGACAACCCTTAATATACGGTCAGGAAAGTGACCATAACCTGTCACATGCAAGCCTGGCATCAAAACCATGGTATGCATAGATAACATGTTAATACTACTTTTGAGTTTTCCTCACAAGTATCTTAGATTCTATTATATAGGTGCAAACAATTACTTCAATTTTTAGCTATCAGATACTCTTTCTGATAATGCTGAAGTAACAATTATGTTGTACTTTAATAAATCACCCTTTTCTTTAGGTCTATTATAACAATCAATCATAACCATTAACCCTACAAAGTAAAAACACAGTGGTGAAAATTCTGAGAATTATGTCATCTGGAAATTATGTTTGTCATCAAATATAAACGCAAATGAGAAATTGGTTAACTCTCACCAGTTGAATTTTGAAAATACTGAAATGATCCCAAAAATGACCCTTTATATAAACTTAACATAAATAATTATCTATCAAACTGTTTTTATTAACATTAAATAAACATAGTCATTAAAATCCAATAACCAAATCTTACAAAGAAATGTATTGATTAGTAGTAATATGACTGTCTATTTGCTCTGAAAACAGCAGGAATTAAAGGACATCTGAATAAAACATGGCTACTGATTTTAATTTAAATAAATGTGCATTTTATGACCATGCAAACGGTAATAACACAGTTTCCTTTTAGAGGTTGTACCAGTGTTAAATGATAATAATTCATGGGGAAAACTGATTGAAAGAGATGAGTCAGAGAATAATTACTAGTTTAAAGAGAAAATAGTGAAAGCTCTTCTATCTTTCCAGAAAAACACATCCAGATATCTTTCATGACTAGTACCATATAAATTAGAAATTTGAAACCTTTAACAGTGAATAACAGTGGAGCAATCAATACATTATTAGGTTCTTACTTGGAAATAAAACAAGTCAACCTTGACCAAGATATCGGTTTTAAAGAGAAAAAGAAAGTTTTATGAATTATCAAAGCTATAGCTCTGCCATTTGACAGGTAGTTAGCAATATACCTGTAATTAAAATTAAATAATTCATTTGATTCCTTTTTTAGGTTTCAGTTTCTATAACAACAACAGTTCTACATGTTCTCAAAAAAAGTTTCTGTTCAGGATGAAAATACTACTGTTTCCATGTTCAACAACTGGGGATTCCACAATCATTTCTCAAATAAACTAGGCTTTGTATATGTAGCTCAAAGGCGAAGTTGCAAGATAGTTATCCTCAGACTAGGTTTCAGACTACAAGTGGGCTGTCGTCATTCTGACTTCTTTCAATCACCACCTTCCCACTTAAGAAGAAAAAGACACTAGCTAACAGCTTCCTGGAATATATTGCCAGTCCTTAATCTTACATTTCAGGATTATCAAAGTACAAAACTAAAAAACTACAAGTAGAGATCAACAAGTCAACGATGATTGGTGTGATAAGGATGCACATTCATTGAATATTTAGTAAAGGGGTTACAT
Source organism: Patella pellucida (assembly GCA_917208275.1). Taxonomy (NCBI): domain Eukaryota; kingdom Metazoa; phylum Mollusca; class Gastropoda; family Patellidae; genus Patella; species Patella pellucida. The sequence continues at coordinate 58,399,595 of OU795039.1, forward strand.
TTATATATATCCTATAAAACAGCCTATTTCATAATTCAATTGGTCATAAAACAAAGCAGTTATGTAAAAAATAGGTAGATTGCTCAACAACTAAATCTAGTATCTAGAGAATCAACAAGATTTTTCGATGTCACCTGAGCAGTCCATTAAGGTTGTCCTGTTGTGAATTTACACAGAACCTTGGTTTTCCGTACCATGCAAAAGACTAGAAACTGTTTCTTACTAGACCTGCAGTCCTGCACCTCCAATAAAGATGTAGCTCACTGAAAGATCCTGAGGAACTTTCTCAGCCAACTACTGCCTTAATCACTTATACCCCGTTCAGACGCATATTTTTAAACCAGCAAAAAATCGCTGGGGTTTTTAAGCCAGCATTGTTAAGCCAACCCGTTCAGACGGTTAAGTTGAACCAGCTTAAAACAAAAAGCTGTCAAGAAGACAGGTCGCGAGCTGTTTTTTTTAAACTGGTTTATTTGCCCCACATGTGCGTTCAGACACTTAAGTTAAACTGGTTTAACGATCGCTGGGTTTTTTAAGCTAGTTCAACTTAAGCGTCTGAACGGGCTATTAGACACAATGGCTTCCTCTGCATTTGAACCAAGGACCACCTGGTTACTGAACTAGTGCCTTACTCACTTAGCCATCATGGCTTCCTCAGTGATTGAACCTGGGACCTCTGGACTATTGAGTCAGCACCTTAATCACTGAGCCATTGAATTACAAATAAATAATTGAGGCAGATGTGCTGATTTTCTATAACGTGTAACCATAAAATGTTAATTAAAATATATACTTAAACAAAGTTTGATAGAAGATTATTAATAACCTTTAGCAGGAAATGTTGATCATCGAACTCAGTAAAGACATTCACTTGATGAACATCAACTTTAAACATTCTAGCTCAATTAAAAGCAGAGTTGTTATGTTCCAAAGTATTTCCTAATCAAATTGCTTATCGCTAATTAGCCTAAGCAGAAAATACTAATCCTCAAACTTAGTCAAGGTGATACCCAGACTTTTATCACTTTCACCTGAGGGGGGGGGGCGTTGGGTTAGGCTTTTTCAGTGTTTTCCAGAGGACCAGGCTCCGGGTTACCTATTAGAGTGTTTTCCAGTATAAAGGGTGTTTTATGGTATTCAGTATAACATGGTGATTCAAGTTATTTTTTCCGGTACATAGTATAGACCTTATTTTACCTTAATAGTTTATTTTCTTGACAAGAATGCTTCAAGAACAGAAAAAACCCTTGGGGGGAATAGGCATAAAACTATTTTGGCCTAAAATGGTATATAAATTATTACATTATTAACACTGATTAATATGACAAGCCTATGATCTCTAGACCATTAGATGGCCAAAATTTATATGGATTAAAACACCTGAAAGAATTAAAAGTTAAGCAATAAAATGGTTACACATCACTTACACTCAATTACTGTTGCTACTATAATGAACAATCTAAGTTACATCTTCAAACACTCATTACTTTGCTCAGAATAAAGTAATTTGAATGACAATTTCAATATCTTAAATTTTCATCATCTATTTTGTAACTATTATAGCAAGATTGCCAACTCTTTATCTAAATTTTATATAATGCATCTTTAGGAATAATCTTCAAAAACAAAAGCAAATTCATGCTCCATTTAACGTGCGGCATATTTATTTGATGCTTTTAAGTCTATTCATAAATAATATAATAAATCTGCATAAAATAAAAAATGCTGTTTTTCCAGCTCATTATATTTCGTCCTAATATATTATCTAATTAGTGCAAATAAATTCAATCGCATTAAATGTGTGTGTGTTTTTTTTATATTCTGATGAATTAACAGGAGAGAAGAAAAAGAAGCTTGTAAAAGGTATGACAATAATCGCTGTAATGACTTGCAGGTGTTTAAAATCAATAGACGCAGATAAAATCATCATATCAGAATACTAAAAGTACAGCTGATAATATAGAAATAAAGATAACCTTTGATTACAAGCTTAAATTACTTGTTAGGTCATTTCAATTTTATTAATTGATTCACACATCAAAAATATTCATGTGGATTTAAATAAAATGCAGACCACTCCGGAAAATTACCAACAAAGTTCATGATGTAATAACCAATAATCTCAAATCATTTATTATATTAAGTTTTAAAGAAGATCGTTAACACTGTAAATACTGAGTCATTAAAAATCTTATATTCATAAATTTGATTTTAAATTATAATGAAGATCTTAACACTGTAAATACAGAATCATCTAAAATCAAAAATATTGTTTTTCATATAGAATAGATGTATATTATTGATTCCAAATACATTCCGAATTACTAGCTCAAATTGTAGTTTCTTTAGTACAAAAGTTTCAAAGATATGGCATAATATTTACCCCAATAATATTTATAAAACATAAATATTGACAATACAGACTCCATGGAATATCAGAATAAAACAGGATAAGAATAGCTGTTATCTAATTTTAATTATTTATTTGTTTCATTTAAAAATAATGCACTATTTGAAGAAGTGTCAATATTGGTAAAGACACCGACGTGCAAGCGAATTATTGAAATAAAAATTGAAAACCATGCGTTACTCCCAAAATGACCTAGTTTGTGTCGAGTGGATGTCAAACCCCATTTCTCTCTCTATATATATATCCTATATTAATCATTAAATCATAAAATTTATATCAATTTAATAGAAATATTGGTTGAGTCACATAATATGTAATATGATTACACAGTTTGCTTTATCCAAACCTCAGAATGTGTTATATAGAATATCCTTGTAATAATAATAATCACCAAATGGTATAATTAGATTATTAGAAAATATATTAATGGTAAAAGTAAAAACTGTTTCCAGTTGTTGGTAATTGCAAACACAAACCACTTTCAGTTAACTGCCAGCCATGATCCCTGTTAATAAAACATGTTTAATGAAATCTTTGGTTTTTGGTGACAACAAATTTTGTTTTATGCATCACAGGATAACGTTTTAATTGGAAAAAAACCTAAAATCTTATAGGATTTATGTCAACTGATTACATCCTTATATCAGAGCTATGTCTTATATAAACAACACCAGGTTTTGCATATATTTTCCATGAAATTGAATTTACAGAAGCAGAAGAAGAGGGTTTTGTTTTTTAAATGTGCTCCTAACAAACATGGTTCTGTTGAAGATCTGAGATTTCTTTTCGTGACCTAAACCTTTAAGGAGCTCTGATAAATGTAAAGCCTTTAGAACTTACTCTAAAGGAAATAGTTAACCAATGCAGATTATAGAATATAGCAGTTATACGGTTTCAGTTATTAAATTAGCTGCATAATATTTGCAAACTAATTTGAGAGGAACGGAAGAGATCAAGAGTCTAATATTCACACTAACTTTCCAACCCATTTCTCAGTGATACTTTAGTACCCGACTCCAGTACCCCTTAAATCATAAATCTTCAACAGAAAGAAACATTTACTTTGCCAGATTGGTCTGGTTAATCAGTCAAAGGAAGGGTATCCATGACCTTGGCTGATCTAAAAATTAGTACCCAAAATACAGTCACATGGTTTACCTGAAAAGACAAAAGCTACGAAAGTTTTCTTTGGTTCTGTTTCAGTTGATTCGTTTTGATCACTTTCGGTACACAGCCACCAGACTAAAGGGACACTTTTGATCGCGGATATCAAGTCTTTCCGATATCGAAAAAATGGCTTGATTTGTATTCTTTATTTTGTAGGATGAGGATCTCATATTATTTTTCACAAAATACGCAGACAGGAGTAGCAAAATCTATCCATTACTAATTCATGATATTATTTTTCACAAAATACACAGACAGGAGTAGCGAAATCTACCCATTACTAATTCATGATATATACTTATTAAACAAACATGTCACGATTCAAAAGGAGGTTTTTTGTAAACCAAGGAAAACAATGAAAAAATCCAAGTTCTACTCACCAATTTTAACAAACTTGGTGTCAAATTGAAGCTTACATTTTGAAATACATTTCTTTGGGGCAAATTCCATAACAACATGGGAACATTTTTGATTTTCAGGAATTTTGGCATTATATCATTGGTACATGCACCTTGAAAAAGCACTCAAAAATCATTTAATTAGGATCAGACAAGGCTGAGAATTTTGTAGATTTATGACGGAATCTGATCACTTCTAAGCTGATTTCAAATCTAACATCTTTCAAACCGCGTGATATATTATGTCAAAACTATGGCTTGAATCACAGCTTCAGACATCTATCTAAAGATCGTACAGAGGTTAAAAAACAACATAAAATGAATTGCAAAGTCCGCATAGGTCAGACATGGCAACGCCCATCCAGTTTTATACAGCATAAACATACGTTACAGATATTTATCTGAGCTTACATAGTCATATTTTCAATGAATGCTATCCTTTAAAAAACCTTTTAGACACCAATCAAAAGGTCTGCCTGAATTGTAAAAGAACAAGAAGTCCATGTGCAGCCAATTGAAATTAGTAAAGCAGGGATCCACATTCAACCAGAGATTTACAGTTATAGAGTAAGATTGTGTTATAGATTTATACACCATCCTTTCAAACATTCCTATTCAATATTTCATGTTCTTTTTGCATGTCAAAACTATTGAAATTCTGAACAAACAAGAGGCTTATTCTGTTTAAATTTTAATATGTCACTCACTTTTTGTTGCGTGACATATTCAAAATGGAAAGTACCAGTATTTAAAATTAGAAACTAGAGATAAAATAGGGCTGAATGTTTTATAAGTATTACATGAATACAATTCAAAATTAAATATCTATACATGTCATTTGACTTTTTAAAAATAATTTTATCAGTTATAGTACGTACATGTATATCATGCACAGTTATGTTTTGGCTACATAGATAGCAAAGAATGCTTGCAGGTTGCAGACTTGAAGGTGATCCTCTAAGCGCAAAGCGAGCAACAATTTGCTATGTTTGGGGAGAGTACCTTGACTTTCATGGATTCCATTCCCAAGATTTATGTCATAGGATAAACATTAAATGTGAATTTAACTCTGTGATAAAAACACACACACATCATTTTTATCTCTATAGAGAGAGAGAGAGAGAGAGAGAAAGGGGGTTTAACGTCCACTCTACAAAAACAAGGTAATTTCGGGACTAACACATGGTTTAATTTTTTTTTTCAATAATTCGCTTGCGTATAGGGGTCTTAAGCAATGGGAGGAAACCTGAGGACCCGGAGAAAACCCACGAGATTGGACAGGCAACCCTGCTCCTTGTCACGTACAACCAGGATTTCGAAACCACGCCAGTGGACTCAATGACGGCCTTTATGATATAGCGCGCATGTGATAACCATTCGGCCATCAAACCCCCCAGAATGTCTACTATAACACTAATTAATAATCCCAACTTTAAATCACTGTAATTTTTATGTTGGTAGTTTTCTAAATGAAAAAAAAAGAGATTTGCAGTTATTTCATCAACCAATGACAAAATATCAAAAGAAATATTATACAAATATGTTGAAAGTTAATGCTTGTAACATGCAAGTGTTAATCCTCGTGTGTCCATTATCACACTAGTGTTACGCCTGAGATATCATCAAATCATGCAAATTAACAATACATTGATAAAACATAGATGAATTGAATGTAATCAATATGGAATAAAGGACTTCTGTTTGGACACAACAATAATTATCTAAAATAAATATAAAAATGTGTTGAAAAAAAATTCCAGTTAATCAGTGGAACTTACATTTGTTGTAAATCATTATGTCAAGTTAGTGGTAATAGCTTTTAACAAAAGAATGACATTTTAGATACTTTATGTTTGATAATATATATATAAAAAAAAACAGTTTTCAAAAGTTTAAAATATGGGGTTTTAATCACAATTATAGGAAGTGGTTTATTACTTACAATTAAAGATTGTTAAAACAATTAAGATGAAAAATTGCAACTTTAGTAAAGAATAATAATGCGTTTTTTTCACAGTTGTAAGAAGTGGTTTGTTACTTACAATTGAAGACTCAACAATTAGCTGAAAAAAAGCTACTTTAGTAAAGAATAATAATAACCAATACAAGAAAAAAATACGTAAAACCCCCAATGTTATTCTATATAAACATATCAAAACAATCTGGATAATAAGTCCAGTAATTGATTTTCTAATATTTTTTTGTTGCCATGCTATTTATAATAATAAGGAAGAATAAAGAAGTAAAACAATATTATATTATATATTGTATTGTTGTTATACATGTAGGACCAGGTGTGTAGACTGACAGGTGGAAGAACCATTATCATCTACTTCACCTTAACTGACCTATCTACCTGTCCTTACACTCTTTATTTTATCTACAATTTACCTGTAGGAGGCGTTTTTCTCTTCAGATTTTCCCAGGGGAAAGTCACCTCACGATGAATTTGATCAAATGAAAACTTTACTTTAGTATCTTTTGCAGTATGATGGTCATTCTTGATATTTCCAATATATTTTTATGATTTGAATATAATTTAGTTAAAAAAAAGTCGACAAGTTGGAACGGGACTTTAAAAATCCCAAGGTTCTACTGATCCCACTCAAGGATTTCAGATTGGATAATTCAGTTCAGGGGGTTTCTGCCCTTTCTGTATATTTACTGTCGTTCCTAACCTAATATAAATCTTTAGTTCATTTAAAGTAGATTGGGTAACAAAAATACCATTATCATCTTTCCCTTGCATTCTTCATGTCCGCAGCCCCGATTTCGGGGAGGGGGGGGGGGGCTACTGACAATAACTCACGCAATGTGGTCGCCCCACTAAGCGCCCCCCCCCCCAACCTTTTTTCGCTTTTTTGAGCTTTTGGTGACATTTTATTTTTCACTATTAAAAAAATTATTGCTGGCCAGCTCATCATTGTTCACCAGATTTCTTACATGGATGTTAATCTGACCATTTATCAAACAAAAACAATAACACCAAACTATGTCAATTTTCATTGATGCAAATTCATGATTTTTTTTTGATAAAAAGTGTTAACTGGTGTAAACAGGTAATTATTTTAATTTATGTAGAAGGTGTTGATTAACTGTATAAAATATCATAAACAGAATCTCTTAAACATTTCAAACATCAATTCCATATGCTACTGATACTCTGATAATAACTCCTATCAAAAATTCATTATTCATAAATATGCAAATTTTCAGATGGGGTTTTATGCTTACTGTTATATTTTTAAAAAATTAAAAATTGACAGGATAATAATCTGAAAGTTTTATGACTTCAATTTCAATGTGGTTATTTTTTATCAATTATTTTAGAATATCCCAGGTGAATAATAAAGAAAAAGCATATTTTATTGTTAAGGAGGTAACAAAGCTATTAAGGCATTGAGATAAGCAGCTGCATTAAGTAACATACGACATCACCAACTCAGGGTATAAATATCTTACAGATTAAAGACTAACTTTGTCATAGAAATTACCATTACAATGGCTGCCATTCTCCCCAAACAATATGCTTCATCTAAGATAACATTTGACACGATGGCAGAAATTGCATAGATTGAGTTGTTCACCTGCTTTAACTATCTTCATTAAAATTATAGTCCGCTTACATGATACATGTAATATATAGTCATGTATACATGTATTTTTTTTCAAATAAGACCCAAAAAATCTTTGCATTCTGTGTTGAAATGGAAAAAATAATCTTTGTTGCATATTATGTATATATTTGCCTATATTCATATTTCTTGTATCATTTGCTTGATAAAGACAAGAGTATCCTCGTCGAAACGTCGCTTAGTATTAAACTCAGTAATTGTACCTTGTGTTAATCATCTTAATTATACCCTACCTGAAAAAATGTCAGGCACTATTGAAGTTGTAACTGTAAGCCTGAACTTGTGCCAAATTTTTTAAAATATCTAAATCAGACAAAACATAGCATGGCAACCCCTTTGTCATATGCCATGTTAAAATATGCTAGGTTAAAATATAATAAATCTGGACCAGATAAAGACATCTGTGTCCATCAAAACAGTAATTTTTGCCAGATATTATAAGTGACCAGGCCCGGGTCCAGGATTTTTTCGAAGGTGGGCCCATACATTGTAACAAATGGTAATCATGTCGCATACATTAGTGGTTTGGTGTAATCCCCAGAGCCTTGATGCATTGCCTGGGCATAGACAATGCGAAAATCATGTTTATATCATCAATTAAAAAGCAGATACACCAGTCTCGCTGGGGCTGAGGCCACAGGTCCCCCTGCCCCCTCCTGGATCCGCGCCTGGTGACCGATGGCTTATTTCCAGATATATTCTTGTGATTAAGGTATTATTTTGTTCCAATCATGTGAATTAAATTTGATTTTAATTTTATTTCCCATGAATGTGATGCATCTTGGCATCCTACAATTTTTTTATTTCATATGACCCGACTGCTATCAATTTCTTTTTCATTAAACTTTATTTTCCATACACTTGTGAAGAAGAATGCTTTTGAAATGTAACTTAATTGACACCATTATTTTTTAATTTTTTGTTCGATATCTTGTTTCCTGACGACAACGTATGTATGTATGTTCTAAACTTCTTGTTCAGAAATCCGATATAAGATGGGCTGGCCTTGAAAACAATACTGGTATACAAACATTTGACTACCTACTGATTAACTGATTTTATTGATGAATATCTTTATAACTTTCTTCAGAATTAAACAAATAGTAATAAAAATCTTTTATCAGAACAAAAAACACAGAGATTCATTAATACAAGAATTTTTTTAACAAAAAAACATAATATAATATGGCTGAATTATTTTCTACAACAAAAATAAACTTGAGCCCCAGTAAACATATGCTCTTTACTTCCCACTGAAGTCTTAGAAATTCAACAATAATGACTTACAGCAAGATAAAAGACAATATTATTTCAGAATAATTTACTATAAAGGGGTAATAACATTACACAGATCTGATGTGTTATCTTCAATAAATACACCGAATGTTTACAAACTTAACAATGGTACAACTATCTCTTATAAAAGCTAAAATGAACTTTTACACACCTTGAAAAGAGTTTGTGGATTATTTTTCATTCCTCTTTGACATTACAGGACCAGTGACTTTGATGGGGATAGGAGCAGACACAAGATAGGGATGACAGGTGGGATATGTAGCAAACAATGAATGAAAACCCCTACTACCATTAATTGACAGTGTATAAAGCAGACGGGTAATTAGACCAGAACAAATCATATCTTTGTTTAAAATCATTTGAACTAGAGATTTTTGGAGTCTTTGAACTTTCTTGATTCAAGGAATTATTCATATTAAAATGGTCATCATTATATGAAATTTAGATTTACATTTTCAGAAGGCCAGATAAATTTAAATTTCGCTTAAGATTTATTTGATTTTTTTCTTTTTTAAATCTTTATCTAAAAACCATCACAAATAATTGTACCATTCATAACATTGATATTATCAATGACTCAATATACTTTTGTGATTTTTTGGTATGGCCTAACATCTGTTGTTCTTAATATCTACAGTTTGATGATGAGGCTAATAATAATTGAAATAAAGAGGTGTTACACAATCAACTCTACCTCTAATTAGCCATTTTTAATTAATGGCTGGCCATTGTCAATAATAGACATCAAATTAAATGATGTAATATTATGTATAATGTTTAGCATCTTTGATGAATTTCAATATTGATATTTATTTTGATATTAACCATTTAGAACCTGTATACATGTCACAATTTTATGGAATACCATTAATGCTTATTACTGAAGGGGGAGGGGAATGGCCTAGTGGTCTAGAGTGCTGCGCTTCGACCTCTAGCAGGCCGGTCACCTCTTGCTTACGGCTGTGGTTTCGAGCCCTAGTGTGAGCGTATGTGATATTGAGATAGTAGCAACTTCTCAACCTTGTAGGTTTCCTGAGAGCACTCAAGTTTCCTCCCACTGCTAAAGACCCCTACACGCAAGCAAATTTTTGAAATAAAAATTGAAAACCATATTTTAGGCCAAAAATGACCTTATTTGTGTTGAGTGGACGTTAAACCCCATTTCTCTCTCTATCTTTATTACTGAAAGACGTTTTGACTAGGCTTGCTAAACTGTTTCAACCCTGAAGAGTTGTCAACTATATACAAGTTATGTGAATCGGCTGGTTTCGGTGCAGGGATTACTTGTTTTAGATGGTGATGAAAATGAGTTACAAAACTTTATATAAAAAAAAACTTGGATGTAGCTAATAAAAGATAGTAAGCTGGCACTGCCAGGCAGGATACGCCCACATTTTCGAGAGGGTCCACAACCTTGATATACAACTTTTTAACAGTATTCGCGTACAAACAGCGGCCATTTTGTATGGCAATTTAGGTCCGATTTCCCCAAAATTCAAACTCAATCTTCCGTGGGGTGTAATGGTGATATAATCAAACGTTTTTTTAAATTGAGGTACCACAAGCTAAACTAAGGCGATTTTGCGTATAATCAGGGGCCATAATATAGGAAGCTACGATCCGATATACGCAAATATCGAAAGGAACCAAGATCTTTGGGTTATAACCATGCATTTCAAGTTTTATCAAAATCGAATTAAAAATGTGACCTCTACAGGGTCCACAACCTTGATATACCATTTTTTAACAGTATTCGCCTACAAACAGCGGCCGTTTTTTAAAGCAATTTTGGTCCGATTTTCACGAAAACCTTTCTTAGGGTGTAACGGTGATATAATCAAACGGTATTTCAAATCAGATAATACTTGTCACCTCAAGAGGTACCACAAGCTAAAATAGGTGATTTTTAGGAAACATCAGGTGCCATAATTCAGGAAATTACGTTTCGATAGGCGCAAATATCGAAGGGAACCAAGATCGTTGGGTTATAATCATGCATGTCAAGTTTCATCAAAATCGGTTCAATATTGTGACCTCTTTAGGGTCCACAAGCTAAAAACGTGATTTTTTGTACAATCAGGGGCCATAATTCATGAAGTTTTGATCTGATACATGCCAATAACGAAAGTAGCCGAGATCTTTTGGGGATAAATCTATATGTCAAGTTTCGTCAAAATCGGGTAAGAATTGTGACCTGTAGAGGGTCCACAAACAATAATTAATTGTGGACGGACGGACAGACGTCTGGACGAACAGGGGCGACGACATAATACGTCCACATGAAAATGTGAAATAATTAATAAAATACAATATCAAAAAACCATCGTTTTATCTAACGTTTCGTTAGCAAAAATGCCAACTTTCTCAAGGATGAAAGAATCAAATTCAAAATGGCTAGAAGTCAGCCATTTTGAATTTGATTCTTTCATCCTTGAGAAAGTTGGCATTTTTGCTAACGAAACGTTGGATAAAACGATGGTTTTTTGATATTGTATTTTAATAATTATTTCATACCAACCTATTTAGTCAAAAGTGATCCCATCAAATCGTCTGTATTTGGTTTGTGTTTCCTGTTTCTATCAATTGAAATTTTCACATGAAAATGTGGGCGTATAAAAATGTGCCAGGAAGCCACAGTAAAAGTTAAATACAGAGTTTATAACTACATAAAATTAAAGGTACTGGTACTTGAGTTTAAAACATTTTTGGTAAAACACTTCTTCACTTCTTCACATATGTAGTACAAGTGATATATTTATATACTACTGGTACATTCTATTGTACATGCATTTCTTTCTTACTTGTAAAAGAATGTGTCCACAAATCGTGAACATACACGGCTATTAAAGGGACACCCTTGCTGGCTTGACAGGTCCAGAAATTTTTGTTTTCCTTTTCTAACTACTAGACGTTTAAGTGTCCTACCTGTTGTGTATATTATCCATTACATCCTATTTTACATTTCCAGAGGGTTCGAAAATATGTTTAAATCCAAGTTGAATTTGAAAGTGTTAACGTAAAGATTTTCAAACCATGTAGTTGAATTTTTCCAATTTTTAAAATTAGGTGTGTTAAGATGAAATTTGTATTATTTATTAGTTGGAATATTGTAAAATAGTACAATTTGTTGGGCAGAATAAAGATTGGGGCATATTATTCAGTTACAACAAGAGTGGTATTGGGGCTTTAAGTGTTTAGTACAACAAAATTATCAGGTGATTCTGCCAGAAATATGTAACTATTTACAGAACTATATTAACAACAGCAACTTTATGTATTGTCATGACAAAAAATCCTGTGAACACAACTAACAATGTCAGTAGTAATTAAATTAATACTTACAAATAGTTTTCTCCAATACTGTTACTTTATACAATGCATTAAGCTATCAAGTCCTGAAGCTATAAAATGAAAATAATATAATTTCTCTATCTTTTTATGTTCATAAACCAAATCTCTCACATCACTCATTGTTGTGTTAAGAGACGCAGAGTTATTTCCCTTCAATTAAAACACACCACAGAAAAATGATTAGAGAGAGAGAGAAATGGGGTTTAACATCGACTTGACACAAACCAGGTCATTTCAGGCCTAACATATGGTTTAATTTATTTCAAATATTCGCTTGCGAGTAGAGGTCTTTAGCAGTGGGAGGAAACCAGGGGACCCTGAGAAAACCCACGAGGTTGGACAAGCGACCCTACTCCTTGTCACGTACAACCAGTGATTCGAAACCATGCCAGTTGACTTAATTACAGACTTTATGATACAGCACACACATGCTAACCATTCGGCCCTCCAACCCTCCCAGAAAAATGATTATCCTGTATTGGTATGAATATATAGCAATCTATTAAAGGGACACACTCTAGCTGGCTTGACAGTTCCAGAAAGTAAATAATAGCCTTATTTTTAGTACCAGAACTAGATGTTTAAGTATCCTACTGTTGTGTAAATTATCAATTACATCCTATTTTACTTGTCCACAGGGTTCAAAAATATTTTAAATCCAAATTATGTTACATTTGAAAAGGTTTACATTAGGCTTTTCAAACTATTAGTTGAATTTCCAAATTTTTTCAATTAAGTGTGTTAAGATGAAATTTGTATCATCAATTAATTAGAATATTGTAAAATAGTACAATTTGTTGACCAGAATAAAGATTGGGACATAATGAGCCTTTAAGTTATAATCAATTAAATTTTTACCAAACCTTACGTAATGTATGTTAAGTTAAGACTATACAGTAAAATTAAGCATTTAAACTGCATTTTTAAATGTAGCCTACAGCTTTTTATTCATTCATGATCTCAGGATCTGTAACCACAAAATATCTAATTTTAGTAAAGTACAGTGGACTCTGTCACATCCGACAGCGTACAGGATCGTTACAATATGTCGGATAACACAGTGTGTCCGAATACCAAGTTTTCTCCAAAACCGGAAATACTGTAACTTCGAAAACCGGAAGTATTTTTATATTGTAGCTTCGAATCACCAGAAAACTATTCCCATTATAAACCTTTCTGTACTTTCAAAATTTTATTACATTAATTTCTATTGCATATAACATAACCGACATTTTGAATAGGTCAAGTCTGTCGTTAATTTAGTTTCTTCGCCGTCTTCTATTGAATGCACTCTTGTCTTTGCTATCATGTGCGTATTGATAATTGACGAACTCGATTGAACGTTCTCAATCCCAAAAATAGTGACAATCAGGCTACAACGCATGATCGACTAGATATATAAATATCTCATCCAACCCTGCAGCCGAAACTTGTCGTCGTGTTTAATTATGTCAAAATTCTGTTCAGAACTGAATTCCGTAGGGTGATCGAACTTCTATATCATTTAGGTCCAATCGGCATGCGCAACGAATGTTTCTAAAATGTGCTAGGTAGGAATATTTTTTCTAGTGTGAATTCAGGCGAAAATTTGTGGATATTTTCGAGTATTTGTCTCAACTGTAGTACAAGAGCTCAAAATTATCAAAGTATCAACATAGACCGGCGCCGTATATAGCGTGTTTTAATCTCATAGATAATTGATTGGTGATTGCTTGTTTACTTGTTTATCTTTTGTGGCTTCACACCCATTGAATTTTAATCTCACCGATAATTGGGTGCTTCACACCCACCGTTTGAAGGACGGATTATACGGTGTCGATTCAATGGAAATTATAATGACCGGACGGCTGATTGTTGTTGAAATCTGGAACTGACAGAATCCGGACTTATCAGATTTTTTTGGGCTGAAGTAATAAGGAAATAAATCGGGACATGAAAATCATGTCGGATGTCACAGAAATCAGGAGTGATCAGACATCGGATGTGAGAGACTCCACTGTATGTTATTTTTTGATTCATCTGTCAGAATAAACCACAGACTTATTTCCCTTCAATAAAAATAAAACACGGCAATTGAATTGTTGCCAAAACTTAGAAATAAATCCAAAGATGTATCTTTAAAGGTGCTAAATAGCTTTTTATTTCTAATATTTGGGACCTAGAAATTGACACAAATAGGTCGCAACGCATATAATAATGTTATGTGAATATTTACACTCAATCATTTCCGTTTTTACTCCAATTTCAAATTAGTTATATAAGGCGAAATACACCAGTCTCAATTGAATGGCAGTCTTTAGCTTTTAGGTATTCCAGTCTACACAGAGAGTATTTATTGGACATGCTCTAAAGATAAGAATATGAAGTCACTGTTTGACATGACTGGAATATCTCTAGCTGCATTCTTCAAGTCTCTTGTTACAAATGGTGCTGAAACATCTTGAATATAAGTTAATCTTATACTACTGGAACTTATTAAACATACACACCCTACTCTAGTGAAACAACTTTTGTTTATCTGCAAATATTGTCCATAAATTAAATCGTTGTGTTGTTTTTATCAAGATTGATATGGACATTACTCCTGGCTCCTGCGCAACTCATATCTTGTGAGTACTAAATTTCGCTTTGTCTTATATGCCCGATGATGTAAATTTGTGTGTTACCCTATATTTAGATTTCAATGGCTTCTGCCAAACTGTTTAGCAGAAGGGGACGTACTTTCAACAGCATGTTGTTTCGCACATACTGACTGGCGCAAGGTCTAATTTTCCACTAAAATGTTCCTTTACATTGTACAGGAGTTCACAGGGACTGACACGCAATCATTTAACAGTGAAAAGTTGTCCAGTAAAATTGACTGGGACATCAAAACTTTTTCTGTCAGGATTCAATGGGACTGTTGTTCCTAAACCGGGACAGAGCGAGTGTAATGAGACCTACGCCCAGAGCTGAACTAATGATTACTTTGATTAGCTGTTATACACGTCGCCTCGCCTTCAGACATCAAAAATGTCAAGTTTAAAATTCCAGAGAGCCAGGTTATCATCGCTTCGATTTAGAAAGACAAGACATAATTTGTACCTGTGTCAGATGCTTGAATGTAGTTGAATGACGTGGAAATGTCATAAATAACCATAATCCATCAATGTTTTGATGAAAAGTGTTGTCAATTGTGTTAATAGCACCTATCGTTAGTAGAGAAATACTCTACAAATAGACTGCGCTAAAAATAGACCGCAAGGGTCGTAAGGCTCGGGTCGTACAATAGATTCACCCATGGAACTCTATTGAGCATTGATAAACAATGGCGGGGCAGAAAGAAAATCGTAATACCAAACAGAAAATAGCCGTTAAACAGGGTTCAACTCGACATTGTTGCTATGGAACATGCAGAAGTGATAGTACATATTCTGATTATAATGTAACTTGGTTAACTTTTCCGACACCTAAACAAACTTTGAAAAATGCCAGTATTTTCTCAAACGAGGCCTTTGATTACAATGCTTGTACGATCTATGTGTACGACCCTTGCCAGGGTTAAGTACCACGTGATGCGCATATCGCATTTCAATGAAGTCATAGCCGATAGGTGCTATTGAAGTCCAAAGTAAAACAGATCAGGTTTTGCCAGGTAGGCTAAACTATACAGCACCACCTATCTAGAAACAAGCAGGGTTGAGAGAGAGAAATGGGGTTCAATGTCCACTCGACACAAACTAGGTCATTTTGGGACTAACATATGGTTTAATTTTATTTCAATAATTGGCTCACGCGTAGGGCTTTTATAACAGTGGCCAGTGGGAGCAAACTGGAGGACCAGGAGAAAACCCACGAGGATGGACAGGCAACCCCTCTCCTTGCCACGTACAATCGAGGATTCGAAACCACGCCAGTTGACTCACTGACAGGCTTTATGATACAGTACCATTCGTCCATACAAACCCCCAGGAGGGTTGAGAAATGAGGTTTCTTATGAATGAAAACAAGTGGGTCCATTCCATATTCTCCACGCACCTGCCATCCTCCATCTTGTCGTTCTGATAAATAATAAAGTATAGGCCTATTTGAAATGAAGAAAAAAAAACGTTATGTACGAAAAACAAAATAAAACTATTACTTATTCAATCAAACTTTCTTCGTAACGCTGAATGCAATAGCATAAATTTATGATAAAGATTATAAAACTTGCATTCACAACATATGATTGTGTGGCCGGTAATCGATGTTTACTTCCGGTTCTTCACTAACCGGAAGTCTTCTTTCGGTTTATACTTTAATTTAAGACGACAAGATCAAACAAAACCATCTGAAGGGTCATATTTGGAATTGGGAATTTTAATATACCCCATGTACAAGAGTTTTATCCTCAGTAACTTATTACACAAATCACTAGATATTTTTATTCGTGCATCGTTTCTCTATTTCTTCTATCACTTGTTTTGTTGAAAATATTTTTGCACACTACCCGCAAAAGAATGTCACACGAGTCGGAAATAATTTGTGAAAAAAAATAAGAAAAAGACACAAGTAAGAATGCTAGAACACTATGTTTTTTATTTCACATGAAGCCTACACCTGAGATTAAATAAATACATTATAATGCCAGGGTATTCTGATAACAGAATAGGTAAGCTATAGCTACTACATTACATTAATATAATTGTCATGTTATTAATTAACAGTTTATTATGCCAGATACTGAGATAGTGAAGATTTATTGTTGAACTTACTTCCGTTTCACATTTTTTAAAGGAGCATTGTCACTTTCAACAAAAAATGAAAATGTAATTACTGGCATGTACGGTATTTCAATGTCATTACCATTATCGGTACCAGTCATTGTCATTGTTTTCAAGATTCTTGATTGAGCTTGATTATAACTTGATAAGAGTAGACTACCAGTAGCTGAAAATCACTCCCACAGGAATATATAATCTATAGATATATGCTCATATTCTTGAAGCAACGGCCCAAGAAATCCCTCTCTGGCCATTGCTGGATTGGCTTCTGAACTTGAACTTTTGAGTAAGAGTGTCTGAGTCAGTCTGACAGTCCTTCGTTTAATCTTGGGTCTTCCCTAAAACTGTGGACACAGATTTAAGGTACGGTATTTAAAACTTAGCGTGTAATAGGACAGCCAACAGCTGAAATATAGCCCACCTCAATCTACGATTCTGAATTACTATTTTATGTAAATGCATTACCATACTAACAATTGTATTGCAATAGTTTAATATCAATCTCAATATCTGCAAAAATTCGGGCTAAAAAAAGTATCGAAATGTACGCGAAATTACTGTTTGTTTACAAGAGATGCTCGCGGGAGAATACTGCTCTGACATCACACGGCCCGAGATTTTCCATTGCTGCTACAACCCACTTCCTTGGTGAATCCGATCGTTAGTTTCCGGGGAATTTTCATATAGAACCAATCAAACGATAGATAACATTTTTGTGATTATTATTGTACATGATACCTCGAGATCAGACAATTAGCGCCGTAGAAAATGGAATTTATCTGTTTTCATGACTGAAAATTGCTAAATTTCGACTAAATATAAAAAAAATTTCTTGAAGTATCATCGAGATTATAAATATTTGACATATTATCATTCAAATTATTACGATTGTAATAAATCTTAGCTGATAATAACGATCGGATTTCAGTTTTAAAATTAGTACTAGCGACTCTGAAGGGGAAATACCGCTTACGACATCACTCAAATATGACTGAAAAGCACTTATTTTGATGCCGTGCTACGCATTGACTGGTATAGAGCATTCTGATTACATTATTGACGTCGATCTCAAATTTTAAAATTCCTTAACTTTGGATCTAATTAGAATATTTTGATGAAATAAAAAAAATTGGGTAGCATTTTATGTATATTTTCAAAAAATATTTAAAATAATTTATTATCTCTCATTTGAAACTTTGACCTGAAACCCCTAGTTCGTTTCCATACTGAAGTGTTTGCTTTACGTCAATGCTAATAGCCTCGTTTGTCACGCAATTAGTTTTACTGCAATATCCTGCTATGCGCTGGTTAATTTAGCATTAAAAAAACATGCAGCCATAACGTAACGTTATGTAAACACAATTGGCCTAATTAGACGCACTGTTGCAGCGATTGGTTGTTTATGGAACCACTGACCAGTCATAATTCGCGACAATTATACCCACTCAGTCCAGCAGTGAGTAGTGGGATTAGCTCTAATCAAACGGAACACTGCGGGGAGTATGCTATATGCTACGCCTCAACCTTATGAACGAAAGGAAGGAATCACTCTCCTTATTGTGCTATACCGTAGCTTTCCTCATCAAATCCTCGCTTTGTCCAGAAAGGGAGAACTCTTTCATAGAATAATCTTTGACTTTCACAATTGTTGTTCTTAGTGTTTTACGTCGGCTTCCACCGATTTTAAGGTGCTATCGCAGACAAGACTTCCACAAATTAATTATTAAGGAGAGGTTTTTATAGTGCACCAGCCAATTATAAAAAAACGATGACTACACTGCTCTTATCTCAATTATTCCTCCTATAGATGTATCGTTTAATCTTGCATCTAAAGTGATTCACAGCACTATATATAATATCAAGAAAACCACTAAATCTTATTGGTACTTCTGTGATTAAGGATTAATTAGTTGAGTACTGTATTTTTGTTATGATTATGTCAGTTTAAAGCTGTTGAGTGTTATTTACATTTTTCAGTGAATATAAATTTCTCTATGGCCGGCTTCCGCTTAGTCCACTCTAAAATATATTCTCACTGATTCAGTAATTTGACTAAGAAAACAAAATTGATTGATCAACGTTTGGTAATCTTCCAGCTTGGATTGAATCTGATTAAAGGAGACCCATCAAAAAAATTCAGTGGAAGTTAAAGATAGCGATTGCTTGTTTAAAAGGGTGTCAAAACAGACATCATTTTATTACTCAAAACAACCATCTATTTGCGATAAGGACCATAAAAAAAGAAAACAATCGTTTTAATGTTTATTAATTAATTATGAATCCAGATATATTAAGATAAATTTTGTCCACTTTCTTGTCCGTTTGACCATTGTAAATAATTGCTAAAATGAAGTTCAGTGACTTAAATCATGCATTTTGCAAGAGCTTAATATCCCTATTGCCGGTCTTCTTTAAGCCTGAAAATTTATATAAACTATATTAAGTATAATACATTTAATAATAAAATAAGACCATAATCAACTCTCGATGTCATTGGATACTCGTGATTTTAACTAGATTAGAACAGTTCGAACATACCAGTGCGCTAGTTACCACTATGCACACATCTTGTCAAAACAATAAACAGTGATAATTTGTCTCAGAATGAAGTAATTTGGCTGAAATTTTCAGTATTTTCTTTTTTTATCATCTATTTTTGAATTATTATAGCAAGAATGACCAACTCTTTATTAAACTCTTAACTAATGTATCTTTCAGTAATGATATTGCATAGTACAAATTATAAATAGCCAGCTGCGACTGAAATAAACCTACATATGACATGCAGGTTTATTTTAGTCGCAGCTGGCTAATTATAATTTGTACTATGCAATAAACCTACATATGACATGCCCCATCTTCCATTAGCCCAGGTTACATGTAGGTGCGTAACAGTAGGACGTTAAACCTCATTTCATTCATTTCATTCATATGACATGCATTGCAGTAGTATTTCCTTGCGAGAAATAGCGACTGTTATTGTGTGCTCGTTCAATCCAATTAATCATTTAATTTTTATTCAAAATAATGTTGAAAATTTCATGTTGCTGTTAGATTCTGTAAATGTTGGCATTCTCATCGGAATATATAATATGTTTTATAAATAGCGGTGACAGGTATAAATTTATTGTGTATTGTTGCTAGAAAATCACTTAATGTAATTCAGTTATGATGAATAATCATTACTACCAGTAAAATGGTGTAAAATACTGTTAAAAAAATAAGAATAATATTTATTGTGAACTTCCACTCCCTTCCCTTGTGCATTAGAATTTGTTGATGTCACAGATTTTGACATTGATAAATGGCTTTTGTTTACGTCATAACTTGGCAACCCTTTTATTTATGTTGTTGTTAGAGTAGATTTATGTATACTATCAAGTCATTCAGGCTCCTTGATTTATTTGTGGGGATGACACTAGCAATACGAATCTGCAGATAATGAATTGTAAAATTTAAATGATATGGGTTAAAACTTTATATGCCTCAAATTGAAATATAGATTAGCTATGATTTTAGCATGAATTTTATTTTTGTTTGATGGGGGTTGGTGATCAAATGGATCATACATGTAGGTCTATTGGGGAGGGGTGTGGCAGAATGGTTTAACCATGGACCTTATAATACAAGGTCTATGGTTTAACATGTGTGCTTAAAATGATAAGGTCTGTCATTCGGTTGCCCACTTGTATGCGACAAGGAGGTACTGTACATGTAGCTTCGGAGATTTGATCCAGAGTTCAGACTTAATGATAAAATCCAGTTCATTGTTTCTCTATTGAGGTATGAGCGTTTGTCTGACTGAACACCCACAATATCCTCACTCAACACATTCTTTACCAGAGGCAATCATTGTGGAGTTCGCTAAGGCTACGTGCATGCGTAGCCTTAGCGAACTCCACAATACCTTTAACTATGACTGATGCATCAGCAGCAACCCGCTCTGACAAAAAGGTTTTCAACCCACTAGCTAGTTCCATTCTTACAGCTTTGAAATCTCTATGACTCTTGCTCATATAGCAATTCTTTTACCAGTAACTGTTGTTGTTGACTCATTCCCGTCTCCTAACAGCATTCGTCCTTCACATCTGCTAGGGAATGGACCCGGTACCATCATGTCAAAAGCGGCAACTACCCTTTCACGTGTATGTACAAGATCAGGGAGTGTCACCATACTCCGCTGGGCTTCTTTTTGCAAGAATTTCAACTGGTCTAATTAATCAATCATGACCGCTGTCATCTTCATATTTAATGAATCGGACTCGTCCCGTGACCAAATTAAACCATTCACTTGGTTCTTCTCAGACCTATCACCTTTTGCAGTGATGATTTCCATGCGTTTTAGTATGAACGGTTGGTTATGAAGTACAGCTATGGCCAGATTAGGTAAATGTTCAGCGAATCGAACCTCAAAATGCTTTGGGAAACAATGTGCTGATTCAAATCGTCGAATCTGCTACCTGAAGCAGCCAAATCCTTGAGATCTGATTTTCTTCTTTTAAATTCAGTAACCATGTGTTACAAGTCCTCTAGGGCTAGATCAGACCTGTGGTCAACACCCCACACAGTAATAAGTCCCAAGTTCTAGATATTTTTGCAGTTCAACCAGCTTTTTTTCCTGTATTGGCTGCTTCTAAATCTGTTGTCACCGCAACAACTTTTTGTTTCAGTAAATCTTTTATATTCAGTTGTTTGAATCGAAAATCCAGGGACTCGATTATGCAAGCTACTCCGTTTGTAGGGCTATGGCATGCACCCAAATATGCAACTTCCATGGTTAAATTGAGTGGATTTAGATACCTAGCTGTAATAAAGAAATTACCCACAGAAAATTTGTCTGTGGATTTATCCATTTGTAATCCAATTACAGTGGCACTTTTCATAGCTTCTATTACTCTAGTCATTTTTATACACCCACATTGAAATGTGGTCGTATATTGCCGTCGCCCCCGTCCGTGTTTAAGGTCATGAGACGAAGAAGCCTATTGATTTTCAGCAATTTCTTATAATTACTGTCAGAGTTTTGGCCCTTGATCACTTAGTAAAATCTTGTGGACGCTCTAGAGGCCAAAGTTAATATCCGATTGACTTTAGATTTATTCACAATGTTTAAGGTCATGAGACGAAGAAGCCTATTGATTTTCAGCGATTTCCGATAATAACTGTCAGAGTTATGGCCCTTGATCACTTCAAAAAATCTTGTTGACGCTCTAGAGGCTAAAGTTAATAACCGATTGACTTTAGATTTATACACAGTGTCTAAGGTCATGGAACGAAGAGTCATATAGATTTTCAGCAATTTCTTATAATTACTGTCAGAGTTTTGGCCCTTGATCACTTCAAAAATTCTTGTGGACGCTCTAGAGGCCAAAGTTAATATCCCCCGATTGACTTTAGATTTATTCACAGTGTTTAAGGTCATGAGACGAGTGTTACTGTTAGAGTTATGGCCCTTGATCTCTTTAAAAAATCTTGTTGACGCTCTAGAGGCCAAAGTTAATATCCGATTGACTTTAAATTTATACACAGTGTTTAAGGTCATGAGACGAAGAGACCTATTGATTTTCAGCGTTTCCGATAACTACTGACTGAGTTATAGCCCTTGATCACTTTCAAAATTTTGTGGACGCTCTACAAATTGTTAAAGGTCATGAGACGAACAAGTATATTGAGTTTCAATGAATTTAGATAACATGAACAGCATGGAGGAGAACTTTATCAAAGCCAAACAAATTCCAATGATTTTCTGATAATTACATAATGAGACGTTAATTTTTATCAGATTTTAGTGTATTATAAATGTTTCATTACCGAAAAAAGTAAAATATGCGACAACTCTTGTTGACTGCCCGGACGATTTAGCTGCTGTGGGCGTATGTTTCGTTGCCTGGCAACCTATGTTTAAATCTGAAACAACTTGCAACATTTCTCGATATGTATCCGGAATTCTGTATAACATCATTTGCGAGCTGGGATTGAATTGAATGGAATCGGAACCGGATTTTCCGTAAACAAATTACGCAATTGTGTATGCGCATTTAGGTGAGATATAGATGCACTGAACGTTTTGACTCTACAATCATTGTGAACAGTTACTGCTAATTCCGGGAGAGTTTCCACCTCACATCGATCTGTTTCTTTAGAATCTTCGCCATTGGGTGTTTTGTAGATTTCGTGCCACTGTTTGCCTCTTCATTTGGGGTTCCTTGTAGATGATCAACTACCTGTTTCAGAGTTTCTTCTCATTCGCTCGACAGCCGTCCGCCATTGGGATTTGATGATTTTTGGCCATTTGAATTAATTTGTTCTTGTGTTCACTGCATATTTGACACCTTAGACCTTTTTTCCAGCAATACAAACTTCCTCTAAACATTTATAATGCTCTATTAACCATTTAATGTCTAATTTATGGCCCTCATACCAACCATCTTCATCGATATCGTTAGACGTATTGAATTGCATCAGTCCTATCAGTCTCTGGGTCACAATTTTTGTCTCATTTTGAGGAAACTTGAAATAAACCAAAAGACCTTGGTTCCTGTTGATATTTACGTGCATATCGGATCCTAACTTCCTGAATTATGGCCCCTGATTGTATGAAAAATTGCGTTTTTCAATGGGATGATTTAAAAAAATGTTTGAATATATTAATGTTACACCTTAATCAAGGTTGAGTTCGAATTTCGTGAAAATCTGACCAAAACTGTCGAACAAAGCGCTCCCCTCCCCCTCGTACGCAAATATTTTATAACTGTCAAACAAAATGGCCGCTCCTTGTGCGTAAATAGTGTAAAAGTATGTAATACCAAGGTTGTTGACTCTCTTAAAGTCACAATCTTTATCTGAGTTTGGTGAAATTTAAAATATATCTTTATATTCCAAATATCTCAGTCCATTTCGATATTCGGGCATTTCAGACCATAACTTCATGGATTTATGGCCCCTGATTGTACGAAAAATCGCTTTTCTATCTATCTCTGGCAAAAGGTAGGCATATAGTGCCTGGCAACCGCTGGTTTAATAATGCCTCTGCTAGAGACAACAATTAGCAGTATGCAGAGATGTTAAAAAATTTAAGGGGGTTATTGACGTTAAACAAAGTGTGTTAATAAAATTAGTTAATATGCTTTTCAAAACAAAAATTGAGTGAACTGCAGGGCAGGTGATCCCCTTTAAATGTGTTATTTTATCATCACATAACTATCATCACATAACATATGTTCTTTCACAAAATAGCATGGTGTCTTGGTAACTAGAATGTACTTTAGTTTAATCTCTTATGATAGATAGAAAAGTGTAGTGCATTAAAAACCACTTAGATAATATATTTACCCTTTTATGGACAAAGAATTTTGTTTGTAAGACTAAAACATTTTCTCAAAACTATTTTTGAATAGAGTTCAAAAACTAGTTTATAGACTCTATCACACTTGTTTTTCACTCTAGCTATATACATGTACCGGTAGTAAGAATGTGGTTTAACGTCCTACTGTTCTGATCCTAAAGTGGGTTAATGAAGACAGGCATACACCATAGTGTGCTATGAGGGAAATTTTGCCTGGGCAGCCACACTATGGCCTACTCTTACATCAAATTCCAACTGCCAAGGGATCTTTTATATGCATATCAATGTATACACAGGATCTTGTTTTTCCGTACCATCCGAAGGAGTAGACAGCTGTCCTTGTCAGACCCTCTGTCCTACAGCCATCAATAAAAATCAGCATGGAAGTACCTCCTTTGGGAAAATATTTTGACAAGGTTATTATTCAAAATAAAATCAGTATATATATAAAATGTCCATTCCATTAAGAAGTGAAAATTCTCATTCTCATTCTCAGTAAAAATTACAGTGCTTTTTAATAAGCCATCCAATACAGCTGAATAAAATGTCCTATTACTAATTAGCTATTTAAAGAAGAATTAGAGGTCAGCTATATATTGAATATTGTTTGTGCCCAAATTTTGCGAAAAATTTTTTTTTCCATTAATGTTCTTTTAGCGAGTTAACCATATGCCCAATTATCGAGTTTGTCAATTGGTGTCACTATTAAATCAAAGACAGGGTTATGGTCACTAAGAAAACCAAGGAATATGGTTGTCAGAGCACTGTTAATATCATGCATGTTTATATGCAATGTGAAAGTGTGCATGTAGTGAAAGTATGTCCTTTCTGTTAAAAATAATGATAACGGAAAAGACTTCTTGCATTGAGATAGACAAAACATAGGTAGTTAAAATTACAATGCATTATCAGGCTTTATGCTTTCTAATGGTATTCAACTATTTATTTGGACAACTGGAGTCAAATTAATGACTTTGAATTTTTAGTCTTTTTCGGTTAACATTGACCACTGTGGATACTGAGGATGGTCATGGCCAGGGATGGGATTTCAAATAGGACAAGAAAGAAAATGAACTGAGGTTTTATTTTTGTTTGTAACCAAACATCTAATACAGAATGGCCAATGATCTTTCAAGCGTGTGTTGAAAATACATACCGGTAACAAACACATTGAGGATTGGTCAATGATTTATAAGGATGTTCTGATGTCCATAATGGCATTAATCAATTAGTTATTTAATACAATTGGATGTTTTTATTAATGTTGACCAAAATTAATAACTCATTTCCTAAATTATTGTCAACAGACATTGAATGTCATACATTTTCTTTTTAACCATAAGTGTAATACAGATACCAGTATATATATGTATATTTAGAGGATCTAATTTGTGACGAAAAACTATGTGCTATATGAAATAAATAGATAGAACTCAATGACCATTGAATAGCGCTCAGATTATTCAGTAGTTCAAGAGAGTCTATCCCTGCGCAAGTATTCCACGAGCGATAGCGAGTGGAATGCGGCAGGGATACACTAGATTGAACCATTGAATAACCCGAGTGGTATAAGGTCATTGAGTTTGTTTTTTTTTCTATAACTACATGCAAATCTCAAAAGCTGATTAGCAATAACATCAAAATTCATCATAGGTTCCGCCCTTTTTTCTTTCTTTTTACAAAAATTGTGGTTGCCTAGTTGTGACGTCATTAGAGTTTGACATAATTCTGACAGTGACATCATTCTGACCGTGACATCATTCTGGACAAAAGTAGCATGTTTTCAAGACATTGAATACAGCCATAGGTTAAAATGGTGTTAAATAAATTAGTTAAGAACAATCTGATTACCCGGTATATAAGATTTATTAAAATGTCTAACTCTTTCCCTTGTCTTTTTTACACACCAACATTGAGTTATTGCACAAGGGAAAGGTCTTCAAATTATTTCAGTGTAAATTCTGCAAATCTCATATCAAGCTTTTGTATTCCATGTTAATTTCGTTTTTATTTATAAAAGTATGTTTTCTTGTACTGGTAACATTAAGTACATTTATACAATGGAGAAACAATGTAATTTGAGTGTAACTTAGTCGTCTATTTTAAACTTAAATTCACATTGTTAGTGTAAATGGGAAGCAACAGACTCGAACGTGTGATTGTGACTGTTTGTAGTGAAGCAATATGTTTGTTTTAAACACAGGTCGGTCTACGCCCCCAAGCTTAAGAAGGTATTTTTATCTTTTCAGATGCACAGAAGTTAGCTGACTATTTAACATGTGGTCAGTGTGCACAAGAGTTTCCCCTCAAAAATATCACCAACTTTATCCAACATAAAACTGAAAATTGTGAAAAAAGTAAGTCATGAATAAGAATTTAAATATTATAAATTCCTAAAGCGACCAAGCCCATATAGACTACATTGATCCATGAGTAGCCCACTTTTTCCCAAAATTACTCAAATACATTGTTATTTAAACTTTAAACCGCTTGGCTTTGTATTGGAAATCCATTACTCCATTTAGCTTTACGAAGTGATGGAAGTATCTTGAAAATCTCATACCACTTCTTATTGTACAATTGTTTGTTGTACTTTGTATTTGTCGGCAAGCTAGTAAATTTCCCTAGTAAAGAATAATTAATGTTATTTAGAGTCAGTTGAGAAAATTTTTGTGGTTTGACATGCCTCAGTAATGTGAGACCAATAATATGTAGGCTACCAAGAATAAAGATAACTTGATAAACTTGTAATCAATTTTTCATAATTGATTAAATTCTGCTCCACTTACCACTGTTAGGGATGCCCTTGATAGCTCAGATGTTGGATTTTGGGAAAAGTTGAGGCTGGCTAAAAAGACAGCAATTTACAGTAAAGTGATTTAGAAAATATGTAGTGGTCTGCATCCAACACATTAGAGTTTCCTCCCTTATATCCCAATTTGGTGACGCGATGTGCACTATATTTTTATACACCCATATTTTCATGTGGACGTATTATGACATTGCCCTCAACCATTAACATTTTGTTTGTGGACACTCTTCAGGTCATGATTTTTATCCAATATAGGTTGAAATTGTGTTTTTAACTTGTGGATACTCTAGATAAAACTCAAATTGTATGTTGACAATCCAAATTTATTGAAGCATTTCAAACCTGCACTTCCTCGATTATGGCCTCTTATTGAAAGAAACCATTCAAATATATCACTGTTTCATCTTAATTATGGTTGAGTTTGAATTGCCTAAAAATTGGACTGAGACTGTACGACAAAATAGACGCTTTCCTTTATGCAAATACACGTAGTATAATAAGCTTGTAATACCAAGTTTGTGACCCCTCTGGAGGTCACAATTTTTATCTGATGTTGATGAAACTTAAAATACATGTTTAAATCCCAAAGGTTACAGTTCCTTTTGATATTAATGCATTTCAGACCCGAGGCATAGTCGTGAAATATATATTGGAGGGGGGGGGGCACAAATGAAATTATATAAAATATTGACAATCTATGACGCTGGAGACACGAGGTAGTGCGATAAGGAGCTGATGGGGGGGGGGGGATAAAGTTTCAGTCTTCTGTAAACACTGTTTTGGCATATTTTACGGGATTAAACTAAAACAACACACCCACATATTGGGATATGTAGGCCTACGGGTGATATACTGTATACAGATATAATCTTAACTAATCCTTATATTAGGAGTTAGGGCCTAATATGTAAATTGGGGGGGGGGGGCAAGAATGACGCCCATGTGTCAGACTAATATCCTCACAGTATATTTCATAGCAGTGCTAGTGTACCAGGTATATAAAAGAGTGCTTTAGAAATGCTGCGTCATCATTATTTTTTCATGAGTCGATTAAATTCTGTTCCACCTTTATATCACTGTTGAGATCACGCTCAAAATCTTATCGAACACTGGCCAGTGACTGGATTTTATGAATAGCAAAAAAACTATGTTTATGTTATCTGAACATGTAGCATATTTACAATGCCGTGCTTCAACCTCTAGCTGGCCGGCCACCTCTGGCTTGCGGCTGGGTTTCGAGCCCTGGTGTGAGCATATGTGGCATGGACATAAGGGCACCTTCTCAATCTCGTGTGTTGTGTGTTTTCCTCCAGGCACTCAGGTTTCCTCCCACTGCTAAGACCCCTACGCGCAAGCGAGTTATTGAAATAAAATTAAAACCATATTTTAGTCCCGAAATGACCTAGTTGTGTTGAGTGGAGTGTTAAACTCTTTCTCTGGTGTGAGCGTATGTGGTATGGAGATAGGGGCGCCTTCTCAATCTTGGGGTTTCCTCCAGACACTCAGGTTTCGTCCCACTGCTAAAACCCCTACGCGCAAGCGAATTATTGAAATAAATTTAAAACCACATGTTAGTCCCGAAATGGTCTAGTTGTGTTGAGTGGAGTTAAACTCTCTCTCTCTATCTCTCTCTCTCTCTCTCTCTTGTACTATTATTGTCCTGTTGGGGCAACAAGACCCAAGACTGATAAGAGCTATTCTTAAAGTGAACGCAGTCCTATTTGAGTTGATCATGCATGTGATTTGTATTGTTTGAGACTAGTGTCAAGCCAAATAACATCATTTTAGCAGTTTTACGGTCAGTCTATTACAGATATATCACTAGATGTATTTATTTATGTATTTATTAAACATGTGTTATACTAATAGTCTTCTTCCATATAATTTCAGATTCTAATCAACCATCAAATGATAGTCATTTGACTAAAAATGCTAACACTTCGAATGGTAAGATTGAGTTAAATTTGCTTAATCAGCATATATAATACCCTCTCTTTAACATCACGATACCTGTGGCATAGTCAAGATGTTACATGGTCATCTGTACATAGTACATGTGACTGAAAATCAGACTACATTCTACCCATATACTTCAGTTTCTAAAATCAATTTTAGACTATAACCAATCAATTTTGTTGTACCTTTGTATCAATAGCTTACATAAGTATAAACATCCCAACTTTGGGTGTACATTGTGGAAATTTTTTAAATTTAAGGTGGTAATTTTTAAATCAAGTTATATTCCTATAGCAATGGTAACAAGCCTTATTTTGGTATAACATAACAGTTATAATAACATTAAACCTTATTTTTAAATGAGTAATTGATTTACTATAGTAAGTGTAACAATTGTTGATACACATCAGGAATACACATCAGAAACTACAAGTAAATTAAATGAAATATACCATTGTAAGATATACCTATACATAATACCTTTGAAATCAAGCTACTTCAAACTGACAAGTGCGTTCCTTCCCATTACAGTATGGTACATGTGTACTCTGCCATAATCAAAGCCTTCGAAATTTTAAGATCATTCCACAGAATTCTCTGTGTGATAGGTTTTGATTGATAGATCGGTAAATTAAATATGTACATTATTGCACATGCAGTTTAAAGAAATTTCTTCCGTCCAAGATGAAGAGGGATAAAGAACTGTAGTATAAAAGGGAATGAAATATTTGTATGATTATTAAACTAGAAAGTAATCATATTGTTAGAATTACTGCTCATTAAAACTAAATACATTTACAAAAAACTTTCTGTTGAGGAAGTCATGAGATAAAATCTAAAACTTGTGTTATCTTTGTCACAATTTCTCTTTAAGCACTTCACAGTCTTACACAACCTTAAAGTATTACTAGATATGGCCTACATTTGTTATGAAGATATGATAGATTTAGTCGGACCACACCCCTTAATAAATATGAATGTCTAGGTCATATCTTGGACATGTGGCAGATGCATGGTCATTAAGTAACCTTAAAGATAACAAAAAAAATATCAATTACACAAAATGCGGTCATATATACTTAGAGATATAAAAAACCTGAATATATATATCGATTCTAAAGAACATTTATACTAAGGGAAAATATATTAAGAGTACTTGTCAGGAAATAGTTTTCTACTTCAAATCTATACTTACCGCCATTGCCATTACTTTACTCAGAAAATAGTTTCTGAGGATGCACCAAATGATCCTATTGATTTTAAGGGAATGTAGGCCTATCTTTGAATATTAATGTAGTCCATTTCTAGATAGAGAATTAATAAATGTGAAAATATGATTTAAATGCCTGATAACATGTGATTATTTTGTAATTTCAGAAGATGAATTGTCCAGTTTGTCTTGCTCATCATGTTACCAAGGTTTCTCAACAGCTCGTGGTTTACTACATCATGTGCAATTCAGCCATAACTTGAATATCTTTATATCAAGAGATGAGGTCACTGACACTGGCCTACATGATAGCAACAATGATAATATTATGATTGAAAAAGAAAGCTTAAATGAAGATGATGAGGAAGATGACAATATGTGTACTAATGATTCATCCCAAGGTGAAGTTTATGAGCCTAGTTGCTGTGAGAGACAACTGGCGTCCATGACAGACATAAATCGTTCATGTCAAGCTAACAGATACCGAGCCGGTTCTTCTCAACAGATGACCAGATGCACAAAAATGTCCGCAAGCGGAAGAACAACTATTTGTTGTAATAGTCAAGAATGCTGTGTTACAATCATTCCAGGAACACACGAAGAGCCGAGAAAATGCTGCAATTCCATTGTTCCCAAGAAACGTAAACTTCACATGGTAAAACATATGGATCAAGGTGAAGATTCTAATAAATCCAATCCAGATGAAGACGAAGCATCATATGATAATAAATCTTCTATGATTTATATTGATGTTGGTTCTAGAGAAGGTCAGTTTCACAATACTTCAACAAGGGAGAGAACTCAGACTTACAGCCCTGACACTTCACCGTCGGGAACCAAAGTACAGATTTCTGAAGATGATAATGAGGACAGTAATCCTTCAGATGATGACAACTCGACTGATGGCAGACGATCTGTAATTATTGAAACTGGTAAAAGTTTTTCCATTCCCATAACGGTGACATCTGGTCAAATAGTAGAGACCAGTTCTTTGAATTCTCATACTATTCGTGTTTATAAACCCTTAAATCTCTCTCGTAACACTGGTAACCGGGGTAACAGTGATGTTTCTAACATTCAACATAATTCCACAGCAAACCTAGAACCTTCAACATCTCAACAATCTCCAGGAATTCCAACATCTTCAACTGTTGTACCTGTTGGTGATTCAGAAAGTCTGTGGATGTCTTCTACCGGAGATATAGGTCCAGATGAGGAAGACGATGGAGAGAAAGATAGCGCTAAGAAAAGACGATATCCTACCAGTCGACCGTATAAATGTGATAAATGTGATGAGGCTTTTAATCAAAGAATTCATCTTAAGAAACACATGAGCAAGCATACAGGTAAGAAGTTAGTAACGGGCCAGACCAGGGTTTGAATTTGCATTTTTTGCCAGGTTTTGGTGAATGGTCATTATTTTGAGGCAAAAACATAATGTTAAGAAGTTGGTTATGCTATTTTGTGAGGTGGATTGTTACAAGTTTACTAATATGCCAATTTTGTTGCTCCATCCGTGGCAAAAGGCATGCAACAACAATGAGATGGAAATAAACATGATTAAAGTTAGTGGGAAAAACTTTAGTGGTCTGCCAATATACATATATAATAAAGTTTACAGTTCCTTCCCTTAGACCTTTTAATGAATTATTTTCTATAAAAGGTGATCAGGAGATTTTCAACAGTTTATTGCTGCAAATATTAGTGCATATTGTTATTGATAACTTGTTAATGACCAGTCCAGTGTATTTTTTTGTCAGTTAAAGATGCATTATGTACGAATTAGATAAACATCTGGCCATTCCTGCTATGATAGTTCAAGGTTAGACAATGAAAAATGAATAGCTTGATAATTTCAGACAAATTACCGTTATTCTGTTCATATTTATGAGCATTTAAAGTTTTTTCAAAACGTAGTGCATATAATATTGTATTGAAGTAACGGTACTTGATTAAGCCTTGATTATCTATTTTATTAAGCCTTGATTATCTATTTGGTCAATAAACTCTAATCTACTTAAAATAGGAGCCATCCGATGATCTAGAGAGTTGATTATAGGCTTGTCACATATGTTAATAAATGTTTAAAAGATAATATATGTAACATTTTAAGCCAGAAAAAAGACCTGTAATAACAAGATTTAACTCTTACATAGTGCATCTTTAAAGGAATTGAAACATTTTCGACTCGGGTACAAAAATCTCTATAGCTTAATTGAGATTCCTGAAATTACATATGTACTTTCATTAAATGATGAAGATTTAAATATTGGAAGTTTACAAAAAATGGTTTAGCTACATACAAATAATATTTTGTTAATTTTCAGGAGTGAAACCTTTTAAATGTGAACAATGTGATTATTCTACTGTAGAAAGAAGCCATCTTAAAGTTCACATCAGAATTCATACAGGTAAGGCTATATTAAGTAACCTATGTGCTCTGTGTAGAGCTGACGTACGGAAAAAGGTTTTATGAATGACACAACTAAAATTGACCTTTTTTTGATATCTTTACCAATTGTGCACAACCATACTTTTTTAATTGTTGAAAATTGGTTTCCAATTCTTTATAACGAAATGAACTCTTTATTTAATTAATCTCCAACTCTTTATTATTACTATATGAACTCTTTATTTAATTGATTTCAATCTTGACACATGCTCTTACTGTGACACCATTCTTTATCTTAAAGTTGAAGATAAAGAATGTAAAAATTTGACTGGTACTAATGTACTAAGAGTTTATATCTCTTTATCTTCTTACAGGAGAAAAACCATTTAAATGTACTCATTGTGAGTACGCAACAGCTCAAAACAGTACGTTAAAGATTCACTTAAAGAGACGACATGGGGGTAAAATGTTCCAGTGTGAAGCCTGTTCTAAGATGTTTACTCAGGAATCTATGTTAACTAACCACCAAGTAGAACATCAAAGAGACCAGAATTTATCTCATTTACCTTTGCCAAGTTCTGATTTAGACTTGCTGGACGTTTCCTCCAAAGTCGTTCTGGCGAGTAGTAATTCTTCAAGTACCATTCCTGCTATCAGTAATATATTAATACCACCAATTGTTAATCAAGAATTGCCAACTTCACCCATTAACCAAATTCTTTCTCTACAACAATCATTTACATCAGTCAACACTAATCAGACATTAACCAACACAAGTCAAACACTAGCAAATGCCATATCTTTTCCAAGTTGAAATTTAACTAAGAGTTCTTAATCCCCCACCAAGATTTTTTGTTTACATGTTTTTTAATTTTTGTATTCTAATTATATTTATGATGAGTGCTGATTATTTAATACTAATAATTAATACATATCATCTGATATTATGACGACCACTATTGTTCATAAAACTCCAGCACAGTCTGTCTGGCCATGTTGTATGTGAGATGTGCACCGCAAGGAGAAATATCATTATTGGAGTTGACAACCCCAAAAAGTTGAATACTGCTATTTTACATCAATATGTCAAAGTTCGCTAACATAACCTAGGCCATCACATGCATTCCTTCATCAAATCTATTGAAAAAATATGAAATTTACATGCATCATAAGACATTTCCTGAATCTAGATATGGTACTATTAGTAATTCCATTTAAATAGAAAAATGTATTATTGTTTTATACTCCTGTACTTCTACTGAAATTTATGTGTTTTAATAATATAATAATAATATGTACATTTATATAGCGCTAGTACTCCATGTACAGAAGCATGCTTACAGCGCATGCTGTTAATTAATTTGATTAATCATGATAACACTTCTCAAAAAGATGGGTTTTAAGTCTAGATTTAAAACAAGAAAAAGATTGAGATGATTTAATGAGTTCTCGTAAGTTGTTCCACTGTTTAGGTGCATTAACTGAGAACAATCGGTATCCAAATGATTTTAGCTTCCACCTTGAGCAGCCAACTGATGAAGTCTGTTTGATCGGAGATTATGTTAGGCAACATGTATTTCTATAAGGTTGGATAAGTATTTTGGAGCCGAGCCATTTACACACTCATAAGTCACAGACAGAAGTTTGTAGATGATTCTTTCATTTATTGGCAGCCAATGAAGGGATTTCAGAACATGAGTTATATGAGAGTATTTTGATGATCTGGTAACAATTTGAGCTGTGGTATTTTGCACAAATTGTAGTTTTTTAATATTGGCACTGGATGTTTCTGCTAACAAGACAAGTATTTGGATCAAGGAAAATACATTCTGTTTTACTGTCATTCAATTTTAACATGTTTCTTGTCATCCAGTATTTAATGTCATCTGTAGGCCTACACAATTTGATGTCAGAAATTTTTTGGGATGGAACAGTTTTTGAAATGGAGTAATTTGCAGTTAGCTGTGTATCATCTGTTTAAGAATGTCGTCCTAGACAATGTTTATCGATTAGTTCTCCTAAATTCTTAGTATACATCACAAAAAGGACAGGTCCTAGGACTGATCCTTGTGGAACTACACAGTTTAATTGAATCTTATCTAATCTAGCAATAACTGTTACATACTCAATTGATGAAATACTAATAAGTTTTTATTTGTAGATTTACATTCCTATTTCACCAGTTTGTTTTTATATTAACATATAAGTGACTTGATAAGCTAGTCTTTATTCGTATATCTGCAAGTATATCAATTCACCAACACAAATGGTAAAATGGAGAGGATACTTGTCAGAGTTATTTAACATCGATCTGTATTTGCATCTGGAACATTTGAACAGAAGCAATCCTCAATTTTCATATTTCTTTATGTTTTGGTATTTGTTTAGCATTCTTAAACCCATTTATATGAATGACCATGCGAAATCTTGGATTTCTACTTTAACATTGTTTTTAAATTTATTAACCATCACAAGTTTTATACATCCACATTTAATGTGGAAATACATTACTGTCAGTCTGTTGTTTGTCAGTCAGTCCTTTTTCTTGTGAACACTCTACAAGGTCAGACTCTTTGAATTTAAAGATATATTCATGTGATAAGGCGGAAGAACATCAAAATTCAAAATTGTCCAATAGTCAATTTCAGAGTTATCTCCCATTATGAAAAACCAGCCAGAGTTCTTGATAGAAATTTATTAGAAATTTTTATAACTCAATGGTATTGTTCATTATGGTTAACATGGGTGTTGATTTAGGGGTGCACGCCCCCCCCCCCCCTTAGAATCAGAAGGGGGGGCAATAGGTCTCTGTCCCCCCCCCCCCATAATTTTGATCGCTAGGACAGATTTTCAGGTTTATATC
This sequence comes from Patella pellucida, assembly GCA_917208275.1. NCBI lineage: Eukaryota > Metazoa > Mollusca > Gastropoda > Patellidae > Patella > Patella pellucida. Next base: position 58,435,172 of record OU795039.1, read on the forward strand.
CACATGAATGTCGCATTCTGAAGGCTATCTAACCTCTGCCTTGGTTCTTGCCACAGTTATTCACCTTCACGATATCTTCCTCCTTAATTGTATGTAGTCAATTTTACAAAATCGTCATAGTATTACCCCTAGTTACAGCTTTCATCGAATTAACACTGGTAAACTGTTCGTAAAAAAAAAAAAAAGTTAAGACAAATCCACACCATTCAATGCTTTGGGCAGAGTTTGTTTTCCTTTCACATCTTTATTTCTGAAGTTTGTGAAAGAGATACAGGACAAAGTTCTCAATTGAATTTTCTCAAACTTGGTTGGGTAGTTCATTTAATTCAGAAAATTGAAATCCTATATTTTGGATTAATCTGCTGGTTTACTCTTTTGAACAATTTGATTGTAGATTCAACCTCTATGTTTAAACCAAATTATAATCACACTATATGTTGTTTAACACTATCTATCTATAAAAGAGCATGTATGTTTTGCACCTTTGTTCTCTATTTTTGTCTTGTCAAATTTGATTATACATGTAGTAGTCAAATAGAAAACTGATAAGAAATTTTGATAAACCAAAACTACTTTATAAACTGTCTTTCATTTTAAAAATTCTTTATATTTATAATTTACCGGTGTAGTTGTCAGTATTTTAGTCAGATTTCAATTACATAATGCTCTCAATGGTAATACACAATCTCCCAAACAAAGTTGTCTTTGCTTGCAGTCCTTGTTTGGAGGATGGGTAATACATTGGCACTATAGTTAAGTATCCCCTGTCTATTCCTGACCTCACATCCCGCTAATGAAGTATAAATGTGAGGACTTCCGACTCAAAGGGAGTAGTTACCATAGATGTTTATGTAGTGTAGACCAACAATTTAAGCTTGATTACAGACCAATATTAATTGTATTAAGTTTAATCTGGTGTCTTTAATATAGCTTTACTCACAATTATATATTTTGTACTTGAAAAACTTGTTTGATGACATGATTCAGTTCAAAATAGATTTACAAATATAACAAATTTAATTTATTTTAAGATGTTCCCATTAGCTGTAACTGATATTACAATTGTGTAATAAAAGTCTGATTTTCTTTATATATCACACATAAACAGGAGTTAAAGTAAAAAAGGTCTCTTGCTCTGCCAATGATTTTACTTAAAATACAGGTCGATATATTTAAAAACAAAACAAAAAATGTGTGTGGGGGAGGCGTATTATAACACATACAACATGTGTTTGGATTTTTTATCTATTTAATTAGCATTAATTGTGATCAATTCCTTTGTTTAGGACCTTAATGTCTACATTTAAATTTTTAGATCAACCGATGGAGTCTGTATTGCAACATACCGGTAACTGATTTTGTCTTCCACTGTCAACAGTTATATGTTAAAAACAAAATTAAAATTAATATGAATGTGTTGACTTAATATTTAGAAATGAAAATTTAATTGTTTAGATTTTGTGCTATTATTAGGAAATCCATATATATCTGATCAATGGAATTAAACATTTTATTTTTACTTGACTCAATCAACATTAACACCTTACAGCAATAAAGACAGAGAAAATTGTATGGAAATCATAGTCAGTTTTCATAAGTAGAATGCAATGGGAGATATTGATCTAGACATTATTGGGTGATAAGTAATACAGGGAACTTAGTTTGATTAAGTTGGTCACAATTACTGTATACATTGTGATATTGTAGTGTAAACGAGATGTATCCGTGGCATTTTCTGTAATTTTCGATTCGTTTTATGATTTTTTAATTTTTTTTATAAAAAATATTTTATAAAAAAAAAATATTTACTGGAAGCTTCCTCTGTACCATCCTCGGTTACCCAGTGTACACATTCCGTTCTACTCCACTATACCCTGGGTTAATCCATAGGGATTTCACGATTTCAAATTATCTGCCCTGGCTGATTGTGATATTTTTATCGTCCAATCCCAGAAAGCCTTACTTGGAAGGGAAATAAACGAAGGGAAGTAACTCTCATCTTTTTTCAACAAAGAATACCCCAACATGGCTGCCGAAGTTCGTTCTTGCACACTTTGCAAATATGTAAACAAGTTGTATGACGTAAAAAACGTCGCTAAAGGGTCTTCTGAAGACTTATTTGTAAACTGTTCTTTGATTGGCTCGTACAGTTTAACTACATTCTGATATTTTGAAATCGTGGAATCCCTATGGATTAACCCAGGGTATAGTGGAGTAGAACGGAATGTGTACACTGGGTAACCGAGGATGCCTCTGTACTGAATGTTGTAACATTAATTTAAACTTACAAAATAACTATTATAATAATAGTATTTATCTGTTCTTATGTCATATGTCATGTTGTTAATTTATTTTTAAAGTATTATATAAGGCAATTTTAATAAATCTTGCAATTAGTGTAAATTCTTTTTTTTCTGAGAGGAATGCTGTCGAGTAGAATGAATGAATGAAATGGGGTTGAACATCCTACTGTTATGCACTTAACCTGAGCTAATTGAAGACGGGCATACGTCGTACAGTGTACTATGAGGGAATTTTGCCTGGGCAGCAGCGCTACGGCCTACTCTTATATCAAATTCCAACTGCCAAGGGATCTTTTATGTGCACATTGGTTTTATGTCCCATCCGAACAATAAGACAGCTGTCTTTGTCAGGCCCTCCGTTCTGCATCACTGACAAGGGGAAACAACGCTGGAAAATCGATTTAAACTTTCTCGAACACTCGACCTCCAGGCTAGCGAGCCAGCGCCCTACCCACTTAGCCACATGATCCCCTGGATAGAAAAGAAATGAAGCCACATGATCCCCTGGATAGAAAAGAAATGAAGACCCTATCTGTATGTGGACGCATAAAAAATCAATAAAATCAGAGACACAGATTTCATGGAGAATTAATATTTATTAGTTAAAACAAAATGAAAGTTATATCAATGGTATTTTATTGAATAATAGGAATGTATTAAAAAAATGAAATAAATAATAGAATTAAGCTAAGATATGTATATTAATTTAATTGTACATTTATTATGTCAATATTATTTCATTGCACAACAATGGAATTATTCCCTTTACAACCATATGTTGTCACTGTGTATTAATCTGTGATTTATTATCTATATAAATAAAAAAAGGTAATTACAATTTCAGGTTGAACAAGTCAGTAACTAGTCACAAAGGCTACACTGATCAGTGATATATGTGTTTCATATGTGGTATATCAAAATAATATCCAGTAAATGTGGTTCACCATGACCACAAATATCTTTTTTAAATTTGAAAAAATAATATCCTATAGAAAACACCTATTATGAGAATACTAGTAAGCTAAACAAGGACTGGATCACAACTGAAGCCTCCAGGACACTAACAAGAATTGTTAACAGTGGCAGTATAAAATATTTTATACATTGCACATACAAACACAAAATCTATTATATTATTATAGACTAAAAATCTATAGTAAAATGAACATGATTGAAAAAAAAATATTAAAAAAGCAACAAATAAGAAATGAAGACTTGTAATCCACATAAATATTACTATAGAGTGAAATCCCATTTGTAAAACAATCAAATTATCCAATAACAGTTGTAACATCACAAATAACTGGATTTAACAGATCTAAGATACATAGGTCTTCTATAAACTAATTAAATTCACCTGTCATTAAATAGTTTACAGTCTCATTTTGCCCACATATTTTAAGGATTTCATTCCCAGGTTTGTTTTCTAAATTCCAGCACATCCTATCACAAAAAAAAACAAAATAAGACTGGGTTCGTTTTAGTGGATAATGGGAATTGGTAAAGAAAATATTAATTACATGTATATAGAATAAAAACACTGTACACTCCAAATCGAATTAACATACCTAGTGAATAACCTTTAGAGATCAACAGAAATTACCAACATGGGTGATGGTGAAGAAACTTACAAAAGATTTTCTGAACATTATCACTATAATATCTGTGTACCACCTTAAAATTTATAGGTTTTACACTGACAATAAAAATTAGCTCTTTAACAATAAAAAAAACTGTTACCATATTCCTGTGAATAAGAAAGGCGGGGGTGCTCTTTTGCCATTAGTTATTGGTGGTTGAACAGGAGACGGGTGGGGGGACAGGAAAAGTCAAAAGGGCATATATATTTAACTGTAAAATATACTTAGTGTTATTCAATGTGTCATCCATAAAGATGTGCCGTTTATAATTGGACCTAGTTCCTTTAGGAACTGTCTCTGAGCAAACGATGTCTCGCTACACAGTTCCTCACGGACCTTATTATCAACTAGTATGAAAATAAAGCTTTACCCCATCTAGGTTCTAAGGCTATTTTAGATCCTTACCGTCTATTTTGCACCGTGAAACTTTTTTGATCACCAAAAGAAATCATTTCCTGACACAACCGAGACAAATTTATAATAATCCAACACTATTTTCGTGTAGAATTCGATGTTAGAAAAAGACCGGTCTGCGCTGACGTCAGTAAACAAACATGGCGGCCAGATTTGAACGATATTGTTTATCTTTTTCTAACGTCGAATTCTACGTGAAAATAGTGTTGAATTATTATAAATTTGTGTCGGTTGTGTCAGGAAATGTTTTCTTTTGGCGATCAAAGAAGAATCACGGTGCAAAGTAGACGGTAAGGATCTAAAATAGCCTTAGAACCGAGATGGAGAAAAGCCTTATTTTCATACTAGTTGATAATAAGGCCCGTGAGGAACTGTGTAGCGAGACATCGTTCGCTCAGAGACAGTTCCTAAAGGAACTAAATTGGACCCAACTTAAAATATCTTAAACAACCTGACCAATGAATTATACATGCCCCATGATCACCGAAATTTCAAATCTAAACCCGGTTTCCAACCTATACATCAGTGATGGGATTTAAAAATTTTAGTTGTTGTACAATTTTTCCCGTAAATAAAGGGGCATAACTCTTATTGTCATTTAAGCAGGCATTTTCAAACCCCAATTATAATCATGTGTCAACAAAATATTCAAATTCATACGTAATAAAAAAACAGTAATCAAATTTATGTCAAAAATATTCCTACAAAATTACATGACATCGTAATACCATAGAATGAAAAAGCAAAGCACTGAAATCTATTTCAATTGATGATTCTCATGTGTCTGGTTTGCTTACATATCTTGGTTGTTAAATGGAGCATGAAGCATTTTGAATGTGGTCAACCATCTGCCAAATAATTTTATTTTATCTATTTTTGAGGAAAACCTACAATATTTATTAATATCACATATAAATTAGTTATCTACATCTACACAGAAAAACAAAATATCCTACAAGCAAATCCTTATAAGACAAAACCCATTTAAATTTCGAACAGGATTATATTAATATTATTTCGAACATGATGAGAAAATCTAGTTTGGAACATGATCAGAGAATCTAATTTAGAACATGATCTGAGTAGCTAATTTTGAGTGGCTAAATAGTTTTTTCTTGATGCATTCCATGTGGAATCCATGAAATATATTAAAGGCACAATATTCCAAACTAAAAGGCAAATATAGACTTTCATTTTATAAACATCAAAAACCAGTCTTAAAAAAATACATATTGGTCCAAAGATTATTAAAACAGATCCATACTAATATACCGATAACTTGTGTAGATCCAATGTTGCCATTACTTTCTACTGATTTTATGACATCATCTGTTTGAATTTCAGTCTTAGAGCATCAGTAAATAACTGAAGAATAAAACATTTTGATCCATGAATGACAGAAAGATGGCATCTAATCTAACCCAGTTTTTTTTTAATTCAATCAATTAGATTACTACCTAAAGAGCGCATTTTAGACATTAAGATTGACAAATTCAAATATATTGAGAATTGACTGATCCTTCGGGCATATTTAGCTTTAATACATAAATATTTTCATACAATAAGGGTAATTTTGAATAACCCATGTAGAGAGGGAAAGGTACAGACGTATTGCATACATGATACAATTAAAATAATACTGTACTTTCCAGGGGTTTCATACTATATGTTGCTACACACCATTAAACTATTTTAAATATACACATCTCCATTTTTCGCACTGCTTCATTATTATAATAAATATTCTTTGACAAAAATATACATATATGCTTACTCAGAAATATAAACTGTATAAAGCTTACTATAATACAAACTTTGCATACATAATTACTTCACAATAAGCGCCTTATTAAAATGGTTTGATAAAAATATTTATACATAAATAACAATATAATACATAAATGTAATAAGTTGTAATAACTTAAATGCTGAACATATATATGTACATATACATTATAATCACACATTAATAAACCAACTGTATATTATATTTACAATACAATCTTTACCATTATTTCACATACTGGTAGTGTAGAGCTATAATAGCCATGTTTGTACCAGTATATGGATAACAATTATTATACTAGCAACAACGTTTCAACGATCAATCGTACTCTCACTGTCATCTCTATCAAGCAAGTGGCAGAACATGCTGAACTCAGTCTGTTTACCAAATAAACCCTATAAATTATTGCTTTTTGCTTAAACTGCCACCTATAGTTGAACCAAACAAATTAAATACACTTTAAATTGGGTCAATGTAAAAACATCACATTTTTAATACACAAAGATAATGACATTATTTTAGTCTGACACATTAAATTTGAATAAATTTAAAGCTGCAGATCAAAAGCTGTATACCGGCACAGTACATGAACATCAATTATTACAAATGTACAAGTAGTTGAAGAATTTATCCATATTTATATATTATATAAAACTATAAAATATTATACTTATAAATCATATATTATTATTAGTGATGTAGTTAGAGATCATAGGTATTAATCTGAATTTCTGGTCCAAGGTATTGTTAGATTAGATCGGGTGTCCAAAAATATATTTTTCCAAGCTAAATAAGCAATTTTGGGGTAATAATCATATCTGGGCAATTCAGTACACATTTTTTCAACAGCCCTGAAATATACATGTAGGCCTGTGACAAAGATGTTAAAGAGAATTTTATTTTACGACCTTTAATTTAGCTATTCCAGTAGCGTAACTGTATTTAGATCTAAGTAACAGTATTATTTTATATTATTATAACAACTGCCGATGATGCATACCTATAAATGATTTGACATTAAATACTATTTTTATATATAAGTAGATATAAGTAATGTAACAATGTAATCTAACACAATGAAAACGCAATACTTTTATAAGAGGATGATTGTAAATCTTGTTTGAGAGTTACACCTTAATCTGTTTAATTTATCAGTAAGCATGTTATATATAATTGAGGAGATAACAGTATCAACTAGTATTATCAGAAATTTTTTAGACTAATCCAGATTATTAAAGATACATTTTGTAAAAGCTTAAGCTGCCTATTGCAGGTCTTTTTTCTACCTTTGAATGGCATATATAAACTATTTAGACATTAAATTCATATGACAAGCCCATAATCAACTCTCTTGACTATCAGATAAAGATATTGAGAGTATTAGACAACATCCGTCATAATGGTGATTGCCAATTGAAGGACTGAAAATCAAGACTTTGTTTATTATCCTGAAAATTGTAGGCCCCCTACTTGACAATCAAGACTTCAAACACTCATGAAGTCAACCAGAATACAGATCTTTAAACTATTATAGCATGAACGGTCTTTATCTTATCAGTTCTTTATCTAATTCTTACATAATGCATTTTATAGGCCTATCCATAGTCAGCCTACCACTACTCATTCCTTTCAATAGTTTAACAACTTGTTTTGAACTTTTGAGTTAAGACACAGCCATTATATAGTAACAATATATACATTTTAAGCTATAAGTTTACTTTTTGCGACTAAATATATTAGAGATATTAGAATCTTTAAATTTTGACATGACACGCTGGCGCACATCTTCTGCAGACATTGTGTTTACTGATGATATACTTCCGCTTCTGAAATAATCAAAATAATAAATAGAGCTTTATAACATTAGAATTATAGCAATTCTCTTTCATTATGCTTGTTAATGTGGGTTTCTAAAACGGGGCTTATGTAGACTTTGCAACCCAAAGCAACAATTTGCAGTCAGTTGCAAGAGTGCTTATGTCAATTATATCAGCAACTGAGGACAACTGGGAGCAACTGAATTCGGAGCGCGTATGCCGACTCGGAACTGATGGCGATCACACTTCACCAGACTGTTAATTTATTCATCATGTGATCAACAAATGGCGAATAACTTAGAAGAAACGACCCAAAGGCATGGTCAGTATTGCTACAATTATATTAGTATAGTATTGTCGACATCATCAACATTTGAAAAGTTGGTATCTTCGTTCGCTTCCATTTGCTTATTCATAAAGTCACATGACATATGTCTCTAATCATGTGATGTTATTTCCATGGAAACGAGTTGATTCCAGTTGCAAGAACGCTCATGTCGACTGCAACTAGTTGCGTATACTATAGTTGCAGCCAGTTGCAGAAAGTCGCATATGTGAAACTGACTGCAAATATGTTGGTTGCTTTGAGTTGTAAGAGGTGCTCAAGTCGACTTTTTTCGGTGACGTTCAGTTGCATTAAGTTGCTTCCAGTTGCCAAAACGCCAGTTGCTTAATTTCACTCAATTTCACTTAATTTTCCCAAGGCCGATTAACGGGGGAATTTTTCTGGAACACTACCCATCCCATAGTTTCAGAAAAATCAGGAATCATTTTAGTGGGAATATTTTCCCGCTAAGCAGGCCATATGGAGTCAGCCTCCTCGACTATCAGTTGCAAGGTCGACATAAACCCCCCATAAGCCTACAGATACGTCACTTTTCTTAGTCTCACTAAAGGGTTAATAGTCTTCAGAACTTCTGCATGCAAAATAGTTTAATTATATTAAAGTATATAAAATTTTATACATGCAGCTTAAAAATAAATAGGTGTTTTAAAAGAAAATCTCTTAATGCTTTTACTTTTTTTTAAAAATAATTATTTATATACATTCTCCTTGCACATAAAGAAATCCAATGTGACGGTCACCATGGAGATCAAATGCGATTAAATAATTGAGAAAAAAATGTTGTATCAATAAATCATTCTGAGATATTTTCGCATATTGTTCTTAAAGACGATCTCCATTCTATTTTCTTGGTAAGCTTTAATCCTGTGGGATAAAAATGAGGCTAAAGTGTCTGTAATTTGAAACAATTAAGTGAAAGCTAAATATCAGCACATCTATTGTCTTGTGAATTACTTTGACATCATGTAAACTGGGTTGAAAAGAACAAATTGAGTATACAATAAAGGGATAATATTGTTAAAACCTGACAGTTCAATTCTGTCAACAATTTAACACCTAAATGGCTCATTAAATTAATGTGTCTTGTCTGAAGTGTAATGGCTTGTAGCTGGTATACAATTTGAAGCCATTAAACTGGGTAGACATTGCTGAAGGGCATGTTGTATAGATGTATTAGCTTGTTGTCCAATACATACACTAAATAACTGTTCAATAACAAAAGGGTGTTGGGATGGCCTAGTGGTCTAGAGTGCCGAGCTTCGACCTCTAGCTGGCCGGCCACTGCTGGCTTGCAGATGTGGTTTCGAGCCCTGGTGTAAGCGTATGTGGCACGGAGATAGGGGCGCCTTCTCAACCTCGTGGGTTCCCCCGCCTTTCGAAGAGTTGTAATTAAGTTAGAGTGATGAAACTTGGTATATAGTTTCATTTCATCAATACCTTGACTAAGTTCGATAATGAGCATTTTCTGCTCAGGGTAAGCAGAGTGATCAGCAATTTGATTGGCCGAGACTTTGGAACATACTAACTCTCCTTCTAATTGAGCTAGGATATTCAAACTTGGTGTAGGTGTTTAGTAGGTAAATACCTTGATGAAATTTCGAAGATGAGCATTTACCGCTTAGGGTAAGCAGCGATAAGCAATTTGATTGGCTAAGACTTAGGAACATAATAACTTTCCTTCTAATTGAGCTAGGATATTCAAACTTGATGTAGATGTTTATTAGGTCAATACTTTGATGGAGTTCGAAGATGAGCATTTTCTATTTAGGGTAAGCAGAGATAAGCAATTTGATTGGTTGATGCTTTGGGACGCAATAACTTTAGTTGTAATTAAGTGAGAGTGATGAAACTTGGTATATAGTTTCATTTCATCAATACCTTGACTAAGTTCAATAATGAACATTTTCTGCTGAGGGTAAGCAGAGCAATAAGCAATTTGATAGGTCTAGACTTTGGAACACAATAATTCTCCTTCTAATAAAGGTAGAATGTTCGAACTAGGTGTAGGCGTACATTAGGTGAATGCCTTGATGGAGTTCGTTGATGATCATTGTCCGATTCTATCTGATAGAGAGTGATGAAACTTAGTGTATAGTTTGATTGCTCAATACTTTTGAAAAAAATAAATATGCGCTTAATTAATATGTGTCATCTATTTATTTTGGTATTTCGGCGGGGGACATCAGCCTCACTGTTGGCTTGTTTATTTTATTTTATTTAATTTTATTTTTATTTATTACCTTTAAATTAATTAACTAATAAATTTTAATTAATTCATTTTACTTTATCTTTACTTTATCTTTACTTTATCTTTACTTTACTTTTACTTTAATTTACTTTATTTTATTACCTTTAATTTATTTTGACTACAACTTTATTATACTCTCTTTATTTATTTAATTTTATATTAGTTTAATTTACTACTAACATCTACTAAACTGGCGGGATAGTGGAGTAAGAGGGAGTCATGATCAGATGGGCTCTGCATCTAAACACTATTCTGCCAAAACAAATACCAGTGGGATAGTGGAGTAAGGGGAGACCACGAGAAGACAGGTCTGGCACCTAAAAACACAAATCCCACAAAGAAGACATCTACCAATCCAGAAACAAAAGAGATCATCTACCAACGATGTGTTTTTATTAAATAAAGGGAAGAACTTCCCACTAAAACCTAATCCATGGCCTAAGGCCAAAATGGAAAGATTGCAAAATCATATTCTAAAAATCAGGAAGCAGCTTCGGCTCTCCTATGTCTTGTCTGTGATATCACTTAAGTGGAAGCAGACGTTAAACACCAAAAGAAGAAGAAGACCTCGTGGGTTTCCTCCGGGCACTTCGGTTTCCTCCCGCTGCTAAAGACCCCTACGGGCAAGCGAATTATTGAAATAAAATTAAACCATATGTTAGTCCCAAAATGACCTAGTTGTGTTGTTGAGTGGACGTTAAACCCCATCTCTCTCTCAATAACAAAAACTTTAATATCAATGTTCATTGTAATTGGAAATATAGCATAAATGAATAATAGAATACAACATAACATTGACAGGCATATTAATGCATTGCCACTACCAGCATTTTGATGGGTGTCTAGAATGCGCCTGTTTGTTGTGTGGTAAAAAAAAATATCTGTGACCATTCCACCAAGGTTTCTGTGACAGTCAAACTAACTAAAAGTAAGGCTCATGGTCTCCATCTCTCAACAAATAGATTACATAAAAGTACTTGCACATTTATCTTTTTGTAAAACATTACGTAACCAAAGTACTTATTACTCTGCTTATTACTCAGAAAATACTTATTACCAGTCTTAGTCAAGATATTGATATAATGAAACCATACACCAAGTTTCATTACTTTCAATCAATTAGAATCTCAAATCATTGGCAAATAAAATTTCTTATCTCAGCAAAAGCTCATCAATTCACTTGACTGACAGAGAGATTTCACTAGGAATAATCTGCCAATCACAGGGGTATTTTTCCTTTTATACAACGAAAAAGAATTATTTTTTTCTAGAATAAAATCTCTTTATTTTAAGTGCACTGCCAAAGGCAGAAAATAGTATTTTAGAAAAAAGTTTGACATTTCTTACAAGTATATAAATGATTACATATTGGGTAATGATCTAATTGAGTAATGATATCAAAATTTTCAGCAGTTTCTTAATACTATCTGAATGATCGCCCTTATTTTATGCCTTAAATATACTTTTATAGTTTAATTTCTTCGACATACCTACATGTAGTTTGCATTTGGGGTTAAATGTCCATTCGACACAAACTAGGTCATTTCGGGACTAACACATGGTTAAATTTTATTTCAATAATTCCCTTAGGCATCTTTAGCAGTGGGAGAAAAATGGAGGACCCGCAGAAAAATCCTTGAGGTTTGACAGGCAACCCTATACTCCTTGTCACATACAACTGGGGATTCAAAACCACACCAGTTTACTCAATGACAGGCTTAATGATACAGCACACAAGTGCTAACCATTCGGCCATCCAATATGTGTGAAATAGCTTTATTTTACATCCGCTTCCACCGAAATGACATCGCAGACAATCGGCCATCCAACCCCCCACATTTGATATAAGACAGAGAGTTGTTTAATAAGATCAATAGACTGTCCACAGATGATGAATAGATTTAGATTGGTCAATACTGGTCATTATCTGTAAATACACACCTTCACGGTGTTTTGTCTTTGATGTTCCATAAACGATACTAGAGATATCGTACCGAGGATTGGGTGATCAGAGGGTGATATGTGATATCATCCCTGGGACGATATCACATATCACCCTCTGATGACGTCATATTAAGCAAACACAGTAAAAATAAATTTTATTTAGTTATAAAGTTAAAAGTACAGTTAATAGGATTAGAATCATTTTCTGCAGATGTTTGTAGATAAAGCGGTTTTGAAAAATTTTCGGTCTCGTAATTCTTTCTGGTGTCTTCCTCGTCTTTTACGTTTTTGCCCTCATCACTCTTACTGACACCATTTTTACCTTTACGTAGTGAAAAATATCCAAGTTTTACTTACATTTAAGACGTAAATAAGACATTAATCCCATTACCAAACTGAATATTGAATTCATAGGGTATTTCTCGCCGTCCTTTTTTCTAACTTCAACCACGAAGTGTTTTAACCAAAAGTTTAAATCACTATTGTCCATGTGTTCAAGATCTTTAGTTATTTTCCTTTCTTCGTCATTATGTTGATTGTTTTGCCACATCAACCATGCTTAAAAAGCATTAAAAGCCCCTTTATTACGCCTTAGAATATATTTTGGTACAGCGTTATTTGCAACGTTTAAAACCGTTTTCTCTTTGACAACATGAAAACGTTTGTCATTTTCAGATCGATTTACCCCTACATCCGAAATATCGAAATACAGCGCTGGATTTCCAACATCCATATCGAAAAATATACTTCGTCTGAATCAGTCATTGACAGCATTTTACTTGTGAACTGGTCGATGTATGACTAAAATAACGCAGGTGTAATGGGCAGTGGTGGACAACAGTTCACTATTAGTATACTCATTCCAACAGTGACGTTGCCCTGCCCTTCATCATGCTAAAAACAACACGGGACGATATGGATGCGTTTATGTTGCTATATGGGGGTATGCTGATCACTCTGTCATTGAAGTGATGTCAATGTGTATGTCAAATAATACCCCACTAACCCTCGGTTCGATATTAGAAATAGCCCTCGACCTTCGGTCTCGGGCTATTTCTAATATCAACCTCGTAGTAGGGTATTATTTACTACTTAAATCAACTCATTCTCTGTCACACAATATACATACCTTTCAACCATTCTATTAGTATCCATCTTAGTCTCATACTCTTTAATCATGGATACGACAACTTCCTCATGTTCTGTTGCTATAAGAGCCATATCTTGTTTTAAACATCTTAGACCTGGTAACATAGCTTCTAATATTAACTGATCATTGATGACTTGTACATGTTAAGGTTTTTATGTCATATGAAGAACTTCTATCAATAAGGACTTGTGTTACATTTATTTGAATAAATAAATATATATAGTTATTGGGTACAGTGATGGGGTTTCGCTATATACATGTATTCCGGACAAGTCCGATGCTATTTTTCAAACATCCTAAATTGTCCCACCAGGAATATTCCCAATAGGACATCAAGACATGGTGAATAATATTCAAAATAACAAAATTAATATAGCGTACTGAGTGTATATCTACTAATCAACTCAATTATCATTGATTGAATAAGTAATTAAAAGATTGAAATACATTTACTGTGTGATACCGTCTAAACACCTGAACAGAAGTCATTGCTTCTCCTCTATTTCAATCCAATAAGGGTGATTACAAACTTAATCTTGAGGTTTCTTCATTGTCGGACATTTTAATCTCCTCGATGTCAGTCGACAACACTGAGAAACTACTTATATATGTCACCATCTTCAATAGGAGACTTGATCTCGCTTTAAGTATGTACATCTTATCAAGACCTTCGGCACTAGTTTTGATTGGGTACAAGCCCAGTTTGGAAGCCTATCAGATTCCTCGATTATTGCAAATACATAGTCTTACACTTTTCAGCTAAAATGTCTTCTGAATTCAATTGTAGTGTAATTAGTCAATTGTTTTACACAATATCGTGTGCGATCAGTGACCAGATGTATGCTATTATATGCAATTGGGCTTTTACCCTGTTAGACACTGACCCCCTTTTTAATATTTTTAGTTTTTACTAAACATCCAGAAGACTGAACGTGCAAATATCTTTAATTGTAATACATTTGGAACCTCCAATTGACCAAACTCTTAAATGTATGTTTTGGTCAATTATCCACACTTATTTATGCTGTTATATGGAAGTAAGGTCAAATATTCAATCCTGTTGTAGAAGTAATAGTTTACTGATGGTAAATTTTCTGATGGTGAGATACAAGCTTAGTCGTATGGGAATAACTTCTCTCCTATTATTAAAAGGGTTAATAGAATATATTTGTAGACTGCTATTGCACTTTCTAGTTTATGGTAAGTATACCCCAAGGATTTGTTAACATATCTATAACAGTAATAGATAAGTATAGTTTGTAGAAGATTAGAAGTTTAGTAGAGTATATAATGACTAGAGGACATAACTCTAACCTAACATCATAATAATAAATCTTATAGACACTACCCTACAGAGACTCATTATTAATATACCATTCTCATGACATTATCAATCATAGTGGAAACAATCAAAATTATACATTTTCTTTTCAGAAATAATTATTGTTATAATAATATTGGTCATTCACCTTGCCTCTGAAAATGATTACAAAAAGCAATGACTATTTCCTAAATTGTTTTTTGATGGAAAGGAAAGGAAACTGTGAAATGCAATTTTCTTTCGTTAGTAATTTCACACTTGTCAACCAAAACCATTTCTTGGTCTGCAGAATTTTTAGATTTTTCCTCTTATACCTGATCAGATAAAATCCATTGTTATTGACATTTGTGACAAGCTAAGTGAGAAACACGGGTTGAAAAAGTCATTATAAAACTATGAATAACTTTAACTTTTGTAATCAATAACCATTAAATTGGCATGTGACATTCATAATTATATATTTACAAAATTAAAATATCCAGCTTTGAAGCAAGTGTACACCATATTAACAATAACTTTCACAAACCCACAATTGAAAATAACTGTCACAAACAAATAAACCAAAACTGCAGGTTTTGTGCAGTTTTGGATTTTGAAGTTATAAAATTACTGTATTTTTTAGATCAATGAATGAATGAATGAAATGGGGTTTAATGTCCTACGCTTAAGCACCTAACCTGGGCTAATTGAAGACGGTTTTTTAGATCAAAGGCTGGAGGAAACTCAAAATCAGTAATTGAAGGTTGTCAGGCAACAAACACATCTAAAAAATCTCAAAAACAACTTGAGATGACCAGGGCATTAACTCAGCAAATACTGTAAAACATGTAATGTTTCATATGGTACCTGTACATCAAAATAATGTGAAAAATGTGAAAAAAAGTTCAGTTTACAATATTTACATACCACAACCTATTTTACGCTACTATGAGTAAGTGAATAATGCAACTTTAAAATTCGATAATGATAGAGTTTATCCTTATTACCAGTCAAACTATCCTAGTAAGTTCTCTATAAAACTCAGACTTCTAAAGGAATTACTAAATTTTGATAGCAAGGGCAACAACTCTGGAAATAATTGATCCGTTTCTCTTATAATTAAGTTATAAAAAAAGATCAACAAGTTAAAAAAAAAAACCCAAAACTATGTGAAGTGATCTTTTTGAGTAATTACCAAGTAGTTGGTGAAATAGACGTATAAAAATGTCTAGTTTTGTCCTGTATCTGAAATAAGGGGCTTGTCTCATGAAGTCAAAAAACTGGTAACATTTATGGCCATATGATGTTGGTGTTTGTAATAAATGTAAAGGATACAGCAACATGACATAGCACTGTAGGCTTCGAATAACTGCATAGCAATATCTCTTCTCTTTGTTTCGTTGGCTGTATTATTATTGGCCAGAGCCATTGCAGCAAGTCTTGGTAGAAGAACTGCAAGATAAAAAAAACACCAAACAATGAATGAAATGAATTACAGAAAGGTTTCATATAAAGATAGGTTGCCAGGCAACGAAATATACGCCCATAGCAGCTTAGTCGTCAGAACAGTCAACAAGAGTTGTCGCATATATTTTCTATTGTTGGTAATGAAACATTTATAATACATTAAAACCAGATTAAAGGTAACAAAAGTAAGTATAAAAGAATCATTAGAATTTGTTTGGCTTTTAGTTCTGCCTCATGCTTATGAGTATACGAAACATTTAATATTATGCACTTCAATTGGATATTTTGAAAAGGTCAAGGGCCACAACTCTGACAATAATTATGGGATATCGTTAAAAATCAGTAGTCTTCTTTGTCTTATGACCTTAAAAATCAGTAGTCTTCTGTGTCTTATGACCTTAAACACTGTCAATAAAATTAAAGTCAATCGGATATCAACTTTAGCTTCTAGTGTCCACAAGATTTTTCAAAGAGATCAAGGCATAACTATGGCAGTAATTATCAGATATCTCTGCAAATAAATAGATTTCTTCTTCTCATAACCTTAAACACTGTGAATACATTTAAAGTCAATCAGATATTGATTTAGCCTCTAGTGGACGCAAGATGGACAGTCGAGGGCAACAACAACATACAACCACAATTCAATATGGCCTTATAAAAATGATGTTCATTAAAGCCCCAATACCACTCTTGTTGTAACTAAATAATATGCCCCAATCATTATTTTGGTCAACAAATTGTACTATTTTACAATATTCCAATTAATTGATGATACAAATTTCATCTTAACACACTGAATTTAAAAAAATGGAAAAATTCAACTACATGGTAACAACTTGGATTTTAACATATTTTCGAACCCTCTGGACAAGTAAAATAGGATGTAATGGATAATTTACACAACAGGTAGTAAACTTAAACATCTAGTAGTTAGAATAAGGCTATTTTTTTTTCTGGACCTGTCAAGCCAGAAAGATTGGTATTGTTCCTTTAAAGTGGAATAAGTGCTTTGGAGGTCTTTGCTGAGTGGTAAAATATTTAATATTAATAGGACTAAGTCCGATGGCACACGAGTCTAGATCATTGGACCAATCAATTCCTGACAAAATCATAGATAAACCAGCAAGGCTAGTTTAAATATAATCATTTTAACTGTCAATTTTATACAAATTAGTTTTTAAGGAATTAAACAATGGCACAAAATTTGTTACACTAAGTATGTCAGTACTCAGATTTTTCTGTTTGCTTTGAATATGATGATATTCAATATTAATTACATTTATTTTCTTGGTAGTGATATATAATTCCCCTTTAAGCCATGTCTCAATATAAGACAGTAATTCCAATCATGGATTCAATTTTATTCAAAGGTTCTCAGAGACATAAATAACATGTCATTACAGAAAGCATTACAGAAAAGAAGCCAACAGTGAGGCTGATGTCCCCTGCGGAAATTCCAACATCGACTTTTTTATCAAAAATATCAAGCAGTCAAACTGATTATCAGCTATACACTAAATTCCATCAATCTCTATCAGATAGAATCAAATATATCTTGTCCCAAAGCATCGACTAATGAAATTGCTTAGCTCAGTAGCTTTAGCTTGAAATGTTAATGATTAAACTCAGTCAAGACATTCACCTAATGAACATCAACTTCAAGTTGTTATGTTCAAAAGTCTTTACTAATTAAATTGCTTATCACTACATAGCATAAGCAGAAAATTCTCATCAGCGAACTTAGTCACAGTAATGATATGATGAATCTATACCTAGAGTTTCATTACTTTCACTTAATTATAACCAGCCTCATCGTGCCCCAAAGCATAATAATAATAATAATCTCATCATTTTACAAGGGTAGCAAATTAAGCCTGAGGCTTGTTTTCAATTTGGCCCTTGCATCAACCAATCAGATTGCTTATATCTGCTTACTGTAAGCAGACAATGTTTATTACCTAACTCCATTAAGGCATTCACCTAATGAATGCCTACACCAAGTTTGAACATTCTAGTACCTCAATTAGAAGGAGAGTTATTGTGTTCCAAAGTCTCAACCAATCAAATTGCTTATCGCTCTGCTTACCTGAGCAAAAAATATTCATTATCAAACTTAGTCAAGGTATTGATGTAATAAAACTATAAACCAAATTTCATCACTCTCGCATTAAAATAAGAACTAAAGTTATCATGTCCCAAAGCATTAACCAATCAAATTGCTTATCTCTGTTTAGCCTAAGCAGAAAATGCTCATCTTTAAACTCTGTCAAGGAATTGACCTAATAACTCCCTACACCAAGTTTGAACATTCTAGCTCCATTAGAAGAAGCCAGAAGAACAGAGAAACCTATTTTAATAGTCCTCTGCTTTCTACGAAAGGCAGGAGACATAAAAACAGGCATTATCTAAGGAAATCTGGATAAATCTCAAATCACTGCAGTATATTTCACAGCAAGATTAAAGAAACATGGTATAATGTCAAAAAAAAAACATTAATTCATTAGAGTACAGTTGTCAATTAAAGTTGATAAATTAGGACTAAACAGTTACATAATGACATCAATAGCACTAGATATCAGTAGATCACATAAAAATGAAAAACATATCTCATCTTGCAGCATTTTTCGCATTTGGGGGGAAAGAGAGAGAGAGAGAAATGGGGTTTATTTAACGTCTACTTGACACAGCATTTAGAGGAAGTTTTTCTCTGATTTTTGGGGGTCATGGTGGCTATGTAGGTAAGACGCTGGCTTGTAGCCTGCATTGGCTGAGAAAGTTCATCCCGATTTTATGGCGCGATTCTCCCTTGACAGTTGGAATTTGATATAAGCCGCTGTCCGGGCAAAATACCACACAGTGTATGGGGTATGTCTGTCTTCATTAGCCCAGCTCAGAGCAGAACAGTAGGACCCCAAACTATATTTCATTTCATTTCATTCAGAAAGTTTTTCTGGATATTAAAAACTATTTTTGTATCTCAAATAACATTTATGTTTTAGGGATAAAATCATTTACACGTTTGTTTCTGATTATTATTATGTGACTTTAGGTTTACATTAATCATTCAATAATACAGATTACTATAATCAAGTCAGGCAGATTAATTCTAGATAATCAAATAGTCATATATAGCATACCATAAATCAATATATAATACCTACAGATAGTTATCACATCATATGTTAAGATTGGAATTACATCTCGGCGTTTCTGAATTAAATGGAACAGTCACTTGAATAAATGTAACAACAGGGGGGCATGAATGACTAAATCGACCGATTATTTGTTATCGTTAGTCGTTATGCAAATTTTTTTTTACACATTCTTCTTGTGGTCTAACTATTCACAAACTACAATATTATGAAAGCTGAATGTCTAAAAACAATATCCGTCCAAAGACATGATATAATTTGAAAATTTTGCAACATTTGATATCCTGCAACATTAAACCAGTCGGCACCACTTATAGGCCTAAATTATCAGTTATAAATCTCTTTATATTATCTGATTGAATCCAAGCCAGAATATCTAAAGTCTTAATAATTTATCTGTACAATGAAAATGACAATCAGTGGCTTTATAATGCAGATGAGTTGTGTTTTGACACGAAATAAAACTTAATATTCCTGAAGTATATTGCTTGTTCTGTATAATATTCATTAAAAAAAAATAATTAAAAACCACCCTCCCTCCCTCCCACATGTTTGGAGAAAAAAAAGGACAATCACCAACTCTATTTTTTAAGTGGCCTGATCAAGCTGATGGTAAAAAGTAATATGATATGAAAAGCTGTGAGTGAACATTTAAGAATAGGAAATAAAAGTTTTATATGTTCTAATTCTTGTCTTTGTGGTTTCTTTTATTGTATCACTAAATGCACATTACAAACAATTACAATAGGAGTTTCAAATCAATCTTAAAACATTACTGATAGCCACCACTCGGTGGGTCATGGGCACCTAAAAACAAAAGCTATCTAAAAACAAAATAATGCTGTTTTGGGGTATGTTAATAAATCTTATAAAATCCTACTGGCTTGAACTTTTTTCAAAAAAAAAGAGCATAATATGATTCAAGCATAGACTAAATTGGAACGATGTTAAACTTTTTCAAAATCTGGCATAAAAAACCAACTAATCTGATAATAGAACTAGATGACAAAAACATCTTAAAAGATAATGATGTAAACAAATATTTGACAGCTTTTTTTATGATTCAGTGAGCTGAAGATCTTTAATATCGATTGTACTGTACTTGACTACAACAGTGTGCTTTAAAAGTCTAATTAGGCTTTGTTTCCAAAGATTCCTGTTCTAAGTGTCATCTGAATGAAAGCACTAGAAAACTGAATGCCATGAAGAATTTATTCAAACACTGGGCTGTGTTGATTGACTATGGTTGGACATTGTATTGGTATGTTAGGAATATAGAGTGACAGTGACCAAGATATTATATTAAACATACATTGGAGGAATGTTTCTAGTATTTCAACATTAGTGATAAACTGATCGGAACTCAATTAATTATTGTATGAAAGATTATAATATCACTGGACTAATAGTTGCTGCTCTAAATCAATCATGTATTGTCTCTGAGATTAATTTGATTATCATAATATGAGTCATTCCTAGACGTCACTTCCATTGTTTTGTTGACAAAAGTTGATTTCTAGTGTTCTGACCAGTGTTTTTTTTACAAGGTAAGGATCATTTCTGCTTATTTTTTTATAAAATACTGTCAGCATATATAACACTGATATAAAAGTTTTTACATGTGGCGGGTTGTCACATATTTATTTTTATGTAGGTAATGCGGGCATTTTAAAATAAAAAAAACACTAAGGTTTTTTAATATTCTGTTGTGCTTGCAATTTGTTGTTTTTTTGGCAAAGATACTTTTGTTGACTGCTAAGCTCCAGGTCATGTGATCTTGATGAGTTGTTTGGATGTCTCTTGCAGAACTTTACTGTGCAGAAAATATGATATATTGACATAATATGAATAAAAGGGGTTAAACATCAGAATGGGTTAATGAAGACAGGCATCAACCAAATAGTTTGTTATGTGAACATTTTGCCGGACAGCAAGGCTACCGCTTACTCTTATATTGAATTCCAACTACCCCCCCCCCCCACTTTTGAAAATCATGGCCATCCCAATTTTGCTAAAAATGGCATATATGGGTGGGAAAGTAGGATATGGTTAAAAGCAAAATGGTGATAACATCACATGTTAGAAAGGGCTTTTCTCGACCTAAAACTGGTGTGTTCAATAGCTGGAGAAGGGCGTTTACCTAAGCAAAAAGGGTGTGGCTAAAAAAAAATTTGTGGGACCCCCATAGTTTTTTACCCCACCACCCAGCTCCGGCTGGCGCCGCCCCTGCCAACTACCAAAAGAGTTCTTTTAAGTGTACAGCACTGTGTACATAGGGACTGTTATCAGTCCAATTCGAATGAAAATCCATTGTCCCTTGCCAGGCCCCTCTGTACTGCACTACTGACAATGGGGAACCCCACAAGAAAATCCTTATCAACATTCACAGACAAAACTGGGATCGAATACAGGTCCTTATGTGTTACTCAATGAACCACTGTGGCTTCATGTAATAAAGAACGTAATTATAGTTATCTAACAGCCTTTGCAGAGTAATTCAAAACTGTACACTATAAAGGGGTAAGCTGACATAAGTGACAACAAAGACGGCCTTTTTGTCCAATAATCAGCACAACATTATAAAAACTCAGCAAAAAAATATAGTCTTACAAATTTCTATCAAATTTGACCCCACACAACATAACCAGATACCAAACAAGCCCCATACACTATTAGCCATAATTGTGAGCAAAGCCTTAGGGACATCATGACTTTCTCTATTCTAATACTTTGTCCTCTTCCCATTCGTTTCAATAATTATACACAGCCATAATATTTGCTTTACCTTTATTTAATCTAAAAAAACAAGTGATTTCTCACTTTAATGTATTTCATTTCGGTGTATTTTGTTCTTTTTTCATTATATTTTGTTCCATTTCAATACACTTTATTCAATTCCATTTCGCTTGTTTCTATTTTTTGTATATCAAAGGGACCCAACAACCACCATGGTCCCTGAGGTGTATCAGATTATATAGTATTACCAAAAATGTTCACCAATATCTGATAATATGTCATGATGGTCTGTCAATGCGAAACTGATTTTCTTCAAATTGCAATATGATTTTATAAAAGCAGATTTGGTTTTTGTCATCTAATGTCACTAAGACCTCAGTGTTTCCTCAGATAATGCACAGTCGCAAAGTGAATTCTTGTCTTATTATTCACAGGAGAGAAACAATGACTGATATCAAATTACTTGTTTCACCATGTCGTGTCATGTGAATTTCTGATGGTTTAAAGCAGACTCTTGGTATATATATATATGTACCCCATTACTTAGACATTACATTGTTTTAAGGATGTACGAATATTCAAGTGGTACTTAAAGTAGCTAACTCAATATCATCCAAAATCTTCAACATTGAAAACACGATTTATGTTTCAAATTAAAATCAACATTGATGTTGTGATCTTTTGAAAAGCCTTACCGGTAACTAAATTTCACTCTTCTACATAAATAAAAAAACCTGTCAAGTTGCATTTAATTAGTTTCTAACCATTAAAAATGCAATAAAAATTAACACCAAACAGTAAACACCACATTCAGGAATATTAATGTGCAAAAAGGCCAAGAGCCCTGGGTTTAAAATTTATCACACTAAACCATGTATTGACCGTTCTCCAGCTGATTGACAGCCCTAGATTATAATAAAGACTAGTTTATACGAAACCTTACAGAAAGTAAGACCAAGAAATCTAATTCAGATGCTCAACAAATGTTTTAAGACCCTTGTAAGAGGAACAGGAAAATACTACGAGTATTCTATTCTTGCCTATAAGCTCTGAGATTCAGAGAATGGCTAAAAGATCCTGTTCTTGACAGCGTAGCCAATAATGTAGCAAACTGAAAAAGAAAATAATGAGCGTAACATTCTAAAGTTGTTGTAACAACCAACAACCTAAATATTATTGTAATTCTAAATCGTTAACACTAGATATTTTTTTAGAGATTTATCATTTGATTGATGTAAAGAGAAAGTCATGTGCAATGGCTATCTAAAGACTATAACAAGGGAGTACATAGCTAACGTCAGTGTTGCATCTGTGCCGTGTAATCACTTGGGAAATCGTCTTTTGAGATTGAACATTCAGGTAAATCCATCTTTATTAGAGCCGATTTTTGGCTGTGCATAGGGCACCCAACAAGGGAGTGTGGCTAATGTCAGTGCTGCGTCTCTGCTGTGTAATCACTTGGGAAATTGTCTTTTGAGATTGAACATTCAGGTAAATCCAACTTGATTAGAGCCCATTTTTGGCTGCATTGGGCACCCAACAAGGGAGTGTGACTAATGTCAGTGCTGCGTCTCGGCCGTGTTATCACTTGGGAAATCGTCTTTTGAGATTGAACATTCAAGTAAATCCAACTTATATTAGAGCCAATTTTTGGCTGCCTTTGCCACCCAACAATAAATAACTACATTGCACGTATTTTGAAAGTAAAAAGTCTGACTTCTAACTATAGTAAATATGGTTGGCCTTTAAAATAAATTGCCTTCATGAAAAATAGAATTGTGCAAGGCAAAATCTCAACTACATACATACAATCATGTAATACACAAAAATACAGAAATAAAATGGCTTTGGAATGGCAAAATTAACCAGACAGATAAGAAAAGGAACATAACACTGTAATTAACTTTTCAGAGTTTTACAAATAGACTTTGTTGGTGTTGAGTCCTAGAAGAATGAACAATTCAAACTAAAATCAATACAAATGATGCATGCTGTTAATGTTGAGCTCTCTGTTGACATGCTTAATGAGAATCATCAAACAACATATAATTCTACAATTGCATCCAATACTTTGGCAGGTTCAAACCTGACCTTTTTAAACAAGACATACTACATGTTAATCTCAATAAACATTTCCCTGGAGGTAGGTTTAATAATTCAAACTAAGTGGTGCTTTCATATGTCAACATCAGCCAGTAATTTACGGTATATGTGGAACTGCTGTTCCTCCGTCTGTTTGACTCATTGTGAAATTATTCTATTAGAAAGCCGAACACTCCACAAATCTTGACCCCTATAGAAGTTAATCCATATTCTATCTAATCAATGTGATTTAAAATCAATTCTATTCTAATTTACAATCAAATTTAAAGGAGCTAAATCATTAATATTTGGGACCTAGAAATAAACTGATTTACATTCAATCATTTTCCATTTCAAATCAGGTATGTTCGGCGAAATACGCGATAGGTCTCAATAGAGTGGCAATCTCTAGCGTCTGGTTATTCCAGTCTACATCGAAAGTATTTATTTTGCATGTTCTCGTCACCATTTGTTACAAATGGTGATGATAAAGTGCATTATGGTACACAATTCGTGAACCAATAGTAAAATGTTTATTTTGTCTTAAATATTAGATATCAGAAGCCTATCTTCTTCCGATAAGACCACAACATCAATGTTGATTTAAATTGACAAATATAATTTGTGTTTTCAATGTTGGAGACTTTGGATGATATTTAACAGTTTGAAAGAAAGATAGGTTGCCAGGCAACAAAACATACTCCCGCAGCAGCTAAATCGTCCGGGGAGATAACAAGAGTTGTCGTATATTTTCATTTTTTCCGGAAAAGAAACATTTATAATACACTAAAATCTGATTAAGAGTAACAACTCATTCAGTAATTATCCGAAAATCATTTGAATTTGTTTGGCTTTAATAAAGTTCTCCTCCATGCTAACAGTATACGAAAAATTTAATATCCTGGATTTAGCTGTTATCAAAATTCATCTAAACTCAATATACTTGTCCGTCTCAAAACCTTTAACTCTGTGTACTAATCTTAAGTCAATTGGAAGATAACTTTAGCCTATAAAATTTTCAAAGAGATCAAGGGCCATAACTTTGGCAGTAGTTATCGGAAATTGTTAAAAATCAATCTCATGACCTTAAACACTGTGTATAACTCTAAAGTCAATCTGCAGCGTCCACAAGATAATTCAAAGTGATCAAGGGCCATAACTCTGGCAGTAATTATCTGATAACGTTGAAAATCAATTCGCTTCTACGTCTAATGACCTTAAACACTAAGTATCGGTTAATAAATTTAGCTTTTGGAGCGTCCACAAGACTTTTTGAAGTGATCAAGGGCCATAACTCTGGCAATAATTATCTGGGTCTCTGAAAAATAGGTTATGTTTCCAAAATCGGAAGACATAGCCTATTTTCGCCCAAGAAAACATCAAAAGTCTATCGGAAAGATGCCATGCATCTGAGTCAGGACTGCAATTTCTCCTTTAATTTGTGTTTTAAATTTTATATAAAAACACTGGAATTAAGAAGAGTGATGAGAGATAATGACTCAGGCCTCAGCGACATTTGATCAATCACTTTTCTCTTTAATATCTGAGTGTACATCTCTCTTTCCAGCTAACCAATACAATTTACTGAATGTATTAGAAGCCAAGGATATGCTGTCATTCTAAGAGAAACTATTGCCACATATTCCTAACAAGCAGTGAGCAAGTATGTGTGCCATTTAAACTAAACTTATTAGCATTTTGAAAGTTTCAGTTCGATATTTATGTGTTTTATGTGTGGGTGATATATCCAATACTTAACTTATAGGAAATATATTATTCAGAAATACAAGGTAGGTAAAATGAAATAAATTGAAATGGAGTTTAACGTTCTACTGTTTGTCTACAACTGTGCTAATGAAGAAAATGTCGATATGGCCTAGATGTCAAATTCCAACTCTCAGGAGTTCTTTTACCTGCACACTAATGAGTACACAGGACCCTGGTTTATCTTCGTCCTAAACGACCGAACTCCTTGTTAGACCATTTAATCATTAAAAAATTGATTCATTTACTCCTAACGATACATAGGATATATATTATTATAATAATAATAATTGCGTCATTTTACAAGGGTAGCAAATTAGGCCTGAGGCCTTTTCCCAATTTGGCCCTTGGCACAGATCGTGCAAATGATTTCGATCATTACTGCAGGAAGAAACCGAAGAACTCGGGGGAAATCTGCCTGATCAGACGGGAGACCGAATATCCCTCTCACTTACAACGATAAAGATCTTGCTTTGAGCTGGGATTGAACCCTCATTGCATTGGTGAGAAGCCGCCACGGCTATCCGACCAGCTTCAGCAATGTAAGGTGGGAGTTTGTCCATTAATTCATTAAAATCAATTAGTGCAAGTTCCTTTTTCTGGCTTTAAATTTTATATAATAAATAAGTAATATATTTAGACATTTATTCACAATCAAGACTATTTACATATATCTGTTCAAAATTTCAAGTACTATAGCTGCTCTAAGAATAAAGGAATTTGAATGAAATTGTCTAATTTATGAACTATTATATAACAGGAATGATCTAAATAAAATAAAACCAAGTACAAACAATCCAAACCATTAGACAAAATTTTAAAAGACCTAAAAAAATCGGTATAGGCAAAATAGTGTAATCAGGCAAAATAGTGTAATCAGCATATGGACTGTTGTTCAATGTGTACAAAATACACGACAAACACTGGTAGCATGTGTCTGGAAGAGTAAGCTTACCCTGCCTGACGCCATACCCGCAATAGCTGCATCCAAACTATTTGACGAAATCGCGGTAAAGTATTGAGATTGGCCAATGGACTGTCAATGACAGTCTACGATGTTAGTATTCCCAAAAAAAACAGTATAGGCAAAATAGTGTAATCAGATAAAATAGTGTAATCAGCAAATGGACTGTTCACCGTGTACAAAATACACGACAAACAGTGGTAATAGGTGTCCGGAAGAGTAAGCTTACCCTGCCTGGCGCCACACCCGCCATAGCTGCATCCAAACTATTAGGCGAAATCTCAGTAAAATAGCGTAATTAACCAATGAACTATCGGTATGCAAAATGCAGCTGATGAACTGTTAACGATGTAGTCGACAGACATTATCAGGGAGATAGTATACACGTCAATTAAATAGGTCTAGAATTATAGTCGAAAGAGACATGTCATATTTACCAATTAAGTCAATATGACAGCCATAAACCTTTTTAAAGGTTTCAATAAGTTTAGTTCATAAGTATCCCTGTAGTTGAAGCTTAGATGACAAATACCCTGATCAAATGAACAAGCTCTCGCGTAACGATTTAGCTGAGACACAAACACTCCATAAGATGGTGATATTGGAATTGTTACTACCATACTAATGAATGGAAAGTTAACAATCGGAAAGTCAAAATCATCATGTTTATCGTACAATTTATCACTAAGTTTATGGCAATTGTCAAAATTGAGACGCAGATCCAAGTAGGAAGCGTAATTGTCACTGTCAGTAGTGTTTATAATTTTGAGCTCATATGAATTCTACATAATCATTAAAATTTGGATTATTCAGTGATAGCACATTATCGATATATCGATAAGTGAAATTAAAATGTCTGACTAATTGTTTATTTGATTTTAAGAGTGCCTGCATGTAATCAGCTTCCTAGGAATAGAGAAACAAATCAGCAAGCAAAGGTGCACAGTTGGTACCCACTGGGATACCTACCACTTGCTGATAAATTTCCCCTCCAAATCCAACAAAGATATTATCAATTAAATAATCCAACTTCTGAATTATCTTGATGGCGGTAAATTTATTTTTGGAATCACTATGGTTCTTAACAAAATATGAGGGAAAAAAAAAAAGAAAAAAAGAAAAGAATTTTAGTGTACAAAGTAGAAAAGTCTATCATTTGTATACACTGTAAACCAGGTATCATTTAATCTTGTGTATCTAGCACTAATTTCTTTCACATATGTTTAATATCAAATCTTTGTTTAAAAATTTGTAAAAAACTGTTTAAAGTCGCCATAAATCGTTTAATTTGTCCAGTTTAAAGCTGACTGATTAATTTTGATAATGAGTGTCCAATTTGGGTTATAAACATGCATTTCAAAATCGGATTAAAATTGTGACCTCTACCTACAGGGTCCACAAACTTGATATACCATATTTTTACACTATTTGTGTACAAGGGCCGACCATTTTGTCCAGCAGTTTTATAAAAAGGCGATTTTTCATACAATCAAGGGCCATACTTCAGGAAGTTACAAACCGATATGCGCGAATACCAAAAGTTATCAAGATCTTTGGGATATGAACTGGCATTCCAAGTTTCAGCAAAATCGATTAAAATTGTGACCTCTACCTATACCATATTTTTTACACTATTCAGGTACAAGGGGCAGCCATTTTGTCCGTCAGTTTTGATCCGATTTTATGAATAAGGGTGTCACAGTGATATACTAAGGGGCCATAATTCATGAAGTTACAAACCGATATGCGTGAATATCGAAAGGAACCAAGATCTTTAGGTTATAACCATGCATTTTAAGTTTCATAAAAATCAGATCAAATTATGACATCTAGAGTGTCCACAAGCTAAAATCGTGATCGTTGCATCAATCAGGGGCCATAATCCATTAATTTATGGTCCGATACATGCCAATATCGAAAGGAACCAAGAACTTTCTGAGATAGACCTATAATTCAAGTTTTGTCAAAAGCAGATAAAAATTATAATCTGTAGAGTGTCCACAAACAAAATGTGGACGAGCAGACATGGTCTTTTTGTGATTTTAACAAATGAGAACAGTTTCCTTTTAAAGTTGGGGTATTCCAATGGAAGAATGGACATTAAAATTACCTATTTGCTGTCAAAAAGTTCGGAAAATTGGTCAGATATACTTGAAACTGATAAATAAAGAAGTAGAAGCTCTGATTAGAATTCAAATATCCATTCTCTTTAAATGCCAGAGGAGAAAAGTATTGTACATTATTATTATAATTGGCATTTTCATAAAAATATATGAACATTGAATGATGTAATACCAACTATATTCACATTAATTTATAAATTAGTGGATGTTAATGAAGAAAAATTGTCAATTTTTTAAAAACAAAATTGCATAATTGATAACCGAGCACAAACTGCTACATTGAAGAACATATTGATAAACATTTTCTTGAACTTGTTTGAAAATATGTCCTACAGAGATCAACAAATCTTCTATACAGAGACCCCAAAATACAGGATGAAATATAGCTTCCAAAGATGAAAGAGAGAATAATAATATGACAGATTATAAATAAACTGTTGAATTTCTTCATTCCACTTTCCTTGATTGAACAAATCTGAACATCAAAGTCTGATTTACAAGATAAAAAAAGGAAAAAGAAATTTATTTATTCTTTTGTATACATGCTTGGCACTTTAAAGGGACAATAATACTCTTGCTGGCTTGACAGGTCCAGAATTTTTTTTTAGCCTTATTCTAACTACTAGATGTTTAAGTGTCCTACCTGTTGTGTAAATTATCCATTACAACCTATCTTACCTGTCCAGAGGGTTCGAAAATATGTTTAAATCCAAGTTGCATTTGAAAGTGCTTACGTAAGGCTTTTCAAACCATGTTACGGCATGTAGTTGATTTATTCTAATAATCAAAACTAGGTGGGTTAGGATGAAATTTGTGTCATTTATTAATTGTAGTATTGTAAAATAGTACAATTTGTTGACCAGAATAAAGATTGGGACAAATTATTTAGTTCCAACAAGAGTTTTATTGGGGCTTTAACATTTGAGACAGCAATTTTAGTTACACAGAAAAATGAAATAAATTTTTCAAATCATTTGAATATTCAATCTGATTAAAGCACGGATCCTTTTTTGCTTCGTTTTTATAGTTCAAAATTTTGTTTTACTTGTCTTACTAGATTCGGGAAGAGTTGTTATTATTGATGTGTCCTGAATGATGTGAGGGATTAGCCAATAAAACATTCTGTGACAGCGACTTCTTGGCATTTTAATGCACGGAAGTGTGGACAAATGTCTGACGTCATAGGGTCAAAAGTCTTTCATTTGACCTCTGACATGATCCCCCACTACCACTTGTCTGATCTTCGTGTAGTGTGGACCATCGAAAGTATAAAAAAAATGAAATGAAATATAGATCTGTATTTTAATGAGATTGTTGAAGATTCTGGGGTCTATGTTTTACAAGAGAGAAAATGTACAGCACACAATCTATGTACATAAGGTCACAAACGTACAGCACACAAAAAACATTAAAATCAACAATATCAGCATGGTATTCCAGAAAATCAATAATATCATTTTAAGAAAAAACTTCTATCTAAAAAAGTCAATCTTGAAGAACACACTAGTGTTGGAAGAAATTGCGTTCCATATTTTTTTTCAGTTCTTAAAATATTCTCCTTTCTCATTCTGACTTTCTATGTAAGAGGAATGCAAGTTTCTTGTTGACTTTGACATACATGGCTGCTGGGAACATAAACGTCAAAAAAAGACCATCAACAATATCTGAATGTGTGGATCTTTTTTTCCCCACTTGGCAATGGTCGTAGTCTTGAAAATATTGAACGCCATTCTGTGTATTTTTAGTATGATTATAACATAGAATGATTAAAGTCTCATCAGACATATAATTGGATCCACTTTATAATGTATTTAGAATGTTGACTGTAATGTAATGTATATTTTACATGCTGCCCGAAAAGGGTGTTTTATGTAATAAAATCTATCTATCTATCAGTCAGACAAATATGAATTATTCATACCGGTAACAATAAAAATATTATACAATACATTATCTTATACGGTTACAAAAACATTAAAATTCACTTGGATATTTATTCACATGGCAATATTATTTGTCTTTCTTCCATCCAGAAACATTTTTTTCTATTTTTGGTCTTTTAAACTGAAAGTGATTATTATGTATCACACATCCTCAGTCTCTAAATGTTATTTTGTCTTAAAATGTCCAACTCAAACTGTCTTCGATCTAGAACAATAACAATATAAATATCTTTGAAATTGATAAACATCTGCATGAAAGTAATGATGGGGCTAACCCTGGCAGTTGTAAAAGACAAATAGGTGGCAGGGAAAAATTCACATTCTTTGAAGACCCAAAAGATGCCCACATGGCAGCTAGGTCAAAAAGATAGCCAGTTGCTTATCTAACAGGAAAACTTGGATTTTTACCAAATCTTATAAGGATCTTCAAGAAATCTGAACTTTAATTGGTTCACAGCAGGGCTTCCACTTCAAAATTTTCACAACCGGTCATTTTTCCCGTGGAGAAAGTGATGGTATTTTTAGCACAAAATAAGAAGCCATAAAACAACATGATA
Organism: Patella pellucida; assembly: GCA_917208275.1. Taxonomy (NCBI): domain Eukaryota; kingdom Metazoa; phylum Mollusca; class Gastropoda; family Patellidae; genus Patella; species Patella pellucida. The sequence goes on from OU795039.1 coordinate 58,466,911, forward strand.
TTGAAATGCCGTTCGGATTTAATTGGGTCAAGCACAGTCACAAAGAAAATTAATCTCACGTCGGCATTTATACCCACCCACCCCCTCAATAAAGGAACACATGTAACCAATTATCATTTATAGATTTATATAATATAAAAATATAACAACAAGAAACATTCGCAAGTACACTATTTTCTTACTTTTTTGACAACATCACCCGTATATACTCGTATCTCAAATGGAACTGTTGTGGTATAACATCTTTAAATAGTCGATATTCGTGTTCATGTGACGTTTTATGGTCACTGGAGACAGTGTGCTCTACCAGAGCCGACTTTCGAAAATTTTGGGAACAATCACAAAACCATTCTCGGCGTTATATTTCTAACAACGATCTTTTAATTAACCTGTTCGTTTACGGGACAAGTTAAGACTGTTGACTATTTCTCCATACACGGCGAAAAGTAGTTCCGAGTGATTAATGCATTTAAATTATTAAAAGTCATTCAATGTACAATAATTAACATACTTTTTAAACTAATTAATATATTATTAACTCGTATTATTATTTGGGGAGCTCAAAGAAGATCGTTCTTGTATTTGCACTCGATAACATGTAAAGATTGATTCACAGTGTATCAAAATGGCGGCCAGCGTAAATAGTTCATTGTGTCAAGTAAAGTAACGGCAATCAGTTGTTACATAAAAGAAAACAAAAGGATTAAAAAAAACAACCGACAATACATTTTTGTGTAGGAATATTAAATATTAACCACGGGAATGTTTGTGACAAGATTTTAAGACAGAATTTGTCTTCCACGTGGGCCGATGTTGAAAAAAGGCGGTTGGATTCATTTGACGACAATTGTTATTCTGAGAGGTTTGGAATTTCAACATTTTGAAATGATATAAAGCATGCAAACGTTTCTGCTTTATATATCATTCGCATGCTTAACACTAGTTATCAAGTGAAGACATCAAAGTAAAGTTTTTAATCTGTTTGACGTTGACATAGTTAATATGGCTGCACGAGCAATGAAAGTCGGCGAAAATGCTGTAACAACAACTCGGTTTTAAGAATGGTCACCAGTACTGATTAAAAAAAAAACCTCAGTTAATTAACGTGATTAAATGTCAAGCTTTTAATCTGTTTGATATTGATCGTCCGTTGATTGTGAGTACAGCAATATACACAAGGATAATTGATTGGCAGTGGTGTCAATTCGAGGACTACTGAACACTGTTAATTTGATTATACCCGACAGTTTACATCACGCGCGCACAGAGATTCTTCGTATCCCGGGATTTTATGATTTAGCACAAAATATGCTATTTTTCCGGCATGCAAAATGACCTACGGGTCTGCTCGGGTGTAGGTCATTTTCCAGAGCCGTAGGTCCCGACCGGCATATACGGCCGAAATGGAAGCCTTGGTTCACAGGCATATAATTATATATCTCTGGAAGATACAGTTCTAGAATGGTAGGATGGTGTATGTATTACACAAAAAACTGTTGCGCTCCTTGAAACTTCAAGTTGTAGCTGCATATGTTGGGAGCTCTTTCAAAGAGTTGTAAAGGGAGGTAATCAGGCTTACCTGTATCCTAGAGACCGGGATAGTAATTCTGTCGCGCTATGAGCACGCTTTGTGGATTTTGCGCTATATAAATGGACATATTATTATTATTAGAATGCTAAACAAAAAACAGATTGTGTCTTCTTCACCGCCAATGCTTCACACAGAATTTGAAAATCAGAAGGTTCATCCTGTCACAGTCTTTATTTTTGTCAGTAAAGAAAAACAACCTCTTATGTTTCAGGGACATACTAAGGGTTCTTTTTCTTAGCAGCCACTCCGCTCACGCAAGCAGTGACAATCTCAGCCTACTATACTAAGTTTTAGTTACCTGCTAGTTACCAGAAAAGAGTACTAAACAGAAATAGATTGAATAATAGTATGGAATAAACATTATAACAAGATAATTTTATGGACATTGTGGTTTGTTTGTCCCATCTGACTCAGGATTCTTTCTTTTCCTTGCCACACCATCCTTAACCACTAACCAGAAGACACCATGATGGAATAAAACACAGGCCCTACAGGTTAGCGAGCCTAATTGAGACATCACAGCTTCTGTGTTTGCAGTGACTCTGCGACAGTTTAATGTGGAGCACTATAGGGACAAACACAGACAGTGACAACTGTGATAACTATAATTGACATGCCACCATTACAACAAATCAGTAGACTCGTCTCCCGAGAACTCATATTGAACAAAGGGACCGGTAACCTACAGGGACTTGTAACATACAAATAACTATAATTAACCTCTGTGTATGTGTGAGAGAACAGCAAGCTTTTCTGTTGGGGCAAGGTCAATGAACAAGTAGTTAATCCAATATTCATGTATGCTAGAACAAAATGTTTCATAACAAAAGGGTGCAACTCAAAATATTGACAACAGAATTAATTGAAAATCAAGATGATTCTTCCTCTTATCTATCCATAGAAACGATAACCGTTTTTCAAAAAAATTCAATCAAAATTGTACAATGTATGATTACCTTAAAATATGGATGAATTACAAGGATTGAGAGATTTTAGCATTGCCTAAAAAATACCCTCTGACTTGATGTAAGAAAACATTGTCAAACTTAATGAAATAGTCAATATAGAAAGCAATCTTTTATTCCCAACTATCAATAGAAGTAGACCTGTCTTTTAAATGTAATTACATTTGTATTCTATAAGTATACATAGTAAGATTAAGTGGTCAGGTCTCTGTGAAGGAATCCATTAGCCAGTGCTTGAATCTATGGAATCACCAGACATCATCTTAATATATAGTAGTAGAAGAATAACTAACTTCACACAGAAATATATAAACTGACACTATGTTAAAACCTGGGAAATCTGTATATTTTGGTTTTACAATTGTCTTATCCCAATAAAGTTTCAAACATTAATGAACTTTATGTGATCCAATTTCAAAAACAATGTATGTCCAAGTCCAATGCCAAAGTAATACAAACTTTTGATTTTGTAAGATTTGGAATCTTTATAGTATTATTGGACCTACTACTGTCCAATCTACAAAATAATTGAATGGGGGCCATCCATAAAGTACATACGCTCAAAATTCAGACCCCCTGTACGCTCCTGTACGTACGTTTTGCCAATGAATTTACGCACCTGTACGTTTTTGGCATGACCCCCCCTCCCACCCCTTCAAGCGTAGGTACTTTATGGATGGCCCCATGATTAAATTCTTTTTAAGGTCAGACTCAGCAGTCAAGACAATCTGTTATTTAAACCTAGCTACTTGTCAAATTCCAATCTCTAATCTCCTGGTTATATATGTTCAAATTTGGCAATCATACATTTGACTATGTAAGAACCAAGAACCAGACAATACGATTGCTAGTATCTTTGACTTTGTGAGGAAGTAATCTGTAGATGTCAGGAACTCTTACACAGAGTATGTGGATGTTATAAGTCATTACATTGTCTACCATTTGAATTAGACACAGAAATATAATATTAGTAAGACATAATTCAAACTAAAATTAGTAAACAAGCGGCTTCTACCTAATCTTTTGAAATAAACATTAAATTGTACAGAGCTTGTCCCATCATTAATCGAAATGTAGGCCCTATGGGTAATATTCCCAAATAGAAATCCATGGTATTCGAAAAACCTTTGTCAAAATTGATATCATTCAAATAATACCAGTATAATTCATTTGCGGCCAAGACGAAGCTTGAATTAAACAATTAAATCAATATAGAAAAGAAACAGTGGTTCTATCCTGGCATGCTTTACAGAGTTATGTCCCTTCCACAATGATGTTTTTATGTAAAATCTAATGTAGTGGTGTACAAATGTTTAGTAGGTCTACCGTACATTCCCATTATTCAAAACTTGATCTCCTGTGACTAAAGTTAATTACTGGTACCTGATAAACATCAGCCCATACCTTTAACATACCTATGAAAATATTATTTCATGATTTGCACATGAAGAATAATTGTAATGAAATGAAATGAAGTGGGGTTTAATGTCCTACTATTCTGCTCCGAATTTGGCTGATGAAATTTCCCCCCGGACAGCGGCACTACAGCCTACTGTAATATTGAATTCAAACTGTCAAGGGATCTTTTACGTGCACGCCAATGTGTACATGAGACCTCAGTTTTCCATCCCATCCAAACAACCAGACAGCTGTTCTTGTTAGGCACTCTGTCGTGCACCACTGACAAGGGGGAACCACAAAGGAAAATCTGGATGAACTTTCTCTGTTAAGAACGCGTCCGCGAGAGGACCATGCAAAAATTGAAAAAAATGATAACCCGCGGGGTCGGGGATTTTCAATCATACTTGGTCTATGGGGACCCCTAGGCCACAAAAGTCACGCGATGCAGTGAAAAAAAAATTAAATGACAACTTCCGGTATAGCTGGAAATTGTTGTTTTGGGTCAAAATTTGCCATATTTCGACCATTTTTTTGCCCAAATTTCAAAACGCTCCTTCTCAAAATTTTGTGATCGTAAAATTTTGATATTGGTCAGGTATGATAGGCCAAGTGGTCGACTTAAAATCCTACAGTCGTTTGGGAATAAATTGATCGTGTGGAATTTTCTGTGAGTTATCTTAAAGTGGTCATTTTACGTATGTTAAAAACTGTGTCATCCTAAAACGCATGTAGCGGCTTCTTGGCGGGTCTGACCTCGAACTGCTGGGTGTGGTTATGAAGGGCATTCGTTGAAGTATATGTCAGAAGAAAAAAATTGACCGGAACTAAACCCACTAGTGTGCTACAATATTTTGAAAATATGTAAAAAGCAGTATTTTCCATGCGATTTTTCTTTTACTGATGATCGACGACTATCTTAAAGAGTAACAATGACCATCGATTATCAACATTAGTACTATATTTATTGTTATTTGAGCGTTCCTCGTACCAAATATGTCATTTTGGTAAAAATCATAAAGTTTTTGTAACAAAATCGGACGTTCACGATCATTGTAGTGAAGGGGCGTAAAATTACTGTTGTACAATTCTGCAGAATCAGAAAACTATTATTCTCATTTGTATTCTGAAGTTACTAGCAGGTTAAAAATGTATGGGCTGCCATGGCAAGCTTTTATATCAGCACAATCTAACCAAAGCAGCGCCTTTTCACCAATGATCACAACCATTACTTAATACTCGTTATTTAAACATGCCTGTCAAATAGGGTACTTTGGTCAAAAATTATAACGTTTTCGTTCGCTGGATAGCTGTAGGGAAGGTCATAAGTCATGCATAATTTTGCAGTGCTCAGACCACGGTTAGTAAGATCATTAACCGTATAAAGATGGACAGGCAACGGTAAACCAAGCGAAGTGATTCTGGACATTGCAGGATTTCATACAGAGTAATTTCTCGAACTCCTCATTCGATTTTACTGTATTCTTATAGTTACACGGTAATTTTTCAAATAATAAGTATTTCTATCCGGCAGTGACAAATTTCTCCATTTTAGAACTTCGAAATTTCCAAATGCAGCAGTTGAAAAATTTAAAATGATCGATTTCAATATTTTCGTAGTTTTGCAAGCCTTTGTGTTCTGCTTAATAATCCAAATTCCCGCAAGTATGAAGGATTTTAAAATTATGAAAATAAAGTTCAGGTATAATAATGTCCGTAATGATGAACAATTGTACACAAGTAAAAATTAAAAGGGTGTTTTAGTAGGTTTGCTTTTAACGAAAACTTGACATGGTTTTTTTTTCGGGTTCACATGGGCGTATTCGCAGTCCGAAGTACACAAATCGATATTTTGGTATATTTACACCCAAATCACTAGTAGTATATTTATGTATAGTTTGAAAAAAAAGATTAGCAAGATTAATAGTAAATATTATGAATTGATATCGTGTTTTTTTTTATTTTAAACTTAATACTGGTGAGGTGGGGGGTTATTTTATTTTAGTCACGATTGTCAGGTCTGCTTTTTACAGCGGCACAGAATTCTAAAGGTTTTGTGGACATTGCCTGTCAATCTATACAGAGTCCATGGTAAGATCTGTACTTAGGGGCTGATCATCGTAAAGATTTATGGGCAGTCATGACTATCATAAACTTGATATATCTATTATCCACATTCTCAGGTAAGAAGAACCTCATGGAGAAGCATTTAATATCTGGTGGTGTCCTTGTTTAGGAGAACGTAATGCTTTCCATATTGAAATCCCTGAGGGGGAAGATGACATAGATCACAACAGGACTGGTTTTCATAGCACTCCAGACAATCAAGGATAATTCTGACTACACATGCCAAACTCCGGCATATACCTATATTTGAGCAGAAGTGTTCACTTACTTATATTATATCATATTCATATAAGACTTATTCTGTGTAAATATCCAATCTCACGGATTCTCTCTTTTCGCGTACGCGAATTATTGAAATAAAACTTATCATATGTTAGTCCCAAAATTGCCTAGCTTGTGTCGAGTGGACCTTAAACCTCGTTTCTCTCTCAAGTCAAAATCACTCTTATCCTAGATGACGACTGAATGGATAATATAAACTTTGTAAAGATGACCAAACATGTGCATCACCATATGTTCGTCCCCAAATGACCTAGTTTGTGTCCAGTGGACGTTAAACCCATTTTTTTCTCCCCCTCAATTCTCAATCATCCTTGCTAATGATTCAATGGAATATATTATGTTTGTAAAGATGTTCATACATTTTCTTCATCTGGGATATTGACAATTGGGACATTTTATCCCAATTTTTGGTGTTTTTAATTTTTTTCTGCTTTTTTTATTATGCCTGTTCCGGTCATTTTTATTTTTTATATTGTTAGTAGAAAGGTTGCCGGTTGTGGGTAACACTCAACTTTGGTCCTAGTCCCCGCCAAGAACGAACTACAGCCTCTCAAACTTTGGTTTTCATTAAATTAAATTTTAAGAGCGAGTTGCGTATCTGGCCAGTACCAAGATATCATTTGCAGTAGAAACTTAAAACTCGGTGTGTAGGAGGAGCCTGAGTAGTCCTACTAATGCCTAAAATTTCGTCTGTCCAAATCAATTATTTTACGAATAACAGATCATACAAATTTAGTTCCAAATTAGCCCATTTTGGAGTATTTTACTATTAAAAACATATTTTTCCAATTTGCCAGGCTGGTATCAACTGAATCAACCTAATATTTTGTGCAGATGTATCTGGGTACTAACCCATCTCACAGAAAAAATTTGGTCCAAATCCCTGACCCAAGGGTTATCACCCTCTGCATGGTGCTCTCGCAGACACGCTCTTAATGCAGGGATCTAACATTCAACCTAGGGAGCCAGTGTCCTACCCACTAACACTTCATCTTGTCATAAAAAGGTTCAGAAAATGTTGTAGCATTGTTTTCTGAAATCCAAAGCTATTACTATTAGGCCCTACTACCGCCACTAGGATTTGGACGTGGGCGTGGGGTATCAGAGTGCAAACCATGGAAAATCATAAATGTCTACACCTCAGCCTCTGTGTGGCTCTTTACACATGTACGGTAATTTCTCAATACTTTAATTTACCTTTCAGATCTCATTACTCTGAATAAAATGTGTAAATAAACATATTATTACATCTGGAAATACGGTTTCTCAAAAAAGCAGAGATTTTTTAAATTCAACACAAGATTAGATAGCAAGAAATAATAGATACAAATCAAATATAGTACAAAAGTCCTCAGACAAAGGGGTATACAGATGGCGGTAATCAATACAAATTGATGTGAACTATAGCTTGATATTACAATGAATACAGATGGCGGTAATCAATTCAAATTAATGTAAACTTTAGCTGGATATTACAATGAATTGGTCTATAAGATAAGATAAAATTTAGGCTTTAATTTTTTAAAAAAGATTTGCCTTTGACTGACTTAAGTTAACAAATATGTGTTGTGATTATGTTTAAAGGGACAAACTCGTGGAGACTTTGATTTCAGTTGATGGTTGAGGTATGCTATTCCCTCCAATTCTAAAATGTATGTGTGTGTATGGAGGGGGGGGGGGTGTAGGGGATACAGGGGATCTGCCTTATGCTACTAGTACTACTTGACTGTTCTTTTAAATAAAAAAGGGGTTTACTATCCCTTTTAGCTTTTTTTTTATAGGAAGTAGGATAACAAACACAATGTTATTTCTCATACAAGATGGCAAAAAAAGATATTTCTACCTGCCCAGTACCCAAGTAGAATAAAATACATAACCCATTTAAAAGCATCATTAAGCTAAAACAGATAGAATGTCAAGGATCTAGTTGGTGGGTGTGGCTGTCAAACAGATATTGATAAAAAAAACACACTGTGTGGACAGGAAACATTGATATGAGGAAAGCTGATTTTGTGTTTCAGTGCTTTTGATATTCACTAAAACAAAAATCAGTTAAATTTTGAATCTTGTTAATTATAATAGTAAGTGCAGGGGGACTGCACCACATATGATTTACACAAAAGACAAACATAGCGACAAGACACCATACTCAAAAAACAACAACAAACAAACAATTCAAAAAAAGCGAATGGATCCGGGGGCTAGCCGTAAGCGTCCACTGCGATGTACAGAATTTTCTTAATTTAATGAATATTTCGAATTACTGGTATCATCAATCCAGCTAGAATTTAAAGGGAGATAATCTTGCTACAAAAGGTAGCAAAAATATCCACTATCTTCAAAATAATCACATTATGTAACAGGGCCTCATTTGGATTAGGCAAGGGTCCTCGTGATTAGAAAAAATATAAATAAATATATTCAAATTCTGTGTTGAATTTAGTGGCTCTTTTTTTTAATGATTTTCCAGTTATGTGGCTCTTTTTTTAATGATTTTCCAGTTATGTCATTGCATGCTATAATCTTGAGAAAGAATTACTTGTGGTCAAATTATTGGCTTCCTTGCTCCACCCCACCCCCCCACTCCTCCTGGCTTTTGTAATAAAAAATCTAACCTAAAAATCAAACAGCCAAATTTAAACAATATTCACTGTTTGCCAACTGCAATATTTAAGAAACTAAATGAGGCATAATTCTGCTATTTTCCATCAGCAACTGTTGAAAGATCAATAGGTTTCTTTATCTGATTAAACAGTAATCATTTTAGTAAACAAGTGGTTGACAAAGTGTAAATAAAATAAAATGAGGTTTACTTTCCTATTGTTCTGCTCTGACTGGGCTGCAGCCTACTTTATATCTAATTCCGACTGCCAAGGGATCTATTTGGTGCATGCTAATGTGTACAGGGAAGCTCACTTTTCCATGCCATCCAATCGACTAGACAGTTGTCCTTGTCAAAGTGCAAATAAGATTTCATAAGGATATGTCATACGTATGGAGAAAATTATCATAAAACATTTAAGATCAATAGGATTCTTCCTTTGAATGAGCAAGCCAAACAATAGCAATTTCTAAAAGATCTTCATCACCTGGTCGGATAGCTCACCAATGCAACGAGGGTTCAATCCCAGCTCAGGGCATGAACTTTATCGTTGTAAGTGAGAGGGATATTCGGTCTCCCGTCCGATCAGACAGGTTTCCCCCGAGTTCTTCGGTTTCTTCCTGCAGTAATGATCGAAATCATTCGCACGATCTGTGCCAAGGGCCAAATTGGAAAAAGGCCTTAGGCCTAATTTGCTACCCTTGTAAAATGACGCGATTATTATTATTATTATTATTATTGTAGCTTGGGGTAGCAAGGAAGTTAACGATACACAGGGGTGATGAGAAAATCTCACCACAGCATAATATGGGCTTAAAAAGAGAATAAACAGCAATAATTTATTAAAAATAATATTTTTCAGATACTGGTAATCATCATGGCACGACGAAGTTGGAAATCCCCTGATTTGAAGTTTCTACCATTAATGTCACCATGTCAAGATAACATACTGAAGAGAAGATGTCATAAACAGATGTGGACAATGTGTATAGAAAGAATGGACTTATTAGGAATGTCTTTTGTTACAACTAGTAAGTTAGCAAATCTTACATTACCAGTACCTTACAGTCTGTGTCACCACAGGCCCGGGACTGTACAGCGCAGTGGACGCTTACGGCTAGCCCCCGGATCCATTCGCTTTTTTTGAATTGTTTGTTTGTTGTTGTTTTTTGAGTATGGTGTCTTGTCGCTATGTTTGTCTTTTGTGTAAATCATATGTGGTGCAGTCCCCCTGCACTTACTAATAGACATACCCTTTGCACACCTCTACCTAAGCAAGCAATGTCTACCACATACAAGATGGCTAAAATAGATATTTCTACCTGCCCGGAACCCAAGTGGAATAAAATACATAACTCAACTAAACATATCTGCCTACCAAGTGAACAAATGGGTTAAAATACATAATTCTACCTAACCAAGTGGGTTCAGATACAGTTAAATACAGTAACTCTACCCAATGTGTGAAGTACGGTAGCTATATTTACCATAACACCGACAAGAGGGCTTAAAAAAAATATTTCTACCTAAATAAGCGGGTTAAAATAAATAACACTACCTTAACACGTAGGTTAAAAAACATTACCTAAATAAGTGGGTTAAAATACAAAACTAAGCAGAAAATGTTCACGATGGCAGGGTCAAGGTTTTGAAGAACCTGGTAGTGAAACTACACAAAGTAACATCACTCTCCATCTTGTCCCAAAGCATCGACCAATGACATAGCTTAGCTCTGCTTGGCCTAGAGACATGTAGATTGATAATAATTATCAGACTTTTAGTATAAAAAAATATATAGATAAATAAATGTCATATTTGTTTATATTTTCATGGTCCAATCTGATTATTTCTTAATACTGCAAAATGCACCATACAACAATAAAAATGCAATTTGGCTAAACACTTCCCTTTAAGTACACTAAAATGTTAAGAACAGACCAAATTGTTATTGCTTGATTCTTTATAGCATACAGCCCTAGACCATGGGACGGATTTGGGTTCCATTAACCTCAAAAACAAAATAAACAACAAACCATATTGAATACAAAGAAGCAAATGAAAAAATGTATACCATCTCGAAAGACAGCCTTCTGCTGACTGAATGACATGACATAAAAAGGGTGTTAATCCAGATAAGATAATGCCAAAAGGTTAATAAACTATCGATTTTAGGAACTATTCAGAATTATTCAGCTATGTAATTGCACAAAATATAATATGTAATGCAAAACAGGTATGCTCAAGAAATCATACTATGAAAGTGTATTAAAATTTATAAAGGCATAAAATAGGAAACTACAGAAATTTAATATAAATATTAAATTAGTTCACTATCTAATATGAAGTCGGTTATTTTATACTTACAAATGATGATGTAGATGACATTCACATGAAATTATACTAATTTGAAGTTGTAATATCATAAATATATGTGCTGTATTAAATCAATATCAGTAGTTTAATTACACCATAAAAACACTGACGCTATCTATAACAACACTACTAACAGATTCTGTGGTGCATTAGATATGACTAAAGTGTTTAACAAGCTGCTGTTAGTTCATTGTCTTTTCCTGGTAATACAATAGAAATATCATGTTGCAGGAACATGTCTTCTTAAATGTGGATATTCCACCTTCTCACGGCAAGTCATTTTTATTTTATTTTTTTATAATGTTATCTAAATCTGAAATTTTACAACTTAGGAGAGGAGTGTAACATCACTGTTTTAAGTAAATCAAAGTTTATTTAACAGTGAATGACATCATCCCCTGTATAACCATGCTCCTGAAGCAACGACTGCAAGTTTTACAACATCGCCGTTGCTGGTTTACTTCACAATTCCCGAACTTATGGCTACGACTGCTACGATATCTGCAGACACGCGAACAGTAGCATTCAATCAGAGATTGTGAAATAGCGAGCCCCACGGAAAGCTTGACATTGGACGAACCTTAAACTTTGCAACTCCATTATCAGTTTATCACAGGTAGACATTTTAGCTTGAAAGCGCAAGACTTAGTATTTGCGATGACCACGAAACCTGATAGACTCACAAGCTGGGTTGTACCCAATCAAACTTAGTGCCGAAATATGCAGGGTATTACCGTCATTTACGTGAAGGGCTTGGTAAGATGAACATAGTCAAAGAGAGATCAAGCCTTCTATTGAAGATGCTGTATAACTGTCGTGGTGAGACTTTGTCCCAATGGCGCTGACCTATTTTGTATTGGATGAATATTAAAACCCCATTTCTCAGTCATTGTTCTTTTTATTCCTTGATTGTGTCTATATTCAGGACTTTTTTGTAGAAGCCATGCCAAACTTTAAATAAACAGCAGACAGACAAGGTGTGCTCATTAAAACTCAAACTATAAGAAAAACATCTAAATTAACTAAAAACATCTGAACATAACCAAGAAAAACATGCTAAGAACATTTACATAAATAATTTCCATTATTCAAATCCAAAACTTGAATCAATTAATTTATAATTAGTCATCCATTCATAAATCATTGAATCATAAAATTTCTGAAATGATCCAAATAAACAATGCTTTGTGATATTTTAAGTATGACAAAATGTAGAATCTTTTTGGACTGAATATACCCTAGCTGCAATATTGTAGCAGCGCATTGTGTTGTCCACATTATCAAGGTGACTTTTAGTCATGTGCATGTTTTAATTCTAGTTTTAATCCATTTTAAAAATTAAAGATGCTGGGTTTTATCAAATCATGAACGAAGGGCAGTGTTAGTGTTAGACTTTTTTGTAATCAAATGATTATAAAAATTGCGCAAAGGAAGTCCTTAGAACAATCTACTATTGTGGCTGGAAGTAAGACATAACACAGCAGTATTGGTAAAATTTCTAATACTGTCTATTCAGCAATAGAAATAGAAAGAAAATCAGAAATGGTGATTAACGTCTTAACTGACACTGACCAGGTGATTCCTGGACTAACATGGTAATTCAAAAATTCGCTGGTGCAGGCTAGGCAGGACTTGCGTGCGCAAAAACACAATAAATACTGACAGGAAACATTTTATCACTTAATAATGTAAATCATAAAACCAGAAAAGAGAAAATTCAGTCATTGATGTCATCCAAATCATATGTGAAATAGTTATAATATCAAGTCAGTCCTACATGCACATAGCTTGGAATTCCCCTCCCTCTTCTCTCCCTCCCCCTCCTCCCAGCAAGTCAGTGCTTAATTGAATTTAAAAACCTTGTGATTTTTTATTTAATATTTCTGGAACTCAGAAACAATTTTCTTATTCTCAGAGCTCGATTGGGCATGGAGGCTGAAATACCATGAATATCTTATCTATCTATCATATTCATGTATTTAAATCTCCATGGTCCTTTATATTCAACAGATTCATAAATATTGTCACCTTTAGATGTGAAATAACAAGTACACTTAAATCCTTTCATACCTTTACAGTTTTAACGTACAATTACATAGAAGTCATTGCCAAATCTATTCCCAAGATTCATGATTGACATTCCATTGATATTATCGTGAATGGTAATTCTATCAACTTTAAATGTACATGACAAATCGTTCATTCGTTTATGAACAGTCACTAAGCCATTAAGATATTGGATTGACTATATGTTTCTTTAGCGATTCTGTAGAATTTCAACGGTTGTTCATTTCACTCCCTTAGTGAGTTCTTTCACTGATGAAATCTGTAGGTAATAAACTTAATTGCAGTCATTATAAAGCAGTAAAAAACTTTATCTGATGTTGAGTGCTTTTGAATCCAATAAAATGCGAGACAACAACTATTTTGTTAAAAGCGGTTATGTATGAAAAAATTCTGCATTGAAGTTACAGTAGGCCTACCTATAATTCATTGATAGTAGAGTGAGAGAGAGAAATGGGGTTTAACTTCTACTTGACACAAACTAGGTCATATCAAGACAAACATATGGTTTTATTATATTTCAATAATTCGCTTGTGCGTAGGGGTCTTCAGCAGTGGGAGGAAACCGGAGGACCCACAAGATTGGCTAGGCGATCCTACTCCTTGTCAAGCACACCTGGGGATTCAGAACCACACCAGTTGTAAGATCTTTTGATATGTTTAAGATAAAATTGCAGATTATGAACTCTTCAAATGTGCTATGATAACAGTACTCTGCTTCATGCACAGATATTGCTACTTTTAAGTTTTAAAAAACTAAATGAGGCAAAAGTTTAGAATGGTCCAAGAATATGATATACATTATATCAATATTATTGAATTCCAAGCTATGCACAAATTAAGACTGGACACCAGGCCCCACATGGCAATGGTCATTGTGTCGCAGCCACCCATTTCAAATTTCACACACTACTTTTCATTGACAATTGACAGCCCATAGGGTGGGGAATCACGATACTTTTTCACACCTTCAAAACGGCTGCATATTCATATTGAGTACAGTAGGCCTAAGTTGCTGATTTTGCAAAAAGAGTTCGACTAGAAAAATAGAATAATGCAGATCAATCGGGATTTAGGACTTCATTTTGTCGCAGATTCAGCAATGACTACTTGCAAATAACTGCTGACCAACTTATCAGCAAATGAAATCACTGCAATTTTCAAATGGTCTATTTAGGAAATTGCAGGTAAAAGTACAGTTACACTAAACGGTTTCATTGAATATTACTATGCCAAAACTTTTTACTAATGACGCCTGGCTATGCCATTGAATGCCTGGTCCATGCGGCGATGGTTTAATGACAATGCAATACACTAGTACACCTATTTTCTGGATAATATAAGTATCTTTACATACGATTTGGCTAACCTTAATTTCAAACTCTCACTGGAGTTTTTAATTTTCTTATTTCTGGCATTTTCAATGACACTATAATGATAAATAGGTTTCATGACCATTAGTATTTCTTGTGTTATTCTTGGAGCCATCTATTGAAATGTTTTAATTATTGAATAGAACAAATCTAACAATTCTTTTATTATAATGATTAACGCCTCATCGATCAGATTTACTTTTTCATCACATTTTACCTAACTTGATTTCCATCCTTAACTGTTTTAGATTTCAAACAATAGAGCAGATATATCTCTTCATTATTTTTAGAAACATGACGATTTCAGAGAAGAATGGGATATATATCAAAGAGTCCAAAATGAATTACATTACGTACTTGCAAATTAAAGCATCCTGAATCTATCCAAAGATAGACCCAATGGACACATTCTTGAATCTAACATATTAACAATAATAATGAACACAAATTAATCATCTTCTGATATCATGAAATATCCATTTGCAGCAATGTTTAATAGCATTTAAGTTAGACATCTACTTTTATATACATGTGACTTGGGAATTTCAAGTTACAAATGAACTATTCACCAAAAAGATAAAACGACAGCATTCTTACAAATCATTTCATTTAATTCTCATTTATTTTTACAATTCAATTTCCACATCAAAAGAGCATTACATGTAAGAGTTAAAATATATAAGAGAATGACCATTAATTAGTCTGAAAATGACGAGGGCATTTTCTCTTTTTAGTCTTGGATAACCTACATCGGTAGATTAAAGATTCTGTACGCAGTGATCTATATTGAACCACTGCTTCCAAATGAGTAGCCTGTAGCCATCAAATGTAATATTCAATGTTAAAGATCCATGTGCCAATACTGACCAGTCTTCTGCTGTTTTCACGGTAAAGACTTCCTCTCATGTGCCCATCATTCCACAACTGATGAAAATTTCCGATACATAGCATAGGGCCATAGGGATCGTAACCTGCACAGTCAAGGTTACATGAGTCAAGCCAATGCTTTACTGATCTGTGAGCACTGATTTCCTCTTTACATGCTAGCAGTACATTACAAGGTCTTTAAAACATCCTGTTATTTCTATTAGGCTTTAACTACCTGTGGTCATATTGTGCTATTGCAACATTTTGGATGCTCTGACTCAGATACAGTGTTTGAATAAGTCCAACCACTGCCCGGACTGGTTGGCAACATCTTAAGGTTTATTATAGTTAACAGGTGACTTAAAGGTATATTGCAGCACCGTATAATGCATAAATTTTGCCATTGAGACCACTGTGATATATTGTGAACTTCCAATAACATAATGGCATTTGTATGTTTTTCATCTTTATCCAGCCATAGCTCATTCTTGCTAATGATTTTTCAATGTGAGCATATCTCAAACTCCAGTGGGTATAAAATACTAGTTATCTTATGACAACCTACCAATTTGATCAGTTTATTGTATGTCTTATTTAATAGACTGAACCTACAAATTAAAGCCACATGACTATTTCCTTAGCAATCACTGACACTTGCATTACAACAGTACAACAGAGGCTTGCCTGGTGCCAGTATTACAAAAAGATAGCAACCCAAACCACAAAAATATGGCCAAACAGCAGCTTTTTCTCATATAAAAGATAGCCATAGACAAAATTCAAGCATGTCGAATTAGACAAGAAAGGGCCATAAGTCTGTAACAAAATAGAAATTGGGTTAAAATTTAATTTAAATGTTGTATAGGCCTACTCATTCTTCAGTAAGGTTTCCAATGAGAGAGAGAGAAATGGAGTTTAACGTCCACTCGACACAAACTAGGTCATTTTGGGACTAACATATGGTTTTCAATTTTTATTTCAACAATTCGCTTGCGCGTAGGGGTCTTATTAAGCAGTGGGAGGAATCCGGAGTGTCCGGAGGAAACCCACGAGGTTGAGAGGCGCCCATAACTCCATGTTACATACGCTCACACTAGGGCTCAAAACCACAGCCGTAAGCCAAAGGTGACCGGCCAGAGGTAACCGGCCAGCTAGAGGTTGAAGTGCGGCACTCTAGACCACTACCCACCCCCCCCACCTCGGTTTCAAAAGATTCTTCAAACATTGTAGCCATGCCCATAACTACCGTCTGTGCTCAAATTCCATTCCAACCTTTGTCTTCTTTTGAAACTCATTATCCTATAGATTAAAAAATATTGGTCGGATAAGGAAGCTGATTAGACATATATCAGAACACCGATATGCAGAACACCTTGCACCTTTAAATTGTGGTATGATAAAAGTGAGAATTTCATGGGAATGTTTTGCGGAGGCGCAAATTCTGTTATATATTTTTCATCTATTAAAAAAATTAATCAGTTTTACTTTTATCACAGCTGACACTCCTTTTTTCAAAAAATTAGCTTTAAATATCAAACATTGTAATTGATAAATTTAGCTAAAAAGGAAAAAAAAATAGTTGATTCAACATGCCATTGGCAAAGAGAACAGACGAATTAATCATTGCTTGTCTTAACCATAAATACATTAGACCGAAAAATAAAACACTACATGATCATTCAAGACTTTTATAGGTTTCACATAGTATTTATTTGTACGAGATCTGAGACTTTAATGGTCCATCATAACATAATTCAGTTTCGAAAAAAGAATCAATGATAGATGGCATGTATTTATTAGCATATATCTCCAAGATCATAAATAAATAATATCTAGATTCCTCCCACCTGCAGGTAGTGAGGGGAAACTTGATAATTAGTTAAGTCTATTTACATAACAACTATTCTACAAATTACATAAAAGTATATAAACAATAACAAGCGGTTCTCAAACAATCTGCCGTGAAAAGATGAGCTCTTGATATCCAATATTTAAGACAAAATAAACATTTTACCATTGTTACACGAATTGTGTACCGTAATGCATTTCAGAGCCATTTGTTACAAGCAACGTGAAAAATGAGGGTAGACATAATTCCACAAGTCATACTATCGTAGTAGACTGGAATAATTAAGCGCTTAAGATTGCCATTCGATTGCATATTTTGATGAACATAACTGATTTGAAAATAGAATAAAACTGGAAATAATTGAATGTAAATCAGTTTATATACATTGACAATATATTTTACATTATCATGCATTGCAACCCATTTGTGTCTATTTTTAGGTGTATGGACTGAAATTCTTTACTATCTTTTTAGTCTGGAATATTTTTTTGCCTTTTAAAGACATATAAAAAGTGATAAGTCTGCCCATATCTGAATCAGGGATGTTGTTTCAAAATTTTGATTGTTGATCAGGAAATAGGTTCAATAAGCCAAAGCTTCCATTCTCCCATTCTCTTTAATAGACTTCGAACTACAAATATTTCATATCATATACAAATTTTCATGATTATCACAAAAAATTCATATAACGGTTTCCAGTTCATGACAATAATATTGCTCAATAATGTCTTTGTTTTTACACCAGAAAGTAAAGCCAAATTTGTGTGATGAGTCAGAATACTTCATAATATTTAAATCACGTTTATTTTCATTATAAAATGGTATTTAAAAATGACATCAATAGATTATCACTTGCCAAAATTCTTACAATTAAAATGATTATAGTACAGATTACATTATTGTGTGATGCCGACTGACATCAGCAACATTTCATTTCTGGGATTATATAAAATTATTGGGGATATCGGTAGGAAACTTACTGTTTCCGTTAAAATATAATTATTAGCTTGTATATTACAAGATTATCAAAATACCTGTTCTTACTAATTACTTGGATCGCAAACTAAATTACTGTTAAAGAATAGTTGACCAAGTTGATCAACGAGTAACAATCATTCATAACAAAACACAACACAAGGTATAATATATATACAGTCAGACCAGTGCCAATCAAGTGTCAGCGCTTTAACTTTATTTATGGCTTAAAGCTAACTGATTCAATTAATTATATTTTTCTATTAAAATTTGACCGATGGACTTTATATATTAATTTAACTTCTTTGTTTTGATTTGTTACAATATATTTTTATCTTTAATTTTTTCATTAATCTGATTTGTTGAAAAGATTGTCCTTTTATCTGAATGCAAATTAATTTCTTTAAAAGGCCCCTACAATAATCAGACCGGACAATGAATGGAATCACATGAGATCAGATGAAATGAGAGAAACACATTGGATCACATGACATGAGATCAGAGAATCACATGGGATCCCATGCCATGAGATAAGAGATAGGAGATCAGGCTGAAATGTTGATTAACCCTATTTTATATGATTTGTATATAATGCATCTTTAACTGTATCTAGTGTAATATTGAAACAGATTTGAAATTGGACTTATTAGCTCATCTATATGTATCACCTTGGTGCTTTTTAAAATGAAGGGGGTTGGGATGGCCTAGTGGTCTAGAGTGCCGCGCTTCGACCTCTAGCGGGCCACCTCTGACTTGCGGCTGTGGTTTCGAGCCCTGGTGTAAGCGTATGTGGCATGGAGATAGGGGCGCCTTTTCAACCTCTAGGTTTCCTACCACTGCTAAAGACCCCTAGGCGCAAGCGAATTATTGAAATAAAATTAAGCCATATGTTAGTCCCTAAATTTCCTAGTTGTGTTGAGTGTATGTTAAACCCCACTTCTCTCTCTCACTTTTTAAAACGAAGAATATTTACAGTACAACAATGAACACTTTCCATTGAAAATGGGGGGTTGGATAATAATAAATAAATAATAAATAATAATCGCTTCATTTTACAAGGGTAGCAAATTAGGCCTAAGGCCTTTTTCCAATTTGGCCCTTGGCACAGATCGTGCGAATGATTTCGATCATTACTGCAGGAAGAAACCGAAGAACTCGGGGGAAACCTGCCTGATCGGACGGGAGACCGAATATCCCTCTCACTTACAACGATAAAGTTGATGGCTGAATGGTTATCATGTGCGCGCTGTTTCATAAGGTCTGTAATTGAGTCAAATGATGTGGTTTTGATTCCCCGGTTGTACATGACAATGAGTAGAGCCGCCTGTCCCAGATTCCTCCCACTGATAAAGACCCCTACACGCAAGCGAATTATTGAAATAAAAATGAACCATATGTTAGTCCCAAAATTACCTAGTTTGTGTCTAGTGGCGTTGTTCGCTATTTCTCTCTCTCCCATTGAAAAGGAAGGATATTTATTTCTGTAGTTGTTACATCTATTTATATTTACAGTTCTTTAGATTTAATGAATTTGATAACCCTCTAAAAGTTCATATAAATTTAATCGGGACTAAATCTTATAAAATTGTAAAGCCATCATGCAAAAGTTATTTAATGTAAATCCATTTCGATTAAAAATGGTTCCAAGATATCCTGCCATGTGACATATAATTTATGTCTCATCCGGATCAGTCATTGAAAGCCCAATTATTTGTATCTTAACATTACCTACATAATATCAGCCTGCTACATGATTTGATTGGGCTTTTTGGAGGATGTAGGCTGTGGCATGGGCTATTTCCGAGTAGGATATAATAGATGTAGTTTCTCTTGGGAAGGCTTACTGAATTGAACATTGGTTGGGTCATAATCTGTTATAAAAATAATTTTGTTTTAGTGAGGTAAAAAAAAGTTCAGTTAAATGTCCGTTTATCCAATGATGAGTTTATTTGGTACTAAACAAAAAAACTGTTTGTGTTTGTTCTATAATGCAAACTAAGTCATAAAAAGTGCTATGGTGTAATTTTACCTCATTTGTTTATTTTCACAGGATTATTTGTGATGAAAGATTAAATGCCTGTGTTGTTATCCTTGGCAGCAATTCCAAAAATACTAGATTGTAATTTCCAGGAATCATTAATAATCATTCCTCAAATATTTATTTAAGGTTTAGGACTCAGGTGCTATTTCTATTATTCAAACACAAACAGCTTAGTTGCACTAGAAGTCTATATCCATACAGGTTGTGACACTATAAGTCGTTGGTATTCAAAGATACATCATTTTAAAGACAATAAAAAGTGATGTTATGTTAATGTATCTAAAAGAATAATTTATTGGAATTCAATGAGATTTTATTTCTGTCCACAGCAGGATAATATTACATCACTGATGATTTAAAAAGAAAATTTGTGCAAATGTTTTCTTATTGCGGTCATAATAACAAAAATTAGTTTTGAACAGTTCTATAAATAAATACCAATGTAAATATTTGGTAACATGAAATACTGTGAAACGTAAGGACATACATTTATGAAAACACAAGATATTCTGATAATTTTTTCAAACCTTTTTTTTATGGTTATTATAATAAGAATGGGTTAATACTAGCTGAAGTTTTAAACAATTCCAGATATAAATATGAATGTTGGTTACTTTCACAACAATATATCATTTTTATATTTTATATATATATATTGTCAGATAACTAATGCCAAATTATTCATTATGATTCAGAATAATCAAACAAGAAATAACAATAAAATTATAAATTCAACTTTTACAATGTAAACCATGACACAAGACCAAATGAGAAGAAAAAATCGGAAGAAATTCCATCCAAATTTAAGTTTGTCTTCAAAATATAGATTGTTTCTCACCATAAAACTCTACATGTATTTTTGTTCACTTTGGCGTGGAATTGCCCAATGATTTAAAAACAAAATAATCTGAAACTACACAATATCATGAAAATAAAATTGATCATTATGACAATATTGATAAGAAAAGTAAGAAATAAATTTAAACTAAAGCCTGTGTATTACATGGTTAAACGTTTATTCAGGTCTAAAGCCTACAGAATCAATTAACCAAATCCTATTGTAAAACATTCTAAAATAAAACACTAATTGATGGACAAGGAAGCATTTGTTGGCTTAAAATGTAACATAAGAGATGTAAAATGCAGTACAAGCTTACATGTAAAACTTGTAAAATATCAAACAGAGTACATGTGGTCCTAACACAGGTTATTATTATCAAAATATCTCACAAGAATGTTAATATAATATTCTCAATGTGTAATACTGGTAAAACAATCATTTTACTGTGGTGATCTGGTAAATATCCTTATTGTTTCTTATCGTTTATACAACAAGTTATAGATGATGATCATGTCTTTAACATGTCATTACTGTCATTTTCATCAACTAGTATTATGCTCACAGTTAACTTCTATAATTAGTATAAGAAACGTTGAAGAAAACGCTCTATGCATTTGATTTACTTGAAATTTTCATAGAAATAATATGTAAAATACATACCAAATCCATGGGATGCCAATACATTGCCAAAAGTCATAGGTATTTGAGATTAAAGAGAGTTATGTTTAGCATGCACTCAACACACTTACAATTTTTTTTTGATGCATTCATAATATGACTATGTCAAAGTGTATATGTATACATGCTGCTGTCCATATTTGACCTTTTGATGCAATACATATCTTATTTTATCTTTTCTTATTGTCATGAGGTTAAATACTATAATTTCTTGTCATAAAGTTTACTGTGAATTGACCTATAGCTACATGTATACTGATACAGTTTCAGTGTGGTTATTTTACCTTCTTCAAGTTCTTCACAGATAAAATAGTGAATCGCCCCATGAAACATTTTACAATTACAAATGACAACCACAATGATGGATAACAAACAGTTAAACCATTTCACACGAAAAAAATCTTCACAACTTTACATATCTGGAAATATTATTGTTAAATAAAACACACTTTCTAATTTTGTAATAATATTCTTTATATTCAGCTTGGTTCATAATCTGCTACTTCTGGCCATAATATCATGAAAAAAAAGACAATTATTTTTCCCTGTTTATCTTCTGTAATTTCCATTTGACATTATTCATCAGACAATTTAAGTACCACTAGAGTTTTATGTTGCAAGCGTGTAAAGCTCTGATATGATTCTTCTTTTTGAAACCAATGTTTAAAGGAGCTAAGTTGCTAATATTTTGGACCTAAAAATGGACACAAATGGGTAGCAACGCATATAATAATGTAATATGAATGTGTATAGTATACCTGATCTGCATTCAATTTTTTTCCGTTTTACTCTAATTTAAACAATTGTAATGTTCAGCAAATACGCGAGGCATCCCAATCCATGGGTGATTGTTAGCTTCTGGTTATTCCAGTGTACACCGGAAGTGTCATGTTTGGCCATGGACCACGCTAAATACTTCTTTATTACAGCATTTGTGTATAATCCACGTCCAGGATATGAACAATCGCATTGACTTGTTCTCCCAGTTCCTTATTACAATTGATGCTGATAAATGCACTATGCACGATTCGTTTCCCAATGTTAAAAAAAATTATGTTATCTTAAATACCGGATATCGGAAGCTCATTTTTCCCCCGTAAGTTGACATCATCAATTATTTGCGTTTTCAGTGTTGAAGATTTTGGAGGATTGTGAGTTTAGACTTAGGTCCTTTAAAATAATTGGACCTCTTCAAAGTAACCGAGTTGATTTCACTCGATGTTTTGTTCTGTGGTTTCTCAATCTCCATAAAGAAATGAATTGAAAAGGGGTTTAATGTCCTACTATTCTGCTCTTACTAGCCTAATGAAAACTTAAATAGAATTCCAACTGCCAAGGGATCTTTTATGTACTGTATGCATATGTATACATAGGACATCGTTTTTTGTCTCATCCAATGGACTAGACATCTGTGCTTGTCAGTCCCACCGTCATCGTCATGCACCGGAAAATCCCAGCCAATGCAGGGATCAAACACGCGACATCCAGGCTAGTGAGCCAGCATCTTCACCACACGGCTGCATGTAGCTTCAAAGTAACTATGTTGATTTCACAGTAACTATGTTGATTTCACTGTAACTATGTTGATTTCACTGTAACTATGTTGATTTCACTGGATGTTACATGTTGATTTGTTCTGTGATTTCTCCATAAAGAATATTGTTGTCTATAGATGAAGCCAAATGGACTGTAGGCCTACTGAGTGCATAACTATTCTATAATACTAGAATACTTATAGATGAATACCATCACATAACACTATAAAATAGTAATGTACGTTTACCAAATATAAAAGACAATAGCTAAATGCAACACCAGGATGATGATATTACTAATCTCTATTACCATTGATAATAAACCACATTAAATGAATAATTAACCCAAGAGTAATGTTCTACCTGGATTAACTACCTGATTTCTTTAATATATCTTAATCCTGAAATTATTTGTGGTTTCTCCTAATTACAAAGAGTTGATTATTACTTTTCGACTGAGAAGTCAATCAACTTGTCAGCTAATTATAATCTTTGGCAAAAAAATCATTTTCAACTTCAAGTGCCAACGTTGGGAGAAGGCCGTCCATGTTGTCAATAGGAAATCAAGGGTTGATAATTTTGTTGTTATTTCCTGTATCAGTGATTTTTAAGAGTGGGAAAAAATGTCATGATCGTATAATAGTGAGTTAATATAACCTATTGAGCAAAAGACATAGAAAGATTATGTTTTGACTTTCTTAGAAAATTTGAAATTCTCGCTTTAAAGTAGTATACGCATAATATTAATATGCAGTGATTTTTCTGATTCAGAGGGGTGCTATTCTCCAATCGACCAATCAAAACGCAAGATTCACCCTTAAACATGTTATAATATCCCACAATCCCGCATGGAAGTCAACAATTCAAACTATATTGCCATAACAGGCCCACCATATAAGGCATTGTATGCCAAGAAAACCTTAGTAAAAGGTTAATTTTGGCACGAAAAGTACTGTTTGCACAAAAAGTACTGTTTGTCCTGCGTGTGAATAACAAGAAGACATGATAATACATGGAAACCTGCCATTACTTTTGCCACGTGACTAAGCTATCGATGTACTGTAATTTTAAATTATCCTTTTACAAAGGAACTTTTCACATCACAGATCTTTCATATTTATATCCTGTCATATAAATAATTAATTATTAATGAGGTATATTTATATTAGTACTGACATGATGATGACATGGATACTTAAATTAAATATGTGTCTGTTTGTTTTTTGTGGTAGTAATAAATATTATTCATAAATATGCTACATTATAACAAAAGAAATACTGGTAGTTGTAGTTGAAGTCTATTACAGGGAAAAGTAGCTTTTACTTTTCGTATTTTCTGTTAACTTAAAATATCTGATCGGCAAAATTTGGTAACAGAAACCCTGGTTGGCATACAAAAGTTTGTGATGAGTGAATAAATGGCAACAAATATATAAGCAGTAAAATGCCACAGTAAACCATATTTCAATTATATTTTATATCTCTATCCATAGCATAGTTACCACCTGGCTATAAACAAAATCAGTTTCCAAATTAGAAAATTGATTTTTCTTGAGAACATCCCTGTAAGTAATGATTAGTTATTTAGTAGCAAAAGAATATAGACATCCAAACATTTCTGAAATTGACAATTTTAGTTACCAAGGTAAAAAAATATTAAAGAGGCATTACACAGGCTGCCATTTTCTGGATTCAAATGGTATGAATTAATATTATTCACATGGTTTAGGAGTGAACGCTAATATGGAGATGAGTTCTCACAGAATGAATGAAACATTTGGGGTTTAACGTCCTACTGTTATGCACTTAACCTGAGCTAATTGAAGACAGGCATACGCCATACAGTGTGCTATGAGGGAAATTTTTGCCCGGGCAGCGGTGCTACGGCCTACTCTTATATCGAATTCCAACTGCCAAGGGATCTTTTACGTGCACTCCAATGTGTACACAGGACCTCGGTTTTCCGTCCCATCCGAACGACTATGCAGCTGTCCTTGTCAGGCCCTCCTTCTGCATCACTGACAAGGGGAAATCACGTCGGAAAATCGAGATGAACTTTCTCGGCCAATGCAGGGATCGAACACTCGACCTCCAGGCTAGCCAACCAGCGCCTTATCCACTTAGCCACCGTGATCCCCAGTTCTCACAGAAACATTGAAAACATTGAAAATCAAGACATCATTTATTATCGTAGCAATGGTACTTGACAATTGAGAATATAACCGTCAATAACCGGAGACAATTATTTCTGTCAAAACGTCAAACATTTATAACTTCACTACACATAAAGTGATTTAAATATAAAATGAAAAAAAGATAGTAAGCTGGCACTGCCAGGCAGGATACGCCCACATTTTCGAGAGATGGATAGAGAACAAGGAAAACCGAAAGTGATTTTTCCTACAATCAAAGGCTATAATTCATTAAATTACAATTTGATATGCGCAAATATCGAAAAGAAACAAGATCTTTAGGTTATAAACATGCATTTCAAGTTTCATCAAAATCGAATTAAAATTGTGACCTATACTGGGTCCACAAAATTGATATACCATATTTTAACACTATAAGCGTACAAACGGCGGCCACTTTGTCTGGCAATTATGGTCCGATTCCCCTGAAATTCAAACAACCTTCCTTATGGTGTAAAGGTGATAGAGTGGAGCATTTTTTTTAAATCGGATAATAATCGTGACCTCCAGAGGGACCATAGGCGATTTTTTGGACAATCAGGGGCCATAATTCAGGAAGTGCAAATAACGAAAGGAACCAAGATCTTTGGGTTATAACCATGCATTTCAAGTTTCATCAAAATTGAATCAAAATATTGACCTATACACTGGGTCAACAACCTTGATATACCATTTTATAACAGTATTCGCGTACACACGGCGGCCATTTTGTATGGCAATTTTGTTCCGAATTTTTGCGAAATTCGAACTCAACCTTCCTTAGGGTGTAACGGTGATATAATCAAACGATTTTTTAAATCGGATAATAATTGTGACCTCCAGAGGGACCACAAGACAAACAAAGACGATTTTGCGTATAATCAGGGGCCATAATTCAGGAAGTTACGATCCGATATGCGCAAATATCGAAAGGAACCGAGATCTTTGGGTTATAACCATGCATTTCAAGTTTCATCAAAATCGAATTAAAATTGTGACCTCTACAGGGTCCACAACCTTGATATACCATTTTTTAACAGTATTCGCGTACGAATGGCGGCCATTTTGTATGGCAATTTTGGTCCAATTTTTCCGAACTTGGAACTCAACCTTCCTTAGCGCGTAACAGTGATATAATCAAACGATTTTTTTAATCAGATAATAATTGTGACCTCCAGAGGGACCACAAGCTAAACAAAGGCGATTTTGCGTATAATCAGGGGCCATAATTCAGAAAGTTACGATCCAATATGCGCAAATATCGAAAGGAACCAAGATCTTTGGGTTATAACCATGCATTTCAAGTTTCATCAAAATCAAAATTAAAATTGTGACCTCTACAGGGTCCACAACCTTGATATACCATTTTTTAACCATATTCGCGTACGAATGTCGGCCATTTTGTATGGCAATTTTGGTCCAATTTTTTCGAAATTCGAACTCAACCTTCCTTAGGGTGTAACGGTGATATAAACAAACGATTTTTTAAATCGGATAATTATTGTAACCTCCAGAGGGACCACAAGCTAAACAAAGGTGATTTTGCGTATAATCTGGGGCCATAGTTCAGGAAGTTACGATCCGATATGCGCAAATATCGAAAGGAACCAAGATCTTTGGGTTATAACCATGCATTTCAAGTTTCATCAAAATCGAATTAAAATTGTGATCTCTACAGGGTCCACAACCTTGATATACCATTTTTTAACAGTATTCGCGTACGAATGGCGGCCATTTTGTATGGTAATTTTGGTCCGATTGTCCCGAAATTTGAACTCAACCCTCCTTAGGGTGTAACGGTGATATAATTTCAAATCGGATAATAATTGTTACCTTCAGAGGTACCACGAGCTAAAATAGGTGATTTTTCGGACAATCAGGGGCCATAATTCAGGAAATTACGTTCTGATAGGCGCAAATATCGAAAGGAACCAAGATCTTTGGGTTATAAACATGCATGTCAAGTTTCATCAAAATCGGTTCAAAATTGTGACCTCTATAGGGTCCACAAGCTAAAAACGTGATTTTTCGTACAATCAGGGGCCATAATCCATGAAGTTTTGATCCGATACATGCCAATATCGAAAGCAGCCGAGATCTTTTGGGGATAAACCTATATTTCAAGTTTCGTTAAAATCCGACAAGAATTGTGACCTGTAGAGAGTCCACAAACAATTGTGGACGGACGGACGGACGGACGGGGGCGACGACATAATACGTCCACATGAAAATGTGGGCGTATAAAAATAATATATAATAATTTTTCATTATCTATTTTTGAACTATTACAGAAAAAATGAACAGGTCTTGATTTAAATCTCATACATAAATTTGCAAATATCTGATGCATATTGCTTTTATTTTTGTTCATTCTATTTTGTACATTATTATTGCTTTGAAACTTAAATTCATGTTCTTCTATATTCGTAAATTATCAGCAACATTAATTACCTTATTCCTTCATTATCCTCCATTGTTGTTTTTGCTTTTATATTTCTTGCCATGAGGCAAGATTTTTCGAAGTAGGGGGGAAGTATAACCAAGCATTCCAATCTGATGCTTGGCAGACATATTTTTTATTATAGTGTTTATTCTGAAATAATTCTAAGGACCAAATATTATAGTTTGTAACAGCTTTTTTATATATAGTCAAACTGGAACACTAATCTCCTACAATGTAATTAAATGTATTCATTGTTTAATCTTGATCTTTTATCAACATAAGTATTATTGTATACTTGTTAGATAGCATTAACTACACTCATTGATTTTATTTACCATTTAATTTTTAATTAACTATTTAATTTAGTCGATTTTAATGTTGCTGCTTAAATAAATTCTTATCCAGATTATACCGTTGTTCCCGTTTTATGGAAGTAAACTAGGTTACATAATGCATTAACTAATCCATAAACAAATTATGCAGGATTCCGGTAGAATGAGTCAATTTGGATATATAAGGTATTGTTCCTGGATAGGATCGGTTCCTTGTACAGTGGATTTAAATATCTTTCAAATTTTATACAGAACAGTATTTCGTCAGCAACGAATTGATTTATATTGCGTTGCTGTTCTCGTTTTTTTTCAGTGTCTTTATGAAACACTCTACTGGAGCAGTTTTCAATAACCAACTGTTTTGTTATTATTATAAATATTTGAATTGGTATTTACATATTATATATTTTCCTTTTTTTTACCAATTTTTAATGTGTATACTAAGTTCTATTAAGATCGCTTTGTATATTATGTATACTTATCATTTTGCTGGAAAATATGTCGAGGCTTACCTTGCCTTTATGTAATTCAATAGAATAGAGCAGGTATATTGTTTCTGGAGATATATTGATAATTTGGAGAATCTTAGTGGTTATTTTGAATAGGAATCAGTTAGAAAATGATGTGGCTAGGAATCAGTTAGAAAATGATGTGGCTAATAACCTGTTGCCATTTCATGTACAAAGTAGTGACAAGAAGTTATATAGTTCAATTTAGACTTAGCTCATATAAATCAGCCCAGCATTAATCTAGCAAAAACTATTACGTTCCTCTTTACAAACAATTGTTAACACCGAGAAACAATTAAGAATATAAACCTAACGCAAATGCTCTCACATTAAACAAAGCAGTGATGGTAGGCATTTTGTTTCGAGTTGTAAGCCGTATGTTGTATTACAAACAGCTTGATAAAAAGTCTCTAGGGAAACAAGTCAACAAATGTTTTAAGAAATGAAAAATAAAATGTTGTTAGTATTCTATTCTTTGGAGATGTCAATTCTATTAACCCAAAGTGGCACAATAAATAAAAAAATAAATTGGATAAAAAGTACCGATAACATCTTTTTCTAAAGTTGTCATCACATCCGCCCAACAATCTAAATATTACTTGTCAGATTTTTTAAGGGCTTTATCAAATGATAAATTAAAAGGAATGCCATATGTGCGATGGTTATTCAATATTCATAGGCAAATTAAAGCTTCTGGTTGTGTAATCAATTGAGAGATCGTTATTTGAGGTTTACAATCATTGAAATAAGAAAACCATTTATTACATTGGTCACCCTTAGCCTGGGTATGTTAATTAATCATAGCAGTAAAAAGTTATCTTAGTTTTGAGATTTGATATCTCACCTCAGAGCCGGACTCAAAAAAGAGACGGTGTATCAACCCATACACTTTGACAACAAGGTATTACATATAACAGTATTCATAATATTAAAGCAATATTGGTTTCAGTTTCTTTTCATAATCTTCCTGCCATTGTGATGTCATGTGTAATACATTATTTACACATTCCTTTATTTGTACAGAGATTTCCTTTACATGTGACGAAGACAGATTGTTTGTTCATCCATCATCCTGGTTCTATCATTTCATAACTTATCTTTCAGTCCTGATGATGTTTTAGATAATCTCTTTTAACTTTCAATATACCTATGTCAACATATTTCGAGGCTTCTTTGAGAACATGGGAATGAGAGTAAAGATTATAAATCTTTAAAATATACATCATTCACAAAGTTTCCTGCATATCCAAATATTATGTGCCATAACTATAAAAGCTGCTCTGAAAACAATGTAACTATAATTAATTTGTGATTTTCAAGGTCTGATCTGTTAATTTCATTTACAAAAAGGATATAAGTAAGTATAAAACTATATTGATTATTTTGAATCTAATTTGTTATTGTTATAAGAGATTCTGTTAATCTACTAATTTGATCTTATTTTTAATATAAATGTAGATTTAATCCATTTAGAACAAGGGATGAATCAACCGTAGGGCCGGACGAACAAAAAATGAAAAAACAATTTTGTCCAATTTGTCTAAAAAAAACAACTTTTCTGCTGAACATTATATGAATAAGGGGGGGGGGGGGGGGAATTGGACTGGCCGATGACTTTAACAGGCCGCCACGCCTTCACTGGAGTCCAGAATGGGCTGGTGTAAATGACTTTCTGGGCCGGAATTCAGAATCCTGTAATGGGGATTCTGAATTTCATCGGTTTCACTGTCACCCGCAAATTTACTTATTATTAAGTCACCTGCACCATGTTTGTAGGGAATTTTTTAACCAGTTGAATTCTCTTGACTCTTGACGATACATATTATTAAGTTAATTAATAATATGACGATATGATAATTTCACAGGTTGATGGTTGTAAATTACTTGCAGGTCGGGTTTGGCCTAAATTAATTAATTTATGAGATATATTATTTGACAGAGATTATAATCAGATATGCCACCAATCTGCAGTCAGTAAAAGAGGCCGCTCCTACACGGGTTCCTGGCCCCAATTCGCCCCTGATAAGAACTTCAAACATTTTACGAAGCAAAAAAAAGAGCTTTTGGTGTAATACTATTCACGTTGTTAAATGAAAAACAAAGATTTGGAATAATTTCTGTATTATTAACTAATAATTTTATTGCTTCCTGGATCTGATCTTTAGAATTAAAGACATTATTTTTAAGCACATGTTTTATTAGTTCCTCCACCTGCATTACACAGGTGCTGATAAATTATGATAAAATTATATTTATATACTAAAATCAGTAAGTAACCTGGAATCTATCTTTAATTAATTAGAAATGTCAGCTGTTTTTATTCCCTGGTTGATTTTACTAATGGCAATTCCAAATATGATTACTAAAATAAATACTCAATTATTATTTTAAATAAGATCTACCTTTCTACATGGACCGGGGATCACGGTGGCTAAGTGGATAAGGCACTGGTTCGCTAGCCTGGAGGTTGAGTGTTCGATCCCTGCATTGGCCGAGAAAGTTCATCTCGATTTTCCGGCGTGATTTCCCCTTGTCAGTGATGCAGAAGGAGGGCCTGACAAGGACAGCTGCCTAGTCGTTCGGATGGGACGAAAAACCGAGGTCCCGTGTACAAATTGGAGTGCACGTAAAAGATCCCTTGGCAGTTGGAATTCGATATAAGAGTAGGCCGTAGCACCGCTGCCCGGGCAAAAATTTCCCTCATAGCACACTGTATGGCGTATGCCCGTCTTCAATTGGCCCAGGTACGGTGCTTAAGCGTAGGACGTTAAACCCCATTTCATTCATTCATTCTACATGGACCGTGTTAGACTAAAACCCTCTTGAAATGTAATTTGGATTAATTTTTAAATTAGCTGATTAAAAAGATGACCTTCAATTCAATTTATCAAATCACAATTAGAGTAGTTGTTTGGAAAATATTCAAAGAATGGAATGAGTCTGGAAGTCTTTGTCAACCCATTACCTAGGTTATTTTAAGATTAGCTGGTTACTTCTATTTTTAGGGAAAACAAAATAAATATTTTTTTTTATTAAATATCTTTGTATTTTTTTACCATTGTACAGACATTTTATTGTCTTGTCTACTGGTTCCTGCTTACAATTAAATATTTGTTTTATTGAGTGAAATATTCTAAGAGGATAATTACAAAAAACTATTGTATTATTATTACTGGTCACGGAGACGTTTTACTCAGAATAATATTACTGTCTCCTCCACAGCTTGGTACAGGTCTGTGTTGGCTAATCTCCAATCTTACATTCATTACTTATAATTGAAAATTCATTATTCTGGAATTCTTATTAAATACGAAAGAGGAATCTTCTCAAAAAAGACTTTCACATTAGGTTTTGCATGGCGTAGTTATAATCATCAAATGAATTAATGAAATAGAGGATCTGGGAATTTGAGAAAAGAATCGAGAGTTTGAACATTCAATAAATATTTAACATTTAGAAGTACAAGATTCACAAAGAATGGCAGAGCTACTAATGGGCACTATAACATTCATACACCACATTATAATACAAGCTAAAATTCTTTTGTTTTTTTACAAGCAATATATTGTATTCAGATTTGTATCTGAATAGGGATTGGGGAACAGGCATAGCCTATATAAAGCCTATATTAAACCCCTCTCCCTAAAATGTTTGAATGGCTTCCATTCACTAATTAGAGAAAGTAACTATATGGTAGATGTAATTTGAAACTGTGTAGAAATGAATTAATGGTGTAATTCCTATTAAATTTAAAAAAAAAAATGGTAATTGAAAATGCTGTAGGTCAAAATCTATATGTTAATTAACTAATGGAACAAATAAAACCTTTCAATAAAGAACCATTTTGTAACTTTTGCTGCCTTGGATCATTCCACATATGGTCATTGACAAATAATGTCTTTTGCCCCATTTTTGGTGCCAAACAGAGAAGTATTCTGTTAAACCTCATTTCCTTCATTCATTCTTTTGACTTGATTAAAATAGAATTAATAGTTTATATAGCATTTCAGGCATAAGGAATTAAGCTCTTTACATACACTGAAGTATATTTCTTTTTCTTACACAAAAGATAAATAAAAAGAGTAATTAATCAACTGTAACAAATTTACTAAATCTGAAAATTTCTTACAAGCAAAAAAGAGAAAGAATAATGACGTTGATGGATTAAGACATATAAGAAACATCATCATTACAGATTTATTAGACTTAAAAAAACTAAGAGGAAGAAAATATCATCTGGTAATGATCTGTTATAAGTTTCTAATGACAGGAAAAGGACATCAAAATGACATCTCATGGATAATAAATTTATCAAAAAATTGAAATTATCAATATATATTTATAAAGCTTACATTATCATCATATCAAAGAGATAACAAAATTGTAGTTTCAATAATCACTTGACGAAACCCTAGAACCCAATAAACCTAACCTGAACTTGAACCGTGGTAATCATACCTATGACTTGCATACAGTGTACATGTTCAGCACAGCGACCCCTTTTCCAAATCACATGGATGACACTATTTACAGATATAATTATCACTTATTATATACAAAAACAAGCTAAATAGACTAACACTATGACTTTAAATTACTGTCTGAAATGTTCTAATTTATAAACATATTTTTCGATTATGGTTATTATAAATTTACCTGTGTCTTCGTTATCACCCCTAGTTAAATACTTATTGATTTAGACAACGTTTTGAAATGTCGCTTAAATTAATAAGTAACATAAGTGTGTGCTAAATTTTTTTTAAATGTTTTTGCAGGCATTTTTGATTAGTTCATCAAAACATTGAACATGCCATGTGATGAGTGAAACCATCTATTGTAAGATGTTGAAGGGGGATAAAGATTGAAAAATTTCATAATTTCTTGTGTATTGGCTAAGGCATGATCACAATCTACACAATGCCATTGGAAAATTCCATATTTGCCATGGAATTCAAAATTCAGTCGTAGGCCTACTCATGGCAAAAGTTAATTATGAAATATTAACTTAACTGGTGATTAATAATATATAATAGTTAATAATTGAAAGGGCAATCATATTGCTATATTGCCCTGTGGATTTGAAATTGAAACAGGATTTTCCTACCTGTTAATTATGATGATTATATTATCCTAAACATTTCTTGCACAATGGAAATATAAGAAGAGACTTGAAATGAAAATATCTGTTGATATTTAAACTGATTGGTGGTGGAGGTATCTGATTGGTTGATATCATTGGTTAATTTATAAAAATAAAATAAACTCTATTCAATGGCCACGTCTTCCCTTTTTTTGCTGAGGAAAGGTGACGTTAATTGATAGGACTGCTTTAGTTCATCAAGAAGTTTTAAATATATTTGTGGGGGACGTTCAAGGCTTGTAAAAGGTATGTCATTCTTTTTATTCTGCAAATGTGTTCAAAAGAAAATCATCCCACCCAAGGCTCAAAGTAAAATTGCATGCCTTAACATTTTGTATTTTTATTGGGATCCTTTGACAGCTATTGATCTTTGTGCATAAAGTGCATTACTGGTACTGAAATAAACCAACATGTTGAGTGGATATTTAACCCCATTTCTCTTCCCTTTCTAAAGCAACAATACTATTAAATCTATTATTTGGCTGAAAAATGTAATTGTTCAAGGTACAGAAGATAAATTATCTTAAAAGAACATATAAACTCATTTACATCAACTCGTCATAATATTTTATTAGTTTACTTTATGCCATGGCAGTGGCACCACTGTGTTCACATGACAAAGTTGAGTCATGTTATATCAGGAAACATGTGTTTTGTTGGATTTTTTTTTTAAAAAGGTAGAAAATCAATAGCTAACTGATATTTTTTATTGACAGATTGCAGAATATGTATTTCATATGTTTCATATTAGCATTGACTATTTGTCAATCACTGAAAAATACCTTAGTAACTAAAAATTTCAGACATCAAGTTTCTTTATTTGAATTATGTATAAAATCAAAATGTTCTTATATAAATAAAATGAGCAGAAATGTAAAGTAAGTGTATTTGTTCAATACTTAAGTAATTCTATTTCTTTAACCAATAACTTGTTGAATAAGAACTATAGGAAGCTTTTAGTGGCTGTATATTTGCATTATATTGTATAACTACTGGAGACTGAAGGGAATGAGATTATGAAAAGGCTCTTCCTACGTAATCAACGACTGAAACTAGATTAATTGATGGTTATCTGGATATCGAAAGAAATTGAACTAAAGTTCTTGTAAATATTTACATTATGAAACCTCCAGCGCTTGCCAACTCTTGTAACTCTGTGGTTCTATTCTATAGAACTGTGGGATTATGAAGAATTACAGGAAGCGCCAGCTAGTTTGAAGGTTTATGAAATACAGTAAATCACAGTGTGTGTCCTACCAGTAATGGCATTACTAGTACAGCTGCCTTCTATTAATGACTAGGATTATCTATTTAGAACCTAGTGACTGATTTTTTGGACTCCTGTCAAAGTGATATTAAAAAAAATGGATTTTTATAAGGACTAAAAAAGTGGATAAGTAAGTAATATTAATCAATAATTTCTATAAAACATTTCAAATTTACATTTTTTAATCTGATACTTAGACATTTTTGTCTATTGTATATTTTTTGATATCTCTGGTTAATGCTAAATTTTCTGCTTAATTTAGTATGGATATTGTCACTTATTTAATAATAATAAGTTCTATATTATAATATCCATCAAACAAAACTCAATCTGTGTTGAATAGCAACATGGAATCTATTTTCAATTCTTTATCATTAACACACTATGCTTAAAAAGTACTTCTTCAAAAATGCCTCTAAAAGATTAAGTACCGGTAATCTAATTAAGATTATTAAATTACTTTACTGAATTCAAATGAAAAATGCAATATCAGACTTGGTTTGGTTTGGTATGGTATTTGTCATATGACAGGATATGAAATTCTTAGAATAAATGAGAATTGATCTATTTTTTTTATAAACAATCATGAACACTTTAATACCTCCACATATAGTGATGACCAGACCAACTACACCTAACTGAGTAATGAAACTTTAAATGTAATAGAATATTACAATTTCATCAACAGCTGTCATACTGGGAATACATTCACACAGATAGTGAAAAATCATGTTTATATGTCTTCATTTTATGGAAGAACTTTGTTCTTGAGTTATGGCCTAGTCTTCATCTATCTAAAATTATTAGTATTACATGTATCTCTATGATTGAATTTTCATTTCTTATAAGGTCTTTACTTTCTTATTTTTTTTTTACCTATGACAGCTGAAATAAATATTCGCTGTATTAAAGATACATTATGTATTTAGATAAAGAGCTGACCATTCTTCCTATAATAACGAATGAAATGGGGTTTAACGTCCTACGCTTCTACTCCTAACCTGGGCTAATTAAAGACGGGCATACACCATACAGTGTGCTATACTATGAGGGAAATTTTGCCCGGGCAGCAACTGAATTCCAACTGCCAAGGGATTTTTACCTGCACGCCAATGTGTACACAGGACCTCTGTTTTTTGTACCATCAAAACGACTAGGCAGCTGTCCTTGTCAGACCCTCCGTCTCCATCACTGACAAGGGGCAACCATGCCGGAAAATCGAGATAAACTCTCTTGGCCAATGCAGGGATCGAACACCCGACCTCCAGGCTAGCGAGCCAGCATTTTTTTCCCACTTATTCACTTAGCCATGTGATCCCTCTTACTAAAATAGCTCAATACTACATGTAGATAATGTAAAATGAAAATATTGAAAACTTCATTCAAATTACTCTATTCTGAGCCATGTTATCACTGTGTTTGTAGTTTGGGCAAGATGTCTGCATTGTGGTAACCAGGGCACTGGAATATTCAAGACTTAGCCTAACTTTCCCATTTTTAAATTAAATCTTTAAATGGCAAACAGTTCTAATCCAGTTAAAATCTGGAGTATCCAAAGCCAACAAAAGTTGATTATGGTTTTGTTTTGTTAATAAATGTCTAACTAATAAAGAACGATCTGCAATAGGCAGATTTAGCTCTTGCATAAAACATGAAAAGAGTTTCTATACTTTTATGTAATTTTGGTGATTTTGCCTTTCGAATTCAGGAATCTTTGATGATGCTAAAATACTCCACCACAGAATTGATTCACAGTAGAAAGAAAAAACAAATATCATATTGTTTTTTTACTAATATTAGTTTTAGGTAGACTATGTTGATACCTGAACACCTAATTGATACCGGTATCTCAACATTGGCTTTCTCTATGGTCCAAAAATTGGAACAAAGACAGACAGCTTATCATCCCAGTCTTAACTAATTATGGATTTATACATCTACAATTGCTGCCTGAAAAGGATAGATCAGTTGGGTTGAAAGATACATTTGGCACCCACAAGTACAATCACTGAATAAATCACAGACATTGGACTGCAACTGTAGTGTTATTATTGTCTTCTTACCAGACAATCTTGTGAACCCATCCATTGAATTGTCACCAGAAATGGATGAAACTGACCAAAGGGCAGTCATTATTATTATTCGATTTACATAGCGCTTCATTATACATGAGTGTTTCTATGCGCATTCACATCAAATCAGTTCAAAAGCTTTTTTGAAATAAATGCGTTTTAAGTTAGTCTTAAAGCTCTCGAAGGAAGAGGACTCACAAAGGGTTTTTAGAAGATGGTTCCACATTTAACCTGCTCTGGTGGAGAAAGCATATTCTCCAGAACACTAATCATATTTCGAAATCCTCAATATGCTACCATAACTTGAGGAACAAAGGTTGGATCGCTGGATAGTATAGATATCGAAGAGTTTTTTTTCAATAATTTGGTGCAGTGTCAGAATAAATTGTTCTTTAAAATAATCAGATAACACCAGCTGATCAACAACTGACCACTTGACATATTGCCAGTGTTGCGGGCATCTCTATTGAGTGGTTTAAGCACATTATTGCCAACAAGTTAGAAATGACAATAGTTTCTGTAAGATGGGTACATAAGCTCTTGACTTCCGATCAGAAATGTGTAAGATTCCTGACATCATGTGACAACGTGCCATTTTGAAGTCAAACCAGATTTTTCCTGGTTCAGATTTAGCCCTATCAAAACTTTAACCTGTCTCCAAAAATTAAAATCAAACTAGCCAGTCGTCATTTTCTGAGTTATGATGCCGTCATGTCAACTGTAAAAAAAATTCAAATTGGCTAGAACTTTTCAGTCAGCCTTCGTATATTTTCAAAGGTAATTAAATTATTAATAAGGAGACAGATTACGGTACATGAACTTTGATGTGGGTGAACATAAAAGTAATGAATTGGTGTGTATTTTCAAAAAGCTCCATTAGACTAAAATGATGAAACTGTACACTTTAAGTAAGGATGATCCAAAACTAAAAAAATTCCATAAGACTGCTTTTGCATTTTAAATTAAGATCTACTTTTATAATGATAAAGAAAATACATCAATCACAGATAATCTGATTTCATGTGGACCAGACATTGAATTATTGATGAAGGGTAAGAAAACTAAACTTTCATAAATATTTTAAAAGCAATTGAACTAAAGCAATAATGCACAGAAAAATATTCTATATAGAGTTTTGTGTGATTATATACATAATATATCATATGTTAGCCTACATCTGGGTTTGCTCAAATTACCTATCCGTATTTAGTCCAACTATTACTAACTATACTGTATGATCCACAATAAACACCATTTCAATCAAATGTCACGATTTGGCCAACAACAGTATTTATAAAACAGACTTTATAGGTCCATAAATAACAATTTCAGTTGTACCTGACCATATGAAACATGAAGTGGCACCTGATATTTCAAAAATACCAATAAAAACACAGAAACTTATTTTTAGTTCTTTTTCAAATTTTATTTTAAGAATACATAATTTATTTCTCAACCTTTTATTCATGTATATAGACAATATAGCTAGCATTAAGGTTATCATTCTTTATTTCTAATGGTAATATTTTGATTTAAAGGGACAATAACACTCTTGCTGGCTTGACAGGTTCCAAAAAAAATAATTAGCCTAAATCTAACTACTAGATGTTTAAGTGTCCTCCCTGTTGTGTAAATTATCCATTATAACCTATCTTACTTGTCCAGAGGTTTCGAAAATATGTTTAAATCCATGTTGCATTTGAAAATGCTTACGTAAGGCTTTTCAAACCATGTTACGGCATGTAGTTGAATTTTTTCAATTTTTAAAATTAGGTGTGTTAAGATGAAATTTGTATCATTTATTAATTGGAATATTGTAAAATAGTACAATTTTATGACCAGAATAAAGATTGGGACATATTATTCAGTTACAACAAGAGTGTTATTGGGGCTTTAAACTTATTTAAAGTCTATAAAGTAATTGCCTAAAAGCTTGATTAGTCCTGAATGTGATATAATCTTTGATGCCTTGAGCAAAGAGTTCTAGAAGTAACAATAGTCACATTAGTGCCAATCAGTGTCAAAGCTTTATTATGACTTACAGCTTATTAACCAATTCAACTATTAATTATTCAACTTACAGTACATTTTATTTAACTTCTTTTATTTTGATTCATTAAAAAATATTTTTAACTCTAAATTTATTTATCATCTTATTTGTTTAAATAATGTCCTTTTGTCTGTATGCAAATGAGTTGCTTTAAAATACCCCTACCTACATACTACATACAGACAAGAGTTGAAATAGTTAGAATGAAAAATATACAGATGAGATAAGATGGGAGATAGACTTAAGACATTTAGTAAACTGTTGATATGATGTTGTAAATAATGAATTGTTAATGAACTGTATATAAAGTAATATTCAAATAGATTTCGACTTAGACTTAAATGAACAGTTACCACCTTCACCAGAATACTTATCCAGTAATGAGCTACATACACCCCCAATCCTACAGCTCATCCATATGTATCACCTGGGTGCATTGCATATTCGAACGAAGAATAGCCCCGAAACACGTTGGGGACACATGTCTGTGCCTGACATTATCTGTGATAGGTGACCTATTTCCAGACTTGTATCGGAGAACACATTTTCAGTTCTGCTGAATGTTTCATAATATCATGGTAATCTTTACAAATGTGGTACAGATGTTACAGTTTTACCTTGAATTATTTAGGAATAGATCCCGTCTATGCAAACTATTATCCAGGTCACCGAAAGTATCAAAATTGTATTGACTATAGAGTAATAAATATTTAGTTCCTCAGGAATATTTGTAAGGGGCACCAAAAGTGCAATATATGAGGTTTCAATGGGATGTTAATTACTTTACAAATGTAAAATGTCAATAGATGCATTGTTTGCAATTCGTGAGTCCATAGATTAAAAAATTAAATAAAACCAAGGACGAACAATCCAAATCATTAGACTAGACAAAATTTGAAGTTCTAAGAAAGCAATTTGCTGCGATATTAATTGTTCATTCCTCTCAGATTATTTCTGTACGTTTAACATATTTAACATATTTTGGATAGTTAATTTTTCATGAAATTGTATTACTATTTAGTCTGGTTTACATGTATTTATGTTGTATTATAATTATATCCGTTTAAATTTTGTGAACTGTGAACTCCCAAATAATAAAATATGTAGAACATATTAAAACAAATAGAGTGTTTGTGTCTCAGCTAATTTGTTAAGCGGGAGCTTGTTCTTTTTTATTCTGATTTTTTATGTAGATCGAGGCATTTGTCACCTAAGCTTCAACTACAGGGATACTTGCGAACTAAACTTATTAAAACCTTTAAAGAGTTTTATGGCCGTCATATTGACTTGATTGGTAAATATAACATGTCTCTCTCGACTATTATTCTAGACATATTTAATTGACAGGTATACCTTTTCCCTGATAATATATGTCTACTACATCATTAACACTGTTCATCATGTGCATTTTGCATACCGATAGTTCATTGGCCAATCACGCTATTTTACCGAGATTTCGCCTAATAGATTAGATGCAGCTATTGCAGGTGTGGCATGCCAGTAGGGTAAGTTTACTCTTCCAAACACCTGTTACCACTGTTTGTCATGTATTTTGTGCACGGTGAACAGTCCATATGCTGATTACACTTTTTTACATGATTACACTATTTTGCCTATACCGGTGTAGGCTGTCATTGTTAAACCATGGGCCAATCATGCTATTTTACCAGATTTCCTTCAAGAGTTCGAATGCAGCTTGGGCGGGTGTGGCATGCCAGCAGGGCAAACTTACTCTTCCAGACACCTGTTACCACTGTTTGTCGTGTATTTTGTACACGGTGAACAGTCCATATGCTGATTACACTATTTTGCCAGATTACACTATTTTGCCAGATTACACTATTTTGCCTAGACCGTTTTTTAAGGACTTCAAATTTTGTCTAATGGTTTGGATCGATCGAACTTCGTTTTTATTTTCTTTATACTAAAACAGAAGAAAGTCAATATTAGATTCTGTACACATCTTTCAACTTACAACAGGGTTTCAGAGAGAGTATTAAAAATGCTTTTATGGTTTACATGATCTAAGACACACTTTTTTACCTTCATTTTAGTTGCAATTGATAGACGGAATAATATAATTTAGAGCCAAATGCTCCCAAAACTGACATTTTTTCGCTACAGCACAACGGGTTCAAAATCACACAAATTTTCAGGATTTGTCCACAGCATTCCTACCACATTGTTATTTGTTTTAGCACTGCTGTGGCACTATTAAAAATATTGGCGCCCTCCCCCACCTCCCTTTGCAGCAACCTTCCTAAAAGACCACTGCAATAAAACAATAACATCTGGAACAAAGATGAGACAACCAGGATTTAGTTTACCGATATAAAGTATCCTCAGAGAATACAATGGAGAGTATTTAATATCAATTTAATATATATTAAACATGTTAGCTGTACATTAAACTAATTACTTACTCCTGTTTATATTACCATTGCCTTAAAGGGACATTATGCCATAACCTAATTGTGACAGATTGTTCCCTTTCTAGACTTGTTTCAATATTCATACCATTGTACAATCATCGGGAAATATAGTTATGCAATGAGGAAATTATCAAAAGAATTATGGAACCTTAAAAAGCTTTGGCATTTGTAATATTTTTATGTATCCAAGGACACAATGAATTCAAAGTTACAAATTCCAGAAGGAATGTTGTTTTAGTAAGATGTCAAATGCACCAGATAGAAGGTTGTTTTAATAAGAGGTTAAACACATCAGTATCATTAAGGCATCTTTGTAATACTTTGTCATAAATGATATTTTCCTAGATCAATCCAGTACTGTTTAAGCTCAAACAAATTTAATAACTCATAAATATGACCACATTAAATTAATTTAAAGATGAAAATCGACTGCATTATGTCTCTTTAACTATCTGAATAAATTCATCTTCTATCAAAGGGTATTATTCCCAGATGATCAAACCAAACTAAGATGAGAGTGGGCTGCCTATAAAAAAAACTTTCTTGATTTGATAGACAACCATTAAGCTAATTGAATGGTTGACTTTGGTTGTTTTCTCTAAATTTCGTTCACAGTAAGAAAGGAGAAAGGAGGTGGTTTAGTTCGATTCTATGGTGTTCTAGGTGACTGCATACATGTAACTAGCTCAGATGTTTCCGGTACGTATGTGCTAATTTTTCATAATCAACACTTTCAAAACACATGGGGTTTGAAACAAGATTTCATTCAAACATATACGGTGTTGTTTATCGATACAAAATCAGAAATAATCATCTTAAAAAATCAATATTTTGCACAATCTCACCCATAATTTCAATTTTGTAGTTAATCACCTTTTTTATCTTAGCAAATGATCATCTAATAAGTATGTTCATGTTAAAGGTCCTAAGTCTGTAACTCAAAATCCTCCAAAATCGTTGACCTCGAAAACTCGAATTATTGGTCAATTTAAATTAACATTGATGATGTAAACTTACCGAGAAAAGATGAGCTTCTGATATCCGATATTTAAGATAAAATAATTTTTTAACATTGGTGCACGAATCGTGTACCATATTGCACTTCAGCCCCAGTTGTATTGAGAGACTTCAGACACATTGCACCAAGTCAAACGGAGTTATGTAGAATTGGAGTAAAAACGGAAACCATTGAATGTAAATCAGTTTATATACATTCATATTACAGCATTATATGCGTTGCGAACCACTTTTGTGAATTTCTAGGTCCCAAATGATAGCGATTTAGCTCCTTTAAAAAAAGAGAATCACACAAAATAGGGTGTAACATCTTACTGCTCTGCACCAATTAGGTTTGCAAAAAACAGGAGGAGTATGTCATGCAGTCTGCTATGAGTATGAGGGAAATTTTGATCAGACAAAAGCGTTTTTTCATATTATTTCTCAGGGATTTATTTTAAATACATACCAATAAATAACAGTTAGAAAGACTAAAATTGTTTTCCTTACCAGGATCTTCTTTCTGCTAAAACTGACAAGAGGAAACTAGGTTGGAAGTTTGTAATGAAATTAGCCAGCTGATACTGGGAACAAACCCAGTAGAGCAAGTGTTATACTACTTATACTCACTCCTTGTGTTGAGTGGACGTTAAACCTCATTTCTCTCTCTCTATACTCACTCCCTCAGTGTATTCAAAAACAGGGCACTCATCATCTTATACAGGTTTAATTAAAGTTAATGACCATAATTGGCACCAAGGAAGACATCCCAAAGGAGTTGACTAATGGCTAATCATCAATCTATTCTCGATAACAGTTATAATTTGTTCATTACTTTAATCATTTGCCATCTTTACTTCAAGGATGACATAGGAATAAGTCTAATTGTTTATCTTCAGGATGTGCTGTTATATATTATTCAAATGTACTGTAATACCAATAGAACTGTATTTGTCAGTCATACCAAAAGTGGACATTTTTTTTCAAAATACACCTGAATCTGAATGTAACAACACATATATGAATTCTTTAAATTTCAATTACAATACTTTAGAAAGTTTATTAAGTTGCCACATATCACGTATGAACTAGAATTAAATCTAGTTAGATAATTTATCATTAATGTTTTTTTAACAATGCATGTTGTATATTTTGTAACCTATTTAAGTCACAGGGCTTTAATGTGAAAAAACTACTATGATATGATGGTATTTTTCCTGTTATAAATAATGCCATTACATAACTCCAACATCATAATGATTGGAACAAAATAGTGGTGTGTTTGCATTTTTCAACACCGATTTACTAACCTTTCAAGTTTGAAATTCATTAGATATTTTTAAAATATAAAACGAAATCGATACTATTGGGTCCGTTTAAATTTAATTGAACAATAGCGTAAACACCCTAATGTTTTTATCTGTTACATAATTATGATTAAGAAAAGTTGGAGAAGTTGGGTTATGTATCTTTTGTGTTTTAAGTAAAAACAGCCTATTACAAAGGCAAACAACCTATATATCACAATGGAAAACAACCTATTATTACCATTTTATGAAGTGATTACATTTTCTACAAGAAATTTCATGATTAATTTAGACAACTACTTAGTAATTTCAGCCAGAAAACAACTATGTCTATTCTGCAGGGGGACAGATGTATCTTGGTTTATATAATTTTTAACCCTTGACAACAATTGGCTCTCAGACAATTCATGACCAATCCCTTGTACACGACATGAAATTCAGTCCCCTAAGAATAGCTTTAGTGGCTAGCCAACATTAAGAAATCTGAATTAGTCTATAGAGGATTTACTAGGTGTTATATTAGTATTTAAGAAGTGAATATTTCAGAGGGCGAGTATGAAGTAGGATATGTAGTTTGAATACTACTCTTTGTAAGTGTAAATCTGGTACGCTGAGGAG
This sequence comes from Patella pellucida, assembly GCA_917208275.1. Taxonomy (NCBI): domain Eukaryota; kingdom Metazoa; phylum Mollusca; class Gastropoda; family Patellidae; genus Patella; species Patella pellucida. The sequence goes on from OU795039.1 coordinate 58,511,809, forward strand.
ATCTACCGACTACCGGTACTTTAGAGTATTGTTTGAGAGGAGACCTACTTTAGATTGTCAAAATGTTCACAGCAGCCTGGTCTGTCAGTGTTCATAGTTTTCTTTAAATTGTAATTTAGAGGATTTAAACAAAAATATTATGTGATATGACATCTTGACATCGATAATCGTGAATACAAATGAGTTATCCTTCAGTTGTAAACAAGCCATTATTAGAGCAAGAAAGATTGAGGTGTGTAATCAATAGAAAGTAATGTGAAATTTAGATGGTTATAAATGTACTTCAGGATTGATCTACTTTAATGCATTTTGGACCAATATGCTATTTATGCTTTGTTTATAGTGTGGAATAACAGTTTACTGAAAACTTTTCAACAAGTTTTCTGTTTTACATCAGTTGCATTGTAATTATCACTCCACTTAGCCATAAGTTTTGACAGATGTTATGCACAAGGAAGGGTATGTATGTTCAGTCTTTCTAGGACACATGATACCACTAACATATTTTAAAAGATCAATATAAGAAGGAAGTTTGTTTCGAATGCAAATTTATGAAAAATTACAATCTTGACTATGAATAAAATATGTGAAGTGTGATATCTCTAAGATAAGTTCTTTGATATATCTGAAAAATTTGAGATAACTCAATCAGTTTCTGGCACGCAGATAGGCCTACTAATTATAAAATTATAAGATTTGAAGAAACATCCAAGAAGAAAGAAATTAGATCAGTACTCTCCCTCAATGAATTTTTTCCTATTAGTGAATTATAAGCAGTAAAAATGAGTTTGAGAAAAAGCAGCTAACCAAAAACTTTTACCGATTCATCATCAACCACAAATGTATTATTTGAGAGAGAAAAACAAGGGGAGTCGGAATTGACAGAAACATTGAATGTCTGTCTTGTGAGTATTAAATCTTTAGTCACCCCAAACTGGAGAAAAAAGCAGTTTTGACTGACATGTCAACCCAGATCCTAGAGCAGTGAAACATAACAGATAAGGTTGTTAGCAAGTGTTCATGGCTTAATACATTGTAGTACCTTCAATACTCCATCACTATAGGAACAAAACATGCTGAAGATTGGAAAAGTCGCTCTTCTGTAAGGTGTCTTTGTTTGTTTAATTAAGAAACATACATGAGGCTATTTCCAGTTTTTACAAAAAGAGACGACAAAAATGTATTTTGAGACTAAAGTCAACAGAATAAGAGGAAGTCATTTAACCAGAAATTATAGATGAGGAATGTGATCAGGGAGAAAACCATTTGAGATGTCACTTAGACTATGAAAATATCAGACCGGTATCACGATAATCCAGGGAATAAATCATGAGAATTTTTTATGAGAAACAACATGTTTGCATCATTAACTGTTAAAACCTACCAAGCTTTTACCTGCTAACAATATCAAAAAATACTCTTGAGGATTGAAACTTTCTATAAATGAACTAGATGTTTTATCATACGTATTAATCAAATGCATGTTTCTGCAGCAAGGTTGGCTGAATGTTCTGTTTGAAATGAAGTGATTAGGTAAAGCAGACGTAGAACAAGATCATGATAGGCGGTCAGTTGTAAAAATTGGCAGGAGTTTATGTTGTTTAAAACTGGTAAAATCATTTTGGTCAGTTGTTGTAGACATACTATACCTAGATCTACAATAATCACATATTTTATATACATAGTGTTATTACCTACAGAATGTATGGCAATCTAATAAGTAACTGGTATATATTATTAGTACTTACTACAGTTTATTATAGAGACTTTCTGAGACTGCTTTAACATCAGGCTTCGAAGAAAATTATATTAGTGATGGAACCCAATATTATAGAGGATAATAATGGTTTTTATATGGGTAAGTTCTTTAAGCCTCAATATTAAACACACTCAATATAACACATTTCTCTATATTCATTGCACATTAATCTATACTAAGGATTCCCTCAGGAATTCTTACTCTTTATCGCACAGTTTATCTTTGAACTGAAGTCAAATAAGGCAATATCAATATAAATTATGGCAATCGATATAAAAATTGGATAATTGAAAGCCAAAAAGTCACTATTAATCATTTAATATATATTGGCCGCTTCCAGTTCCTTAGACATAAATTAAAGATTAGACTATAACAAATATTAGCTTTTCCACAGTTTACAATGGATCATGTCAGGGGTTTGATTGTAATTTCAAATGGACTTCACCAGTACCAGAGAAGAACTTATTAACACGTTGAATGCCGGCTACGAATTATCTCGTAGTAGTACGTTCTTTATATTTGCCGGTACGAGTTATCTCGTAGTGAAATCGTCAGTTTCCTATGTCACCATTATTGAAATGGCCGCATACAAATACATGCTATATCATTGCTGGCAGCACAGTAGGACTTAACATTCACAAAAGAACAACAATTGTATGACTTTCATCAATTTTATTTTTTAGTACACTTTCTAGACACGATGAAACGCAATGAAGCAGTTGTCAACACAAAGTGCCGGTTTTTCTTCGCAAACGATGCAACAGTATCTTGTCTCTTTTCGCAAGCCTGCCCTTGTACAGATACGACAAGGCTTTGTAGGTCTTTGCTTTTTCTCCGTTGGTGGAAGACAGGAAAGGTAGTGTATGTTCGCCAACTCAACACCAGGACCCCTAACAACTCCCTCAAGTTTTGTCATGATGTCTTCGCCAAGCAGATATTTTATTATGTTTTCCCGAAATTCCAAGAGCCTCATGGGTTCTGCGTGGTCTTTATTATAGAGACAATGAGCATTCATCAGACACATATCAAGTATGTGAATACCAAGTTTCTTGTACCAACGGATGGTCTTGCGGAGTGACGAATAATACGACAACATCTGGTCTGAACGGTCGATTCCCGACATGCCATTATTATAGTCACGAACAATGTTAGGCTTTTGCGAAATCTTCTTATTTCTGTTCGCAACATCAATCATTTCAACCCGATGCATGTTGGTGATTGTTAGGACATCTCGTTTGTCCTTCCATTTGCAAACAATTACTGTATCAGATCGTTTCCAAGACATTTCTCCTTTCTTCAGCTTTTTCGTGACGACGTCTTTTGGGTTCTCTCTGCGGTCACCACGAAGAGTTCCACATATGTAAGTCGACTTTGTGGAAAGTCTCTTGAATAAGCTGACAGAGTTGTAGAAATTGTCTGTAAAGACTTCATGACCCTTATCCAAGAAACCCTCTAGTAGTTTCAACACAATCTGCGCACTTTGTCCAAGGCCGTCGTCATCTGGGAGCCTTTGACCACTATATAGCTGTATTCTTAACAGTAACCCACTGGATTCACACAGTTCGTATAGCTTCATACCATACTTATGCTTCTTGTTCTTTATGTACTGCCTAAACAAAAGTCGCCCACGCCAAAGGACCATAGACTCATCAATGCTCAATTTCCTCTCAGGGTAGTAGATTTCATCCATAACATCATTGAAATGACGCAAGAGGGGGCGTATCTTGAACAGACGGTCATTACCAACATTGGAATTGTCAGCAAAGTGCCAGAAACGGAGGAGTAATTGGAAGCGGTTACGACCCATTACTTTTCCAAACATTGGTGTGTGGTAAAGGGGATTTGTGCTCCAAAAGCGCTCAATAGTTGGTTTGGAATTCGGGCCCATTTGAAAAAGCAGAGCAATGAACTGTTTCATTTCATTAGCATTAGTGTCCTGCCAATCTTTCAAACGTGATCGCCTACGAAGGGGACGTTGCTTATTTATTTCTGCAGCAGCATAACGATTGGTTTCGGTTACTAATGTTTCAATGAGACCTTGTGTCACCAGCAAGTCAAAATAATCACCTGGAGCACCATCCTGCAACGGAACTTTTAGGCCAGAGACTTCATTGAAAGCATAATCCGGAGGATCTTGGGGAATTTCTGTCCATACATGTTCAGTTCCATTGGCAACAGGGACTGTGGAGGAAGCTTGTGCTGGTGGAACTGTTGGTGGCTGTATAACGACTGCTTCACCTATAGGATTTGCAGGAACATGTCTACCACCACGCGTACGTATAAAACCCCGCCCACGTAGTGTGCCATGTCCTCTTATTGGAGTAGTATCATCACGTCCACGTTTCACACCGCCACCTCTAGTGCGTATTCCTCTTGTTCTAACCCTACCACGAGATGGAGTAATCACTTCGTCGTTGTCAGTACTTGCGCTAGAGAGCTCATCAGAAGAAATTGTTGGATCACCGAGGTCGTCGTCATCATCCGTACTTTCATTCGCACTCGAACCACCGGCAACGGATGCTGTAGACACGTGTTTTGAATTGTCACTGCCAGTCTCAGATTCGACATCACTTAGCTGTCTATCTGTACGTTCAAGAATGGGATCACCAACAGATTCCATAAGCGAGTCATTATCACTGTCCATACCAACATCATTTTGTGAATCTGTGTGCATCAGTAAATTCACAATCTCACTGGCTGTAAACTTTTCTCCAGCCATTGCAAATGGCTACCGTCTACTGGTAGCTATATTTAGTAACACGAAGCTTTATGGGAGGCAACTAAAACAAACGAAAGCGCGAAATTTAAAATGTCGTAGTTGGCAAACGGAATGAGATTCCATTTGTGGGTGCCAGGCTACGGCTCGTAGTTGGCAAATACGATTGTAGCATTGTTCACCAATGCCAGCCTACGACTCGTAGTTGGCAAAGATCAAAGAACCATTTTCCACTGGCGCCGGGCTACGACTCGTAGTTGGCAGAGACAAATGAACTGTTCTATGGTCGTGCCAACTACGATCATATTTGAATAAAGCTTTTTTAACTCCAGAAATGACGAATCGTCGTCAGTTTACGTTATAAAGACCGCTTATGCAATGCCGAAGTAATATACCAAAGGTCGTAGGTTGGCATGTCGGGTAAAATAAATATTCGGGGTCGGCATTCAACGTGTTAAGCACGTATTTTTCATATGGATCAAATGAAAATTTCAATGTCTACCACAAACATATATATAATGAAGGTCTATTCAAAAGAACAGGAAGAGCATATGGAATATAGGCATCTTAAATGGACGAATTTAAACATTCTGATAATTAGCAACTGCTTTTGACAGTAGCACGTGTAAATGCCACAGGGTCAATATTATTCTATATAAATAACCAGATATCATCCTAGCCAGCAGAAACAACCTTCATATAAACTTTGGACAACCGGGCCAGCAAATTTATTCAAAACACATATATACTGTCTAGATACAAAACTGGTAAATGTGTATATGAATTAATTAATGACGTCTGCAGGGTGTTCAAAATATATATATATATATATTGTCATAACGTCAAAAAAAACAGCGATAAAAAAAAGTTTGCTAAATATTTGTGAAGGTAAATGGTAAAATAATGCATTGCCTGTGCAGCTGTTCAGTGAATGGATGCTTCTTACCATTAATTGGCCAAATGTGAAATCACATAAGTCTATGAACAATTTCTGGAAAAATTTCTGTTAAGCATGCATTATTCAAGAGCTAAATCTGCCTAGTGCAGGTCTTTATTTGGGCATGAAATGTTTTCTAAAGTATTAACTAGACATTAATTAACTGATCCAGGCCTTAATCAACTTTGGATGGCATCAGATTGCTCCGATATTAAACAGATTAAAACGTTTCAGTGATAAATCAAATATGGCGCGTCTAGACGCTTCGAGTCTTAGCTTTGATCAACCAGGACCGTGGTTGAAATTATTGCACACGTCGGCCAAATCTTGAAATGCCAATATCTTCGCTTGCAATAGAGTAATTTGAATGAAATTTTCAAATTATTCATTTTACATCAACTACTTTCGAACTAGCATAGCAAGAATGGCTAGTTCTTATCTAATGTAACTTTAAATACTTTCATTTTAAATGATACATGTACTTGGGACTTGGGAGGGCTTAAAGGTTAGATCTGAATGTAAGCTCAGACAATAAAACCAAATCTTGTGCCGAGAAGTGTTCAAGCACATTAGTAAATAAGAATAACTTCTTGAATTTGGTCAGTGTCAGCTCCAGCTCCAGCTCTATTGAGTCCATATAAATGGGGCAATTATGAGGATATAACAGCATGGAACACATAACAGAGTATATGTTAACCCGAATTAAGACAACAAGATAAATGTGTATTCTTAACAGACAAATGTAAATAACAAATGGCTCTTGTCAAACTTGTTAACAAACAGAGTGTTTTTCTCAAGTTTCATATGAAACTCATCCATCTATGTAAATAAAATACACAACTCTCATGCCAATATTTTTAATAGGAACCAAATACTCCCAGGTCGCCCAGGTGTATATTAGTAAAAAAATCGTAACCCTGAATAACTTATTTGAAGCCCTGTGATACTTATTCAAAATCATAATCGAGAATAGCACCAACTTATCTAAATAATATTTATTCAATTGAACTTGTCCAGTAAAACACAATTAATTTGCTACAGCATGTCATTAATTTACTGGAATAAATAAGTCGGCTACTCTGTAAACTCAATATTCAAGTGCTCTTTGATCTTTTGGGGTTTCCAAGACATTTCTCACACTAATGGTGGGCTTTAGTAGAGAAACTGTGCTTAGACAACATAAGCAGGCTATTAATAATAGATATAGACCTAAAACTTACAGCAGAATTACTTTGTATTTTCAAGACTGATCATGTTTTATATGAAAGTGAAAGATAGCAACATGTTTATTATTTGCCCCATGAAGATGATAATCAGAATCACTGAGTGATGAAATTACGTTGATTTGACTGGAATTTTTCATCTGTGAAATATAATGCAGCTAACATCTAACTTTTTTATGATTGGAATTTGGATGCTGGACATTTGCAGATACAAGGAAATCCACAACTTAACCCACAGAGACCATTTACCACGTGTGATTATATAGCTAATCCCACTTCTCACTGCTGTAAAGAAAGCAAATTCTTAATACAAATTATAACTGGTCAATAGTCCCATTAACAACTAATTGCTAACTGCGTAACAGAGCTCCACATTGGACAAAATATGTTAACTCACGATTTAATATGCCCAATTAACCACTGCATAGCAGAATATTGCAGAAAAACTAATTGTGTGACAAACAAGGCTATCAGCACTTTCATTGACTTAATACCTTAAATCAATGTTCAAAGTTTTAGGGAAGGCCCAGATTAAACGAAGGGCTGTCATGTTGCTGTACTAATTAGGATAGATTTGATTGAACGGGAAGAGTAGACACACTCCCTCAAAAGCCCAAGTATCAGAAGCTAATCCAGCAATGGCCAGAGAGGGATTTCTCAGGCCATTTCTTCAGATCCTTCTCAGGCCATTGCTTCAGATCCTTCTCAGGCCATTGCTTCAGGAATATGTTGAATGGTAGCTTGTCAGACTCTCGTTGCAATGGTGCTTACAACAGGTCTGATTCTCATGCCCTCTTGAAGTAATGCTTAAGTTGTACCTGACCCTAGCTTTATGATACATCTCGACTACATGAACAATGAGTCTTCATCAATTTTAGATTCTGACTTTACATTAACTATGATTTACTTTTCTACTATATACAGTGTGATTAGTACAAGCTGTGTAATCTTCACTGATGTAGTTGTATTATAAAATGAATATTTTAAAGTAATAGTCCCTGTTACAATTTATACATTGAAAAACATTCAATATAAACTAAGAAATCCATGAATTAAAATCAATTAATTCAAAATTTGAATAATCATTCAAAAAAATTTTTCCTTTCAAATTATAACAATTAAATACTGATTTCCTGTATATAAAAGCAGATGTTGTAAGAATTATTTCTCATTTCCAATGAAATCTCTGGGTTATTGGAATGGCAATTATATGTAAATAGAACATTAGGTCTTGTATTATATACTATTACTAGAAATAGACAGTAAGTAGAGTTCTTATGTCAGAGATTATATACTACATACCAATATCTTTATCTGAACATCTCTATACTTGTGTGGCATCTGTCTAGGGAGAAACCCCATAGTAGTAACAATTCTATTTCAAAGATGAGTATCATTTGGGTAATTGGGACAGATACCAACATGAATTAATGAAAAACTAACAAGATTTAATGTCAAGTTAATGGATTTAAAATTAGAAGCAGTGTTGGTTTCTCCAATTTGTTGCTTATATTTAACATATTATATAGTGGGCATATGCTGTCTATGACAAGAGAGAGAAATGGGGTTTAACATCAACTCAACACAAACTAGGTCATTTCAGGACCAACACATGGTTCAATTTTATTTCAATAATGCGCTTGTGCAGTGGGAAGAAACCAGAGAAAACTTGGGAGAAATTACACGAGGTTGGACAGCGACCCTACTCTTTGTAACATACATGTACAACCGGGGAATCTGCTGTCTTTGAGTAAGATTACTGTGTGTTATGAGTATCATTTGGGTAGTTATGGTTGACAAATTAGAATACTTAGGTCATGTTTTCAACCCTCTAATATTATTTATATCTGTTGCTTTGGTTATTGTCTGTTTATCCATTCAATGTCCCAGCAGTGTTGCATAATGGTGGCTTTATAGATTGCCAAAAGCTTTACGTAAAATAGGTTAAAATAAGATTTTGATAAAAAATATATAACCCTCCTGGTAGTTTGAATATAGTTTAGAATTTATGGATATATTAGGATATAGTTAATAAATGTTGTAAAATAAAAAAAATATTTCAGTGCAGTATTTTATTTTCCCTGGTCCCTGGAATTGTCAGACATAAATCAACTTATCAAGGTAGAATAGATGACCTAATATCTTTGTCATACCATCATATGAAATTTATCACATTAGAATGAAATAATGCCATGTGTTACATTATTTATTATAACATACATAACATACCTGCATTTAAAACTGTTTAAAAACAGTAAAACATGTAATAAGTTTGCTAATAAACAATAATAATTAAATTGATAATATGTGCCGTATCACGTTTAAAGTAACATTATGAGACAACATAGACACATAAAACCCGTGAATTTTGTAAAAGATCTCTCCAAATGTTCATGACACAGATATCTGAATTTTTTGGGTTTTTTAAATCTTATAGTATACTATCAAATATTTGGTATCGTCTTGAATGCTCTGACAGACTCTTTTTAAATCCAACAAAACAACGTTCACTCAACACAAACTGGGTCATTTTTGGACTAACATATGCAATTTTATTTCTATAGCAGTGGGAGGTAGGAAACAAGGGGACCCAGAGAAAACCAACAAGATATTGGACAGAGTATTATGGTGTTTAATGATATTTGATATTATGTTAATTAAATTTACACAGTGGGACTACACTACTTTGAATTCCAATTGGCTTTTAAATTTGTATGTGCACAATCAATACATAGTTTTTGTATCCCATTATCTTGGTAATACTCATTTATGTGAATTAATCTAAAGATACTCTCTGAACATCTTGGTTATGGGAATTAATCATCTTTATGGTATAAGTTCACTTTCCACATTAAGAAAAAACAAACTTTGGCTGGTTTAAACTTGTATTGATTTTAGCATTACACTGTAAAAATTTAATATAAATTCCTAACTTGAATGATTAATATTTTGATATTTTTTGTCATTTCAGGCACAAATGAAACCGTTATGACAAATGAGTATTACGACTATTATGAAAATGCTTACGCAAGTTTATGTACAGAAACAGTTGATGGAAAAACAGAAGATGCTGTCAACAGTTTTTTACACACCTATGTGTTTCCTATTTTACTACTGGTTGGAACTATCGGTAACCTGATATCATTACGCTGTTTACATCAACTTAGCATCAATGTGTGGTCATCTTGTTTATATTTAAATGTTTTATGTGTGGTAGATTTGTTTGTTCTATTTGTGGATTGTGGTAATCGTTGGTTTGTGAAAGTCACAGAACAAAATCTCAGTGATCAAATCATGAAGACATCGGCAGCCATATGTAAGGTTTATCCTTTCATCTTTCAATTCATTCTCCATATCGGTCCGTGGATATTAGTGGCCTCTTCTGTTGAGATGATGATTGCTGCACGTTATCCGCTGCTCATATATAAAATGTGTACACGAGAGCGAGCTAAAGCTGTAATGTTGTTAATGACAGTGCTTCTTATGTGTCTTAACATGCACTACTTCTGGACGTATGGCTTGGTGACCTATAATGAAGGGCCAACCCATTCGCAAACACAATGCATTTACATCGAGGAATTTTCAGAATATTTCCGAGACACTGTTTGGCCATTCTTGAGCTTAGCAGTAGGTGATGTTATTCCACTGATTGTTGTGTCGGCTCTATTTTTCACAACAACAGCTGCCATGATGCGAGGGCGTCACAAACAAAATGATTTAAAGAAAACTTTGGAGAAATATTTTATGGATATCCACTCACTAAATGAACTGAAGACAACATTTGTTCTCATTAGTTTGTTTTATATAATAGTTATTACTTTACGAGTGATACTTGTCACTGTGGAATACCTTATTCAGCTCAGAGCTGTAGAAATCCCCTGTGAAGTGGCATCGAAAGTGTATGCAGTCATTGGATTACTACATACTATAATAGACATTTTGTTCTACTGTTATATCAGTTTTAAGATTGTGATTTACCTAGCAACAAGCAGACGCTTTCGTAAAGAATTAGTTAACATGGTTGTCAGTGTAATATCAATGTGTCATAGAAAAGACCGAATCAATTTATCAACAAACAATCTAGCAGCTAAACCTTTAATGGAAGTTGATCATATCACACCATCCAATCAAACTGAGGCTGGACCATCAAATATCAGTACTAACGTCTGAATTTTCTTCAAGGAAACCTAGTCGAAATTATATTATAAAAGTAGTCTAAGTAATAATATTAGTTCTAAAATTAGACTTTATCAATTTTAGTTCAACTACACTGCACTGTTACATATACATGTATGTATTTCAAAAGAACAGAAAGCAAAAATAAAACATCAGACAAAAAACAGTAGAAACTGCTGTCATATATTTTATAAAACTACAATAAATATAGATTTGATTAAGTGACATCTAAGTATCTAAGAAATGAAATGGGGTTTAACGAATATCTAAGTACAAGTCTGCACTGTTGGGGCAAACATCTTTATATACCTGGTAATAGGGAAAAACTGGAAGCATTGTAAAATATAAATATTATAAATTGTGTAATAAAATTTCAAGTGACAATTTATATTACTGAATTTTCCCTTTATAAAAATACACTACTTAATTTATATCAGACTACATTTAAAACACGATGCAAATGCAATGCAATTTATTCAGAAATAAGTCTACGTTCAAGTCTACTGTCTAAATAAGTCACAATCTGATTAACCATATAAACAATATATATATATATAGTTTCTTTCGTACACCAGGCCCGGTGGAAGCAATTCTACGTTTGGGGGGGGGGGGGGGGGGCTTCCATCCTAGGTCCTTATAGGCGAGGGTCCAGGGGCTGCAATAACCTGGAGAAAAGAGTACTTGCGGCCAAATTATTATTATTCCACCCGGCCTGTACATATCTCAATTGAATTTTATATTAGATAAATGATGGTGGTGTAACATGTGCAATTAGCAAAAGTTCCCTTTGGCATTTTATAACTGGAAAGTTGGCTCCGCTGCCAGAGAAAATATAACATATTGCAGAATAGAATCCCACAAGTCAGCAACTAAATCTGAATTATAGCTACCAGTCTGCAGCTAAATCTAATCTATAGGAGTCTATAGCTATTAGGCATACAATCATCTTACAGATGAAGAATACACATCTTAAAATATCAATAGATCTTATAAAATCCTTCTTAACCATATTTACCAGCTCTACATCTCTAATATATATTGTGAGGACAGTATCACACATAACAAATATAGTATGAGGACGAGGACAAGTTAACCGAAAATAGGGGCTAGACAAAATACACATACTCAAAGCTAAGTATTGAATCTACTTTTATAATATAATTTTGACTAGGTTTCCTTGCAGAAAGTAAATGTATGATAAACTATTTTCAGTATTTTTATATACTGTAAACAAACTGTGTGTTTTTAATGAATGTTTTTATAATGTCTTGTGAAAGTAATGGAATAAAATGTACAATTGTAAACATTATAATGTAAGCTTATATAACATAATAAAATGTAATGTTTGTTGATGATTTGAACATCATCTTTATTGATTTCTCTTACACCCAAGAATTTCTGATCCAATGTGAAATCCTCCTCCTGACTCATCGTTTATACTACTAATTTGATTTTTTTTATTCGATGTGAATCATCAGTTAAACACATCCCTTGCACTTTTGCCTCAAAAATCCTGAAGGTTTCCATTGAGTACCTTGTTAAAAGAGGACAGATAACCAATACAAAATTCAGAAAGATAGATTAATAATTACAATTATAAAAGTGTATTCCATAACAAGGAGCCAACTATGGTAGTTATCATTGAAAATCACTGAAAATAAACAGGATTCTTCCATTAAAGTTTGAAAGAGTTAAAATTAAATCTTTTATCTGAAATAAGTGCTTTAAAAAAGTTACTTTTTAAACAAATTGGCTTGAATAAAATTGCACCTACATGTATTAATATATACTTCATTAAAAATTTTGTTAAACACTTTTTAAAGATGTTCAGCAAAATAAAATGGTAATTAAATTGTATAGATAAGAAAACTATATGTAAATGTTAGTGATATGTGGGTTGTTCTGATTTTATTGTGTCTGTTTAGGCAGGTAGGAGAATCGCAAATTCTCATGGGTTGTGGAAAAACATCAAAAACAAATTCACTTTTTCTCAAATTTGTTAGCATATATGTGTGCATCACAAATGTTTTTCTGCTATTAGACCTGATTTGAGTAAATTCCCATGTTGGAAATTTCTGATCAAAATATTCATCCTTGGGAAAAGCCATCAAACCTAAGAACCATGATGATAATATCACCAGTGTTCAGAAGAGACTACGTCAGTTGTCTACTTGATAGTGACCCCCACTCCTTACTAAACCACCTAGAAATACATTGTAACGAAAATTAAGTTTACCATAGGAAAGAGAGAAACAACAGCCTCCCCTTTCTACATATCATTGTCTGAAGAATCATTAAATCGACCATAGAAAGCCAAGGTTGATTGCAGTGGATTTATTTGTTTGATTACTATGTTATATATGTACATCTCACCTCACAAAAATGCCTTAAGCGTAGATGTTTTTCTACAAGTTGGATGGTCTCCTACCTGCCTAAGATGTGCAGTCTACATTCTCTGCTGAATAATGCGTTTTTCGATTCCAACTAATGTGTCTCAGTATAGATATTAAGATGTGATAAAACAATAGTACTTACATTCTTCACGGAACTTGGGTTCTGTATTAGCACCTACTCTAGCTAAAGTTCGTATCAATTCAACCTGCATATCATGTTGATCACGATACATAGGATCATCAAAAAATGTTTGAAGCTGCATATACACTCTATCCAATACCTACAAATCAAAATAAAGTTGAAATAATCTTGTTCAATAATTTCTAACTATACAATAACCAAAAATAAGCTTATTTATTTTCACATTACAAATAAAATTAAAAGATATAATAACAGAACATTATATGCAGATACAATCTCAAATTTTAAAATGGCAGTTTTATATTTTTGTCTTGCATGTAAATAGTCTTACCCTTCTGTTTGTGATATTTTCTAATATAGCCCCGACTGATGGTATAGTTGAGATTCTAACAGGGCTAAAATATAAAAATTATAAACTTTTATTACTAAAGAATGCATTTTTGCTTAGTAAAATGCAGATATAGTTTGATGGCTGGCAAGTAGAACAAAACCTTTTTTCTATAATATTAATCATTTATAAATACATTAAAGGCACAATATTCCAGACTAAGAGGTAAATACTGACGTTTAGAACATACAGATAGTAATCCTACTAAAAGTCATACCAGTCCAAATATTATTTGAATTATTCAATCGAATGGTTAGTGTGGCCATTAAGAATTCCCATTACTTTCTATTTTTTCAAAGAGGCATCTTGGTTGTTAGACAGTGTCTGATGTCTGAGCAATATTTCATTTTAATCCATGCATACTTAGCTCAAGATGTTATCTAATCTACATGTTAGATCTCGATAGACAGTCAACCAAACATTGCTGCCAATTTGATTAATCTTAGTTCTTTTATGTTTTGTAGTTTAAATAAGGAATAGAAATCCAATGCATTTTTTTTTTCAAAACTGTTTTTAAATTAAACAAGATCCTGCGCCCTTGTTTATGCTATTGGTAATCAATATAAAAATTATCAGATTTCGCGAACGGTGTTCCTGGTCCTAAAAGTTTTGTCCTGTTTAGCAGAGCATGTCGGGGTTGCACCATTAGTTGTGGCCAGAGTCTATATCTTTAGATAAATCTCATATTCCGACACAATCAGGTGCTGTATTTTAAACAATAAACTTATAAATCAGAAAATAAAATACTATACATAATAGGTCACTAGGGACCGGGTATCATTCAGATTTGATGAAAAAAGGTAAGAAACTGAGCTTACCATCTAGAATCTAACACACATATTCAGTTAATAGTTTGCCATCCAGAAAGTGTTACATACCATCAAGATATATTTAGTGCAGTTTTGATATTGGTCATCCAGTTTATGACCATTTAGTTTCATAAACTAGGCAACTGATGTCAAACTAAACGGTACCACAAACTGGGCAGTTTATGATGAATCTTGATAGTATTTAATACTTTCTGGATGGCAATCTATTAACTGAATATTTGTATTAGATTCCAGATGGTAAGCTCAGTTTCTTACCTATTTTCATCAAATCTGAATGATACCCAGTCCCTACAAAGTTTCAAAAGGATTTCTTGAACAGATAATAAAATATGCTCCAGAAACAAAATTATGTATACAAATTATTTAGGGAAAGGGGTTTTACATAGGCTAAGCCTGTTCCCCAATCCCATTCAGACAACCTGAATAAAATATTGTTTAAAAAAACAAAACAAAAAAACAAAATGTATCTTGAATGGTTCATGAGATATGCTCCGGAAACAAAATCCCTCCCTAACTTCGTTCGGCGCGGGATAACAAGGTGACTAGTCATCACCATCCTGCGCCCTTTCACTTTTTTGGAAGGCATAAGAAAAAACAGCTGGGAGTTGTCAGACGATTCATACTCTGATCCCAGTAGCTCTACAAGGCAGGGTCGCTACTCCCTGTAAGGTTTGCACAACAACCTTTGTCTACAAAGTACCTCAAACAACTGCTGGATGTTAAACAATAAGCTTATACACCAGAAAAAAAATACTGGCACAACAATAGGTTGATGCTTGTACAAAGTTTCAAAAAGATGTCTTGAACGGATAATAAAATATGCTTCAGAAACGAAATTGGGACAGAAGGACAGTCATCAGAAATTAAATAATAGATTGATGAATGAAAATAAAAGTGTCATAAAGGTATCTTGACAGTTTCTGAGATATGCTCTGGAATAATAATTATATACCAAAAAAGTAAGTCAAAAGTGTAGTAAAATATCATAATTATTCAATCTAAGTCAAATGTGAAGTAAAAATTCATTATCATTCAACAGAAAAATTTGTTTCCATGGAAATATAAAAATTATAAAATACGAGAAATATCACAGGTTGATGGTTATACAAAGTTTCACAAAGATATTGTGAATGGTTTAGTGGGTATGTTTGGAATCAAAATTGTTAACAAAAAACTATGTCAAATTTGTTTCCATGGAAACACAAAAAAATATAAATCCAAGAAATTCCTAAATAGCAAAAAGCACAACTAAAGTAATAGGTTGATGTGTGTACAAAGTTACAAAAAGATATCTTGAACAATTTATGAGATATGCTCCGGGAACAAACTTCAGCAAAGGTTTGGACGTAAGGACAGACACATGGACTAGTCCGGACGTCAAATGCCAAATTATCACTGAACCCACTTTTGCCTGATATAGAATGTTTCTCGGTGGATTACTGTTGGGTAGCTAGGGTCCCCTTGATTTTTCCCAGGTGGGTGTGGTCGTGTCAGGCTTGGGGAAAATTAAATATTCAAGATGGCGACCAAAATTAGTGGAAAAAATACCCCAAAAAATCATTGTTCATCATCCTAGGTTGTGTAATATATCGTTTTATATGTTTTCGGGGTCGCTCAACACTATATAGGGCTTATTTTTAACATTCGACCAATATAATTAAAATGGCGGCCAAAAAAGGCGACGGGGGGTACAAGAATTTCATATTTTGCCCCACTAACTCGAATTCGGGCGTATTTTCAACATAAGACCCATCATGAAGGCGGAAAATAGGAGAAAAAAAAGTTCAAACAGCTGGATTTATGATAAATCATTCCAGAAATTTCAATTTTAGCTAAAACTATAAGTAACCAAAAGATACGATATGTAAATCATATGATTGATTAAAGCAATTTTAATATTAACGAACCACACTGTCTCATCTTCATCATCTTCTCCGTCTTCATCGCCACTGTCCTCTGTTCCAATCTCAACTGAGACGGAATTGAAGCATTTGTATGAATTGGAACAGGAACAAAAATCAAAACATGATAATTCTGACTTTTTACAGCCACAACGGCCGCTTTGACATAGCGGCTCGGATTGAAACCCGCATTTATAACTTTTATCTGAACATCCAGTACCATCTGGTACCAATCTGACCACTAGCGATTTTTTGTTCCTGTTCAAATTCATACAAATAACAGAGGGGTAACGGTATTGATCCACGTATGAGAAAATAAAAACATTAGCAAATGATATTTAATCCTGTGTACTGAGTTTAATATTGTTACTGCGATGTGCACAAAGTCCAGCAGAGCTGTGGCTGAACCAGAAAATTGTATAAAAGGTTTTGTATAACTGATTTCAGTAGCCATTCTAAAAGAGGACACCCATGGCTACTAAAATGTGACTTATAGTTTTAGCTAAAATTGAAATTTCTGGAATGATTTATCATAAATCCAGCTACGTGAACATTTTTTTCTCTTTTTTCCTTCTTCATGATGGGTATTATGTTAAAAACATGTCCGAATTCGAGTCAGTAGGGCAAAATATGAATTTCATGTACCTTATCCGTCATTTTGGGCGGCCATTTTATTTATATTGGTCTGATGTTAAAAATATGCCCGGTTTAGTGTTCAGCGACACCGAAGACATATAAAACGATATATTACACGAACTAGGACGGTGAAAAATGATTTTTTTTTTTGTATTTTTCCTAAATCGTTGGCCGCCATCTTGAATATTTAATTTTCTCCAAGGGTGACACGACCATACCCACCCTGGAAAAATCAAGGGGACCCTACCCATCAATAATCCATCGAGAAACATTCTATATCAAACAAAAGTGGGTCCTCAGCCGTGGCGTCCGGACTAGACAGAGCCATTTCAATATCCCTTTCCTAACTTTGTTTGAGACGACACAAAACGGATATTTAACAAAACCAAGTGGGTTTTTTCTTTAGGACATAACATGTAATCATAATATGACAATTTTGTCTGAGTGCTAATGAATCAGAGGTGCCAACAGTAAAAGGACCATACCAATCAAGATCAAAAACACTATGGAAATGCATTGGCCCCACTTTGATTATACTTTATACAGTTGTACACATACAACTTCTGACTGTCCATATTTAGATGATCATGCTACCAAATACATAATTTATCAAATCTACAGATGATTAAACCAAACAGTAATCTGATTGGCTCAACATATAGTTTTATATGTCAGTTGTTTATAAATCCACATTAAGGTAAAAAAAAATTATTAAAGTATGGATATTTTCCAAACGAGATAACAAAAAAAAAGCACTTACATTTCTGGATCATTAGCTAAAGTAACTAAAGCTGGTACAACACGTGTTGATATTAATGTATCATCAATACCTTTGATTAAAAGCTGAAATAAATTTAAATATGTGTAAATTACAGTTTATATTAGGGTTGGTATTAAAATTTAGTAAAAGCGAGTCAAGTTCAAATACCCCCACATGTGTTATGTAGAATAGGTATAGAATTTAGTAACTTTCAGATTAAAACCACTGATCATCATTTGCGTTTTTAGGAGAATGCCTTATTTTTGACAGCTTAATCCATGCCACAAATGGCTATGATATCGTTGAGGAAATAATGTAAATATTGGAAACAAATGGCTATGATATTGTTTTGTGGGAGTATTTATGCAAATCAAAACGACTAGATTGAAGAAAAAACTTATCTGAGTGAATCGAAAGAGATTTGATTGCCTGACATTACAAATTGTTGAGAAAAAAAACGAGCCATAGCCAGAGCAGGTAAAATTTAGTCTACAAAGGCATTGCATTCCTGTTCTTTTTTTATTATATATTGTCTGGTACGACAGGGTGTATGCATATATATATGGATAGAAGGTCAGATTCCTGTTATTTAATGGAGAAAACCCCCCAAAATATCACAAACTCGGATTTAAAAAAGGTCCATCAAAAGATTTTATTCAACGCTAATAAGTGATATATGAGTGTTTCTTAAAGTGCTCATAAGACGACAAACTGAAACTCGGCGTAGTGATGGACAGTGGTTATTATATGCACATTACGGAAAGTTAACATCAATCTGATTAAAAATAAATCAGCTATCTTCACTCAAAGTCGCAAATATAGACCTCCCGTAAAAACGACTTGGCCAATTATCGAAAATACTCTTAATCCCCTCGGTCCCTAGTGACGTCACAGTGTACAAATGCATATTCGGAATGTTTATTCCTTAATTACCTATATACAGCCGGCGTGTGTATTCATTAACGCCTGACTGGTTCCTTAATCCCCTAATTAAATAAAACAACTGACTACGGAATAATCTGTTTTTTTAATTTAGATTAGAATTTGTTTTATAAAGCCGATTGCTGTAGCATTGTCTTTTTAATCAGAATAAGCCGACCGTAAACTAACAATTGGCTTCTGATTGAAACACGATTGGTGTAGAATTGGTGTAGCCGGCGCTACGGACATCTATGTAGCCAATTGAAATAATTAATTGTCGACAGTTAAGAAACGAAATGGTTTTAAGTAGTAATCATATAAATAAATCATTAACACGTGTTATTGGTCATTCTATCATACACCGAGAGAATGGAAGCAGAATATTTAGAGTTATCCTATAGCAATAGTTCTTTTAGCTCTGGCAATGTATCGGATACAGATACGTCGCGAGAAATGATAACTATAGCGCCATATATTATGTTTGAGCCGTATCTATCTGACTGTGGCTCCATAGAGGATGGCGATGTAGATGATACCGGATCTAATAATGAAAACCATCCGATTGTTGCGAGACTAGATTCATTGATTTCATTAAATTATCTATTTACAGCTTTTATAAATAAATTGATTTCATTAAATTATCTTTTTAGCTGTAAAGAAATTGATTTCATTAAATTATCTATTTACAGCTTTTATAAATAAAAGAATTGATATTACATGTACACAGCCTGCCCTATAGTAGTAATTTACACACAAAGGATATTTAAACTAAAATTGCTTCAGCATTCCACAAAATTTACATCCGTTATAATCGAGAGCCGTTTTCGTTCAGTTTGGGTTTTAATAACAGAATTACCTCGTGATATAATCGTATATGTCCATGATACAACACCTCAAAGAAGACTTGCTGTGTTCTATTTTTAGGTTCAAATAATCCGACCATATCAGAAAGCATGCATTTGCACCTTACACGGTGAAATAATCGTATATACGACCCATGAGATGCCATGATATAACTGTCATCAAAGGGAAGCGTGCATGCACCAATTGGGATGTGTTCTATTTTTAGGCTCAAATAACCAGACCATATCAGAAAATGTGCACGAATAATAATAAATGACTAACGATTTTTTTTATATGTAACGAATAATAAATTACGTTTTGCATTTTGCAATTCTAAATTAATTCAATGTTTTTAAGCGCTTTAACAATCAGATTCACCAATCAATTGTCGTCAATAATCTTAACTCGCTGAGCAGAATGGGTTCGATAATCAACACCAGATTTAAAAAAAGGCAGGTTATCGTTTATTATTTCAATTGGGAATTTAATTGGCATTTATTTAATTAGGTGATTGGCGGTTGTTGAGACCGCGATTAACACTGCTAGTTCTCCTTTGTTTTGTTTTATCTGCGAGTATAAAACTTGCCAAAATGTATTGTTGAAAATTTGTGCATATTTAGTAATACTTTGTTGTTTTTCTTTTATCAAATAGTTAACGAACTTGATTGACCTTCCACTTACCAGTGGCTTGTTCGCACCAATTTATCGATTGGTATTGACATCTACGACAAGCATGTCGTCAAGGTGTAGCTCACTGATTATTAACAATTTGTAGGGGCTTGTAAAAAAAAAAGATTGCATGTCGTGTAAATATTTATTTTGTTTTTGTGTAGGTCATCAGCATATTATTCGTTTTAAATAAATATTATATAATTTCATGAGAAACGATGATTATCAAAGAACCGTAAGTGCAACTAATGTTTTATCGTTTGGTTGAGCCTTTTGCTAACCACGTGGTTCTTGATTTTTTCTTTCGTGTTTTGAATATATATATATTTCCCAAACGTCGTATACCAGAGTCCCAAACTTCGTATATCCGAGACCCAAACGACAGATATCAACTCTCGCGTCATGTTTTTTTTACTACTCCATAACAATTAATGGTGTGTTTATTTCATAATAAACAATGAAGTTTATTCGACAATAAGTACAACTCGGTTAATTAACTGCTTCTATAATAACAAGTGGGATGAAACAGCCCGATAGCAAATCAGGTGTGGGATGAAACAGCCCGGGGTGAACCAGTCGTGGGATAAAACGACCCGCATCCGCCAATCCGTAATTAAATTGTTGCAAACGCAATCCACTCTTTCCGTAATATTTCGTCTTTGGCAAATTTATGAAACGTCGGTACATTATTCCCCTTTTCTCTGCTGGAATTTCCACAACTCTCAATAATACAACGATAATTCGGCATCGTGAAATACACTCGGAAATATTATAGTAACAAATAAAATCTATTACAATTCAAGACGAGAAAGGTCTGCGTTTGAAAATGCTTTGAATTATATAGTGATGTGTAGCTTACATAATTACGAGCTAATGATTACCGACAATACACACTTGTTAACTGTTGGTATGTTGATACAGTGATATATTATACAGGCAGTGATATATTGGATAGATAATGTGTATAGTATGTGTAGTGCCTGTGACGTCATCAGCCAATCAACCGGATTAAGGTCGTTCATGAAAATTTGAAAACCGTTTTTGGCTGTCCCATACTAAAACGTAAATAGCTCAGTTAATTTTAATCAGATTGATTTGAACTTTCCGTAATATGGATTTAGTAATCATTGTTTATTATAATATGTAATAGAAAATTATGATCTTATGTGCACTTTAATAAAAAAGAAATTTATATTGTCAATTCATCATTTCTTTGTAAATACTAAATGGAATTGAACCCTGCTATATACCTTCTAACTACTTTTTACCACGGATGTTGCTTCAATGGGGCAGCTTTTTATCTTGTCTCCTGGGAAGTGTCGATATTTTCAAAATAGTTGCGGAGAAGCTTATAATAGATTTATTGTTATTGATTTCGTCTCTATCAGATAAAATAATTGACTAACAAACAAACATTTAGCCTACGAGAAAGTTATTTGAATCGATATATAACAATAATTTGTGTACAGGTTTAAATGTTTATTATCACTGTTCCGTAACAATAATATCAAAGTTTTACCTCAAACATAGAAGCTGCTGTTGCTCTGACTAGTGGTGAAGTATGTACCACTCCCTCCCATAATACTACTAATAATAATTCATGATTATTGGGGTTAGATCTGTAAATAAAACAAGATAAGAATTCAGTCTATCATATGTGTAATTTTGTAATTATTCTTAGCTCTTGGATTGGGATCCTAGGTGCTGATTAACTACCATATACTATATATATGACAAGTATTTTCTGAGTTTATCAATATCAGTTCCTAGAGGTCAAAGCTATATTATTTAAAAGAATCAAGCACTCAGATTGCACAAACTAATGAAATATACACTGATTGACGATGAAATTCAAAGGAATGAATAAAAATGAGTTTTATTGCATGTTAGCTTCAACCCGGCTATATCGTGAAAAATCAAATTTATGTTAGAGATCATGTATTTAAATGTTCCAAGAATAGAGCCATACGCCCCTTAACCATGCATATGGAACTTAATTTTATTTTGACACTGTTTAACACTTCAACTTGCTTGCAGTATGAACTAATACTATCATTAATAAAAGCAGATTACATTAACTTAATTTTTCTCATCTATTAGTTCTAATCAACCAGGGTTGTCATAGTAATTATAGTTTGAATATTTAAAAACATATGTCATTTTCTAATAAATCTAAAATTGGTCAAAATGTGAAACAATTCGTTTGAGATAATGGTCTTATTTGTTTTCCCACACTTTCTTATCTTTCCTCTTGTAATAATACTATATCTACCTACCCTAATTCAACAAAAGCTGCCTTTAATCCATCTAGTGGTGCTCGACAAAATGATAATGTAAACAATACATTCTTTAAAAACTGGCCTAAATATTCTCGCTCTTTTTCCTGAAATATTTTGTAAAAGAAGTTTCCAGAAGAATTTCATAATAAAACAGTTGACAGCCAACTGACCCATTGGAATTCAAAGATTGAAACAATAGGTAATAATTTCTGGAGTGGATATAGGAAAATATGGACTAAGGGCCAGATTCATTTGATTAACTTTAAGCTATTACTTCAGGAAAAACCTTACCACTTGATCGAAGGAAAGTTTTTGGTAATGTGTAGTTGGGCTTAAAGGACTTTGTAATTAGCAGTTTGACTCAGAATAATATATAGTCATACTCTGGGGGTCAAATAATTGTTGCCAAACCCATTGATTTTATAATCTACAAATAATAATCCAGCTGCCATTGTAGGATGTGTTATAAAATGAATATGTGACGGTAAGTGGTTGACATGTGTTATAATTAATACTTGTTTTATTTATTGTGGGACATATCTTTAACATAGCCCAAAATTGATATCTTTGAATAAGCATTTAGCAAGAACAATGATATATGGTGGGAGTAGACTGACCAATTTGAAGGCCCCGAAAAGAATATTGTTTCAAATGGAGTTTATTATGTTTTGGAAAAGAGCCCTTACACTTGAATAACACATAATCTTAATACATTACTAAATTTATCAAACATTAATAGATTACTTAATGTATCAAACATCAATAGATTACTTTACTGTGTATATCAAATATTAAAAGATTGACTAACTGTATGTATAAAACAATAAGAGATTATGTAATTTGTCAAACATTAATAGATTATGTAATTTATTAAACATTAAAAGATTTTGACATTATTTAATGTATCAAACATCAATAAATTACTGTATGTATCAAATATTAATAAATTACTTAATTTGTCAAACATTAATAGATTACTTAATGTATCAAAGTCAAACATTAACAGATCACCTAATGTATCAAACATTAACAGCTTACTGTACTGTATGTATCAAACATTAATGACAGATTACTTGATGTACCAAGCATTAATAGATTACTTAATGTAGCAGATTAACAGATTACTTATTGTCTTAATATCATAAACTGATTACTTACTGTATTAAAACATGTTAATACACCTGCTGAATATACTGGTATAATACACGTTGTTAAAGCTGTATGACCTAAATTTACTTGATGATCTACAAAAATATTCAAAGAAAAACACTTCTTAAAGATGTTCTTAATTTATTCATCTAAGTAACAGGCATAAGTATTTGCCATTCCTTGAGTCTTTATTTCATAAAAACAAGAAGTTTCAAGATAAGAATCTCCTTTCATTTTAAGTTCAAACGATACATAATTTTATTTACAAAATACAGGAGGAATCTGAATCAATGTAACCAAGTGGGTTGTCTCCTTAAATTCTCTAAACAATTTCAGGAATCTAATTACTCTGAATGATGTCTATTGAACAAGAACACATGGCATTATTACCAATCCGATAAAAAGATGTGGGTTATTGTAAAGCAAGTCACAGCACGTCATGGGTTTAATTCTACGATTGTACATAACAAAACATGAAATCAACAACCTAACCACGCTGACCCCCCCCCCCCTGGAGTGCTTCAGTTTCCAGGGATGTTTAGAGGGCCATACAAATGATTGCAGTTACCTCAGATTGTGTATCTTTCATTTTTAATTCATAAATTCATTTGTTATCTTACCTAAAACATTGTCTGGTAAATTGACTAATTCTTCAAATTTAGGTTTAATCTACAAAATAAATATCAAACTTCACTAATGGGGCATAATGACAAAATCTTTTATATATATAAGGATATGTCAGCAAGATAAGGGAAAATTGTCATTTTGATGTTTTAACAGGTCATTCAATTTGTTACACTTTTAGATAATCTAGAACAATTTATTTTAATTTAATTGCATATATCTCTGCATTAACTAATCTGATCAAATTAATCCAAATAACAAAATTCAATAGAAATATAGTATATCCATTTATCAACCGTTTTCTTATATCCATACTTTCTAAAAAAAAATAAAAACAGACGAAAACGGGGTTTAACGTCTATTTGACACAATCAAGGTTATTTTGGGACTAACATTTTTAAAAAATGTTTCAATAATTCATTTGCACACAAGGGTCTTTAGCAGTGGGAGGAAACCTGAGGGCCCAGAGACAACCCATGAGTCTCTATAGCCAACGCTTATCATGTACAAGCAAGGAATCGAAACCATGCCACATGCCAAACTTTATGATCCAATGTGCACGTTTTAACCATTTAGCTACCCAACCCCCTGTGACATGAAGTAAATTCTTACCTTATTTTGAGTAAATGACTGACCAAATGTTTTACATATTCTCTGAATTAATTTACATAATGCACCAACTACTTTATTAAATGAAAGACCAACACCTTCGGTTATTTCTAGTAATCGAGGTATTCTGTAATAAAAACATATAATTGTGAAAAACAAAATATCAAATATGTATTAAGAAAAATATTATTAATTGGCAGTGTGAGCAGGGTGATTATAGGACAGAAAAGTTTTTTTTTCTGTTAGCAATGAAATATAACCAGCTACATACGGAGTACGGACATGAACTTCTTTAATGACACTATATATATATTCATTTATTATTCAAGTCAAACTTCTCACCAATGGAGTCGTCACAGTAAAAAGTTCAAATAATAATAAGAAACAAAGCAAAAAATTTTACGTTTATTTAATTAAAAACCAAAAGGTCACTTACAAATTATTAACAACCCAGTTCAACTGATCCCATGATTCAAACCATTCCTGAGATATATACTCTTCATATAGATATACTAGATTTGACAGATGTCTATCATCACCAATAATAATAGATATATCTGATAAACGACAACTTGCATCAGGAAATCTACATACTATAAATAAACAAAAAACAAAATAGTCATCAAATATGACTGTTTAAAGAGATATTACTTTCAAAAAGAAAATAAACATTATTAATTTCTCATATATAGTATCTAAAAAAAACCTAACCTACTTATACACATTCAGTCAACCAACCCCCCAGTCTTGTAATGGATCTTAAGACATCTACAAATATTTCAGTGATGGATTTGCAAATTTGCCTTAAACTAATTTGAAAACCTTCTGAACAGTAACGTAATTAAACAGTCAAATAACAGAAATAGTTATAATGCTTCTGGTAAAACTTTTATCATATCATTCAAATCTTTGACAAAACCATTTCCCCACCCCAAACAAATCCTGGTTTGATAAAAATTTTGATAACTACCATCTAATTCCTGATAATGTTCAACTGATGCCAAACTGTCACAATAAGGACCTGTTTCTAGGACGGAGAGAAAAAGGAATGGAACCAGTTCTTGTAATTGTGAAAGTAAAAGTAGAAATCTATGTTCATCTAATGGAAGATTGGTATATGTTGAAGATCTTTGTGCTGCTATAATTCCCTGTAAATAGTAAATTATGTTATCATACATATATTCATATATCTATTTTTATCAAATGGGGGAAAAGTTTTACTCAAGTTTCACGTTGGATGAAAAATAAATGTGTTGATTTGATTAAATTTGATCATTTGTTTTAAACAAGATGAATTTTAAGATTTTAGACACAGATATATAATCAAAAAAAAACCTGTCAAAACTTAATGTTGCATTATGAATAATGCATTTTGCTTACTCTGCTGTACAGAAATCATATAAATACATTCACTGTTCAGTCACAAATCAAAATAACACATTAGATCAACCCAATTAACCTCTTTATTTTTAATTGAAACAAAGACGTAATGCCTCTTTTAATTTTGAATTTAATAAGAATTAACCCCTCGAATCTGAATACATGTAATCCCATCGAATTAAGAAACATACATGTAAGACAAGTACTTATTGATCTTTAGACCAGAAGCCCAGGGGGTCAACCTAGCTGAAAAGTGTACCAATTGTGGTATCAATGCACTTATTATATCTGGTATCATCAGAATGTAAGTCTGCTGGGTTTCTGGTTGTGGGTGTGGTATTCCACGCCCAAAATGCCATGCCCCCCAACTAGTTCAAAAGTGTACCACATGAAAATGGTACAGCAGTGTACCGTTTATCTTCAGGTGTTACAAAAACACTCTTGAGAGACATTTCTAGTGGTGGGTTACCCCTGACAGAGCTATGTAATTGCAAGACAATTATAGTGGTGCAGTATCCCTGACAAGAGTTATCTAATTTCCAGCCGTATAAATAATTAAATTTTAGCCAGGATGCGTAGAATACTAATACCTAACACGTATTGAAGAGGCGATAAACTGTGGCAACAAGAAATTGATTTTTGATTTTTAGGCATAAAAATGGGACTAAAAATGTGTTTTTGAAAAAAAAAAATCCAGCAACTGCAGAGTATCGCCTCTTCCATTCGTGCTAGGTATTAGTATTTTATGCATCCTTGCACAATTTTTAATTTTTGGGACAGTGCCTGTTAATCTATTGTAGTGGGGGCCCCTACTAGGGGGGGCTGTGGCATTTTGGGTGTTTCTGTTAGGGGTAACCAACCGCACAAACTGTTAGCCAGTGGTTAACCATGATTCCTGTAGTGGTACTAAACCACTCAAAAGCTGTTTTAATTGATACAGATTTCAGCTAATCTAGTATAGCTGTGGTTTGAATATTATATAACTACAAATATCTGGCAATTACATATATAGCCACCAATAGAAATGTCTGTCAAAGTGGTTTTTGTAATACCTGAAGATGTAGGGTACACTGCAGTAAGATTTTCGTGTGGTACACTTTTGAGCTAATCTAGCCTAGTTAGGGGGCATGGCATTTTGGGCGTGGAATACCACACCCCCCACCAGAAACCCGGCAGACTTAAATTATGATGTTACCAGATATACAATGTACTTGCATTGATACCATATAGGAGAAAATTTCCCCACTTTTTAACTAGGTTAACCCCCTGGGCTCCCGCTCTACTACGGCGGAAACCAAAATATTGGGAGCAGTACATTCAGAGGGTTAATAATGTGTCAAAATCAACTACACTAGTCAACATAGAAAACAATATCCTTTGTTACAGAAGAAGACTAGCACTAAATATATATCATATCTATTAAATGAACTTGCTTCTACTGTATCTATATGGGGTTACAATGTATATATGTACCTTTGGATATATAAATAATAAAGTGATATGAATGGGTAACTTACAGGATTATTACTGCTATATTTGTTAGTACAGCATGATAAACAACCTTCCTGTTAATATTAGTATATAGGTATGTATGTATATATAGTGTCATATATATTCTATTAGTAGATTATCTTAAGTTTTTATGTTAAAACTATGATTAATATATTGATCTTTATTCAATGAGTATTTACCATAACTTCTTTAAGAGTCTAAGTATCTTAAATCTTATGCAATTTATACTCCCAGATATTAGTTAATTATAAATATTTAGAACTAATTGATCAATTTATCAAGAGTATAACAGTTAATATAAAAAATTGGAAATCCCATCCACAGGTAACAATTAAAGCCCTTCACTAACAGTTGTAGGTGATTGAACTATGGTTATGTTTTATGTTTAATATCCGATAATATTTTTTATCTTATACTGGTAATGGTATTTGAAAAAATTCACATGTGTATCTCAATTTTCAATCTTAAAAAGGCAAAAATCAATTTAAAAGTTTGTTCAAAATTCTATTTTATCTGAATGATACAACAAGTCTCAAAGACAGTGACAGCCTCAGATTTTATGAAACTTATATTATCTTTGTAGAACAAATTTGTTTTAAATGAGATTGTAATTATATAAAATCATGAACTGATGAGGGAATCCATTACCAGGAATTGAACATTAAGTATTCTTTTTGATTAAAACACAACCATAGATAAAGGAGTGAATGTGATGAGTGTTAATGTAAAGATATTATATCAATAAGTGTGTTGACTTTAGAAGATGTATATAGTTTACACCACATGGATAATAAAACACAATTTAGCTTGTACTCTTACATAAATAAAACAAAGACAGAAAAAATTTACCTCTTTTAAACTACATATGAGGGAGATGGGCACAAATAAAGTCCTTTTTGTTTTATATTCATTAACAATTAGCCATGCGTATATATCACAGCATGAAAATTCTTAACTAAGCCCTGGAAAATGAGCACAAATAGCTGTATTTAGACATCCAAATCTAAAGAGCTAACATGTTTTGTGGATAAATAGTTTGAAATAACTGTATTTATTCTGAATAGGAAGAGGATACAAATATATTTTCATAAATAAGAGTAAATGCTAAATTCCAGTTTGTAGTTCACATGGTGGAAACAGCAATTAGTGCAATAGCAGATGACTACATATATAAAATCAGATTAGTCTATATATCATATATATATATATACATATATAGAACACAGGAAATAAGACA
Organism: Patella pellucida; assembly: GCA_917208275.1. NCBI lineage: Eukaryota > Metazoa > Mollusca > Gastropoda > Patellidae > Patella > Patella pellucida. The sequence goes on from OU795039.1 coordinate 58,540,893, forward strand.
GAAAATAAGAGAAATTTGGTTATCTTGTCAACAGTTATTTTTTTAACTGATTTCTTTACTGCTCTATCAAAATTCAATAATTAATAATATTTCATATTAAATTTACAATTGATCAACAGTCATCATAAAGGAGTAATCAAATTGTAACAAATAAGTTTAAGTATAGGATAACTAAAACTCCACAATGTAAAGGTATAGTCTATTAACATTATAATAAATAGGATAACTCTTATAATGTTTTTTAATACTAATTTCATCTCATTTCAAACATATCATTTGTGCTAAGATAACCACCAGACATATAATAAAATCAAAAATAGAGGTAAGATTAAACAAATTAAAACATTTAAAAGGATGTCTACTGGTTTAAGATTATTTCTAACATTGAAAAACAATTACTATTTTTTGTTTTTGTTATTCTAATTATCTGAAATAAACAGGGTTTCTCTTTTTTAAATTTAAAAAAACACTCATCTGGAATTAGTCATAGATGTACATTGGTTTAGGCTTGCTTGGTTAAATTCAAAGTATTTTCTTAGTTGAGATTATAATAAACAAATTTATTACTGATTAACTATCATTAAGATAGATACTTCTCATTTTAACCAACCAACCTATAATCTAGTATATAAACATATGAATAAAAGGAAGTGACATCTTTTATTCAACCCTTTTTTACTTATATCACATCTTTCAATTTCAAATCTATTTATTCTTGATTTGTAAAATAAGCTTGATCGTGGATTAGGATTTAGAAACACACAAGATTATCAGGGATTGTATGTGAAACTGTGAATTTGTGTCATATGGAAATTTCGATCACTGATTCGATCCTAGTATATCTGTGCAAGTATCAGTAGTCATGTATTCTGGAATCACATTTACAACTTCTTTAAGTACTCTATATCTATCATGTTTCTTGAAGAAGATGGTATTTGAATCTATTGAGCAAAAGTGTGAATTTAATGAGTACCAGTAATAGTTAAAATCCATGAGTGATACTTGAATCCATTAAATCTTGTTTGAGTAAGAGTTATATTAATTCCAATGAATTTGTATTTGAATCTTTGAGTAATAGTGTAAATTCTTTGAGTAAAGGTGGAAATCCAATGACAGATAGTTTGAATTTAAGGTATGGACAGACGAGCGTATTTTTGCGCCAGATCGCGGCGATTAAACTACGCCAGCGATTTTTTACGTCCGATAACGAACGGGCACACATAGCGATTTTCTCAATAGCGTACAGTATCAAACTTCTCCAAGTTTTCAATATTTCCAAGCCCTTTTCCCACTCCCTTGTCTGTTTTTTTTACCAGTGATAGGGAGTTTTCCAGGTATTTCTGTCTTGGCACTTTCTTTAGCCATGCGATTCCGGTATTCAGGCATGGTGATGTCAAAAAGACAAGGCCTTTCACACCAAAGAGTAACAAATTCTTCTTCTTTTATGAGACTCCACAATTCAGGAGTGGAGGTAGCCATTTTGAGATCATGTGATATCAACGACGTCGATGATTGGCTTATATAAATGAATCGCCCAACAATATACGCTGGACATGGGCAGAAGAGCAAATTTGATCGACGGCATAAAATATTTGGCCGTAAATATCTTACATGCTAGATACGAGCGATTGATCAGGCGAATGGATCGGCGTACAGAATCGTCATCGCCCTGAAGGGGCACAGAGACGTATTTTTCAAGCAATTTTAAATATTGTCGCAATCGAGTGAAAAAATACGCTTGTCTGTTCACCACTTTACCGAGTAATAGTTGAATGACGTGACTAATAGTTTGAATGACGTAACTAATAGTTTGAATTACGTAACTAATAGTTTGAATTACGTAACAAATAGTTTGAAATACGTAACTAATAGTTTAAATTACATAACTAATAGTTTCAATGACGTAACTAATAGTTTGAATGACGTAACTAATAGTTTGAATTATGTAACTAATAGTTTGAATTATGTAACTAATAGTTTGAATTACGTAACAAAGAGTTTGAAATACGTAACTAATAGTTTAAATTACATAACTAATAGTTTGAATTACGTAACTAATAGTTTGAATTACGTAACTAATAGTTTGAATACAATGAGTATTATTAGATTATATTGAATAATAATTTGAATACAGTGAGCGATATATGACTTTTGTGCGTAACAGTGTGACATGAATGCAGTGAGTAACAGTTTGCATCCACAAAAGAGAGAGAGAAATGGGGTTTAACGTCCACTCAACACAAACTAGGTCATTTTTTGGACTAATGTGGTTTTTAATTGTATTTCAATAATTCGCTTGCGCGTAGGGGTCTTAAGCAGTGGAGGAAACTGGAGGACCCGGAGAAAAACCCACAAGGTTTGAAAGGTGACCCTACTCCTTGTCACGTACAACAAGATTCGAAACCAAATTGCAGGCTTTATGATACAGCGCTCACACGCTAACCATTCAGCCATCCAACCCCCCTTGAATCCAGAAAGTTATAGTGTGTATCTGGCGAGGAAATTTGTGAATTTAGTTATTAGTATAAACTTTAAAACTAGAAATTATTGTATCGAAACTTTAACATTAAAATTTCTATTGGGATATCTATATTGACTAATTCCATGGATCAATCTTTAACCAGTAGAGCATACAGCAGAGAGAAAAATGAGCCGACAAAGAAAAAAAAATGGAAGTGCCTTAACTATGTCCTCGAGTTCTCGTAGTATAGTATGTAGTAGATGATGTTCTAGTTTACCCAGTTCATATGACCAGGTAGCAAATGATGGAAGTAAAACATGTAGAGCTGCTGATAAAACTTTCTCAGATCCATCTTTTAATGACTTGTGTAATAATTCAAAGCCCTGAAACAGAACATTTTTAATTTTAAGGTTACAAACATAGGTTTTCAGGAAATTAATTATACACCCAAAAGTATCTACGGTGTCAATAAATTTTATCAAAAAATCAGCCACAACTTTATGTTATCCAAAGTCTCATTTAAAGAGCTGAACAAACAATATAAGTTTCAGAATGATCTAATGATAACAATGACTATTAGAATGTTAACATGGTTTGCAAATCAAAGGGAGTTACATAGCCTAAAGGCATCTTCATAAAATTTTATGATATACAATTCTGACCAGTAGAGAGTAACAAAGTGTCAACCGACAATTTCTTTTTATAATACAAAAAGAAATTATAGTGAAACTGTTCTAACAATATTATTGTCCTCATACGATAAAATTTCAGCACTCAAATGACATGTCACCACCATTTCGAATCCCTAAAAGTAGAACTATATACAAACGGCGACAGATGATATCATGATTAGTTTATAATTTGTACACTTGGGTCAAATTGAAGAAATGGAGATAATGGTTTCAAATGAAAGAGTATAAATACCTCTTTTCATTGGTACCTGAATTCTAAGAATCAGACAAAAATTGGCAGAGATATGGGAGTTTTAAATGGATGTATGTTGCTAAGGAGTTTATATTGATCGTCTTCAAGACCATTTTTGTCAAAAGTTGCATTTCCCCGAATTACTAAAATCCCATCTTGAAACCCAGTCCGTATAGTGACTGCCATCTTGAAACCCAGTCCGTGTGTATTACTAATCATTTCAGTACATTTGAATATAATGTAATATTTACCTGGCTGTATTTATCATTATCACAGATAAAACCTATTAATAAACCTAAACTACGAACAACTGATTCTCGTACATCTTCATCTTTATCTTCATGTAACATCTGTGTTAACATTGATAATAATAACGAACTTCGTATCTCACTCTACAATATAATATAATTATACTGTATCAGACAAAGGTAAAACATTCCTAATAAACATCAGCTGATATATCACAAATACGGTAATATGTCACCCGTGCCGGGGGGGGGGGCAAATTGAGTTACAATAAGGAAGTTTTCAAAATTGAGATTTGTTATTTTCACATTCTGTGCCTTAATACCTTCAAAATGGTGTGTTCTTGGTATGAATGGGGTGAAAAAAAAGACTGAATTATATCCATTTGAAGTTGTTGTAATCAGAAAAGGTAGTTTAGAGAAAAAGCAAGTTAAACATGTCGGTATGTTCTAAAACAAAATCCAAGCCATATATTTGCTATTTTTAATTTAATAGGCCTACATGTATATTTCTCTATGTTATAATATAGACAAAAGAAAATAGTCCATACATTAGTAATATAATTTTGGTTTATTATAATTTTTATGGAATAAGAGGAGTAAACTACCTGGTAAATATGAATATCAAGAGAATACTATTTGGTAAATACAAAGATTAAGAATAGATACTAACTGGTAAATTTAAAGATTAAGAGTATATACTAACAGGTAAATATAAAGATTAAGGAGTAAACTAACCGGTAAATAAGAAGATAAAGCACCACAAGCTTCAGCTACAAGTAATCTTCTTTCAACATACTTATGATTAATCTTCAAAATAGAAACATATTACATATAAATTGGTGTTAATTTATACACAGATCTTGGGTAATTTAAGTGCTCGGCTAGTAATTAAAGGCTTTAGATAATTGAACGGGTCGTCCATTTCTAAACCCCTTTCAGGAAATTAAACGGTGTACCATTAAATTAAGCCTTAGTACTAATTAAACCATTTTTGAAATTTTCAATCTTTATTATCATTAAGCGAACGATGTTTTGAAAAAAAAGGCAATGCAAGAGTTATTAAAGTACAAAACCCCATTTTAAAGGATACCAGATTAACAGTGTAAGGTAAGTGTAAAATCTATTATACCTGTTCCCAACATTGTGGAAGTAACTCTGCTTCCAATCGTGTTGGACCTACATGTTCTGCAAAGGCTATACACCCAGTTAAAATCATTTGCCTGTTAAAAAAAAATAAAATATATGTTAAAAAACAAAGCATCTTTTAATGTTGTTTGTGTTTGACACCAATCTGATTAAAACACAGATCCTATTACATTTCGTTTTTTTATAGTTCAAAATTTCGATTAACTTGTCTTTACTACACTAGGATCTGGGAGAGTTGTTATATTACCAGCGTTTTGGTTTAAGTAAGGGATTAGCCAATGAAATGGTCTTTTACAGCGGGTTCTTGGCATTTGATGCACAGGACTGATGGTCAACAACTAGATGGTAAACCTCTAGAAACATCAACACAGATTGATAAATGAACGTCAGACGTCATATGGTCAAAAGCTGCTCGTACGACCCCCTGACGCAACCTTCCAGTACAACCGGTAACATCTTCATGTAGTATGTAGGCCATCGAAAGTATAAAAAAACAAAACGAAATATAGATCTGTATTTTAATCCGATTGTATTTAAATCCGATTGGTTTGACACACACGGCGACATTTAGGATCTAATACTGCAGAGATAGTTTTCTTTTTCAAGGTTCTCTGTGGATTGTCTGGTTTCTTTATATTTAGTGTTTTATTTTTTTCATTTTAAGGAAACACATTAGTAGATAATTATGTTACATGTACCTTTGATCTTCATCTGGTTTTTTAATAAGATTGAATAAAATATTTAATAATTGATCTCTTTCTTTGGAATCGGTATGCAACATGGCAGTACAGATTATCAATGGAATTAATTCCTGTAAATAGAAAAAAAAAACCTCTTGAACCTAGAATTTAAAAACTGAATAAAGTGTAATCAGTATAATAATGTGTTTGCTTTTACAGCAACTGATTGTTAGCGAATATATATATATATATATATATATCTTATAAGAAGTTAATTTTTGGTACCTCTCTTTTTGCAAGTAAAACATTGGGAACAATATGAGGTAGACATCTTCCTAACATTGTTACCACACTTCCTCCACCAGAATGACCAATCTTTGATACTTCTGCAGCTATTCTATTATCATGTGAAACATGGAATGCAACTTCTTGTAATGCCTGTCTGAAAGTAGCTGCCATTTTCCTGTTAAAATTCAACATTTTATTATAAGCAATTACTATTCTGCATGAGGTTGTTAGCCGCCTTTGATTTTTATGATATATATTTAAATCATGACATATTCTTGTAGTTCACATGCAGTAATTAAATCAAAACAATTGATCAATGGACAGCAACCTATGTTCAAATAAAATGTTAGTGTAAAAAAAAAAAAAATATATCAATTCACTAATACTAATTACAGTGTTGCTAAAATTGTCCTTTTGAACATGGAGCTGCCATGGCTCAGTGAGCAAGATGTGAGAGGTCATCTGTTCGATCCCTGTTGAACGAAAGAGTATATCTGGATTCCCTGATGTGGTTCCCCCTTTTTTATTAATGCAGAACAAATGGTCTGGCAAGGCACAATGTAATTCATTTGGTTGGGACGGAAACCCGAGGTCCTGTGCACACATTGGCGTGCACGTAAAACAACCCCTGGCAGTACTAATTTGATATAAAAGTAGGCCATAGTGTCGCTGTCCATGCAAAATTATCATCATGGCACAAAGTATGGCATATATCCACCTTCATTAGCCCAGTCGGAGCAGAACAGTTGGATGCTAAACCCAATTTCATTTCTTTCAAACATAAAATCAGTAGCATTATTTATTGAAAAGTTGAAAAAATGATAGCTAGTGTAAAGGGAGATCACTCATATGGAGCACAATTTTGAAGCAATTTTCAGTAATGTATCTGATTTTACATAAGACCAAATTTAGATCTAAAAAATAAATGTACCTATTATGAGAATTATCAACAACTGTTCTATCCTCTAAGATACTCTGACCCCCTCCAGCCTCATCAACAACATCTGTTTTAAAATCATCATCCAATCGTAAGCTATCATCCATATTTCCATTAGTAACTATGGTAATATCCTCATCTGCACCATTCGCATCACTTTGAGGAGAAGTTGCTTCGCTATCTGTGATTGGTTGATAACTAGCCTCTGAATCTGTAATGGTGGCGGTCTCAGATATATTAGAGAAACTGATTGAGCTGGTGACAGATTCTGAGCGATCTTGTTTTACAGCAATAGGTGTGGAATGGTTGGGAATGTTTCTATTCGGTCCACTGAAAAAAAATATGAAAGGATTGAAAGTTGTCTTTTTTGGTACTTAATTGCTCGCACCATTTATTTTGCAAAGGTGAGAGGTGAGATCCAAAATGGTAAACAATAATAAATTTCTGAAAACTTTTAACATTATCAGGTATTCTCTAATCCTCTATAGAAATCTATTCCTTGGTGATAACAATAAATAAATTATCTTAAAATCAGAAATGACTCCTTTCCAAGTCCTCACTTTTGTTAAACTTCCATTTATAAACTAAATCCTTCTGGCAATAGAAAATTCATCAAAGATGATCTTGACAAAATTGTAAGCTAGCTAGGTCTAGAAAGAATCACTGTCAATTAATTGTCACATGACCTTTAATATGCAGTCTATTAATGAATAAATTGACTAAAATATACCAAAATTCACCTTTTTAGCAATCGACAGGTTAAAAGTTACATAAACATTTTTATAAAATTGTTTGTTTTAAATTGAATTATTGCTCATACTTATGACCATCTATAGAAATCCACTTGTAAACTTTAACTCATCAGGATGATCGACACAGTGGATGTTATCCTCCCTGTACATCTATAGTACATTTCATACAAGAAAACTTGCTGTTGATAAAAAGACCGAGGGCTATCAAGGGTGCCGGGCTATCAACATGTCGCATTTTGTTAATTTTTTAAAGTCTTGTAGTTTGTAAAATACCTACATTTTGAGTATTTTCACTTGTTCAGCTAAAACATCTCTTTCTTGCATATACAGCTGAAGTTCATCTTCTAAATTACTTATTCTATGTTCCTTGTAAAAATATAAAATGTACATGTTAGTATGACTGTAAAATACTAAAAGTGTAAAATTTATGTTTTTTAAAAATTAGAACTTTTCAAGTTTCTGTGATATCAGTCTACAGTATATATTTCTATTAAATAAAAGGACTACTTATTACAGAACAACATTTTGATTCGACTTCTCTAGTGTTTACCAAGCAATGATAATTTTTTTTAATATGATATTATGATACAGTAGCCTATATACATGTAAAAATAAAGCTTATTTTGTTACTTTGTCATTTATAGATAAAGATTAGAGAAACCTAGTTGAAATGCAGAGCAGTAGTAAATGATATTCCATAAAATGGTGTCTTGTAATTATCATAGATTAGAACTTACAAGTTGTGTTTTTGTATCCATCCAATCCATCTCCATTTCTTCTAACTGTTCATCAATAATATCAGTTTCACATGATACATTATGTGTTTCTTTAATAGGCATAACATGATTACCAAAATCACGGAATAAAGACAGTAAATCAGGTGGTCTAGCTACATTTAATCCTACGTCATCCCAATCTTCAAAATCCTACAAAAAATATATGGTAGTTTAAGAATAATGTGTAAAATTTATCTTTTATTTTTACATTTTTCTACAAAGACAAATGTACTTTGTAAGATGTATTTCAACATTTATAAAATTACTCAGTATGGACAATTTGGTAGTTATCAGAAACAAAATAACTACTTCATTAACTCATGTTTGTCCACCCCAATTAAGGTAAACGACGTACAGCTACAACCAATTTTAAATTTCCGATGTTTTGTTCATGTTCAATTAATCCTCTGGGAATAGACTGTCAAAAATCATGTCTATTCGAGTGAAATTACCATATTTTAAAAAGAAAACAGAATTGAATATGCAAAACTATCTTAACCCTTTTTTATTGTTTTGATTTTGATTCTTTTTTACATCAGAACGAGCATTAGGCATGCCAAAAAGCAGCAAGACAGTATGTTTGTTTATTTTTTTGGTGTGTTCCCACTTTGCCGGCAGACTGTTAATCCTTTAATTGATCTTAAAACTATACTCTGTTTAAAAGTAGTCACTCAAGAGCTTTCACTAGTGTAAATTATCTAATGTTATTTTATAAAAGTTAAAATCAATACAGTTTTATTCTTAAAAAAAGATATGGACTATAGTTTATAAAACCATTGTTCTAGGATTAACACTGAATTAGCGGCCAAATTTGACATCAAAGCCTACCGGCAAAGTAGGAGCATCCCATTTATTTATCTTCTTAGCAAACTTTTATACTTAACAATAACTCGAATACCAACCTGTTGTTCGTTCTCTTCTGCGAAAGTAACGGATGTGAGCTTATAGTTATTGAGCAAGAGATATTCATTAACAAGAAAATTAAGGGCTCTACTTTCCATGGGCCTCATCACATCATCTGTAGCCATCCCTTGACTTGTGTCTGTAAATTCTGGAGTTGTCATTTCCTTTTCTGTATAAATCGATAACAAAATATTTGGGACAGTAAACAAAATATTATGAATTAATTCTAGAGTAAAAGAACCGAGAAGATGAACAAGATAATGTATATTGCAGGTCTTTCTTTAGGTCTGAAATGTCATACATGTATAAATTATTACTGAGATATTTATTAACATCGCAAGACCAATACTATCGGATATTAAACAGATTCAAACGGTCAGCAATATTTTGATTTAACCAAAAATATAGGAGCAAGACTTAGTTTGTGGTTAAAATTAATGCACACGTCTTGTCAAACCTTCAAAGGCTAATAATATCTTCGCTGGTAATAGTGTACTTTGAATGAAACTTTCAAATTATTTTTTTACATTATCTCAATCGAATGTTAACTTGAGCCTATAAAGTGACCCCAAATGTTGTTTTTTAGTTACCCTAACTGTAATTATTGAGAATCGTTGAACATATATTGGCTTCTTCAGTAATTATTAGAAATTGGTGACAATTTTTTTCGTAAGATGAACATAAATTCAGATGGTCAGCGGGCGTGATGATAATATATGACCACACTTCAATGTGGACATATAAAAAGGGAAACAAGAACCTTGCATTGGATCAATTAGTGATTTAAATTAGAATGGACTGTTGGATTAGATCAATCAAATAGCGAGAACGACTAACTCTTTATCTAAATCTTACATAATCTATCTTTAAAAATTAAATATACAAAAAAAAGGCCTGACATTCACTTTAAATACTACCAACACAACAATGTATATAAATAAAAGGAAATAGATGATTGATTAAAAATGAAAAATACAAAATGTCTTTACCAGCCTCCATAGTTAAAGTTGCTCTCAGAGATCGAACAGTGTCATGAGCTTTTCGTAATTCAAATTCCAAAACTGAAATCAAAAATCACTTTATTTTTTAAATTAAGAAAACAGACATAATATTAATGTGCGGTACACAGTGAAAGACTATAAGGTTAGGCCATTTATAAAAAAAACGTAAAATAAAATAATGTAACAAAGTTAAATACCTGCCACTCTTTCATCCACTTGTCTTTCACCATCATCAGAATATCTTGCGAAATCCAGAGAATCAAATGTTTGGACACTGGATGTACGGGCTGAAGGGAAAAAAAGAAGAATGTACTTTTAGGTAATTTTATTATCAAAATCACCATTTTTTCATTCATAAGTAAAGTATAAAGCAGAATTTAAATGAAAAGAAATCTAAATTCAGAATTAAAGACTCTCATTCCTTTAATTTTCTACTTGTAAACATTGTTCTTGTGAGATTAAGCTACTTGCCATTTATTATGTCAAATTATTTAGCATTTCTGTTAGAATGAGATATAATAAAGCTATCAAACAACACAAGAGCATAAACTCAAAACTGACCATAACAATAGAATATATATATATATATATATGAATTGCCGAAGCAAAAAATATAATGATGTGCATTTATTAATGTTTTTACTGGTACAAAAAGCTATTAGGTTTTTTTTCAAATCAAGTTTTGGTGTTAAATCACTTTAATACTAAAGATAGCCGCCCAAGCTGTCCATAAAGGTTTTCACATACTAGTACAGGGCCTGCAAAAGCAATTCTTGATTGGGGGGGATTCATTACTAAGTCCCTATAGGCGTGAGTCCAGGGGTCGCAATAACCTGAAGAAAAGGGTACTTGCAGCCAAATTATTGGGGGGGCTAAAGCCCCCATTAGCACCCCTACTCCGCCAGGCCTGCACTACCTATTCTATTGTAGATAATGGGATAATTTACCAGATACCACAAGATGAACACGAATAACAACCTATGAAGTAATTTAGACAGAAATAATCATGTATTAGTTTTCTACCAGTGCTAACATCAATTGTACAAAAGTTGTGCCTGTAATCAGATTATAACATTGGCTGTCTGTGCTAGTTAAAGAGCAAAAGAGCATATAATTATCAAGTCAATCGGATAATAACTTTAGCTTCTAGGGCAAGAGTTTTTGAAGTGATCAAGAGTCATAAATCTGACCGTAATTATCAGAAATCAACAGACTTTCCTATCAGATGAAAATAATGCCTGTGTATAAATTTCAAGTCAATCGAATGTTAATGCCTCTTAAGTGACCCCAAATGTTGTTTTAAGGTACCCTAACAGTAATTATTTAGAATTGTTGAAAATATATTGGCTTCTTCATCTTATGACCATAAAAGCTGAGTAGGGTATCTACATGATTTGTCAAAGTGATCAAGGGCCATAACTAACACCTAAACAATACGTATACTTTTCAAGTCAATCTGTAGAGTGTCCAAAATATTTTACAAATTGATCAAGGGACATAGCTCTGACAGTAATTATTAGAAATAAGAGAAAAAATTTTTTTCGTAAGATGAACATAAATTCCAATGGTCAGCCGGCGTGATGATAATATATGACCACACTTCAATGTGGACATATAAAAATGGAAACAAGAGCCTTGCATTGGATCAATTAGTGATTTAAATTAGATTGTAACATGCTAAGAGTAAACCTCGCATTTTGATTGGTCAATTAGACACCATCTATTGGACAATAACACCCCTCTGTTTTAGTATTTTCTATTAAAATCGAAAATAGCATGTTACAATGTCAATAAACACTTCATATTTTGCATTTAGAGGGGTGTTATTGTCCAATAGACATGTCCTGAGATTTTACATTAGAACCCGCGACGCTACGCGTCTTGGGTCCTAATGATCTCAGGACATGTCTATTGGACAATAACACCCCTCTAAATGCAAAACATGAAGTGTTTATCTCCTAAATGGACTGTTGGATTAGATCAATCAAATTCATCACTTTTTACAGAAGACATTTAAAAATATTTTACAGTGCATCATGTACATGTATGTGGGTATGATATGGGAATGTATTATCTGGTATTTTAACATTCAAATATTTTTACCACGGAGATTCATTTTTTCCCTTGAAGCTGAAACATATCAAAACACAGAGATACAGTAAATTCAAGAATGCAAAAATCACTTTACTGTTTAGAGAAAGAGAGGGAGAGAAATTGAGTTTAATGTCCACTCGGCACAAGCTAGGTCATTTCAGGACTAACACATGGTTCAATTTCATTTTAACAATTTGCTTGCGTGTAGGGGTCTTTAGCAATGGGAGGAAACAGGAGGACCAGGAGAAAACCCATGAGGTTCAACAGGCTACCCTACTCCTAGGCACGTACTTATGGCTTCCAACGTTATATAGATTATTAGTTTTACATTTATTCACATGACAAGTCTGTAATCAACTCTCTAAAGAATCGGAACAGTAAAAAGGAAAATTAAATAGTGCTCAACAATTGAGACTATATACAATATTTTTTGTCAAAATTTTAAGCATTCAAACTTTGCTCTGAATAAAATAATTTGATTGAAATGTTTAATACATTCATCATTCATTTTTTGTATTGTAGCAAGAATGGACCGATCTTTGTCCAAATCTAACATAATTCATCTGTAAATGACTCAACTTGAAAAAAATGTGCACTATATGTATCAAATATTTTTATACTATCTGTATACATCCCCTAAATATTTTCTTCCTAAATATATATACATGAATGAATGAAATGTTGTTTTATGGCACGTGAGCTCCAACCGGGCCATATTGCGCCAAACATATGATGATGATATGAGACAAACTAGAAATAAATAATCACATTATCTATATATACATAAATAAAAACAAATATCACAGAAAATATTAAATAAAACTAAATATAAACTTTATGTATATATATTTAAAACATGAGAAATACAATTAGATATATACAATTTAAAATTTTCGATAAAAATTTGTCTCTTTTAAAAAATTAAGCGCTTTACTATATAGACCCGGTTGGGCAAACAACTGTTGAAGTGACTGGCAACGGTAATGCCGTAATCTTGTATCTTTGAGATGCTTGCACTCAATCAAAATGTGCTTCACTGTCAAAGGAATATGACAGTGTTCACATTCTGGTTGAGGCTCTCGCTTCAAAATGAAAATATGAGTTAAAAAAGTATGACCAATGCGAGAGCGACACAAAACAACTTCATCCCTCCTGTTGGTTCTATAGGAGCTTGGCCAGTCTCCTAAGAGAGGCTTGATGTGATGAAGTTTATTTGTGTCTGCAAGATCCCAAGACCGTTGCCAGCGGTCAAATATAAATTTATTTATGGATGATTTAAAATCCGTAAATGGAGTTAAAAATTCGGATATGGGAAGATCTAAGGCAGACTTGGCAGCCGAGTCTGCTCGATCATTCCCTTTGATATCCATATGACTGGGGAGCCAGCAAAGGACAGTGTCCTTGCTGATGAACTCGTTTGATAGTAGCAGACCATAAATGTCTGCTACTAATGGGTGATCAAGCTGTTTATTATTAATTGCTTGAAGTGAGGACAGAGAATCAGTAAAGATGATATGATTTAAAGATGTAGAGGATTTGATGAACTCCAAGGCCTGAAGAATGGCCTGGAGTTCAGCTGTAAATATTGAAACAGCAGGTGGAAGACACATAGAAATGGTCTCAGATGGCGTCACGGTAGCCGAAGCTACCCGATCACCATCTTTAGAACCATCTGTGTAAATAGGAGCATATTCACCATACTTAGACCTTAACTCTCTAAATGGAGATTGAAACACCGTCGAGCTAGTATCTCTCTTTTTATGTTGCGTAAGATCGAAATCGATCTTTGGGGGAGATATAGTCCAAGGTGGAGTATCAAAGAAAGGGGTATTCGCAATACTGTCAAGGCTGATACCAGCCTCAGACAAAAGGGGTTGTATGCGAATACCGAATGGTGGAATAACTTTAGTCTTCACCAGATACAAATGCTCATGAAAAGGTCTAAATATGGTGTTAAATGAAATATGATTCGGAAGTGATGCAATTTTCGTAGCATACTGCAGGGCCAGTTTATCACGTCTATTGTGCAATGAGGGCTCGTGCGCCTCGACGTATAAACTGTCCACTGGAGATGTACGAAATGCTCCTAAACTGATTCTAAGTCCTTGGTTGTGTATGGTGTCAAGCTCTTTGAGATAAGACTCGCGGGCAGACCCATACACAATACACCCATAATCGAGTTTAGATCTTATTAATGCTCGATATAATCGGAGCAAGACCTTACGGTCTGCTCCCCAGTCAGTATTTGATAAGACTCTCAATATGTTGAGGGCTTTCAGACATTTCTTTTTTAGATTTTTAATATGGGGGATAAATGATAATTTCTTATCAAATATCAGCCCCAGAAATTTGGTTTCATCCACAACTGGAAGGCGGTTGCCATCCAAGAAAAGTTCTGGATCAGGATGCAAACCTCTTTTCTGACAGAAATGCATGCAGACAGTCTTGGATTTCGAAAAACGAAATCCATTTTCGGTTGCCCATTGTTGAAGTGAATTCAAACAAAGCTGCAACTTACGTTCGATTATCCGCATGTCTGTAGAACCATAGCACATCTGAAAGTCATCAACATAGAGAGCCCCGTTTGTACCTGGTTTAAGGCACGCTGGGATCGTGTTTATTTTTATGGCAAATAATGTTGGAGATAAAATACTTCCCTGGGGAACTCCCATTTCCTGGGGAAATGGGTCAGAGAAGATTGATCCCAGTCGTACCTTAAATGACCTATCTTCCAGGAATTTTTTTATAAAGATAGGTAAGCGACCTCGTAGGCCGAGGTTGTGGAGGTCGCGCATGATACCATGTTTCCACGTGGTATCATATGCTTTCTCCAGATCGAAAAATATTGCAACTAAATGTTGCTTCTGGATGAAAGCGTCCCTGACGAACGTTTCAAATCGAACGAGATGATCAAGAGTGCTCCTTTGGGACCGAAATCCACATTGGAGGTCTGTAATGAGATTGTTGGACTCAAGGTACCAAACAAGCCTTCGATTGATCAATCTCTCCATGGTTTTGCAAATACAGCTAGTTAAAGCGATTGGACGATAATTTGTAGGATTCGTATGATCTTTTCCCGGTTTAGGGATGGGAATTATTGTGGCTTCGTGCCACGAAGGAGGGAAATTCCCATCAACCCAAATCCGGTTGAAAAGATCCAATAAAATTAAGAGAGTGGAAAAAGGTAAATGTTTAAGAATTTGGTAGTGTATTTCATCTGGACCAGTTGCAGTATCTCGAGCTCGCTTTAGCGAATCCCGAAGCTCTGCAATGGAAAAGGTATCATTATAGCATTCATCATTGCGGGACTTGAAATTAAGTCGCCTTTTCTCCTGTTGTTGTTTAATGCCTCGAAAGGCATCAGAGGAGAAATTGGATGATGAATTGTATGAAAATGTACTGGCCAGAGAATTAGCAATATCAGGAAATGTTGTTAAGGTGGTATTATCAACATTGAGATGGTTAACTGATAATGTACTACTTTTACCTTTAATCCTACGAATCCTATCCCATACCGATTTGGAAGTGGTACGGGAATTGATCCTAGAGACGTAACCTTGCCATGAAGACTTCTTTGCTTGGCGTATGGTTCTACGGGCCTTCGCCCGGACCATTTGGTATGCTGCAATATTATCCATGGAAGGATGGTTCTTTAGTCGTCTAAGGATACGATCACGCTCTTTAAGAGCGGATTTGCAATCATTATTAAACCATGGTTTATTGAAACGTTTTGGTTCAGTCGTGGTTTTTGGAATCGCCTGCTCAGCTACATCTTGAAGAATAGAAGTGAATAAGGCCATGGGCTCATCTGCATCTTCTAACTCTTTTGCATCAAAAGAGAAGAGACACAAAGATTCAAACAGAGCCCAATCAGCCTTATGCAACTTCCACCTCTGAGGTCTTTCGACCGGAGAGGGACCATTATTTTCAATCAAGATTGGAAAGTGGTCACTGCCACATAGATCTTCATTTACTCTCCATGTAAAATACTGAAACAGGACCGGAGAGCAAATGGTGAGATCAAGAGAAGAAAAAGAAGCTGTGGCAGGATGTAGATAAGTAGGCGAGTCATCATTTAATAAACACAAATTATTAAGATTAATGAAGTCCGCTATTTGTTTACCTCTGTTGTTATCATCTGGACTACCCCAGAGTGAATGGTGACCATTGAAATCTCCCGTAATTATAAACGGGAGAGGGAGTTGTGCAACAAGGTCATCAAGATCTCTGGGATTAAGATGTAAACTTGGTGGAAGATATACAGAGCAGATTGTTATAGGAATATGCAAAGTCACCCGGACTGCAACTGCCTGTAAAGGCGAGTTGAGAGTGACTTTACTCTGAGGAATGTCTCCATTAAGAATAATGGAAACACCCCCATGAGCTCTACCATCACCAACAGCGTGGTGATGATAACCAACAAATTGTCTAAAAGACAATGTGTCAGAATTCCTCAAAAAAGTTTCCTGTAAACAAATAGCTAAAGGATTATACTTTTGAATTAAAAGTTGTACTTCATTAAAATTTGGTTTTAAACCACGACAATTCCATTGAATAATGGAATTCGCCATCGTCAGGGATAATTTATTGGTGGTATCTTACCGCCGATTGGGTCATTACTGGCCCCCTCTACGGTAATACCGTCCATTAGATCTTCACCATATTTTTTGAAATGGACAATGGGGTCCAGTGAACCTTTCTTACCCTTATCACGCAACTTTGCCAACTTTCGTTGTCTAGACGAAAGATATACTTTATCCTGTGAGGGTGGGATAACCAATAGCTGCGATGCTGACCCAGTGGACCTGGGATCAGGAGTTGCAACTTTTGGTTTATCCAATTGGGATTTTTCCTTGCCGTGCTGGGAGGAAGTATTGGGAATAATCCCAATAACTTCAGTTGGGGGCAAGGAAGATGAACCCTCATCAGGCAAGGGTAAAGATGTTTGGACCGAGCTCTCAGATGATTGAGAAGAACTCGGGACCCCTTTTACATAATCTGGTATTATCAAAGTCTTCATTTTCTTTCTATCTGGCCAGGTTATTTCTGTCTGAACGGAGATAGATGTGGTTGAAACTTTAACTGCACTAGCAAAAGATTTCCCTTGTGGTGCAATGGGAAACGGTGCAGATAAATCTACCTGTTTTCGAGCATCGAAATATGGTATCTTCCGCTCAGACATGATCTGTTGGATTCTTTTCTCTTTTTGCCATATTGGACATTCACGGGAATAAGCAAAATGCTTTCCCTTACAGTTTACGCAACAAAACTCAGCCTGGCAGGCAGCGCTCTCGTGGCCATCATGGCCACAACGAGCGCAGGTGTCTTTACCCCTGCAGACAGTTTTGCTGTGTCCAAATTTTTGACACTTGTAGCAACGAAGAGGATTGGATATGTAAGAATCAACAGGTATACTTAAATAACCTGCCTTGAGAGTCTTTGGTATGTCGGGACGGTCGAAAGTGAGGATGTAGGTGCTTGTTGGAATCACCTTATCTCCTCGACGAACACTAATTCTTTTGACGTGTTGTACACCTTGAGAAGAAAGGTATTCTACCATTTCTTCCTCACTGCTGCCTTCGAGGTCCCGGCAACGTATTACACCTCTACTACTGTTTAAAGACCTATGCGGAGACACCTTAATAGGAATGTCTGCCAAAGATGAAGATTTAAGAAGCATGGTAGCATGCTGTTCTTTGGCACATTCTATTAAGAGTGCTCCGTTCTTTAGTTTTTTAATAGCCTTGGGCTCGCCGGCCAAGCCAGCTATGCCCTTGGTTATTAAAAAAGGTGATACCTTTGATAGGTCTCGAGAGGGACTCTCAATTAAGAGAAACCTCGGCCAAGACTTTGACATTTTGTTTTTTGCTGTAAATAACTCCGAAACGTCCTCTGTATTCAGACGTTTCTGTTTATTTTTATCTTTTATTGTTGGGTTGGGGGGGATTAAGGAATCCATGAAAGTATTTTTTAAAGTTTCACCCCTTGACGTCCCCCAGGTTACTGCCCTGCCTACTAGGGGGAAGACTAGCGCGGATAACCTGCGCATGGCCTCAGGGCTCGTCAAGGGGTATACTCAAGCCAGAAAGTAAAAAAAATACTTGTCTAACCTGATTGACCCAAGCCGCCGCTCTGTAGAATGTACTTAGGACACAAAGGTAGGTACTATGCTGAGTAAAAAAATAACAGAGCATTAAACTTGGAAGGGTACATCCTACAGAGCTATAAACGACCAAAGCCGATTAATCAGAGTGGGCCACTCTGACCTCCCGTCTAGGTGAACCATGGGCCAAAGTAATGTGTTGCAGAGAAAGGGCTCGCAAGCCAATTCCCCACTCAATTACCAGGATTCCACTCTCCACCGACACGGGTCGCAACGCACGGCAAACACGTCGCCCCATTACAGGGATCCTTTTTGTCGCCTTTTACGACACGCAGGACATACGAAGGGTATATTCTTATCACCCCCTACACCCCAGGGGGGAAATATATATACATGTAGGGCAATAAAATTCTACCTGTTAAACAATTTGAAACACTAAATATTTTCGGATTTTTAACATTGTGTCCAGAAATATAAAACAGACTTGTGGATGTGAATTATAACCAAGCTAATACAGATAATTACTTGGCTAATGATAATATTAATATTATCTCAAAATCAAAGATCAAATTCTAATTATTTTGTTTTTCAAAGAAAGCTTTAATGATATGATTGATATGTTTTAAGTAAAATTATATTCCAGTAATATTTATAAACAGCTGTATTACAACAAGTGAATTTCTATTGTCATTATTCGTCATGTTGCCTACTAAATGTCTACAATATCAAAAATCAATAAACTTCCTGAAATCATAACTCTTAGCCTTGGGGTGGTTTTTAACAATAAGCATTTCATTAAGCAAGTGTAAATATCAATAATGGGTACAAACATGTACATAT
Organism: Patella pellucida; assembly: GCA_917208275.1. Lineage (NCBI taxonomy): Eukaryota > Metazoa > Mollusca > Gastropoda > Patellidae > Patella > Patella pellucida. Next base: position 58,560,046 of record OU795039.1, read on the forward strand.
GGGTAGAAAATATTGTAAATTAAACAAATCTTCTGTAGGTTTGCCCGCTGATTAATCAGTTTAATAAATTTGGATTAGCATTAATTTAGGATGATCTAGTACTTTGTTTAGACTATTAGGCAATAATGTTTTCTATTTACTTTGACATTCTGGTTAAAGACAAATATGACTACTTTTTATAATTATATCACATCAACATTTTTTAGATATAACTCAAAGGTTTTTAAAAACAAATAAAATTTGTGACCTCTAGAGGGTCCACAAGTTAAAAATGTGGTTTTCTGTACAATCAGGGGGTAAAAATCCATGTCCATGAAGTTAGGGTCCAATACATGACACATGCCAAACCCATCCGAGATCTTTGGGATATAAACATATATTTAAACTTTCATTAAAATTGGGTAAAAATTCTGACCTGTAGGGTCAGCAAAGAAAACTTGAATGTCCGGACGGCAGGTTGATCAGTGGCAATGACATATACTACAAATACTTTCAAATGTGGGGTGCATAGACAAAATTCACTGTATTAATTTGCTTGTTTGCTACATATTAATTTCTTAATGTACCAGTAATATGGTAAAATCTTACATTTAGATTTTAGTAGGATTTGAAACAATGTTCATTATTTTTTTTAAGGCTCTGAGGGTGCTGTTAAATTTTAATCAGATTATTTTATTCTGTTAGGTTTTTTTTTATACCAATACGTTCAACTATATCAATATATCTTATTATTAAGCAAGTTGGCTTCACAATTTCATCATTTTGTAGTAAACTTAACTTAAGAGTCATGCAGGTGCAGGGACTAAAATCCATTTACCAACATCATACAAAAGTGTAGTAAAATATCTATTATTCATACTGATTTGACTAACAGAGATTGAGCACGTGTTTTATAATTACATTCTATCAATGTTCATCCCAAATCATACTTTAATAGCTTGTGTAGTAGGAATCTGAAGTGTTATTCAAGGAGATATGTGCTGCTAAGGAGTGTGGTATAATTTTAGAGGGGGTCTAAAGGCTTCTGCCTGTTGTTCTCTTATTCAGTTTCTGTGAAATATTGTTTAAAAAAAATAATTGTTCCGAATACATGGATTACAAAATATAATAATCACTTGTATTAATTTAATTACAATATACTAGTAATAACATATTTCGAAAGAAAATGATACCACTTGTGATTTGGGTGTTTAAGTCTATATAGTACAGACGACATTCACTGTACACAAAATTTTACCTTAAAAACTTTATCATTTTCAAAATAGTAACCTTTTCTATAGCTGCTGTATTGGAGAACAGTTTCTTTGGCGTTCAACTTCCACAACTCTACAGAAGTGTAGGAACACCCATTTATATGCCAACTTAGAACCTCAAGTGTACTTAACGTACTAAACGTTAAAAAAACATAAATTTGTGTTTATAATATCCTAATAAACATGAACATTTGGTCAGATTTCGGCCAAAGGACGATGCGTGAACACAGTCAATACAGCAGTAAACTTATGCCAAATCTGTATGTCACTTCCGGTTTGAATAAAAATTAATTTCTCGCTTACAAAAACTTTTTCGCTTGTGTTAAGGAGGGTATTAGTTATCAATATATATTTAAGATTGATGGAAACCACATTGAAAATCGTTGGTCTTCCCCTTTAAGAAGTTAAGTGTTTCAGATTAGTGAACAGATGGAGTTGATTTGGGTTGAGTTGTAAGAGCACAAGCAATATTGTGTAGTGTAATTCATATGGTGGGGACAATGCTGTTGACCATAAAGGAAAGAAGTATTCAAAAGTCTGAAAGACAGGGTCCTAGCTAACTTGCCCTTGGTCTCTTAAACCACAGGAATCTGACCTTCTATCGGTGTATATATGCATACACCATGTCGTACCAGACAATAATATAATAAAAAAGAACAGGAATGCAATGCCTTTTCAAGACTCGACTTTACCTGCTCTCGCTTCAACTCGTTTTTTTCCCACAATTCGTAATTTCAGGCAATCAGACCTCTGCAGATCGACTCAGATATGTTTTTTCTTCAATCCAGTCGTTTTGATTTGCATAAATACTCCCACAAAACGATATCATAGCCAATTGTTTCCAATATTTACATTATTTTCGACAATATCCATTATTATGTCCGAGAAACCATGACGGTCTGAGGTCAACGGTCACACAAATAGACGCATTCGGCAGACCTCGTTTGTTTTTTGTTTAGGGGTTGCCGAATATGTCAATAGTAGGCCTATACAGAATTGAAATATTTATACATTTTCGGCCTACTGTTTAAGAAAAAAAAACAATTATAATAAATAAATAGTCTATTTAATTTTAAGGGCCGCAACAAAACCATTTGTAGTTTGTTGGATTTACCCAACAGCATTTTTTTAAAGAAAAATAAAATACCTTTATAAATTATATATAGGCTAGGCCTATATGAAAAAAAACATCCAGCACACTGTATTGTAGTTTGTTGGATTTACCCAACAGAATTTAAAAAAAAAAAACTTCATATATAGGCCTATATTAACTATAGAAAAAAAATCCTGCACATAAATTTATTGAGTATTGACATTATTCGGCAACCCCTTAACAAAAAACTAACGAGGTCTGCCGAATGCGTCTATTTGTGTGACCGTGGACCTCAGACCGTCATGGTTTCTCGGACATAATGGATATTGTCGAAAATAATGTAAATATTGGAAACAATTGGCTATGATATCGTTTTGTGGGAGTATTTATGCAAATCAAAACGACTGGATTGAAGAAAAAACATATCTGAGTGGATCTGCAGATGTTTGATTGCCTGACATTACGAATTGTGGGAAAAAAACAAGTTGAAGCGAGAGCAGGTAAAGTCGAGTCTTAAAAAGGCATTGCATTCCTGTTCTTTTTTATTATATATTGTCTGGTACGACCTGGTGTATACATATATATACGGATAGAAGGTCAGATTCCTGTGCATAAACCCACTCTGTGTCTGTCCCTTGCTTTCAATTCATGATTGCATTTCGACTGGTTAAATCGTGTTTGTGAAAAATATTGGTATGGCACCTAAAGGAGGCATTATGCTGTAGAATCATAATTTCTATATAGTTCTTACGGAGTGTTGGTGATGGACTGTCATCCTTCGTTCTTTCAAAATTTCCAGGATTAGAGAAATAATCTCTGAGGCGAGGCAATTCCCTGCCTGTTTCTACCAATTCAGTGTGCAATTCTAAAGCTGTTAGTATATAATTGTCCTTTAGTAACTTTGATGCGATAGAGTCCCATGTTACATCCGTCGACTCGCGGTGTTCTGCTTTCAGAAATGATTCTTTTTCTGGACTTTCAAATTCATTTTCTATTAGATCATCTTCGAACGGGTTTGGACCATCCGCCATTTTGTGGGTCACGTGGGATACACTTTTCAACAAAATATAAACAATGACGAATACGAATTATTTATTGAAAATGTGCATACATACATATCTGTTTTATATATAACAGAAATAACATGTATATTTTTACTGTTGTTTTTATCTTTACAGAAATAAATAATACCAGTATTTTTATTTTGTCATGTGACCAGGCGGCGCGAAAGTATGGTGTTCAAGATGGCGCAGTCAAAAGTCAATGAATATTTTGTTGCACGTAAAAAGACGAAGGGGACACAGCAGTCTAAGCGGAGAAGGGTTGAAGTGAGCCAGACCGATGACGATATATCCAATCTCAAATTAAATGCACGATCTGCGCCATATTATGATTCCACCACAACTGAGGAGAGTGTCCAAACCGTGACCACCAACAAAACAATAGCTGAATTACCGTCCGCCTCTACCCCAACAACAAAGAAGCACCGATCAAAATCGAAACATAAACAAACAGCTACAGCAGCACCGAAACGCAGAGGTCGGTCAGCTAAAATTCCTGGTGATCAACAACTGATAACAACTACATTTTCACCAAAAGGAAGTCTTGATTTGATCCATACAAACTTCGCTACAGAAGATAAATTTAATGACACCACACAACTGACACACCTTTTGGAAGTAGAAAAGTCACAGCTCATAACTGTTAGTCAGATTGAAAATACTCCAAAAAAGCAGATACAAGTTCAAAAGGAAAAAGGTGTAACTGTGCAGCCAAGACGAAGAAGAGAAAAGTTAGCAGATCCAACACCAGTGACACCTGAAACTGTTCAAGTTCAAGAGGCCTATTCTAAATCGAAAAGCCTTGGTAGTGTAAGAAAACAGTTGAAGTTACCAAATGAAGAAAAGGTTGGAAAAAACCCAACATTTATCACTTTTTCATTGCACTCAGTACGGCTGAATGGTTAGCATGTGCACGCTGTATCATTCGGTCGGTTATTGAGTCAACTAACATGGTTTCGATTCCCCGGTTGAATGTGACGAGGAGTAGTATCGCCTGTCCAACCTCATGGGTTTACTCTTGGTCCTCCGGTTTCCTCCCACTACAACAGACCCCTATGCTCAAGCGAATTATTGAAATGAAGTCCATATCGTTGCTTAAGTGAGGTCTGAACTATCACAGGACTTATTTAATTGGGATTGATCTTTAAGATAGATATATATAGCTTCGTATTCTTCAACAGCTAGTAGAAATAAAATTAGGTCCTGTTAGTTCTTTTCTCTTTACTTTCATGACAAAGCATGTTTAAAATACAGTACAGATTAAAGCAGACTTTTCTAGTAATGATAATGTAAATTAACATATACTACAATTCTCTAATCCAGGTTGAAGTTATTCATAAAGTTCATAATGAGAAAGAAAGCACCAAAGTACCATCACCCATATCAAGAATACTTGAGAAAGAATTGCTTCCACAAATATCGCCATTACCAAATACCCCCAACAATGAGATTCAGAAACAAAGTAAAGGTCCTAATCTACCTGTATCACCTAAAGTAAAAGCTGCTATGGAAAAGTGTAAAGAATTACAAGTAAAGGAAGATTCTTCAAAACCAAAGACTTTAGAAGAGGTGTGAAATAAATAGACATTTTTATTTTGATATATTAATTACTGATACTTCATAAAAAGTTAGAAAAAGTGAAATTTTTATAAGATTTAAAAACTAAAAAGATGTGAACCATTTTGTCATTTCATTATGCACTCATTCATTTTGAAATATTTTTCTTTTAGAAAATGCAACCTGAGCAACTTAGAAAACAGCTGAGAAAATGTGGGAAACTGGAAGAATTAAAAGCGCAATTACTACAAATGAACAAATCCATTAGTAAAGTGAAAAAAACTCCCAAATTAAAGAAATTTGCTGATGTTAGAATAACATCACCTGTAAAAGTAGAGAAACCAAGGTATGTAAAACTGTCTTATATATTTATATATTCAATTACAATTGTATTATGGAATACAAAGTTCATTAGCAGTTTGTGTGATAGGAAGTACATTTGGAGAGCTGTCTTGTAGATTGAATGAAATCAATTAAAATTTTTATTGGTGTTTATGACAGATTAGATACTGCTTCACTTTAAACCCAGTGTTGATGTTGATGTATTGGTTATGTTAAAAAAAATTGCTTCAACCATAAATATGATTATTTTGTATATATTTTACAGTTTGTTGGACAGTAAGAGTACAGCTATACCAGCATATGAGAAATACCATTCTTTAGCTACTCCAGCTGCTGCTACTCTAAAACTGCCATTAAAATATCAAAAGTTAGCAGAGACATTCCGTTGCATGGACACAGTAGTAAGCATGATGCATAACCGCTATGAAATATGTACATATTCTAAGCTTAAAAATGCTGTTCAAGTCATGACTAAAAAGTGAGTACATTGAATTTCATGTCACCATAAATTACAGAATGATTTGAAATAAGGTAGAAAACATCTCCTATTTAATGTAAGAATAAAGCAGAATTTATATCAATATTATATGTTTTTATCTGTATATTTCAGGAACTTTGAGACACAACATGTAGGTCAAGTTAAAACAGTTCATCCAGCAGCATATCATCTGAAACAAGAAAAGGGACTTCCCCAATTTGGTAGTAAAAGTAATGATTATCAACTAACTATTGAGGCTAATCTTCAATCAGCTAATGGTAAATACACATTGTCACATATATTGCATTGAAATAATATACTAAATTATGTTACACCCATAATAGTGTCACTTATTTGAACGATTGTGTTCTCTCATGCAGTCAAAAAGCGGTAGCTCATTGATAGTTAACTTTTGGGTTTACAATAATGAGCTTTGAGCATTGATGATAATAAGTTATGCTAATTGGTTATAGACAATGTTACCCCCATAACACAGCTAAATCTATTTTGGGAGTGCCTGCTTTAGTCTATGTTCTTTAATGTCCAATATTTTTTTGACAATCATTTAGTTTGTTTATTTCATGTTATATTTTTATCACAATAGAAATAAAAGAAGATAAGTTAAAAGGAAAACATGTACTGTTCTCTGCTAGTCATATTTTAGAACGAAGAAATGTGTTTCATACAGAACTGATAAATCGTGTTAAATATCATCACAAGGTAAGAAGATACCATTAGGTATAAATGTATAAAATGTAAAATAAATAAAGACAATATTTACCCCAAAACAGATATAAAAATCAGACAATATTTAAGTGTTACTTTTTATTGATTTACAACTATCTTTATTTCTGTGTGGATGTCACAGAAGTCAGTATGCAAGATTTGTTACCACACCCAAATTATTGCAATAAAGGACCGACATTCAGGTTTATGTCAAGTACCTTCTATAATTGGGTACTGTTATTTTATTATGCAAGTTCAATTTAATGTACCATGTACCACAAAATTACATTTCAACTTGCAGAAAAAAAGACCTGTAAGGGGGATAAAAATAGCATAGGCCTTGGTAATGAAATTTGAGCCTGCAAATAAATTACTTGTGAGTCTGACGAATGATGTTAAAATACATATTTCTTTTTTATATATTTATTCTTAGAGTTTTGTCAATAAATTGTGAATAAATCAATTGTGTTCTATTTGCAGAATTTCTTGGACACCTTAGACAAACCATTATCCATTCCTGATGATAAGATAACCCGTTGGCATCCAGCTTTTCCGTTAGATCAGGTTGCTGATATAGAAGCTGCAGAGTTACCTCAACCACCAGTAGTTAATAAATATCACTCAGCTAAAGATGTTCTGGATGAAAGAAGAGGAAAACTGACAACTAAAGTATGTTTTCATTGAATTTATCTAAGTGTTTAACCTAATGTTAATGGCTTCAAATTAAATACATATTTTCTCCCTATCACTATTTTATGCTCAGTTGTCAATGTTACATTTTGAAAACTTGTTACGTGTGCAGCTTTTCCATAATTAAAGTTATAGATATTCTTTGTAGGTAAGGGGTTTGTGACAAAGCAAAGGTATTCAAGCATTCACCTCATATGCCACTGGCAATTAAGTTGTTTTTGTCATTCAAGCCTGGAAATAAGGGACCTGTCACAGACAATGTCAGACACAGATTCAGGCTTTGTCAGACACAGAACCTCTTGTGTCTGTCATTTTGTCCATCACTGTTTTGTCTTTTTTATTAAAATTATTAATAAATGTTCGGCAATAAGTTAAAAATGGCAGGTACTATTAAAATTTTCATCTAAAACCATTATTTTCAGGCCTGTTTGTCAAGTCCTCAGTCTAAACTTTGATGTTTTTCCATTATAAAAGAGACTCATGCAAACAATAACTGTTTATACTGCTTTATTGACAATTATGGAATATGATAAATAAACATTCAGAAATGTTTGGTGTTACAGGTAGAGGAAGCATTAGAGAATGTAGCAGCTTTAAATATAAAAAAAGAGAAGAAAGACATTAAGCAAGAACCATCTGTAACTGTACCTAATAATGCTGCCTATAGAGGAATACCTGCTTCTTTATTAGAAAAGGTAAAAACTTTCTCAGAATATTTATTTTAAAAAGAACTGTATTTGGTTGATCTGATAGTACAACCAGTGTGGTTATTTATGTGTAAATGAGTCGTCCATCCCATGGGTTTTCGGTTCGGCCATATATGCCGGTCATTCAGGCCTAATTGACCTTTCCGTCGACTCCGCCCACAATAAGGCTTTGACCAATCAGCTTCGATTACGTTTCCCGCGAAATGACGTCGCGTTTCCACGCTTCATCACCTTAGACAAACTACGTGAATTTTGACATTTTGCCGTGTGTTGAAACGTCGTCAATCGTAGTTAAATATTGCTCACCCGGACATAGTAACAGCGATAGCTGCTATCCAGACAGGTTAAAGGGTGGTGTAGTGTGCATTACCTTCCCGAAACAGTTGAAAGAAATATGGGACGTGTCTTTTAATAGATAGACAGCTGTCGAAGTCGCTGCCCAATTAAATGTAAACAAACGTCAATTCTAACCTGTCAAGTGTGTTTTGAGGTAAGTAAATTATTTTTTAAATGCTAAATAACATTTAATTTTATGTAAACTATTCCAATGTTAATAAATTTGTTTTCGTTTAGCCAAAAAACAATAAAATATTATGTAATCTACGCCTTTATCGTATAACACGTCGTCTGCTAACGCTATGACTATGAGTACTATGAGTTTGACTGTAAAGTAACACTACAGTCGCCATTGTTGTGAGTATCATTGTCAAAACGTCGGGAGCAACCCAGCTGTAGGGTAGGCCTATGTTACTGATACTGTCCTATCTTCTTTTATGTTTTTTTACGAGTTATCTCACATCATTCCATAACATTCATCCATTTCGTACTGCAGAATTCGGCAACACGGTGGGAATTTCTTCACCCTCCCATTCCTGTTCAGTTCAAGGCCCACAGTTGAGTAGGCTAGGCCTAGACCAGACGGTATGTAATGTACGCTTTTATATAGGCCTAAAACTCTATTACCACAACCAAATGAAGGCTACACTAGAGGCCTAGGCCTAATTCTAAGATAGTTTATCAAGATAGGCAATTTAGGCTAGAAGAGATGTGCCTTCTAAGTTCTAGGCCTACAGGCATTATTATTTGGTGTTTTAGTTCTAGTAATCTTAAAAGTAATGTTTTCATACTTTGCATTTAAAATGACATGTTAAATCAACTGATTTTCAGCACTTTCTGGCGCTGCCTGGACCAATAGAAAATATTTCAGAACCATATTCACCTGATCATAAAATGGAAGTATAACATTAAACCAAAATTAACAAGAGCTGCAGCAATAAAAAGACAAATTGTTGACAGGTAAATAAACTAGCTTTTTAACTACTCTAATAATTTTATTGTCAAATCAAGAGTTCACAATTAATACAGATCATACAATTTGACAATAAAATTATTAGAGTAGCTTTTTAACTACGACTCTAATAATTTTATTGTCAAATCAAGAGTTCACAATTAATACAGATCATACAAAGATAGAAAAGCGTTACTCCCATTTTTCTTGTTGCTAGGCCTATTCTTTCCAAATACATTTTCCACTGAAATTTGTTGTTTTATCTTGCTAGTCATGTATTACGGTGAAATTCAGGGTAAATATTTACCATTTAATTTCATGACACAAATTTGTTGGGTTTATTTGAAAAACTCTGATATAAAATAGCATGTTTTTATTTTTGATGCTGGTGTCAATTAAGTGGAACCATACTGCAATTGTTTCAAAAATATGTAAAATTCAATTTAGGCCTATATACACACATCACATTATGTATGTGTATATTTTATATCAGTCTATAGCTTATTACTTCTTTATTCTTTTACAGCAACATTCCTGAAGAAGAAAAAAAATACAAACAATTAACAAAAAATGTACACTATTTTGCCTATAACGATTTTTAGGACTTCGAATTTTGTCTAATGGTTTGGATTGTTCGTACTTGGTTTTATTTTATTTACTAGTACCGTATTGGAGTTTTGCTTAATATTATTAATAATCTTCGATAACCACATGTGACATTATATGTAAGCCAATTTTTCAAACTTTTACAAAGGAATTTAATATGTGATTTCACAATGTCACTCTCTGCAAAGTCTGTTACCTTTTGCTTCAGAACATACATTATAAACTGTTTGCATAATTATATCTAGTCATTTAGATGTAGCCTTTACTGTACAAGTACATGTATTTTTAAATAAATAATATTTTATTAATATTTTTGAGTATTACTTACCGGTATCTACAATCTTGAAGTGTATTCTTAAACCAAATGACATAAAACTCTATGAACAGGGTCAATCTTGTCACCTCTTAGTCTTGGTTTTTCTTCATTGTTGTTTTAGTGACTGATCAATGTACATGGGGGGAAACTGAACCCCATCATTTGACAGCAAGGAAGCAGTAGCCACACATCCTACAAGTTAAATCATCATGATAAAAAGAAAATCTTGGCATGTTTTCTCTATTTTATTAGTTGAAAGGAACATATAGGGTGGCCTGGCCTAGACATACTGCACCAGTTATAAAAAGTGTAATTTCGCTTCACTTACTTTTAGTAACCCAAACATGCTTACAATTTCAATACAATTATCGACATAAGTGATATTAAAAAAAGGAGAATTTGCTTACCCAGTCTGACAGCAACGATGGTAGTCTGTTACTTCCTTTGAAGTCAAATTTAAACGAAATAAATATGGTTTCTTGCTCTATCTATGTCTTGTCAGTTTTGACTTGCGTGACATACATATCCACTGATCGTTGGTCTGTCGTCAATCGCCTAAAACAGGTTCATGTCAGGAAAATATCCTTCATTATAGTACCCGGAGGACTGCTGTCTTTACTTCAAACTAACAATACACTTCTCTTTCAAAAATTTATTCTAAAAAATTAGCGGAAAGGTCCAAAAGTTTAGCACAAGATTGAACGTCGTTCTGCCATCGCCATGCTTGTTTATGTCTAAGGCGCGTCAATGTTGTCTAAGGTGACGTCATTATAAAAAGGGGGAGGAGCTACGGGTCTCTGACGGAAAGGTCAATTTGCTACCCTTGTAAAATGACGCGATTATTATTATTATGACGGCTTGATATAAATCAACCTTCACCATGTAACTATAAATTTTGAGGTCCTGTACATATATTGAACCTGGATCGAATCCACATTATCTCAGGATTTGTGTTGTTGATAATTAAGGATGAATGTTTGGTAGTAGAACAATCACAGTTATATACATATGTAGACATATTTGGTTAATATTGCTTTTGCAATTATTGATAATTATTTTGTATCTGTGTAGATTCTTCTAATAGCTTTATATCTATATCATATTTATTTCGACTTCTAATAGACCTTTATCTTTATTTTAATGTTTTATCTTTTGTTCAATGTGTAGTTTAGTTTTAAGTTATATATGTATGTATTTTATAGACACGTGAATTCACAATACCATACCATAAATGAAAAAACCCAATGAAATAGGAATTTAATTTGAAAAGCTCTGTTCATTTTCAATTGTATCAGAATTGATTGACTGAAAATTTAAAAGTGAAGGTTGGTCTACCATAATAGAACTTTTGTGATTTTCTCATTTAAATGGGGTATACACTTCTATTTCCACGTGTTTTTCACATATCACTACTTACAGCTAATGATTACAAAAACATCATCCTATCTTTTTTATTACTTTAGATTCGGGCGAAAGAAGCTAAGAAACTAGAGTTAGCTATGACCAGAGACCCTGAAGAAGAGAAGAAGACCGTAATGATGAGCAGATTGCCAGATCTTATCAGAATAATCAGAACGTATCCTTACACCGGTTGAAGTAATGATCATGTAATGAGAAATACAACATTTACAATGTAATGAGATTGATTTTGTTCAGCACATTGCATTTATTTCAAAATAAAATGAAATGGGTTTAATATCCTTCTGTTCTGTACCGAATAGGTTGATGAGATGAATTCAAAAGGGAGTTTTCTCGGTATTTAGGTGTCAACAATGTCATATCTCTGTGTCTTCTACAGAACTGTAGGGGATGTACTACCAACCTTACATGTTGCCTTGTGAAAGCCACATATGTATTATACCCTAGGTCTGCACAATAAAACCATGAATTTCAGTGTTCCCATTCTGTCAAGTTACATTATTCAAGATATAGATAAGAACTAGCCATTCTTGCTATACTAGTTCGAAAGTAGTTGATGTAAAAGGAATAATTTGAAAATTTCATTCAAATTACTCTATTGCAAGCGAAGATATTGGCATTTGAAGATTTGGCCGATGTTTGCAATAATTTCAACCACGATCCTGGTTGATCAAAGCTAAGACTCGAAGCGTCTAGGCGCGCCATATTTGATTTATCACTGAAACGTTTCAATCTGTTTAATATCGGAGCACGCTGATGCCATCCAAAGTTGATTAAGGCCTAGATCAGTTAATTAATGTCTAATTAATACTTTAGAAAACATTTCATGCCCAAATAAAGACCTGCACTAGGCAGATTTAGCTCTTGAATAATGCATGTTTAAACGATGGTGCGTTTACACGATATTTGCAAGATAAAGGTGTATCTCTCTGAAAAGATTTACAATCATTGTGTTTCAGTATATTTTGCATTCAACTTTTTTATTTAAAATAAATGTTAACATAGCGTTATTATTAGCCTTAACAAGATGAAGACATTTTGTTACAGAAAAGAAACCTGCACTACCTATAGATTCAGTTGTTAAAAAACTAGTTGATAGTACAAAATCAAATTTGTCAATTAGTAAGTTTGATTTATTGATAAGTGATGACTGTTTGTGGTATATACATGAATTATAAAGTGTATTGAGTTATTAGTAAAATTTAAAAGACAGATCAATTGGGTTTGACTGGTCTTGACTTTCTAAGTCTCTACATTTTGGCTGTAACTTTAAGTATTGTAATGATCATAATCAAACAACATAGAGCCAGACTGCCCGTCATATGAAAATCATCTGAATACTTATGTAAATGATCATTGTGACAATATTTCATTCAAACTACTCTGCTTGCTAGAGTTGTCATTGAAACTCAGGTTAATATCTTTATTTTACATTTCAGCTGATGTACACAATCATTTACAGCTTCTCTTAAATATTTTACCAGAGTGGATATCAATGGTAGAGATTAAAAAAGGCAAATATTTAAAAATTGGAAGAAATATGGATATACATGACATGAGTAATAAAATAACCAGTTTAATTAAAGCTAGGAAGTAAATTTATCATATGTTTGAAAGGGACTCAACAATCTATGATGATTTATTCTATATTAAAGAAAAGAAAGCATGCATTTCTAATTTTTATACTCTTACAATTACTTTAGAACATCTAAAAAGATCTTACATAACAGGACCAAATTACTTTGAAACCTGTTTCTAAAATACGTAAAAACTCTCAAATAAAAATCACTCCAATTTAGTTTCAAAAGAATTGCTAATATTATACATAATGAAGCATTTAAATAGTGTTATGGTTGGACTCCAGTCTGCACGTCGCATGGATTTCCAGGAATCCAAATCTGGGAAAACCAGATGTTAATCTGTGACTGGAAAACACATATCTGACGACCTGATTAAGAATTTTCAAATGTTTTATGAGTTTTCATGAATTTCACCGGGAAATGGACACAGATAAAATCGGTGGATGCATGCTACATAAAAGCTCACAGGATGGAAATGCTGTATTGGTAAATGTTACCAGAGAGATTATCATTTGACCGTTTATAAATATTTTTTAAATGTATTTTGATGTCTTTTGGTCCTGTTGTGCAAGATCTTTTTCGAACAGGTTTGTCTTTAGTTTTATATTTTACGCGGATGTGTATTGCTTTAAATCTTCCTGGTGCAAAAACGGAAAACCTTACCTTTTGACCTGGATTGTTGAGTCTTTTACTACATAAGCTTGAAAAATCAACCTTTGCATTATTTTGAAACATGTTTTTGTAATTTAATTCTGTTATATATTTTTTTTATAATAATTATATTTTTAAAAATTAGTAGTTAAGTCAGTTTTAATTTGTTACTTTTGATTATAATTTTCAGTTTGCAATAATATCTAAGAATTGAATAATTAAGATATTTTAGATCCTCGTTTCAATATTTGCAGTGTTTTAAGGATAAGTTTTTTCATGTAGTGACAGAATTGCAATCATATATATATACATAACACAAGCCATATGTCAGAGTTTTACAGAGTTAAAGAAGCATTAAGTCAGATTTAGATAAAATTATATAACATTTAAGACCTAAAGAAAAGCCTGCAATAGGCAAATTTAACTCTTGAATAATGCCTCTTTAAATTTGAACAATTGTCTGCAATGGACACACTTTTGTATAGTGAACTTTTCGTTTGGAATGTCATATCACAATTGATTTATTTATTACTTGTATATTTTCTTTGTTTGCTTTATAATAAGCGGTTCCTCAGCATGACGGAAATATTGCTTTTCATTATTTTTATACTCAACAAATAATGATAGTTTTATCTGGAATATTTAGAAATTCATTTTAGAGATAATTTTTAATATCTATGTGCAACGTATACATCCTACACCCATCTAAATTTTCAAAAAATGTATGTATGTAAAATTGACAGAAAAATGTGTTACTTCCATTATATTTTGTTTTCTTACTAATCAATTGATACTGGAAGAGCATTTCAGGGTATCACTAATTGGGAACCCAACTGTTGTGCCAACTTGTGGGCCAGTTCATTGAGTGCTAGACTAAAGTGTCCCACACACGCTCAATATAATTGTAATTTAATTTTAGCTTTCAATATCGCATACACACTGACAATATAGATTTTCAAAATATTATTAGACCACTTTGAAGTCACTGCATTCAGGGGCTGTAATAGCAGGAAAACAAGTTTCCAGCTGTAAAATTTTCCAATTTTTTCATGGGGAGGTTGTGGTGTCTGTATACTGTAACCGGAAACTTCAGTTTATGCCCTCCCCCCCTTAACTCTCACTGAGCCCGTGCGCCTATGGTACTTGAAACTGCCATAGATAATGCTAACTTGTTACGTCCATGATAGCTGCTTTGCCCAGAATGAATATGAGACAATATAATTGAACGTGTGTGGGAAACAGGAATTTGCTTCAATTAAATCAATAATATTGACAATTATATGAAAGGGGCCACACGTTAAATATTTCCCTCAATATATAGATTCAATATTATTGAACGTGTTCGGGCTATATTGATGTAAAATAAATAAGAATTTGGTTTTGCCTCCATATGTATGGTAGACAGTAAGTACTGATAATGAAAAATACATTCTGAAAGTGAACCCTTCCCTTAATGAATTTTGGTGACAAAAATAGCTCAAAACACCAGTTTGATTAGTTTAAATATGTTTTTAATCCAAATATATCATCAAATCACAGAGTTTGTATGTGGGGGAAAGTATCTTCTAGTGAAATATAACGAATAAAATATGAAATTAAAATGCATACAAAATAGTACAGGTTCCTAAATAAATATTGTCGCACACACTTCCACCGAATTCACACACACATTTTGCAAAAGCAACTTATTTCATCAGTCATAAAAAATGAACCAACTACCGGTATATGATATAGTTAAGCTTAAAACAAAACAAAATGAAGCATTAAGTACTAGAACATCTGACTAGGTACGTAGTGGTATAGCCTACAAACATAAAATGTCCGACATGCCACCAGGTAGTGGTATACAAACATAAAACATCCAACTAGGTAGTGGTATACAAACATTAAACATCCAACATCCCACTAGGTAGTGGTACACAAACATAAAATCAATTTCTCTGTTTTACAAAAGACTGCTAATAAAAAGATCACATTTATACTAACTACTGGAATTAAGGCTCTCTCATCCATGATTATTAAAACCTCATAAATAATCTGAATATCTTCTATAAAATTTCTGTAGTTCATTCAATCTGTTGTCTTTCAAAAATATCTACTCATTTCACACATTGATCCCATATTTAGTGCATTTTACTATCAGTGCAGTAATGCATGGCCTATTTTAACGCGCCTCTGGATAAAAGAAAATCTTCTATGTATCCCTGTGAATCTGGCAAGATTGTATAAACTTAGCTATCATTACGATCTAATTCAAACGTTTTGTATTGTTAACTTTTTCCCACCACAACATCTATCAGCACATAAAGTTATCGTAAGTCAAATTCTGGAAATTTTCACAGAACCCCAAAACACCAGAAACCACGCTTTGCTTCGGCAATAAAACCTTTAAAATAGGGCCTGATGCAACAATGGAATATTATGCTGGGCCTCGTAAAATACGTGGTGTGTACGATTCATATTCCTTAATCATTTCTTCCTTTTCAAAATCCCCATTCAATACCTGAAAAATAGCAATGTTTAATAAGGTAACCCCTTGTTTTACCAAGCATGTTGTAATTTTTATACATCCGCATTTTCATGTGGATGTATATGTTTGTCGCCCGCAAACGTCCATAATTTGTTTGTTGATACTCTACAGGGCACAATTGTTATAGGTCTATCTTCCAAAGAACTTGGTTCCTTTCATAATTGTAACTGTAACTTTACCGATTATGGCCTCTGATTGTATGAAAAATCATGTTTTTAGTTTGTGGACTTATCGGACCGTAACTTTCTGGTTTTATTGCCCCTGATAGTAGGAGCTCACAATTTTTATCCGATGAAATGACGGTTGAATTCGATAATCCTCAAAATTAGACCGAATCTAGTATGTTCAGATTTTAGTGAAACTAGAAGTCAGTTGTCACTATCGACTAAATCATGACATAGATATATGCAAGATCAGCATAGCAGTGATACCTATAAAACCTATGAGAAGAATTTCAAAATAAAATAATGCAAAAATTATACATACCAAAACAGGCGCTGGTAATGGAAACTTCTTCTTAATTAACCAATCTTCATGTAAGTTGTGAAGAGTTTCAAGATATTCCTGTCCAAGCAATAAAAACTATTTATTTCATCTGTGTCATTTGCGATAAGCATCCCCCTCCCCTACTCTTCATTATTTTATTCAATCAGTATATTTCCCAAAACTTTCAGTACATATTTTGTCTCGATGTTTAATAAGCATCGATAAATAAATTATACTCACTAATGGAATTTGTTTTTCTTCAGGTCGGCATCTCTCTTTTATTCTTTTAAAGACTGTTTCTGGCTTTGTTTTTAAATATACTGCAATGAAAATAGTCTTTAGAATTTTATTTCAAACAGAGTATTTTTTAATGATTTAGTACAATATCGTCGAGTTTCATGCGAACCGACGAATCTGATATATATTTAAGTATTGAGACTTGTGTATTGAGAAATTTATACTGTGTTGTTATCTCTGTCGCCATAAAATAATATTTATTTAAATGATGTCCAGTGTCCTGAAGTATATGTATGAAATAATACATCATAATTAAATATTAGTATTTGATGACCACAAAGAAAACAACAGAGTATAAATTTCTCAATACACAATTCTCAATACTTAAATATATTCTATTTAAGTATTGAGAATTGTGTATTGAGAAATATCAGATTAGTCGGTTCGCGAGAATCTAGACGATATTTGTCAATTAAAATTAAATATACACATTGGGTACTAGATGCAGAATGTCAAAGATCCTGGTAAAACAAAATCATTATATTAAAGGTTAGGTCAGGGTCATTCAACTACTGTTGTTATGTAAGTACATCTGAGTTTTTAAAAAAATCCATGTAGCATGGGCTACCTTGTACAGAAAAAAAGATAGCACAAGTGTATACACTAAATTTGTCAATACAGAAACGAATGCAAATTTAATATGACAATAACTTATATAAGTTTTATCAGTTTGACTATTTTGTACCAATATGTTTTAAAATAAAAGTGCTTCTGATTCAACCTTTATTCTGGCATGCATTTTTAGGGAGCACATAAGGACTTGACATACTGTTGCATCTTTACATTTAAAGAGTCGTGGTTTCAGATCAGTTCTAGTTATTGAAACAACAGATATTTTTACGAATAAAGTACCTATTAAATCAACTTTGATGTCTTGAGTTTTGAGTAGAAAATCAAACCACTCTGTTAAAACTGTGTATTCTATTTCAGGCATTTTCCCACTGAAAATTAAAAATACTATTTATTATCATAATGAAACATTTATTGCAATAGCAAAGTGCATTCTAAATCAATCAATATTTCTTGGTCAGAAGTCATGAAATAGTGTATATCAATAAATAATTGTTCAAATAATAGCTTTATTTAAAAGAGAAAGTTGGTTTGCTAAATGAAACCAAACGGTTAATTGAACTTTTAAATTTCACTAAAATTCATAATAATGCGTTTATCTACAATAAATTTAAGTATGCTATTTATTATGCATTTGGTGCAATTGACAATTACTGTCAGTGCCGTAACTAGGGATAAATTTCTAGGGGGGTATCCAAATGCCGATTTTACCGACGGGTCGATCAATAGAAAAATGTGCTATTTTACATAGCTTTTTAAAAACGGGTTAGATATAATGACTTCACTTTCCAGCGGCGGATCCAGGAAATTACGAAATGGGGGCGTACTTTGAGGGCGAAGCTCGAAATATGAGCACCGCAGGTGCGAAGCAGCTGAGGGGGGTCTGGGGGGACGTCCCCCAGAATTTTTTTTAAGATAAGACTCCATATATGCGATTTCCTGGCATCTGATCTTCAAATATTAAACACAACTCCCACCCTATTTTCAGTGTTTTTTGTCGATACAATTTTTTTTTTACATTTTACATATAACTCTTGAAATTTACCGACTGACGGTTTCGAAATTTCTGTAACGAAACAGTGTAATACCGAAGAATCTGGTCGGTAAATCATGATACAAATATTTTCTATATAACTCTTGAAATTTTCCGACTGACGGTTTCGAAATTCCTGTAATATAATTATAGAACACTGTAATACCGAAGAATCTGGTCGGTAAATCATGATTCAAATATTTGCTATATAACTCTTGAAATTTACCGACTGACGGTTTCGAAATTTCTGTAACGAAACAGTGTAATACCGAAGAATCTGGTCGGTAAATCATGATAAAAACATTTGCTATATAACATTTTAAATTTACCGACTGACATTTTCTATTTACCGACAAACACGAGAATTTACCGACTGAATGCAAAATAGTGGGGGGGTACATACCCCCCCATACCCCCCCGGTAGTTACGCCTGTGATTACTGTATGTTATTATCATGGATTTTATACAAATGGAGGTTACCAAGCAAGTTTAATATATTCCCTACCTTTGATAAAGATTTTCTACAAAACAATATTTAGCACTGTATATTGATCTCTCCATCATTTTCACTCTTTGTACCTTGAATATAAAATTAATATATCAAATATAACAATACATCCAATATGTCATTCCAATCCATCAGAATTTAGATTTTTATTTTCATATGACTGCTAAATATAATTTCAAGCAAATTTCATATGTAAGTCACCAGCTAAGTTTTACTGTAGAAAGGTCAAATACAGTAATAGGCTTTATAGAGGTTAGATATTACTGTACAAAAAGGTCAAATAATAGGTTTTATAAAAGTTAAATTTTACTGTAGAAAGAGGTTAAATATAAGCTTTATAGAAGTTAGATATTACCGTAGAAAGAGGTCAAATAATAGCATTTATAGAAGTTAGATTTTACTGTAGAAATGTCAAATATAAGCTTTATAGAAGTTAGATATTACTGTAGAAAGAGGTCAAATAATAGGTTTTATAGAAGTTAGATTTCACTGTAGAAAGAGGACAAATATAGGCTTTGTTAGAACTTATGTTTACTGTAATAAGAGGTTAAATACACTATTGTTAGGTTTTACTGTAGAAAGTTGTCAAATATAGGCTGTGTTAGAACTTCGGTTTTACACTATTGTTAGGTTTTACTGAAGAAATAGGTTAAATATAGGCTTTGATATAACTTAAGATTTTACAGTAGGAAATATATTAAATAAGCTTTGTGAGTAGCCTACCGTAGACGTCTCAGAAAACTATGTTTACCTGTGGTTGTGTGTGTATCTCTAACATAGTTAGCTGGACATAAGTTTGAAATGTCAAACCCCATCTTGATGCATCCTTGTACATATATTCCTGAAATATCAATTTATATGTAATACCCAAGGACTACTATATATAATAGTCCTTGGTAATACCCTAAATTGTAAAAAAAATGACACTGTACTGTAGCTGATAGAATTTAACACAAACTGACAATACAAACTGTAGGATATAGGCATGATCTTCTATAAAATTTAGACTAAGTATTATTACATACCAGTCCATTCATTCCTTTAATATTTCTCCATTTTTCAACTGGTTCTTTTGTTACCTGAAATAAGTTATAAAATTTTATATATTATTATTGTTAAAGTTGTATAGATACACAACTGAATTATGATAATCAGAACATAATCTTTAAAAAGTGGGTTCAAATTAGGATTGTTGAAAAGGCTACAGTAAAAATATACATGTAATATATGTTCCCTTTAGAACTTAAAGACAAGTTGTAATAATTTTGTGTGAGATTAGGGCTCTCAGCTTTGCCCATAATGAATATCTGGAATCCAAATTTAAACTCTACGTCAAACTAATAACTGAATCAGGATGTACTTTGAATATTTGTTAACAGTAACCTACCTCTGTATATGGATAAGTCGAAAAATATTCAAGTAGAGTTGTTTTACCACTTCCAATATTTCCTTCTACACACACCTTTAAAGATAGAATGAAAACTTATTATTTTAGAATCTCAGAATAAAGAGCATAATGTAGCACTATCTGTCAGTGAAATATGGAAAGTGGAGCCGAAAGCTTGCCACATCCGAAGTGTGACGCATTCCCTGCTACACATCTATCTATTATTACAGCCTTGATCGTCTTGTTAGCTAATTTATCGACAATCAATTGTTTACCACTCTGCTTAACCGTAGCCTATATTGCTCATTGTAGATCATACTCAAGGAATTAATGTAAGGTATTCATCACTCTTACTCAATTACATTGTACCTGCAACACTCTATTATCACACTTAGTCAATGCAATTCACCTAACGAACACCTAAACTAAGTTTGAACATTTTAACTCATTTACAAGCAGAACTATTCTGTCCCAACAAGTGAGTTGGACAGACAAATGGACAAACATATTTTTATATTCACTTCCTGTTCCTCGAAAAGTGTAAGACAAAAAGAACAAAATGTACAAATTGAATATATTTGAATGGTTCAAAACTGGACAATGTTGTGTCACTTTTAAAATCCTTCATACCTCAAACTACTATTGCCTGAATACAATTTCTTACATTGCAATAACATGAAAAAAATAAACTATGCCGTAATAACGTATTCATGAATAGTCTGTTGTATTTGAATTTGATAATACTAAGGCCTTAAAACTGTAATTGCAATGTGTACATAAATTGGCATATGCCTTTGGGTATAATTTTATTTGTTTACACAGTCTTGTTCTTCCAGACTAAATAAATAAATACAAAATATAATGCCCCCAAACTCCCCTACTTATTTCAAACCTTAGATGCTCAATATATCACACACGTTGGGCTAAATTTTGCTTTTGCCTGATCATAATAAAAATATCACGGTTTCATCTAGGAATAATCTAGTAGTAACCCTAATATCAATATCAGTAACTCACCGTATGTTTTTCTGTTTTCCCATCTGTACCAAAATGAAGTCCACTAATTGCATTCATGATACCTTTAGAACAAAAGTAACCAAATAATAATTAAAAATTCTGTATGCAAGCGCCTTGAAATGTGACCATATATTTAAGTCATCGCCCCCATCCGTCCTTCATCTACAATTCTCCTGTCAAAAGGCATAACCTAGAAACTCACTTTTTTCTTATTTTGAGAAAACAAAGGAACATGTAACAAATGAATATTAAATCCTGGCTGCAATATCTGTAATATGACAATTAGGGCAATTAAGAAGCTATAGGATAAGCATTTGTTTTGACAAAATTAACAAAAAAGTGGTTGTCACATCGCTTCTGGGGGGGTACCTACACTTGACAGCAATCAGCACTGGACGCTGGACGTGCCTCCCTTCAGAGAAGGGTCTAGAGCAAGGGCGCCCCCACCCCCGCCCAGGATATTTTGGAATATTTGTTAGCACCATGAGCATGACCAACATACAGTTGTAACTTGGTGACATTTCTATATGGGATGTTACGTCACCTGTGAAACCCGCTATCACTGCATGGCGGCTTTTGTTTTATACATTGTTATCAAAAATAAAACATTGTTATGAAAAAAATAAAACATTGTTATGAATGATGATACTGATTTCACATCGAATCGATAAGATTTTATAATTTAATATACCGGTACCCGATTTCCTTGCCAACTGATGTGTTGAAAATGAAGTAAAAGATCATTGTACCATCATTATAATATTACCTTTAACCTGCTTTTGGACATTCAATACTAAATTGGTTGTTTTTCTCCAAGAGTTAAACATTGACTTAACGGTATTTGGCAAGAAATGACACTGTTCTTTAATGACTGAACTGATGTTGGCCCATAAGAAGAGTTACTCTGTGTGTGAAATATCTTTATTTAACGTCTGCTTCCACCTATCGCAGACAAACAATAAACTCTGTCTGTTTGGTGTTTGACGTCTGCTTCCACTTAGCAAAAAACTCTATGTGTTTGCCGCTTTTAACAGTACTCTTCGTCTATAAATAACCGTAAATTAATCAGCCAATAAAAATAACAAATAACGATTCCGCGAAGTAAGACTATTTATAACAACCAATGAGATAATGCTTTTTTCAATCATTGTAACTAACTTTTTTCAGTAAACCGCTTAATTAGCTTTAGAACAAAGATTTCCTTAAGAGGCAAATAGAAGAGAAAGCCAATATTATATTGAATATGCTATAATATTGCCAATAATATGTAGGAATGCACTCTCCTTTGTTAAAATTGATAAAGCACATGACACATGATGTTTCTGAAGGGAAAATCTAAATTGCCAGCGCCACCGCCAGTTTTAGTTTATGGACACAGATCACCAAAGATTTCTACGCCGTCACCCACGAAACAAGGGCCAAAGTTATTTTTAGCCTCTCTCTCCCTTTCCCTTTTTTTCCCTTTTGCATGGCGATTTTTGTTGGTTTTTTGGTGTAGAATCGAAAAAAAGGGTTTGAAAATACATTTTCAACCAGGTTTTGGTGAATATCCAGGATTTTCAGGCGGAAGGATACAAGAGTTGTGAGGCTGGTTACGTTGACATGTAGGGCCGGGAATTGCATTTTTACTTGTCTCTACTTCCAGCTTGAATATCTCAATTTTTTCATGAAGAACCTCACCCGTCCTTTTGAGCAAGAGTTTACCACATGTTGCTCAATCTGTGGTAGAAAGCGTTCTGTCCAACGAAAATTTGGGAAAAAGTTACAGCCGGGCTAAGTGACGAGATTTAACATTAAAGTCAATGGGGCACTCTTTAGTGTACTGTGGCCTTATGATAAGGGATAACTCTCTTCTTAACAAAATAAGTTGTCTGCTCTGAAACTTAATCAAGTTAGGTCAAAGTCTAATATGCTTTTTTTGGTCAAGTTTTGATTTTGTTAAGTCACGAAATGGCACGAAAACTCTTAGGAAAGGTAGCTATTGTCACAGCATCCACTGATGGGTAAGTTAAATGAAACAAATATAATGCATCAATTGCCAATGACTCAAAGACTCAACAGACTCAATATCGCTTATTCTTATGTTGTTTAATGTTATATTTTATTACTTGACTGTCTTTTGGGTTTTCTCTTTGTTTAATCTGTACCATGTCCCCTGTGGACCCTTGATTGGAAATAAAGTTATTATTATTATTATTCGCTAGGGGAGAGCGGGGCACAGTGGGCATGATTCCTTTTTTTGTAAATTGACCAGAAGTGAAATCCTACAGATTGTCAGAGAATCTAACTATGTACTCAGTTGAAGGCAGTTCGATTTATCAGTGCTGTTAAGAAGTTAATAAATTAAAACCATTTTTAGTGTAGATCATTGTAAAACCCAATATTGTTTGCCCGTAAGTGGGGTACACTATATAAGTCACACTATGGGACACAGTTGCCGAGTAAGCCATCAAGTATGCAAAAAATTCCTAAGGATTCGTAACCTGGGACCATTATAGTTCCTTTCAGAACTGTCTCTGAGGGGACGATGTCCACTGACAGTTCCTATCAAGCCTTATATAGCTGCAGTCATAGGCGTAAAAATTTATTTTCGGGCAATGAAAACTTCGACGACCTTTTTTTTCTATTAACGTTTAGAGAAAAAATATAACTATGAGATCAAAACTGCTCGGAAATTATTTTCTCGTCTTTTTTTTGTCCACTGCATGCCCGAAAAAAGGTCCGAAGCTCTCTTTAAAAGGTATGCCAAAAAAACGGTATTGCCCGAAAAACGGGCATCGAGGCAGAAAACGGCAGAGAAAACTAGCAGTAAAACGCGTTGGCGACCGTCAAATAATCCAAAATTTTCTTGGGGATCATTCGCCCCTCAAAGAAAACCAGCGCCGTCTGGAGCCACTCGACTTTGTGCGACATTTTTCGGGCATCGATTAATATTTGTGAATACAGATGCAACAGTCTGATTGGTTGGTTGGAATTCAGAGTAGAATTTCGGTTACAAAACCATTGAATATTTTTGGAGTTGTTAACACGGGCTAGAATAGCAGAAAATGCATTTCGGTGATTAAACTTTCCATACCGCGCGACAATTGATTTGTTGTTTGGAATTCGGTCAGCCATGCAGGCTATACTGGACCAAATTGAAGTTGCTGTATTCACAGACTGGAATAGCAGAAAAACGCGTTTGCAGTGGTTACATTTTCAAAATTTTCTCCTAAAGATCCGTCTTCGTGGACTGTAAACGATTGAATAGAATTTGAGTAAGCCACCTTAATAAGGTTATATTCGACCACTTTGGAGTTCCTTTGTTCAAAGGCTGAAATAGCAGGAAAACTTGTTTGCTACAGTTAAATTTTAAAAAAATTTCTGCTAACGGTCCCGTTTTCGAGGACTGTAAACGGTTGATTGGAATTCGAGTCGGCCACCTTAATTAGGCTATATTAGACCACTTTGAAGTTGCTTTGTTCACCGGCTGCAATAGCAGGGAAACGTGTTTGCAGCCGTCAAATATTCCAAAATTTGCTTGGGGGGATACAAGGTCGTTACTGTCTTTAAATTTTTCGGGCATTTAGGGTTCTGCCCCCCTAACTGTCATCGAGCTCCTACGCCTATGGCTGCAGTATGAAAATACGGTAAATTTCTAGCGTCTGGTTATTCCAGTCTCTGAGTCTACATCGTGTACCATAGTGCACTTCAGCCCCAGTTGTAATAAGAGACTCGAGGGACAAGGCTAGACACATTGCACCAAATCAAATGGCATTAGTAATTGACTCTCATATTAGATATATTTTGTTGCATAATACATATATTGCATGTCTATTGCAATGTTAAAAAAAATATTTTTTCTCATCTTTACCCGGTAAGTTTACATCATCAATGTTGATTTGAATTGACCAATAATTCGTGTTTTCGATGTCGAAGATTTTTGAAGATTTTGAGTTACGGACTTGGGTTCTTTAACCTTGATTAATTATATCCATTCAAATTTTTCAATTTAATATAAAGCCTGTAATTCTGTCAGTTTTGGTGCTGACTTGCTAACTAGTGTGTCCCTGTGTTGGCTGAGAAAGTGCCACAGAATCTCTGAGAGGTGGTGGAGAAAAGAGTTGGTCTGGCAAAGAAATACCATCGAGGTCCTGTGTATACTTTGGTGTGCGTGTAAAAAAATAACATTGATAGTTTGCCCATTTTCATCATGGGTGTAGAAACAGAGGATGTAAAACTTTATTTTCATTATGTCTAGATGTTTTATTTTTTTCAGAATTGGTTTTGCTATAGCCAGACGATTGGGACAAGATGGTGCCAAGGTCATGATCAGCAGTCGCAAGCAAGACCATGTTGACCATGCTGTTGAAACCTTAAAAAAAGAACATTTGGATGTTGAAGGTGTTGTTTGTCATGTTGGCAAAACAAGTGATAGAACAAATTTAGTTGAAAAGGTAATGTTTTTGAAATAGTATCTGCACAGACATGTTATTCTAATGCTACAAGCATTAGGACAAACAATAGAGATATATCAAGATTGCTAACCAGTAGTTTTATTCTTTAAGAACTCTAAGCAGATATATCACACAATTTGCATTTTGCTGCAATCTGCTGTTAATTAATATTCTTACTATATTTGTCATATAAAAATGGCAGTTTGAAATCAATGAAAACCAATGCAAGTTGTAAGTAAACCTTAAATGGCTATAAGTTAGAATTGATTGATTTGAATAATTTTTGGACCTAAACGTTTTCTTTCTTGATTATGTATGGTCTTGATTTCTATATTTAATATTTATTCTGGTGTATAGGTAATATTTTAGAATGAAATACTTTGATTCTATTGTTTTGGGTATGTTCTTGACAGAAGAACTTCTTATTAATTGAGCAAAACAGCAAGAGCGAATATTTCTAGCATGAAGTTCTGCTACAAGGTCCTCCCTACAAAACAATTTATACTTTTTTGAAAAGCTTGTAACACCAGCAACACAAATCCAGAGAGTTCCAAGAAATACGTTTTCTGCGTTTTGGTTTAAATCAAAATTTAACCAATCCTATATTATTTGCTGGGGATGAAGGGATCGGGTGTTTTCACCAATATTTAAGAGTATGTCAACTTCACAATTGTTAGTATAAATATACCATTTACTTGCCATTTTGATTGGCTTGGAACCCTCTGCTTTTCAAAAATGTATAGTTTGTTTTGTAGGGAGGACCTTGCAGCGGAATTGTGTTACGATACTTAGAAAGCTAGAAAATTTGGTTGCAGGTCTGTTAGTAAAAAACAATAAATTTTTTAATGGCAATCAGTTGATGATATTCATAATATTACATTTATATGTGCATTTCAACTATTTTCTTCTGTTATAAGGTTCCAAAGAACATAGCTAACACCTTTCAAAGAACCTAAGTAAAGTCATTTTAATAAAAAAGACTTACAATCCAGTACATGTGATACGAGTCATTGAATTTTTGTGACTTCATTATGTTGGTCGAATTCAAAATATTAAACTATCAAACTATAATAAATGGGATAGACTACATAATTTATAATTTTTTTTACAGACTTTAGAGAGATTTGGTGGTATTGATATTCTGGTTTCCAATGCTGCTGTCAATCCTTATTTTGGACCAATGATGAACGTGAGTATCAGTATCCATTGGTAGAATAAACAGCTGTAGGGTGGGTGAATTAACTTATTCATTACACTGCAGATCTAAAGTTTGTCACCATTGCAGCCGTAAAGGTGACAATGAGTACGGAACACATAATATAAGAAATTGGGGGGATCACGTGGCTAAGTGTATAAGGCGCTGGTTCCGGCATGATTTCCCCTTGTCAGTGATGCAGATGGAGGGCCTGACAAGGACAGCTGCCTAGTCGTTCGGATGGGACAAAAAACTGAGGTCCCGTGTACACATTGGAGTGCACGTAAAAGATCCCTTGGCAGTTGGAATTCGATATAAGAGTAGGCCGTAGTCCCTCATAGCACACTGTATGGCGTATGCCCGTCTTCAATTAGCCCAGGTTAGGTGCTTAAGCGTAGGACGTTAAACCCCATTTCATTCATTCATTCATAAGAAACTGGGACAGCCTATGGTCCTGAATTGACATTGTTTTAGACTAGTCATTAAACTAGCTTCATTCAACATCAATCTCTTGGATAAAGAGTAGGACATTTTTCATAGAGTTTATGATTTGAATATAATTATTGCATGGTAAGGATTAAAGGTTTGGTTTGGATAATTGGAACCTTGAATGATCCTGATGTGCAATGGCCTTTGACACAAAATACTGTATTAACAGGATCATAGCAAGTTTCAGACATAAAGGAGAGCAAGCACAGAAAAGGTTCAAAACTGCAAACATGACAAAGAGAATTCAGGAGAAGATTTAATGATACTATAGATTGTCTTTCGTATAAGGAATTGAAAGGTACCAAGTTTTTTAGTGAATTGTCAACCCCGATTTATTTTGTTCACTGACCCACTGCAGTAATTCATAAAGGAGGTCTACGTGCCTGATGAAAATTATACCTATAACTGGTATATGGATGACTTTTTCTAAAAAGTCACTAATTAGCAAAACATTCTTATACATCTTAAGCATGTTGAAGTGAGGCTATGCTCTTTAATGTTCATTCTAAATTATTTGTTGATGGTTTGTATAAAACATTTAGAATTTTGAATTTTCAGATAAAAGAAGATTCATGGGATAAGGTAAACCTTTTGTTGTATTTCAGTAATTTTTGTATGTTTCAGTATTAGTTGTGGGTGGCTATTTATGCTTGGTTTTCTATCCATTATCATTGTATTAATACCTTTTTTATGTACTGTTGGTACTGCCGAGAGATACTTTCTGTCGTACTGTTTCAGATACTAAGGTATAGATGTTTTTAAGGTATAAAAATCTTGACTATGATTAAACATGGTACAGAAGTTCAATATTGAGCATTTTCTGCTGAGATAAGCAATTGGATTAGATGGGACTTCGGGACATACTAAATCTGCTTGTAATTGAGGTAGAATGTTCAAGACTGGTGTTGATGTTCATTAGATTAATATCTGGACTACGTTTGATTCTGAGAATTTTCTACTCTTGTTAACCCCTTGTGGACGGATGACGTGTTAACACGCAAATATTTTCCGTGCCCAGGGACGGATGACGTGTTAACACGTCACACGTGATACCCTGAATCAGTCCTCATTTATATACGCTAAATTTAGCACAGGGAATCCCCTTTTGTCTTAAGGTCATAAACTAGTTATCTCCCATTGTTCTAGATGTCACCACATGTATTTTATTGTGTAATTTTCTTCATACATGACCACTGATCTATATATAGATCAGTGTACACAGTATACGCATGTAAACAATGACGGTTGCCAGGAAATGCTAGCGGTCTTTCGACGAAAGTTTGGGTGAAATATTCAATAGCAGTGACTCTGAAAACGTTTATAATGATGTGCCTTCATTAGAAGGTTCGGAGGAAAATGGTTCTGATGAGTGGACGGCTGTTAAGGACCGACAACCTGGTTATTTCCACAACCGTTCGAATTTGGTGTCAGGTGACATTTCTAACGATGTGAATACGGAACTTCCTGGATTGAAATGAAAAGTAACTCAAAACATCATAAAATTACAACAGTAATTCTTTCTTAAGAATTTAAGCCAAGTAGATTAAAGAGAACTTCACATTTAAAAAAAAAAAAATTCCCCCAAAATAATCCCGTCCAGGGTTATGTCATTTCATCGAAAATCCCGTCCACAAGGGGTTAAGCAAGTGAGAGTGACGAAATTTGATTGGTGGCTGAATGGCATCATAAGGTCTGCCATTGAGTCAAGTTGCTTTGTTTCGATTCGCTGCTTTTACATGAAAGGAGTAGGGTGGTCTGTCCAACCTTGTGGGTTTTTTCTGGTCCTCGCGTTTCCTCCCACATCTAAAGACTCCCACGTGCAAGTGATTTAATCAAATTAGTTGTTAGTCCCGAAATGACCTAGTTTGAGTGAGAGGATGTCCCCCCCCTCTCTTTCTCTCGAACATAACTCATTCTAATTGTTGGTATAGTGCTGAAACTTAGAATTTTATACTAAACATTTCTTGCTTAGGTTAAGCAGAGTGATAAGTATGATTGCTGGATGTTTTATAAAAAGATGAGTGAGTGTGCATGTTAAATGAGTGTTATCTACATGTATTTATTTTGAGGTAATGAAACATGAGCTTCCGTGTTGGCTTGGTTTATAATATCATATAAACCATATTTAACACACCATGAATATTATAGTAAAAACTTTTAGCTATGGGGTCTAGTCTATATTTGTTTTATTTGTGTTTTGCAGATATTCGATATAAATGTAAAAGCTACTTTTCTACTGTGTCAAGAAACAGTTCCTCACATTATTAAAAGAGGGTGAGAATAGTATGCATTTGAACTCTCATATCTGTCTTTCAAGGATTGATGTATTTAGACTTTGTAATTTCTTGGGAAAATAAAATTGTCAGGTGCTAGTATGCTTTTCATGTCCCAACAGGAATACAACTTTTATATCAATGCATCACTCGCCTTAGCTATTCTACTATGCTTCTGCGATTTGGTTATCCAGGAACACAAACTGTTAATTGCATTTATTACACAAAATATACAAATTACTTCATATTGGCCATTAATTGGCCAGATTGGGCGTAGTCTTTTGCCAAAAAATCAGTAGTACATTTTACATCCATCTAACAGGGCTAAATATACTTATAAACAAAATTAATTTTTTTAGAAATTAGATTATTTTAAATGTTGTATAATTTATTTGTAGGAGTGGTTCAATTATTTTAGTTAGTTCTATAGCAGGTTATGTACCTTTATCGGTAAGTTTTTAAAAAATTTATTCAGAAATCTATATTTCATATCATATTTTGTTCTTACATTTTCAAAAATATGAAAAGTACAAAATATCGATGCATGTATAACAGCATTTATGTAAATTGTAACTACACTGTCAGTCAATATTTTTAATGTATTTTGCTTTGCAAGAATAAATATTATAATCATTTTTATACGCCCACATTTTCATGTGGACGTATTATGTCGTCGCCCCTGTCCGTCTGTCCGTCCGGATGTCCGTCCGGACGTCCGTCCACAATTGTTTGTGGACTCTCTACAGGTCACAATTCTTGTCGGATTTTGACGAAACTTGAAATATAGGTTTATCCCCAACAGATCTCGGCTGCTTTCGATATTGGCATGTATCGGATCAAAACTTCATGGATTATGGCCCCTGATTGTACGAAAAATCACGTTTTTAGCTTGTGGACCCTATGGAGGTCACAATTTTGAACCGATTTGGATGAAACTTGACATGCATGTTTATAACCCAAAGATCTTGGTTCCTTTCGATATTTGCGCCTATCGGAACGTAATTTCCTGAATTATGGCCCCTGATTGTCCGAAAAATCACCTATTTTAGCTCGTGGTACCTCTGGAGGTCACAATTATTATCTGATTTGAAAAACCGTTTAATTATATCACCCTTACACCCCAAGGAAGGTTGAGTTCAAATTTTGGAAAAATCGGACCAAAATTACCATACAAAATGGCCGCGTTCATACGCGAATACTGTTAAAAAATGGTATATCAAGGTTGTGGACCCTGTAGAGATCACAATTTTAATTTTCGATTTTGATGAAACTTGAAATGCATGGTTTTAACCCAAAGATCTTGGTTCCTTTCGATATTTGCGCATATCGGATTGTAACTTCCTGAATTATGGCCCCTGATTATACGCAAAATCGTCTTTGTTTAGCTTGTGGTCCCTCTGGAGGTCACAATTATTATCTGATTAAAAAAATCGTTTGATTATATCACCGTTACGCCCAAAGGAAGGTTGAGTTCGAATTTCGGAAAAATTAGACCAAAATTGCCATACAAAATGGTCGCCATTCGTACGCGAATACTGTTTAAAAAATGGTATATCAAGGTTGTGGACCCAGTAGAGGTCACAATTTTAATTTTCGATTTTGATGAAACTTGAAATGCATGGTTATAACCCAAAGATCTTGGTTCCTTTCGTTATTTGCGCATATCGGATTGTAACTTCCTGAATTATGGCCCCTGATTATACGCAAAATCGTCTTTGTTTAGCTTGTGGTCCCTCTGGAGGTCACAATTATTATCCGATTTAAAAAATCGTTTGATTATATCACCGTTACACCCTAAGGAAGGTTGAGTTCGAATTTCGGTAAAATTGGGAACAAAATTGCCATACAAAATGGCCGCCGCTTGTACGCGAATACTGTTATAAAATGGTATATTAAGGTTGTGGACCCAGTATAGGTCACAATTTTGATTCAATTTTCATGAAACTTGAAATGCATGGTTATAACCCAAAGATCTTGGTTCCTTTCGTTATTTGCACATATCAGATCCTAACTTCCTGAATTATAACCCCTGATTGTCCGAAAAATCGCCTATGGTCCCTCTGGAGGTCACGATTATTATCCGATTTAAAAAAAACGCTTGACTCTATCACCGTTACACCATACGGAAGGTTGAGTTTGAATTTCAAGGAAATCGGACCATAATTGCCAGACAAAATGGCCGCCGTTTGTACGCTAATAGTGTTAAAATATGGTATATCAAGGTTGTGGACCCAGTATAGGTCACAATTTTAATTCGATTTTGTTGAAAGTTGGAATGCATGTTTATAACCTAAAGATCTTGATTCTTTTTGATATTTGCGCATATCAAATTGTAATTTAATGAATTATAGCCTTTGATTGTAGGAAATATCACTTTCGGTCTTGCTTGTTCTCTATCCATGTCTCGAAAATGTGTGCGTATCCTGCCTGGCAGTGCCAGCTTACTATCTTTTAGTTTAATCCTCATTCTTTAATGTATTTAATAAAAAGATTTCTAATACACATAAAAACTATAAATTTAGCTGTATTTGTTTTAAAGTTTAAATTCTCTAAAATTCTCAGTTTGTTCCATGTAAAATGTCGTGTCGGTCACGACTGGCAAATATATCTGAAATTAGAGCCCTTCACTATAATGTCTGAGATAAGTTAATGCTTTAAATGTTCTAATTTACAAGCAAAAGAAATTCTTTATTTAAAGTTTAGATAGTGTTTAACAAAATGTGGCTTTGACTATGATTTAATTAATAATAGATGAAATATCTTTAGAATTATGGTAAATATCATAAAATATTTATATAGATTTTATTAAAATTTTATTAATTGAAAGTAAAATTCACATTATCAACATTTATGTTCCAGTTATTAGGACCATATGGTGTTAGTAAAACAGCATTGTTTGGATTAGCTAAGGCTATGGTACCAGAATTAGCCCAGTCTAACATCCGAGTTAATGTATTAGCTCCTGGTATAATTAAAACCAAATTTAGTGAAGCTGTAAGTGGGTGTAACTATAAATCTGATGCATATAAATGTTGGTTTTTTTTAATGATTGTGTTGTAATTAAGAAATAAACTAATTTGCAGTATTGTTTTGTAATAGAGCATAGCAGTTGGACAATGATAAGAGTTAACCCCCTTTATTTTTGATAAAAATATCTGACAAGGAAAATTTTGAAATTGCAACACTGATCGAAGCAGTCTTCTCAATTGTCTCAACCCTCAACACCCATGTATGAACTGGTGCTTTATGAAATGTTGTAGTGTAATAATAGTATTGGTGGTATCAATACACCAAATATTTTAGTATTACAAATCACTTACTAAATGCCATACAATGATTATAAAGCAGAGATGGGCTTTTTTTACCTGAGCGATTTTTCTTAATCCACATAGTTCCCTCACCACCTCCATATAAATATTACTATCTAGGGCTTAGAAAATTTCTGTCATTAATACTGATATGTGATGTTTTTATTTTACAGTTATGGAAGAATGAAGGTGCATATAAAATGGCACTACAGCAAATTCCTTTAGGCAGGTATGTGCGTATAAAGCGTGATTTTGATCCCAGGAAAATAGAAATTACGTATTTAGATTTAATATATGATATTTGACTTTTGTCCTGTAGAATTTGGGTTGTCTAGTAGTAGTAGTAATAAAAATAACTTGACATATTCAATAATATTGAGTCTTACTACATGTATATCATATATTTCAGAATGGCAGAACCTGAAGAATGCGCTGGTACTGTGTCCTTCTTAGCCTCCGATGATTCCTCGTATATTACAGGAGAAACTATTTTAGTTACTGGTGGAATGACTGCAAGATTGTAGGACACCACTCATTAGCTGCAAATAATATGTAAAGAAATTGATAATTAATTTGATGAAAATAAATCTGATATCTATAGAACACACTTTAACAGTCAGTGAAAACCATTGTTTTGAAAAATAGACTTATATTACTTGTGATTTCCAAACAATCTGTATTGTTTTCATTTGAATGAAATATTGATGCTGATTTTTTTTTTTATTAATATAATTGAGATCGTATGATTGTTCTTTTGTAAATAAAGATTATTTTTTTAAAAATAAAACAATCTTTAAAGTATTATCCTACAGGTTATGGCAATACTACTGCAGTGTCTACCAACCCCACACCATTTGGTCTTGTACAAAGGTTGTAAAAAGCCTGCTAAATTTTCAAAAATTATACATGAATTAGAGTATGTCAACAGAAGTAATTGCATCTTCGCATAAATTAGAAGTTGGAACAGAAAGCTTATTGAGCTTTCATATGGCTAGTTTTAATTGAAAAGTACAAACCATTAACTTTTCATGTTCACCTAATACCCGGAGATGTTTAAAATAAATACATATCATGAAAATCCCGGGTACTTCATGCCTTTACTAGACCCGGAAATATAATCTTTATAAAATTTGGCTGTTTGTTTTTGTTACGCCAGGCGGAAACGATTAAAAGAGTCTAATTGTCTTAACAATGTGTGAGAAATAGCTTTATTAAAATTAACGTCCGCTTCCAACTTAAGTTCCCAAATATCTTAATATTATCTGTTAAATGCTTTGTAAATCAGATCTTGGGGCATCGAACATAATTCCAACAACCTTATTATTCGTTTATTGTCTGTGTTTCTGTAACTCCTAAAAAAGAAACGTTCATTATTCCGCAACTCTAGTCGTTTGGAATAAAAAAAAGCCAGTTGGAATTCTGTACCATCCAGGCAAAATGTCCCTCGTACCACACTATATTATCTCAGTTGTAGCAGAAAAAGGGGGAGTTAAACACTTTTTTATTTATTCATCCGTTATTCCAGGCCCGTATCGCCCAGAGAACACGTCGTATTTGACACAGAAACGTGCCATATCTGACAAAATTATTGGGGCATATCTATCCCGGGCGTGGCCATCAGCCTCTAATGCACATGCTGCCTGGTATTGCCCAAATCTGGCAAAAACAGCTGGCATGTTTTGGCAAAGATATGGCATGCTATATGTAGGCCAGAGATTGACGAACTGGGTCATTATTGGCCCAAATGTCCCACACGAATATCATGGCATGACAGAGAGGCCTACCGGCAACCTGAAACCATGTGGCTAATCCCTGTCCTATCCCTTCTTACATTTTTCCCAGAAGTTCCATTTGGGACAGAAGGTGGGTGGTAGGAGTTTTCCTAAAAGGGTATCTTGCATGCAAACATTGAAATGTGGTCGTATATTGTCGTCGGTCCAGCGTCAACAATTGTTTGTGGACGCTCTAGAGACTAAAGAGGTATATCTTCTGAGAGAAAGTGGGAGCTTATTCCGCACCTGCACTGAAGACGATCGTTCACCGTAAGTTTTCAGTCTAGCTGCTTTACACTCAATGTACGAGTAGGGGAATATATATCTAAAAGAGACGATAAATACAACGGTGCCATATTATTTAAAAATTAAATTTAAAAGTTAAAAGAATGATCTTATATTGAAATCTAAAAACGATGGGTAACCAGTGAAGTTGAATTTAAACAGGGGTGATATGATCATTATATTTACCTCTGGTAATGAGTCGAGCTGCCGCGTTCTGGACCTTTTACAATTTATCAGTGAGACGAGATGGTAAACCAATCAGCAACCAATTACACTGACCTAATCGTGATGTGACAAGCGCCTGGACAACAGTTTTGATGGACTCAACTGGCAAATTTGTGCTGATTTAACTTATATTCCTCAGTTGAAAATAACAAGATCTACAAATATTGCTAATTTGTTTCTTCGTGGATAGTTCACTGTCAAAGATAACACCAATGTTACAGGCTGAAGATGTTGGGATTATGGCATGCTCACCAACTAAGAGTGAAAAATCTTTATCAACCTTAGACACTAAACTGTTTGATCAAAAAATAATATATTCAGTCTTTTCGTCGTTCAGTTTAAGGAAATTGATTTCCATCCATATTCCATACACAAATTTCACTAATACACTCTTCAATTTGATATTTTGATGTATTGATATCTCCAGACAGAGAGGGTGTAAACGACAGATGCAACTGGGTGTCATCTGCGTAAAGTTGGAACAGCAGACCATGTTTCTCAATAATTTTGGACAATGGGGTGGTGTATATGCTGAACAAAATTGGGCCTAAACTGAGCCCTGGGGAACACCGAAGCTTAGATCTCTTTTTTTCAGATTGTTTATTGTGTATAATAACAGATTGGGAACGATTTGTTAAATAAGATTTAAGTAGTTCGAGAGCTAAAGCAGTCACACCAAATTCACCAGCAAGTCGCGAGTACAGCACCTTGTGATCAACTGTGTCAAATGCTACAGAAAGATCTAAAAGCAGCAATAACACACAGCTTTGATTATAAATAGACAAGAGAATGTAAATTTGTACTTTTAACTTTTAACAGTACGGTTTATGTGCTATGATATTGACGGTAGGCGCTTTGATAGGTGCTGAGAAGACTAACTTCATTATTCCATCAATTGTTTTGCGATGCATTTCTCAAGAACTTTCGACACAAAACTTAGGTTGGATACCGGGCTATAGTTCTTGACTTGGTTATAGTTAGGGGGGGGGGGCTGCACCACTCGCAAACAAACAAACAGATTAAGTCGCGGAACGCTGAATACATCTCTGAAAGTATAGCCCCGTCGCGCAGAACGCCGACTATCGACAGGGTGTGTCCACCCGTGGGTGGCAACAATGTTTCATACCAAATTTGAAAGTAAACTGTAGCCTATATCGCATTCGCAAGGTTTTCGGCAAATTGGGAATAACTCTTAGTATGAAAGATCGCAGAACGTTGAATATCGATCTCGTTCATCCTCTCATATCATGACGCTTCATCACATCTAATTTAAAAAGAATTCTTTAAAAAAACTGTAGCCTTTCGGTGTGAGCGTACAAATTCTCGGTCTCTGATTTAAGTTTTTCTGTGATATACATAGTTTTATTAAAGGGACAATAACACTCTTGCTGGCTTGACAGGTCCAGAAAAAAAATTAGCCTTATTCTAACTACAAGATGTTTAAGTGTCCTACCTGTTGTGTACATTATCCATTACAACCTATCTTATTTGTCCAGAGGGTTCGAAAATATGTTTAAATCCAAGATGCATTTGAAAGAGTTTACGTAAAGCTTTTCAAAGCATGTTACGGCATGTAGTTGAATTTTTCCAATTTTTAAAATTAGGTGTGTTAAGATGAAATTTGTATCATTTATTAATTGAAGTATTGTAGAATAGTGCAAATTTTTGACCAGAATAAAGATTGGAACATAGGCCTATTATTCAGTTACAACAAGAGTGGTAGGCCTATTGGGGCTTCAGGCCCGTATTTAGCGGGGGGGGGGAGCTGCCCCCCCCCCTGGGAAAAATCGGCGCCCCACCTCGAAAAAGCGGGCCGAAGGCGCCCTTTCCATTGAATACAATACGAGGCCATCGATTTACATGCCCATATCAGTATGGGCGCCCCATAAGCCGAGTGAAAGGGCGCCCAACCAATGTCACTTGGTTTAATGGGAGCGTCATCAATCATGTCGTTATATATGAGGCGCCCCTCAAATGGTGGGGCGCCTCACAATGAGTCACACGATGAACATCACAACTTGATGGGGCGTCAAAAACGATGTGATCTGTGTGCACCTTATCCCAGAGGACCTTCCATAATGACATGATTGGTGGGGCGCCTTATTATGACAATATATGATTGTTTGGCCGAACATAATGCATAATGCCTTTATCCATTGCAAGAAAAATGTAATGGGCGCCCTTTCTATTGGACACAATACGAAGCCAGCGACTAACGAGTCCATATTCAGTATGGGCGCCCTTTAAAGCCGGGTGACTTTGGTTAGGCGCCTACTACTAGATTGATGGGTCCCTAACCAATGTCACTTCTATTCATGTCGTTATATGAGGCGCGGCCGCGCCCCACCACCCAAATGATGAGGCGCCTCATAATGAATCACACGATTAACACCTCGCATGAGGGTGCGTCCAAAACTGTGTAAGCTGTGGTGTTACTTATCCCGGAGGGGCGCCAATAATGACATGATTGGTAGGGCACATTATAATGACAATGTATGTTTGTCGGTTCGCACATAATAAATAATGTCGAGCGAGAATGGTTTGGCGCTCACGACTTGGGTCAATGGGGCGCCCAATACAGCATGATTGGGCGCAACCTTGAAGGGCTTGTGTTATATACGCCCGTTATACAGCGCACCCCCCCCCCCGCATGATCATGGGGAACAATTCATTTATCTTGTGTTGATAGACTTGAAGTCGCTTCGTATTGCTTAGCTAGTATCATAGGTCAGCAGGGGCTGTTTATGGTCTGCCACTCGAACTATTAGCGAATCTCACCA
Organism: Patella pellucida; assembly: GCA_917208275.1. Classification (NCBI taxonomy): domain Eukaryota; kingdom Metazoa; phylum Mollusca; class Gastropoda; family Patellidae; genus Patella; species Patella pellucida. Next base: position 58,598,404 of record OU795039.1, read on the forward strand.
GTTATTAATATTTCACTGGCATCCTTCGTATATTAGTGAATTCATTACAAAAATTATTCTAGATATTGAACTCGTTTAAGGTTCACATTGTACTTGTTGCCGTTTATAGCACATTAGACAATAGATATGGGCTATGGCAGGGTTGCGCTCGATCTTTTTCAAAGTTGTCAGATACTGCCGCAAACCTGGGCGCCTTGTTTCAAGTACAGATTCAGCGCGCCCCCTTTTCTGGATTTGAAGCGTCCCTTTCGTATTAGTATTAGTAGTAAGGGGGCTTGTATGGCGACGCACGTGCGTGCATGCGCAGACGCATGCACGTGCATGCACATGACCTTGCACGTGTGTGACCCCTTGCACGTGTATGACCCCTTGCACGTGACCTTGCACGTGCAGAAAGAGAGGGCGCGCGCGCGGAAGAAAGAGAGAGAGAAGAGAGAGAGAGAGAGGGAGAGAGAGAGAGAGGAGGGAAGAAGAGGGGAGAAGGGGGAAGAACTCTTTTCCATTGATTAAGTTGGCCCTGAAAAGGGCCGTTTAGTCAGACTAGAATGCCAGAGTACGCCGCACTTTATGTCGGTTTCGTCTAATGGCCTCCACTAATTCGGGAGGAGGTCTTTTCCTGGGAGGTGTTTTTAATACCTCGTCAGGTAAGACAAAGATATCGTCTGGGGTGATGATGGCAAGAGTATCACCCCTGAGATACATCAAGGTGTCCGCATTGGGGTTTTCACCGAGGCGAATTATCGGAGCACCGTTTGCCATTGTGACAAAGAGAGATGAATGTTGTGTCGTTTTATAACCGTTAGGACGAATCCATTTGATATGACGTCACACGGACGAGTCCATTTATAGAGTGGCGTTACAGCGCTTAGGATAACGTTATGCAACGTTACGCATCGTAGGGTGTACGTTGAAGGCTAAATATAGATGTGATGCAACGTTATGCAACGTAGGGTGTACGTTGGAGACTAAATATAGATGTAATGCAACGTTATTCAACGTATGTGCAACGTTATATCACGTGGGGTGTCGGACGAGTCCATGAATGGACTCGTCGTCACGACAGGAATAAAAGCGAGCGACGGGAGCGGTTCTGGCATTTTCACGCTATCACCGAACGAAGAAAGATGAGTTTTACATTACGCCCCGTCGATAGAAGATACAGTCGCTTATTTAGAACCGAGTCGCTATGTGTAGACATAGACTTTTTGGAAGATTGGTCCCACGTTCCAGCCGCTGATGTGCCTCAGCAACTACATAACACCGTTGAGGCCATCATTGAGGAAATTCGCCGAACTTTGAACGCCAGCGAAAGTGACTACGTACGAATTGCCATTAGTCACCCGGGACTCAAAACACCTATTTGGTTACCGTTTCGAGAGTATCGTCTGTTAAAAGCCGAAGATATTTTACAGAAAGTGGCTGCCGTCTTACAGAGCAATGAGGAATTTCGACTCGATCAACGCATGTCCATGAATATTTGTCACGTGTCCCCTCCCGATGGTAGAGGTAGCGGTGGAACAAACGTCAAGAAGAGACACAGCGCTAATTTTGACGAGTATTTAAAGAAAAAGAGATGCCTCGTCACCATAAAGAATACCGATGACTTGTGTTTCCAGCGAGCTATTGTCGTCGCTCGTCACTATGCGAACAAACAAGACACACCTGAATGGGAAAGGGAGAAGAAAAGATTAGACAGGAGGACAGGACCCCATTCGTGGCAGACGAAGAAAACAGAAGCACTCATCGATGCCGCCGGTGGAACCAAGGAAGCTTGTACGGGGATGGAAACGTGGGAACTGTACGCCAGGTATTTGGGAGGACAAGGATACCAACTCAACATTTTTTCTCAAACCATCTTTGGTAAGGCCATTTATCGAGGAACAAAACACGTCACTGGAACACCAAAACAGCTGAACCTGTATTTACACAGCAGACATTATGACGTTATTACTTCCATGCCCGCCTTTGCGGAAAGGTCGTATTTTTGTGAGACCTGTCAAGTGGGATACAATGGTGCCGAGAAACATTCGTGTCACGTCATGTGTCAAGGCTGCAAGAAAGTGGGTGCACCCTGTCTACCTGACCCCAACACAAAGACGTGTTACTGTTGTCATCGTGTGTTTGTGAGCCGGCAGTGTTTCGATAACCATCTCGCCACCCGTTCCAGAGCCAACGGCAGTATATGTCATCGGTGGAAGAAATGTAAAACATGCCAGAAGGAGTGGGACGTCATCAAAGCCAAGCGAAATTTAGAAGAACATCGATGCGGAGAATACAAGTGCTCCATCTGTCGTGAGTGGCACACGGCCGCAAAACAGTTTTGCTACATTCAACCGTTAAAATCACCCATCGACATGGACAGAGACAGGAAGACACAAATCGACAAACAACAGAGAACAACGTTGACCCGTTTCGTCTTCTTTGACTTTGAATGCCAGCAAGATACAGGTGAACACATTCCCAACTTATGTGTTCTGCAAGTGTGCTGTCACTTTTGTATCGATAACCAAGAACCCTGCGAGCACTGTGACACGTACTGGAATCACCAACGGGAAATTGTGTTTAAAGGACCAAACACACTGGACGATGTGGGCAAATGGTTTTTACAACTCGCTGCTCACGGTACGGTGGTAGATGGTCGGAAAAATGACAGTCACGAATCGAGTCCCGTGATCGCCGTGGCTCACAACTTTAAAGGTTACGATGGACTGCTGATTTTACAGACGCTGCACAAACATTCCGTGGCGCAACCTGAAGTTATAATGCAGGGTGGGAAAGCGATGACTATCACTGTCGGTACGGTCAAATTCATCGATTCCCTCAACTTTTTACCAATGGCTTTACGGGACATGCCCAAAACCTTCGACCTGCAAGAATTGAAGAAAGGTTATTTCCCTCACCACTTTAACAGACCGGAGAATGAAGATTACGTGGGCGCTTATCCTTCCAACACCGATTACGATCCGGATGGCATGAGCGTGTCGGAACGAGAGAAGTTTCACGCGTGGTACCAACAACACAGTCACGACGTCTTTGATTTTCGCCAGGAAATTTTGACCTACTGTAAGAGCGATGTGGATGTCTTGCGTCGGTGTTGTGGTGTGTTTCGCGAGATATTCCTCATGGACACGGGCATCGATCCCTTTGAGAAGAGCCTGACCCTGGCCTCCGCCTGCAGTCGCGTACTACGCACACACTACCTGGAGAAAGACACACTCGTCGTCATTCCTCGAGCCCTGATGCAAGAGCCGACATCGGGTAAAGACTGGCATCGCTTCCAGCCTCGACAACAGTCCAACAAAGCACTTCGTTGGTTGGAATGGGAACAACATCGACAGACCATGGCCGCCTTCCGGAACCAGACCCCTCTACCAAACATTCGACACGCCCGCAACGGTAGTGAATGTCGAGTCGGCCCTTACAGTTTAGATGGTATGGACACGACCACGGGTACAGTGTACGAGTTTCACGGCTGTGCCTTTCACGGTTGTCCCAAATGTTTTCCGGGTCCCGTCCAAGACGTTCAACATAAACATCCCTACGATCCCTCGCGCAGTATGCGAGACTTGTACCAGAAGACACAGGAACGTCACCGTCAACTCCAGGAACAGTACGGTATGCAGACCATTCGCGTCATGTGGGAGTGTGAGATGGAAGAAGAACGACGCCATGATCCCGAGATGGACGAATTTCTGATTGGATTGGAAGATCAGCAATGGCCCGCTCCCGAACCTCTGATGCCCCGCAACGCTTTCTTTGGCGGAAGAACGAATGCCATTCAACTGTTAGTCAACGAGTCGGCCGAAGAGATGCGCTACATCGACGTGGTGTCCCTGTACCCTTACATCTGCAAGTACGGTACCTTTCCCATCAAGGAACCCACGATCGTCACACAGCCCGATCAAGACCAGTGGCAGCAGTACGAAGGGTTGATTCAGTGTTCCGTGTTACCACCTCGTGGCCTGTACCACCCGGTGCTCCCGTTTCGACGAAAACAGAAATTGGTGTTTGCCCTGTGTCGAAGCTGCGTCGACGAACACATGCAACAAGGGGAGATTGCAGAATACCAACCGTGTGATCACACCGACGAACAGCGAGCCTGGGTGGGTACATTTGTCACTCTGGAACTGAAGAAAGCGGTGAGCCTGGGATATCGCGTATTAAAAGTGTACGAAGTCTGGCACTGGAAAGAATTCAGCACCTACGATCCCGAGGCCAAAACGGGTGGTCTGTTTACGGGGTACATTAATCACTACCTAAAGAAGAAGATGGAAAGTAGCGGTTATCCCGACACCTGTCACACCGAAGAAGACAAGATCCGCTTCGTGAACGACGTGTACGACACCGAAGGTATTCGTCTGGATCCCGCATCGATAAAACCAAACAAAGGGATGCGGGCGTTTAGTAAACTTCAGCTCAACACGGCTTGGGGAAAATTCGGACAGCGAGACAATTTTCCCAAGACAGAATATATCACAGAGCCCAGCGTCTTCTTTGAAAAAATGTTGGACGTGACCCAGACCGTACGAGATGTACAGTTAGTCAACGACAACATGGTCTTGATGGAAACGTTGAAAAAAGAAGGACATGTCGCACCCTGTCCCATCACCAATGTGGTTATCGCCGCCTTCGTCACGGCCCAGGCCCGTTTGAAACTCTATTCCGTCTTGGAAAAGTTGGGAGAGCGCGTATGCTATTTTGACACGGACAGCGTCATCTACCAATATAATCCTAAATCATGGAATCCCCCGGAAGGTTCGAGTTTAGGCCAGTGGAAGAACGAGTTGCCCGAGAACGTCACCAAAGAATTATGCGTACAGGCAAAGCGATGGAAAAACGGTATGCAAAGTCCGGGGATTCACCTTGAATTATCGTGCTTCCCAACAACTGAATTACGTCATCATGAAGGAGAACGTACGGCACGTCAATCAAAACGAACCGCTTGTCATCTCCAATCCGTTTAAGATTTCGAGATCACGTGATCGACGTCTCTGGACACGCCCCGAGAACAAAAAATATAAAATCGTGTACGACAAGCGTTTAGTTCAATTCAATGACAATGGCCAACCGATCAACACTTACCCTTATGGATACTGACTTTCGTGTCTCGGGAGGATGGCGACCAAACAGAGAAGATGGTGAATCAGCAGCAACGAATACGGATATGGTCGAAAAACTCAGAGAACGATGGCTCAACTTTCGTGTCAGCAAGTGTTATTTGCCAATAATAGAAACAAGTCAGCGCGAGGAGTGTTTCGGCTGCAGTATGGCTCACCCCAGTGTGAGATACCATGCGTGTCAAGGACTAGGTGTGTCTTCCATAACGGGCCAAGCCTCGCACCCTGTTGACGATTACAGTCACTACCTCTGGTTGGACGAGCCGAAATCAGAAGACGTCGATAAAGTATTAGACAGTCTGGTGGACGACCCATGGAAACGAGTCAAGATCTGGGAAGACGAACGACGATGGCAGGAAGATGTCATGCAAGCCTTGAGAAAGTACTGGGAGATCGTTCCTGGGTTTAAGATGGCGGTGATCAAACGCAAAAATGGAGTGTGCCCCATACGCGTATGGATGGAGCAGTCATCGGAGAGAATGTTATATTGGGAACTGAATGAAATGGATATCGAAAAGATCTCTGACATGGTGATAGAAGGTTGGGAATCTCTCGGCAGACAGCTGGGGGTCAGTGAAGAGTATATAAGTCACGCCAAGAAGATTTACCCAAACGACACACGGAAACAAATCATTAACATGTTCAACCAATGGCGAAGAATGTACGGCAAGGAAGCTGGCTATAGGCTGTTGGTACAAGAAATGCAGGGAAACATTAAGCGAGCCAATCTAGTGACGTTGATGGAAGCCTGTCTCGCGAGTGGAGCCGTCATCGCTTGGGACGACCTGCTACCGTATATGGGCAACCTGATGTACCAATTGATACACGGGAAGAAATAGACTCGAATCAGTTAGTTTTATGTCTGTTTTTTTATTGTACAATACCGTATGCAACATGAGCAGAAATAGGAAGAACCGTTTAAGATTTTTAGATCACGTGATCTCTGGACACGCCCCGAGAACAAAAAGTATAAAATCGTGTACGACAAGCGTTTAGTTCAATTCAATGACAATGGCCAACCGATCAACACTTACCCCCATGGATACTGACTTTCGTGTCTCGGGAGGATGGCGACCGAACAGAGATGGAGACGAACCGACAGAAAATACAGATTTGATCGAGAAACTAAGACGACGATGGCTCAATTTTCGGGTCTGCAAGTGTTACCTACCCATCATAGAGGAAAAGCAACACGAGGAGTGTATTGGATGCAAGTACGATCACCCCAGTCAGAGATACCATTCGTGTCTGGGATTGGGCGTGTGTTCCATAACGGGCCGAGCCTCACACCCTGTCGACGATTACAATCACTACCTCTGGTTGGACGAGCCGAAACCAGAAGACGTCGATAGCGTGTTAGGCAGTATGGTGGACAACCCACGCGACCGAGTCAAGACGTGGGAGGACGAACAACAATGGCGGGAAGACGTGGACGAAGCCTTGAAAAAGTTTTGGAGTGTGGTTCCGGGATTTAAGACGGTGTTGATCAAACGCAAAGACGAGTTCATCGAACCCAAAGAGAATCCCATACGTCGGTGGATGGACGAGCTACCAGAGAAAAAGAAACGATGGTTCCTGGATCAAATGGATATCAACGTCATGTCCGGTAAACTGGGCGAAGGCTGGGAATGTATTGGCAGACATCTGGGAATCAGAGAAGCACGGATCAGTCAAGCCAAGATGAGTCATCCTAACAACGCGCGCATGCAAATTTTCACCGTGTTCAACCAGTGGCGACAAAGACATGGTAATCGAGCCAGCCTGATGACATTGTTGGAGGCCTGTCACGTGAGTGAAGCTGTCATTGATTGGGAAGAAGTGCAAAAGTACGCGGAAAGCCTGGAAATCATAGACTAGACACGGACCAATAGAAACGAAGGAAAAGAAAGAACCAATCAAAAGAGAGTGACGTCACAACCAAGGGTATAAGAAGCAAAGTCTCAGAATAAAATTTCATTCTACTCTCAATGGCTAGTCAAGTTTGTTTCTCCTGTAACAATGTCGGACACTGGTATAGAGACTGCCCTGCTCGTTCCCAACAGCAGCAACGAAATCCACAACCAAGACAAGACAGATCAGCTTATGGTTCCTATGGAAAATGTTACCGCTGTGGAGAACCAGGACACTGGGCGCCCCAGTGTGGACAACGAGCCGAAGCCCAAAAAGCGAAAAGTGACGAAGAAAGAAAAGAAGACGTCAAAAGAAAGTGTTACGGGATCAAGAGACCCACCGACGACAACCACAAATGTCTCAACTGTGGACAGCTTGGTCACGGCCTGCTCGAGTGCGAAAAAGAAATCCAAACAGAAAACAACTTTGAAGCCGTTGCCAGTCGCATGTCTATGATAAATATTCTAATATAGGTAAAGCACTAATATGTGGCGATTTCAACAGTAGATCAAGAGATGAATCAGAAATAATAGAAAATGATAATTTAGATAGATATATTGGTACATCTGTCACAGACTGTAATAATGACTATACTATCAATCGAAAGTCTCAGGATAAAGTTTTAAACCTATTTGGTAATAAATTAATTGATTTATGCAAATCAACAAACTGTCTAATCGCCAATGGCCGGCTAGGTTGTGATAGAAATTTAGGAAAATTTACATTTTGTTCTCCAAGAGGCACCAGTGTTATAGATTATCTTTTAGTTCCAAGCGACTATTTAGATTATATATATAATTTTGAAGTTTTAGATGTTACAGAGTTTTCGGACCATTCACCTCTTAAATTTAGATTAAGAGTTAAATCTCTAACAAATATAAACATAACTAAAAATAACGACAGTGAATATAAGACCGAACTTGTTGTTAAGTGGGATTCATCCAGAATTAATGAATTTCGCGATGTTGTTATTAGCAAGTACGTTTCCTTAAACAGCATAGTTTTGACTAACAGCCTGAATGGTAATATCCATAGTCTTGTTAGTGAAATCACTGATGTTTTCCATGATATAACAGTTTCTTTATTTTGCAAAACTAAAACCTACTCCAATGTCATTCGAGCTGGAAATAGAAATCTTAAATTTAACAAATGGTTCAACAATGATTGCAAAATAGCCCGAAAACAATTTGTTAAAAGTAGAAATAATTTTCTAAAAAACAGATGTGAGTTTAACAAAGAATTATTTAATTTGCATCGAAGTGAATACAATCAAATTAAAAGAAAGTCTAAATTTAAATTCAATAAAGCATGGGGGTCTCACCTTTGTGCCCTCTCAAAATCTAACCCCAAATGTTTTTGGAATGCCATTAAAAAAAAGCAGAGGTTCAAAGAGACAAACTTGACATCTTGTGAATTTTTAAAGCATTTTGTAAATGTGTACGGTAAACACCCTGAAATACAGCCGCACCCTGGCTTACCTTTTATAAATAATAATATATGTGAACAATTAGACAAAGCTATTTCGAAGGATGAAGTATTTTTTGCGGTTAAAAAACTCAAAAGAAATAAAAGTAGCGGTATTGATCAAATATGTAGTGAATTTTTTATTGAAAGTATAGATATTTTAATGCCTTTAATGGTTACAATTTTTAATTCTATTTATGACAGCGGCTGCTATCCGGATTGCTGGCAAGAGAACGTAATTGTACCCGTTCCTAAAACAGGTGATTTAAATATACCAGATAATTATAGGGGAATTTCAATAATGACAATTTTTTCAAAAATCTTTTCTTCAATTCTCAATCGTAGACTGTACACTTGGTGTGAAATCAATAATAAATTAGATGAAACTCAGTTTGGATTCAGGAAAGATAAGAGTACAGTTGATGCCCTTTTCATTCTTAATGGTTTAATCAGCCACTCACTAGATAAGCGTCATAAACTTTATTGTGTTTTTATAGATTTGCGTAAAGCGTTTGACACGGTGAATAGAGATCAAATGTTGTTCAAACTTAATTCGATCGGTGTAAGTTCTAAAATGGTAACAATAATCAAATCAATGTACAGTAAAGTTAGCAGTTTTGTAAAGTTTAAAGGGTTATTATCATCAGCATTTTCAAGTTTTTCAGGAGTAAAACAAGGCGAGTCATTATCCCCACTTTTATTTTTAATATTTATCAACGACTTAAGAGAGTTTTTATTCAGCGAAAATCCAAATTTTATACATTTAGAAAATATGATTATATATTCACTACTCTTTGCTGACGATACGGCCCTCTTTGCTACAAAACCGGAAGCTTTACAAATACTTTTAAATAAATTTGTTGATTTTTGTAAAATTTGGAATTTAGAAATAAATGCTAAGAAAACCAAAATAGTAATCTTTCACCGTGGTAGGCTACAAACAAATTTTAAATGGTTTATAAATGATACTCAACTTGAAATAGTTAAAGAATACATATATCTTGGTCTTTTAATATGTGATAATGGAAAATTCTCAAAAACAGAAAAACGCGTCGCATCTCAGGGTAGAAAAGCAATGGGGGCACTTTTAGCTTCAACAAAAACCTTATATTTTAATTCGAATGTTTATTGCCAATTATTTAACACTATGGTTGCATCAATTTTTAATTATGCCTGTGAAGTCTGGGGATTCCATAATGGCAAATCAATAGATAAAGTACATAATATTTTTATGAGATATATTTTAAAAGTAGGTAAAAATTGCCCTGTTGCTGCAATGTTGGGCGAATTAGGAATGCTTCCAGCTATAGTTAGCCGTAAAATTAAATTAATAAGTTATTGGTACAAAATACTGAACAGTAAGAATTCACTAATATATAAGGTATACACTATTCTCTATAACGATGCGTTAAATGGCTCTCTAAATTGGGCAGCTGACATAAAATTACTTTTATATAATGTGGGGTTTTCTTTTATTTGGGACCAACAAGACGCGTCTGAGCCATCTACCTTACCACTAATACAACAACGCATAAAAGATCAATTTTACCAGGAATGGTTCGCAACACTGGAAAACTCAAGTAAACTGAGATTTTATAAATTATTTAAGACTATTCATCAACCTGAAAGCTACCTTCAATTAAATATTCAAATGAAATACAAAACTATTATCTGTCATTTTCGTTGTGGTATTCTCCAACTAAACATTGAAACCGGGCGTTACAAGAAAATCGAAAGAAACAATAGATTATGTAAATGTTGCAGCATGAAAGCCGTTGAAGATGAGTTCCACTTTTTGTTGTGCTGTCCCGCTTATATTTCTCTCCGAAGAAAATATTTTTCGCGTTATTTTTGGTCGTTTCCATCACTCCAAAAGTTTAGAAACCTGATGATTCAAGGTAATAACAATATAAAGTCACTGGTAAATCTTGGAAAATATTTATATTATTCAATGAAAATTAGAAATCAACTGTTAGAATCGTAATACTTTTAACTTTAAATCGACCATGAATATATATCCTGATTCTATCATACTACTCATACTATGGCTGATTGCGCAGTGACTGGGTCACTATAATTTTTCTTTCTTTGTTTTGTTGTTGTTGGGGTGCGGTGTGTTAGTATCAAAATAGTAATTGTTCCGATTTATTAAATTATTTATGTTATATCTTAACTATTATTTGGTAGAAAGCGGGAAGGGGGGTGGGCGGGAGGCGTTATCAAAATAGTATATAATATTTTATTTATTTATTTTTTTTTATTATTATTTTTTTTTTTATTATTATTTATTAATTTTTTTTTTTTTTTTTATTATTTTTTATTATTTTTTTTTATTTTTTAAATTTTTTATTTATTTATATTTTTTTTTTACTCTCGGCTTTGGATATATATATATATATCCAAAACTATTAGCACAACCGCAAGCTACACTACTTTGTTTCACGGTTAATGATGAATGTATAAGTATTTAAGGGAGTGATATTAATTTGCACTGTGTGAAGGGGGGGGGGGGGGATTTACACTCTATTGTTATTCATACTTTTATTTATTATTAATGTGTATTTTTATATTTGTATATATGTTTCGGCTACAGCAAAAATTTTGCTTCGCCTGTAATAAAGTTCAAGTTCAAGTTCAACGTCGATATGCCCAGAGACAACACCCGCAGTCAGCGATACTGGTACTGGTCAGGAGAAGCGTTCGAATTCTACAGGCGCTACAAAGAAAAACAGAAAACAGAAGCCTGTCAGTCCTCCAGTTATTACCCCAACTACGAGTGAAACTGACGAAACCCCGAAGCCGGCTGTTATTTTGTTGGCGGAGAAGGAAGCAGAAAGTTTTGCCCGAGCATTCATTCAGTATGCGGGTCCGAGAGATATGACCGAAGTCTTGGCGTATCCCCCCTGTTTCGATATGAGCGAATGGGTACCCGTTGTCGTCACGTTTGCTGAAGTGGAAGACTGGCACCCACACAATACGATGCAGAAGCTGTTGGGAAAAGTGTATTGGATTCCTCGTGTCCTGAGAAACGTACCCTGGTTGAGACAAGAGATCCTGAAGAGAGAACGCGTTAACTAACATTTTTTCTTTTCCTTTGTACTATATGTTGTATTGAATGTATTTTTGAATGCTCTTTTTTTGTATTTTTTGTAAAATAAAATCTGTTCTTATTTCACTCCATGTCTGTTGTTCTGTGGTGGGCGCGAAGGTATAAAAGGCAGGGGAGAAGGAGATTGGGGGACAGTGCAAGATGGATGTGGCGTTCAAACACCCCTTTACCATGTTAGTCAGCGGTCCAACAGGGGTTGGCAAGACGGTCTTTGTACAGAAATTTCTCCAAGCGTCTCTGTTCGACATCCCTCCCCAACGCACCGTGTGGGCCTACGGGGAATGGCAAGAGAGTTACGAACACTTTCCATACACTTATGTCAAAGGATTGACGGATATTGACGACGTGATGGGGCAAGTCAAAGGGCCCCAATGTTTAATCGTGGACGATTTGATGGGGGAAGACACGGAGATATTGCAACAGTGGTTTACGAAAAAAAGTCATCACCACGACACGAGTGTCATTTACATTGTGCAAAATTTGTTTGACAAGCGACAGCGTACCATCAGTCTGAATGCCCATTACTTGGTTTTGTTCAAAAATCCTCGAGACGCCTCGCAAATTAGTGTGTTGTCCCGTCAGATGTACCCTTCCCATACCAAGTATATGGAGGAAGCTTTCAAGGATGCGACGAGTACCCCTCGCAGTTACTTACTCGTTGATTTGAAGCCCGACACACCCGAGACTCTGCGGTTGAGAAGCAACATTTTACCAGAAGAGGAACCACCCATCGTCTACGTCCAAAAAGTATAAAAGGGGGACCTGTACCTCGAATTGATTCTGTTTGTCACGATGGCTCGCACGAAGAATACGCAGCGGAAACACCCACCTCCGACCCTTCCCCGGGCGACGTTCCCGACCTTGGCACCGGACCTTCGTGGTCCCACGGTACGAAGGCGCACTCGTCCGAACATGAGGGCCCCCAGAACCCAATGGTTACCCCCCTCGTTGACACCACCCACGAGTCCTATGTCTCCCTTACCGCTCACACCACCACGCTTTTTCTCCCCAGTCACACCCCCACGACCCATGTCACCACGTTCCCCTTCTCGGTCTCCCTCGCCGATCTTTCGAAGACCACGAAGAGAAAAGAAGAGTTCTATAAAAGGATTGAAGGCGTTCATTCGCAAGTTACAACAACTGACTCCCGATATGGCTTATGGACAGCTGGCCAAGAATACGGGCAGGGCGCGTATTGGATTGTTGCAGTGGTTCAAGTTGGCGGCCAACCATTTGCTGAATGATAACATCCAACCCCTACATGCACAACACAAGAAATGGGTGGAACGAAATCGCCAGGTGTTGACCCAATTGACGGAGAAAAACATGCCGACGGCTGAAAAACTCTCTCTGATCATGAAACCCGGAGGACGTGGATTTTTTGGGGGCGTGTTGATTCGTATCTTGCTGCGATGGAAGGAAAGGCTGCAAGAGGAAAGAAACAAGAAACGAAATAAATTCGTTCGACGGACCGCTCAGCGTGGAAAGGGTCTGAGTGCCAAAGAGTTGAATCAACATCGAGCATTGCTTCGCAAATTGACTAATCCACGAACATCACCCAACGTCAAAAAAAGGCTTTTCAAACAACAAGGCGGTGCTATCGGTGCCTTGCTCGCTATGGCCATTCCAGCATTAGCCCCCTTGGTATCTAAACTATTGAGAGGACAACAGGGTGGTAAACATCCCTGGACAAGAAGGAGCGAGAGAGCGAACGCTGGGTTTGCCGAGTTCAAGAAACTATTTGGTGGATAACCTGTGGGACAGAAAGGTATAAAAAGGGAACCGGTGCACGACCCCGAGCTCAGTCATGGAGACACTGCGGTATCTATTGAACACTGCACCGAAAGACCGTCCTCTTTTACTCGAGACCCAGCCCATCGTCGACGGTGTGTGTGAGTGTATTGGAAACCTGATTCGTGGCAACGTTCCTGTGGCCGACAAAGAAATCAAACGTTTGAAAAAGGACGCCCCCTTGTTACGACGTTTGGGCACGTCTAAAACACCTTGGAAGACCCGTCGGCGACTTCTGAAACAACAAAAAGGAGGATTCTTCACCCGGTTGTTTCGGTCTTTTCCAAAAGATGAAATTCGCCAAGAAAATGAAACTGGTACCCTTCGACGGACCCACCGACGTCAAACCCGTCAAAGTCATGCAAGTCGAACCCGTGTACGATCGAGATCCACTGCAGCAGGCCGTCGAAAATGTTCACCAAGACATGCAACGCGTGCTAAACGACCCAACACTGGGCGACGAAAATAAAATGCAACGGTACGGACAGTTGTTACAGCGTTATCAAACGATGCAAAAGAAACGAAAACATGTCATTCCCATGTCGGACGAAAACATACCCGAGCACAAAGAAGAAGCAGCCGTGGTGTCGGAGATATCCATTCTGGAGTCGGTTCCCCGAGCCTATCAACATCGAGCTCGCCTTTTGTTGAAACACATGAAAGAAAAGACACCTTGGTCGTGGAATGAGAACTTGGAATTGATTCGGAATGGCGTACCCGTACCAGGTACCAATGCCATTGACATTGTGAACGATTTGGTTCGTCGGCGAAAGAATACCCTGGCCCCCATGGGATGGTTTGGCGTGATGCAAAGTTTAAAGGCCACGAACGTACCGCGCGAAGCCATTGGTAATCAAGAACGATGGAACGTATTGTCCACGCCCCACCCACACGGCCTCCGCCGCGACGTCCGAGAAAGACGAAAATCTCCAGTACGGATACCCCTAGTACATCTACCAGAAGATGGCTGTCTTTGCAAAACCTATAAATAGCCTGATCATATGCCAATCGATTGAAACATGGAACGAAAGCTGAAGAAAGTATATTACGACCCGAAACACCCGGCCGCTTTCGGTGGAGCCCTGGGCCTTCACAAAGCTACTGGTGTGGCTTTGGACCAAGTCAAGACATGGTTGAAACAACAAAGGGCGTACACCTTGCACAAACCACTGAAAAAGAAATTCTCTCGGTCCCCCACGGTGGTGGCCGGGATAGATCACCAATGGCAAGCAGATTTGAGCGATATGTCGGCCTTGGCCCAACAGAATGAGGGATACAGGTTTTTGCTGTGCGTCATCGATGTATTTTCCAAGTACGCATGGGTGTTGCCTCTCAAAAACAAGACGGGGGACAGTCTGGTGGACGCTTTTCGTCGAATCTTTCAAAGTCGACAACCTCTACGACTTCAAACGGACAAAGGTACCGAATTCCTCAATCGAAAAATGCAAACGTACTTGAAAAAGAAAAATATTCATTTCTTCGTGACACACAACGTCGAAACCAAGGCCAGTGTGGTGGAACGATTTCAACGGACATTGAAAGAGCGTATGTGGCGATACTTTACTCATCGACAAACACAACGGTACATCGATGTGCTAGACGAATTGGTTCGGGCTTATAATGCTAGACGACATCGTACCATTGGCATGGCACCCAAAGACGTTCGTCCCGAACACGAATGGATGTTGACAACACCTCCACGTCCCACCAAAAAGAAAAAGAAAACCATGGACACCGGCACGACCGTACGTTTGGCTTTACCGAAACATGGGGCTTTTGATAAAGGTTACTGGCCAAACTGGACTCTGGAAACATTCAACGTTACACCCAACATCGGTCCCGGTTACAAACTTTTAGACGAAAGAGGTGAACCCATACAGGGCACCTTCTATCCCGAAGAATTGCAAGCGGTCCAAGTCAACGACGATGAGATCTTTCCCATCGAAAGAGTACTCGAAAGAAAAAAAGACAAAGTTTTGGTGAAATGGTTGGGCTATCCGGCGAGTTTTAATTCGTGGATCGACAGGACCAGTCTCCAAAACGTATAAATAGGAGTGAGAGACGCCAACCTCAGTCAACATGCAAGACCATTACTAGAAGATCATGTCTGAGTACATCGAATTTGATAATCGTCTAGCCACGTTTGACAACCGATGGACACATGTTCATCCATCTGCCCCCAAGTTAAGTGAAGCAGGGTTTGTGTATTATGGTGATACTGATCGCGTGCAGTGTTTCAGCTGCAAATTAATATTGAAGGATTGGCAGAAATTCGACGATCCATTCCACGAACACGCTAAATATAAACCAAACTGCCCCTATTTGAGAATGATTAAAGGGTCTTTGTGTGGTGGTTACCGATGGGAATACAAAGGAATACTAGCGGGAAAAGTCATCTCGTTGGCCCATTCCCGTGTGTTGTACAGGTGTAAAGACGAATGTGTTAGGGTCGCTAAGAAAGCAGACTTTAGCATTGTTGATAGTATGGGTAGACCCTATTTATTCATAACGGAGTGGAATTGCAAAGAAGATAAAGTCAAACAATGGAATATAGACAACATGCCCATCGTAACACATGATTTCGAAGCTTATTTGTTGAACCAGTAACCCGGTGACCAGGACCAGTCTCCAAAACGTATAAATAGGAGCGAGAGACGTCAACCTCAGTCAACATGCAAGACGAAATCACGTCTACGTCCGCGAGTGCCCACAATTGGTCGCTCTTGGGAAAACGTGTGCCACAAGCGGAAATTGTCTTTTTCTGTCAAGTGATTTTAGTGTACGTCGTGGCGGGTGTTTCTTTGTCCCAGTTGGCCTTCAAACCCGACGGATCGCAGACTACCTTGTGGACGGCTTTGCTCTCCAGTACCTTGGGTTACCTGTTACCTTCACCGACCTTGAAAACCAAACATAATGAACAACGACCGACCCTTTTACCTCACGCTTCCTAGTGACAGTTCCATGTCGTGGTATCCCGACAACAAAGTCTCCACGTATCACACCCACCTGGAACCGTCACTTCTTGTCGATCATCGGGATTGGGAAGTGGGTCTGTCCATGATCACGTTACCTGACCATTGGCAAAACATCGATCAACGAGACAACACGCTCGGCTTACGCATTCATCCTTGGTCGCCCCCGAGCACGGCGTCCGAAGTAAAGATATGTCGGGACCGCCACAGGATTGACCCGTCGAATTGTTTCAAAGGTGTAAAGGGTGGTGAGATCAAGGGATCGATCGAAATGGAAACGCACATCAAGAGTGACGACTACGAGTCGCTGAGACACATCCTGGATGTCCTGAACACTAGACTGGATGATTTGTGGAACCTGACTCCCATCTACGATCATTTGGCCCATCAACCCGAACGTTTGGATCCCAATAACAAGGAAATGACCGACGAAGAGAAGAAACAGCAAATCGCCTACGAAACTCGAGAGATGATGCGTCAAGGGGCCGTATCAAGAGGTTCCTTCGTGTCTTTCAAGAAAGACAACACTAACGATAAAGTGTATCTGAAGATCAATCACGTGCAGACGCTTTTCTGGTTGGACGTGTTGCCGAAAATCGAACTTCGTCTGTGTGGTCCCATCGTGTCCATGTTGGGATGGACTGGAAACGAAATGATGATTTCCCTGCAGTCAATCGAAATGACCGGCGAAGATGGCCAAAGTCTACGGTATTTCTACGCCCACCACATCGCGAATCTTCAAATCCAGTTCGATCTGTTTTACATCTACACGGACATTATCGAACCCCAGATCGTAGGCGACGTGAAGGCTACTTTGTTGGACGTGATTCCCAGTCGACGATTGTATCACCGCCCCGCCAGGATTCACTACTTACCTCTGAAGTACAGTCGACTAAACTCCATTGGTCTCTATATAAGGAACGGAATGGGGAAAGCCGTGCCATTTCTCGACGGTAAGGTGGTGGTCCAACTTCATTTTCGCCGCCGATGATGATTCGAGTGTACAAAGGTGGAGTGCTCAGACAGCGAGGGGCTGGCAATGGTCTGGTAGTGTACAAGGGGGGAATTCTGAGACAACAGGGTGCCGGTCGATGGTCGGGGTTATTGAATGCCGTCAAATCGGTCGGGAAGACCTTGTGGTCAGCGGGCAAAGAGGCCGTGAAAAAGAATGTGGTCCAAATGTTACCCAAAGTGGGGCAAAGCGTGCTCGACGCCGTCAGTGGTCGTGAAAAATGGAACTGGAAGAAAGTCGCCCAGGACACGCTTCGCCCCGCGTTGTCAAACACGATGTCCGACACACTCAAGAACGTGGTCGCCCACCTGGAACCTATAAAAGACCCCTCACGAACCCCGTCCACTTCACATCGTCCGAAGAGGAAGAAGAAGCCACAGGTCACCTCTCACAAACGACGTAAACTAGATATCTTCGACCATGGCTACGCAGGTAATGCGCAATGATTCCTGTCCCTGCGCGCGAGACGAATTGCAGAATTTGTTCAGTGTACCCGACACGCAGACGGCCATAAACAAGGTGACCCACATTAGAAAGTATCCACTGACACCCGACCTGAACCACGATGGTCCCATCGAATTTTATATTTCCAATGCCACCACCGATTTCATCGATCTGGCCAACATGACACTACACGTGGCCCTGAAGGTGACCAAGAACGACGGGGGAGACCTGGATGCGGATAGTCAAGTCGCACCCATTAACAACTTGTTTCATTCGTTGTTTAAAGACGTCAAATTACGCCTGGGAAAGGATGCCGAAACTTTGGTCACCAACTCTCTGCCCACCTATCCCTATCGGGCTTACTTGGAGAATTTGTTGAGTTTTGGTAAGGGAGCCAAGAACGACCACCTGTCGAAACAAGTCCTGTGGGAAAAAGATACCGCCGGACAGTTCAATTCCACGAAATCCGTCGCCACCAATGGGGATGGTGGACGACAGGCACCGACTAACAAAGGATTGGAAGAACGCCAGAAAACCATCGCTGCCAGTCGCACCTTTGAATTGCAGTCACGTCTACACTTGGACATGTGTTTACAAGATCGGTATTTGATTGACGGTGTGGACCTGCGGTTGAAATTGGAAAAGCAATCCACGAAATTCTTTCTGATGTACGGTGAAGGCAACGATGCAGAAGACTACAAAGTCGAGTTCACCAAAGCCTACCTGGATATCCCGTTCGTCACTCTGGCTCCCAGTACCTACACACGGGTGGCTGCGCAACTTCAATCGTCCAACGCCAAGTATCCCCTGAAGCGCGTGGTGGTCCGCGACATGGTCATTCCCGACAATCGCACCAGTCACGTCTTAGACAATCTGTTTGTCAACGAAAGCCTACCAAAGAGATTAATCGTGGGTATGGTACGTAACACGGCCTACGATGGAAGAAAAAACAGAAATCCCTTCGAATTCCAACACAATCAATTGGAAAACATCAAATTGACCAAGAACGGTGAAATTGTAGACGAATACGACGTCAACTTTCCCCAGCGACAAGCCATCACTCCCTACCTGGATTTGATGAAAAGGGTGGCCGTCTTAAACACCCGAGAAGACCTGGACCTCCCTTTCCACGACTATATCAATGGGTACACCTTGTATTGTTTCGATTTGACCAACGACCACGGAGCCGATGGTAACTACTTTCATCCCAAAGCGGCGGGTAACCTGTCTTTGGAACTCAAGTTCGCTGCGGCCCCGACCAATCACCTCAGTCTTGTTGTGTTTGCCGAATACGACAATGTCTTGGAAATCGACGCTAACCGACAAGTCATCACAGATTGGTGAGGCTCTCTCCAATCAACAATTGACACAGACTTTAGAAAAACATCTCCCTGGTAGCGTTTTCGGGGGTGTATGGGCCCGTAATCATCTGGATATACTACGCCCGACCTCGTACCCTAAAGCCTACGTCATCAACACGGACGACGAAGACCAACCCGGCAAACACTGGACCGTGTTTGTATGCGAAGGACCAGATCACGTTACCTTCTTCGATTCGTACGGCTGTCACCCTGATGTCTACGGAGAAGCCTTTCGACGTTTCGTCCGAGATCTACAACTCCACTACCAACCCCGATGGATTCAAGGACTCGACAGTGTTGTGTGCGGACATTATTGTTTGTATTATCTATGTCATCGATTTCACGTGCCCTCCACACACGCCCTCTCCGTTTTCGGTCGCGTGTATCGTGTAAACGATATACTAGTCGAACAATGGGCCAGGGATCATTTCCCCGATTTGCAACCAGACCAGAAGAAGGGACAACGGTGTCGATGCTTTTTTGCTCTGTAAATATGTTTTTTTGTGTTCAATGCCTTTGTGTTCAAGTTCAATTTTGTGTTCAATAATATGCTTTGTAAATGTGTTCAAGTGCAATAAAATGTCGACAACATATTACGTGTCTGTTTTTTTTGTGACGTCATGTGACGTCATGTGACGTCATGCTATTCTGATTGGTGGAAAATGGTATCGCCCCAACACATTAGACTCGTCCCGTCCCGAGCTATAAATAGGAGTGTCGAAGCCAAAAGAAGTCAAAAACAAAATGGATTCTATCGATAAGAGATTTTGTACGACTTGCGGGGGATATCACCCTATGTTTACGGGTAATCGGCCGGATGCCGATTACCTTGTCTGCTTCTGGTGTGGGGTAGATGTATCTAACACCTACCATAGGAGATCTAAACATCATCTCAAATGCCAGAAGCGGCCAAGGTATTTGGCAGAAAAGCCGAAATGCTCCTGCTAACCCGCACTTGCTAGTCTGACCAAACGGCCCTTTTCAGGGCCAACTTAATCAATGGAAAAGAGTTCTTCCCCTTCTCCCCTCTTCTTCCCTCCTCTCTCTCTCTCTCTCCCTCTCTCTCTCTCTCTCTTCTCTCTCTTTCTTCCGCGCGCGCGCCCTCTCTTTCTGCACGTGCAAGGTCACGTGCAAGGTCACGTGCAAGGGGTCATACACGTGCAAGGGGTCACACACGTGCAAGGTCATGTGCATGCACGTGCATGCGTCTGCGCATGCACGCACGTGCGTCGCCATACAAGCCCCCTTACTACTGTATTTCAGATATTATAAAACTAACTTTAGACTAGAACCCAATGAGTCCTTACCCGTTCTCCGCGGTATTTTAGGGAATTTTTAGAATTCGCGTTTATTTTTCTGCCCAGAATCTGTCGTTAAGTGTAAAGTAGCAGGAATTAAACTTTTTATTACTCTCAAGTATATAACGGTTCCCGATACATACAGCTAGCATCGATATTGTATAACGTGTGATACTAAACAGTGTGAAGACATGCCCCCGAAAAAGAAGTCGGGCAGTGTGGCGGCAGATATCTACAATGACGGAAACGCGACTAAACGACCACATACCGACGCCCAAAGAAAACCACTATAAGAAAGCCAACTGGAGATTGTAGGAAATGTTCAGGTTAAATTCCCAATGGTGATGACATTGATTCAAGCCCGCGCCAGGAGTGATAATCTTCAAAATTCAAACAAGTCGCACTCTAACCCTATTCGAAACTTTTCGTTTTTCTCATAAATTAATATAGGTACGCTGAAGTCGAATTCCTTCCTTCAAATTTTTATAATGTTCATAATACGCCAATATCGCAAATTAAAATTTCTGACATTTTCATAGTTTTTCTGACATTTTCATAGTTCCTCGGGTGCAAACCATATTTTCTAAACTTTTCGGGCGTCGTGGGGGGGGGGGCTAGATCCTTCTCCGTGGACCGTCAACTGTAGATACACCGGCGCCCCCAGAGGCCCCATCGGCGCCGCCAGCAGCCCTTGCCCCCCTAACATTTTTGGGCTAGATACGGGCCTGGGCTTTAGGCTACTGGGAAAGGTACCATATGAATATCATGTATGATGTCGTCATGCTGAAGGTAGATGTAAGCGCTGCATAATTTTTGGGAGGGGCTGAGGATGTGGTCAGCTAAGAACACTCCTAATAAATCATTATTGTTGGCGAAATATTGGGGCTACGGGCCCGGATGTAAGGCAAGTCTGCTGAACTAAACCCAACTGAAGCAAATTTAACGTCTAGCCAAACCGAGTAGGCCTGCCGATTGGGTGGATTGGGGCCGGTAATCGGCCCGGGCTCCCGTGTCGGAGCGGCCCTTTTTACTGACGACGGCGCCCGAACAGGGAGGGGGGGGGCGGTTCTCCCCGGGAAAATTTCAAAAATGAACCCCAAATCATTTGCACGATCTGTCCCAAGGGCCAAATTGAAAATAAGCCTCAGGATCAATTTGCTACCCTTGTAAAATGACGAGATTGTTACAAACACGTTTTCCTGCAATTTTAGCCAATAAATCGTTTACAGTCTACGAAAATTAGACCGTTGGTCCAATATAGCCTACCTGGCTGACCCGAATTCCAAACAAACAACCAATCGTCGCGGGGTATAGGGGCCTCATCCTCCCGGAGAAAATTTTAAAAAAAATTAACCACCGCAAACGCCCGTGTAAGCAACTCCAAAAGTATCCAATGGTTTTGTTACCGAAATAAAATAAAAGTACGAACAATCCAAACCATTAGACAAAATTCGAAGTCTTAAAAAAACTGTCATGGCAAAATAGTGTAATCAGGCAAAATAGTGTAATCAGCAAATGGACCCCTTCACCACTCTAAATTCCAACCATCCAATCAGCTACATTCACAAATAATAATCGATGCTCAGTTTAAATTCGTGGTATTCAATTAAATAAGGGAAATTATATAGTGTTTTATTAGCGCTCGATGACAGTAAGGGAAGCAAAACAAGAAATGCCCGAACAAATTCCAGGTCTACAGATAGCGCCACTGGTTTATATTTGACGGCCGCAACCGTGTTTTATTGCTATTCCAGCCCATAAAATTAGTGTTTTATTAGATTTCGTGCACTTTATTTTGCCAAGTAGATGAAATACATTTTTTTTCGCATTACCTGCCCGAAAAGTCAGCTTACCCGAAAGTGTCGGGTGAATCCGATGAAATTTTCGGATGAAATTCGGAATCCCCTTTGCAGGATTCCGAATTCCGGCCCACACCCAGCACACCCGGCCCAGAAGGTATATTATATACCAGCCCAGTTCAGACTCCAGTGATGATTTGGCGGTCTGTTAAAGCTACCGATCACATACAAAATGATCATCATCGCTCCATGACCGGTCCAATCCCCCTCCCCCTATATTATATTCATCAGAAAAAAGTTTTATTTAGATGAATTATTTTTCATTTTGTGTCCTACCGGTCCTGCTACCGAGTTATACCGCGACAATCACCATTCAGGCTCAACTTATGCGTTGTACTGGTATTGACCTATTTGTGGATGCCATTTTTATCGTCATCTTTTGGTAAGAAATGCGTTCATTCATATAAATTGGCCTAATCATTATTTTTGCTGAATGTAATGGCTCGGTGATTGAGACGTTGACTAACTAACTGGAGGTTACGAACTGCTTAATTTTGTGTTAAAATCTTTTAAAACCCATTATCTAAGGCTGATCAACTAACACGATATTTGTGATATGCTTGTAAATAACTTAAACCTGACAGTCTGCATCTGGAAATGCATCTTCCTGAAGCAACGGCCGCGAGTTTAACAACATCTAACCCTTGCTTTAACACTTGGCTTTTCCTAACATTTTACGCTGGTTGTGTTCACACGTGACTAGTTAGCATTCAAATCATTGTTAAATCAGAGGTCGTGGCACATAACACACTCACATTGTAGCACGTGACTGTAGTAAACAAATATGGCAGCCTCCACAGAAAAAGAACGAGACAAGTTTACAGCCGTTGAAAGTTTTTTTTTCAATTTAGAAACTCACAGAAAACCAAAAAAGGCAATTGAAGCAGTTTTAGGACTTTGACATCAATCGAACCTTGACCTTTGCATCTCGATTGTCACATAGACATTTTATTTAGAAGCGCGGGACTTGATAATCGTGACGATGTTTTTAAGGAAGGATAACTAAAATAAATTGAAAGTAGTCTTATTTTTAGTAACTCATTTAACGAAGGAATCTGATTGGATCACGGTTGGGGGCGGTACCCAATCAAATTTAGTGCCGAAAAATGTAGAGTGTTGAGTGAAGGGCTTGATAAGCTGTATGTAGTTAAGGCGAGATCAAGCCTTCTATTGAAGATGCTGGAAATGGAGACCTTTGTGTTATACAGTATCTGGATAAAACCAGACTTTTTTCTATAAAAATAATATGTAGGTGAAATTTACCTTTTGTTATCAAGTAGGCCTACAGTATATGGGTCATACTATAGACTTCTCAAGAAACGTAAATCGATTATCAGGTCACCCAATGAAAAAAATGACCGAAATCTTAAAAGGGTTAGCCTACGTGTCCGGATAAGCAGTGTTGACGTTCACGTCCAAACGACTCAATATTTTCAGTTGAAATTTTCAGACAATGTAAATAGGCTACACCATGCTTTTATATTTTGGTCCATAAATTTCACAAATAATTGGACTTTAATTTTTGAGACTCTGTTCTTATCGGGATTGTCCCTTTAATCCCTGCAGGTGTTATGTTGAGCAAGAAAGGTCGTCATGACATTCCGCAGTGGTTCCCCATTTTCAGTGATATGCGCAATGTGGGACAGAGGGCCTGACTGGCAAGGCACAACGTATAGTCATTCGGATGGGACAGAAACCGATCGAAGTCCCGTTTACACAATGGCGTGTTGAGATTCGAAAAGAGTAGGCCGTAGCGCCGCTGTCCGGGCTTAATGTCCCTGTGTATGGCGTAATGACAATGTTCATTATCCCTGCAGTCGGAGCAGACTAGTAGGTCGTTAAACCCCATTTCAAGATGCCATGAGCGAGACAAAGTGCAAGGGAAACAACTCTTTTCTATCGGTGCGCTAAGGGAAAATAGCCTCGTTGCAGGTTCGCGGGTGAAAGACAGCCGCCATCTTGCGTCAGGAGTGTTATATGTAACCTGAAATATTGTGTTTTATGTCATTATCAGGGCCACTCATTTCCTAATGTTCCAAACTAACTTCTTATTAAACAGATGCAAGGCTTATCAGCCTTACGAATTTCTAAATGTAACACTTACAGACAAGTTTCTCTGAATACAAAGGTATGTATTGCGGTGTGGTAATTTGCTGTCAGCCGCATTGTCGTCATCACAAATAAAAAAAAAACTGACGAAAGCCGAAAAAAAATTATATGTCGGTCCATTGACCTACCTGCATAGTGTTTTTATTACCTAATATCAACTCGGTTTTTATTTCTTTCTTTTCAGATTCCATGATACTAGTTTTCTAATTCAGTTATCCTTCATTATTTGTCCCGTATTCTTGGACACAAGGTTGTCCTAAAAACAGTAATACGCTATAAAAATAGCGTACCGGTACGAACTTTACTAAACATGCCACCTCTTCCAAGTCGGGCAAGGGTTTATCCTGATATAAATACACACAAACCCAAAGAATATTGGGATTATGAGTCACATGTTGTTGAATGGGGGTAAGTATTTAAATATTAGATTATTACAATTATCAGAATACTAATTAGGCCCTATCATTGTTTGCTCCATGACATGAAGACTGAACTAGTCTGAATTATTGTAGCCAACTAGTAGGCCTATGTATAAATAAATACTAAGTAGGGGTTGCCAAAACTAGTAATATAATATTACTACTGCCAATCAAAATATTTGAGAAGTACTAATCTCTACCTAATCCTATTCCTGATCTGACAAATGACAAATGAGAACCACAATTATTTATCCGTTACATCGATTCACTTTACACAAACAATATTTGCAGATAAATGAAAGTTGTTTCACTTGATTGGGCTGGGGATAGTATATAATCAATTAAAAAGAAATTCTGTTTGCCAGGTGAAACCAAAGGCATCTAATCATAGTTAAAAAAAACAAGCACATAATCAGCCTACCGTATACTACTAATTATCAAATAAGGCCTAAAAGTAAAATCTCAGCATTTTAAGGTATGTTCCCGTAGGTAATTCAAACGTTCCTTTTGGATGGACAGAGACTCTGACTGTTTCTGTCTATTCTTAAAGGCCTATCATAAATACTTCAAAATGAGAAATAGCTCTGCGAGTCTACCCAAAATCTGTTCCGATCGCTAAATTCTACACAAAGAATATGTTTTAAAGCTATTTTAGAGCCCTTAGTTGCCTTACTACATGTATTATACCAACATAAAGACTACCTTTTTATAATTATCAGAATAGGCTTATTGCCCTATCATAATCATTGTTTGCTCCATATTTCTTTTTGTTCGTCAAATTTAGGAATATTTTAACAAGATATCCAATAATGCACTGAATTGAACTGCTATTAGATTCATAGATTTAAGTGCCAAACAGGAGAAGAGTTATGGTAACATAGAACTAGAAGTACACTTTTACTTTTACAGAATTTATGGCCACAATTTTAGTGTATTGAAATTTGTCAAACACGATACTGGTATCCAATTTTTAGTTCCAACTTTATTTCTTGAGTTGAAAAAATTGTTTTAGAAATACTAAACAATCAGTCACAGGTACCACAACATTTCACTCAACAAGATTTAGTCCACAGTAACAAATTGATACTGATACAGGAGTGTATGCATGGAGTATGGACATTTATTTATCAAACACAAAAAGTACCTGTACATAAATTGTTTGATTAATAAAGCGTGACTTCCATTTTCAGACTGGAATGACATGTCACTCAGTGGAATAATGTTGAATGATAGTAGTACTAGTAGCATTACGTTGAAAAGGTTTTCATAATGTAAAATTTGTATTCCTTTAGTGACTTTAATTTTTATGTCATTTAAATCAAAAATGGTTTCAAGAAAAAATATTGGGGTGCGATTAATGGAAATTTTACTATCCAGCCAGATTTTTTTCCCTGCGAAGCGATATTTTTCCCCGCGAAAGATTTCAAGCAAGCGTGCTTGTATTTTCCACTACACTAGCGATTGTTTCGATCATTCTTTGTTTCATAGCAGCATTGGCGCGAAGGGTTTTCTTCCTGAACTTCCACAATGGCTGCTGCTTTTAATCTGAGATATTTATTCTTGTTAAAGGTAAGATTGATTAACAGTTTTACTCAAGAGTAAATATCTCAGATTAAAAGCAGCAGCCATTGTTGAAGTCCGGGAAGAAAACCTTTTGCACCGTTTTACTGCTACGAGAATGGGGTGGCCTTGGCCTCGTGAGTTGTATTTTACCACGTAAGAGTTTACAGAATTCTGATTGGCTTGCCTCTTTTTTCGCGGCTGTAAAGTAGAAACTGGTCAAACTCACTTTTTCTCAGAGAAATGAGCCAGACTAAATTGAGCTGGAATGTTTAAATTTAGAGTAATTGTTTATTAGTTGAATGCCTTGACTGATGGAGATTGAAGATGAGCATATTCTGCTAAGCACTTTGGTTGATGCCTTGGGACACCGATTACTTTGGTTATAATTAGGTGCAAGGGTCAATATGGGCATGGGAAATTTATTCTTCACTGGCTACTAAATGCTAAAAATTCACTAGGCAGCACCAAAATATTAGTAATAGTAGCCAGAAACTACAATGCTATTAACTGTAGTCTGTAACCTAAATCACTACTAGTCTAGATATTACGCGTTGTTTTGTTTTTTATCTTTATCATAATGCTAAATATAAAACAATGCAGAAAAAAAGAGGCATGAATTTTCGTTTTCCCTTTCTGGACCCCTGGGTAGGCTGCGTTTCTATGACTAATTCCTGATGATTTCCTATTGATGATGCTACTGTGGAACTTCTGGAACTAACATTAGAACTCGGAGCACTGACCTAACGATGTCAGTGTGTCAGTAACAACAAGGTCACTCTTGAGTCCCGAGTAGGTTCAATATACATAGTACCATCACCAAGCCTGGAAATCAGGCACCTGTCTCTGAAAATGTTGGGCACAGATTCAGGCTTTGTCAGGTACAAAACCTCTGGTGTCTGACTGTCTGTCATTTTGTCCGGCACTAATTTGTTTTTGTCCCCCGTTTTGTAGAAAGCAGGGGACTATTAAAATGGGTCTGTCTGTCTGTCCGTCTGTTACACTTTTTGGGACACAATAACTCTCTTCCTAATTAAGCTAGAATGTTCAAACTTTGTGTAGGTGTTTCTAATGACAATACCTGGATGGAGTTCGAAGATGAGCATTGCCTGCTTAGGGTAAGCAGAGATAAGCAGTTTGATTGGTTGAGGCTTTGGGACACGATAACTTTAGTAAACTTTAGTTCTAATTAAGTGAGAATGATGAAACTTAGTATAGAGTTTTATAACATCTATACCTTGACTAAGTTTGATAATGAGCAGTTTCTGCTCAGGGTAAGCAGAGCTTTTATTAAGCAAATTGATTGGTCGTCTTTTTGGAACATACATGTAATAACTCACTTCCTAAGGCCAGACCAATTTTTTTCTTGTTTTACGGATTTTTTCTGGAAAAATCTGTGAAGGCAGGAGAGAAAAAAAAAGAAAAAAAAAAGGACCAAACTTGTGTAAAGGGCAGGGGAGAAAAAAAAAAGCATTAGATAGAATTGTGGTCGTATATTGGCGTTGCCCGGTCCATTGTCGGTAGTCCACAATTTCTTGTGAACACTCTACAGACTACATTTATCACCTGATTGTTTTGAAATTGATATGTATTGTTAACAGGAATGAGATGAAGAAGCCTATTGATTTTCAGCAATTTCCGATAATTACTGTTAGGGTTATGGCCCTTGATTACTTCAAAAAAATCTTGTGGACGCTCTAGAGGCTAAAGTTAATAACCGATTGACTTTAAATTTATACACAGTGTTTAAGGTCATGAGATGAAGAATCCTATTGATTTTCAGGGATTTCTAATAATTACAGTCAGAGTTATGGCCCTTGACCACATCAAAAAATCTTGTGGACGCTCTAGAGGCTAAAGTTAATAACCGATTGACTTTAAATTTATACACAGTGTTTAAGGTCATGAGACGAAAAAGCCTATTGATTTTCATCAATATCCGATAATTACCACCAGAGTTATGGCCCTTGATCACTTCAACAAATCTTGTGGATGATCTAGAGGCCAACGTTAATAATCCGATTGACTTAAAATTTATACACAGTGTTTAAGGTCATGAGACAAAGAAGCCTACTATTGTTATTTTGGGTGGTAAACTACATATTGGTCACCAATTGGTCACCAAAAATATACCAGTTTTATATACCAACTATGTTCCAAACTTGTTCCCAAAGCATGATAATAAACTGTGATAATGACATAAAAAGTTAAATTTTCTCAGTTATGCCTTCATGGATTTTCTGTAAATTTGGCATGAACAATGCTAATTGCAAGTCCAAAAAGGCTACAGGTCAATTTTTGGCTATAGGCTGTGGTTTGTCTGGTATCCATGGAAACGCAAAAAACAACGAGTTTTCTTGAAAATTCTATGTCTAAAAAGAGATATCGATTATCACACCAGTAGATCGAAAGTAGAGGTATAAGCTACATTTCAACACCGATAACGTTGTAATATTACGACGCAATGTATTTTAAAATCTTTGTTCATTATTTACCTTCAAACAAGATTTTAAGATTTTAGGTTAACTCTTTGAATGCATCGATTCGGATCTACTTTAGTGCACTATTTGGCCTCTCTAAAAAATCATTTTATACAGTAAAAAATAGCGGTCTTTGACTAGATAGGCATGAATGTAACGATCCCTGTCAAACATCTGCTGGACGCGGTCATGATCGGATGACATAAACGGTGTTTATGCCGTCATAATTTATTCAAGAACGGATCTAGGTCGGGGGAAACCTCGTTTGCTTTAAATAGTTTTTTCTCTTCTATTGTACCTCCATTATTACACATCAAACGGTTGGACTGCTACGTGTCCTCTGGGATATTTTACATATGGAACAAGTGTGCAAAGTCTTAAGAAGATTGATGTCGAAAAGTTAGTGCGTATTTTAAGACTACTCAACGCCCTTAAGAAGGGATTCATGTAATATTTCTTGCATAGAATTTGAGTAATACTGTGTTTTATTTTTTGAATCATATCTTTATCTTTTTAGCAATCAGGATGACTATCAAATTGTACGCAAGTTGGGAAGAGGGAAATACAGTGAAGTATTCGAATCTATCAATATCACTAACAATGAGAAATGTGTGATAAAAATTTTAAAGGTAGGATAAATTAAAATATGTTTCAAGACTTAATTACTGGTACCTGTTTTTATTGTTGTCCTATTGTTTAAAATGGTTTTGTATGTCGGATTGTCCTTCTATTTGATGAGATGGGGGGAGGGATGGTTGCGGGGGTCGCAGTGCATTTGATCAATTTTGAATTGCATTAAGATACGCAGACTTTACAAAATTGTGAGTTTTTATCTTATGAAGGTAAACAGTATATCGTGTTCTAACCAATCCAAAGTCTTATATGAAATCGGATTTATTGCTTGCAACAAATAGGGGCTGTCTCGGAATAGCTACGCATTGAAGCAGGGCTCGACACTGCCGAAGTCGATGGCCTCCGAATTTTAAAATTTGGCTGATCTTTAAATATCCACGGCCATGTATGGTCGTCGACTAGTGCTAGGTATCGATAGGTATTTTTTACTATCGATAATCGGCATTGAAATCGGACGTGTCAACTGTTTTCACAACCTTTCTCCCTATCTCCTGCACGGGAGGAAAATTCGCATGGAAAATGGCCACATGCCAAATACTAGTTTCACTTTGAAAGGGAGGTAACTCTTTATTTCCGATTCATAAACCAATCTCATGATTGGCTGAATTTGACTGGAAACTTGATGCAATGGTATCTTGAGTACATGAGCGTACCAAATTAAATACAGACCTATACAAGGTTCTGTTCCATAAGTATCATTTTATCCCATAATAGAACTGTACTATCTCATGGCTAGTAAAAGTCAGTCTGCGATATTGGCAATTCTCCGGCGAAGAGTAAACATTTCATGCATCGTGACTTTAGCGTGAAATCAGAAGCCATTGGCTGAAAATTGCTGACTTTCGATCCCCGATTTTAGATTACTTTTTCATTCGATTAGCGATTGTATTATAATACTTTGATATCGACCTTGATATATGCAAATAATCTGACTCAAAAGTTATCTGAATTAAAGCGCAATTTCCGTTTTGCACGGGACACACTTGGGGGAAAATACCGCTCTGTCATCGTGTACTAATCCGAATCGTATTAAAAACGGTACGATAAGAACTTTATTAAAATATTAATAGTTTTAGTGGAAATAGGGCAAAGTCGTCATGGAAACATAAAATTTACGTGAATTGCAGCTATCAGCCAACAAAATCGACTTTTCTATCGCTGTGACTGTATTAAACATGGCAACGGACCGCATTGGTAATTTTTGTTTAGCCTGTATAATATTGATAAACGAGACAAATTATTTCTAAAATAATTGTTAAACATGATGGAAACCTTCAAATAAAGTTTCAAAATCTTTTGTGTTGAAAAGCAATGCAGCCACAAATAGACCCCACAATCCTAAGCGCGCATGTGACAAGAAACATAGCTCAACACCGCAGGGCTTGCCATGAGACGCGAGCAGTTGCTCTGGCTCACGCTGGGCTCTCGCAAATCTACATTAGCGGGAGCAGTTCGTTGCTCGCGCAAAATTTTAAGAAAAATTAATTAAAATATTGACAAGTATATTGCGTAAACTAACCCAGCAATGTCGACAATAATAACGTTATAAATTCGTCTGTCAAACTGAGATTCATCCAGCTTCACGCGACATTACCTCCTTAAATTTGATTGGGCATTGGCGTAACAATGGCCAAAGAAAACCCGATTGCCATGTCCACATTACGGATATTGGTTTTAAAGAAGAGTATGACTGTAAAAAACAGAAAGCGATGGTCACACATGTTTACTGCAAAATCTGTGCCAGGAATAGCAATATATGATTCTAGTCATTCCTTTTTTGCTTTATAATATTTGTTTTTGATTATGTTTTGTTATAGTGCCAACTCTTAGTATCTAACTTAAGAAATCAATTAATGATTGATAGAATATCTGTCATATACAGAGGTCGCAGTCGATCAATTTCGAGTTGCGTAAAAATACGCAGACATTCTAAAATTTTGCGTTTTTGCCTCTTATCTGCGTGTCTTAGAACCTCTTAAAATACTCAATAGCAATAGAAGCAAGTAAAACCATCGTGTTACCAACCGTATATTAAGCGCACTTATTTGATTGATATTATATTTAGTTTAATAAAGACTAGACGAGAGGACGTCGGCATAAATCTCTGGTTGACAGCATAGCGATTTCAATCTTTCAGTTCAACAGGAAGTGAAGATCAAACTGTATCTCTACGAAAGCCAGTATTTGATTGGCTGAATGTACACAAATTATCGTGTACTAGCCAATCCAAAGTCTTGTATGAAATGTGGTCTATTGCTTCCAGCGCGGTCATTAAGGGGGTATCTCAGAATAGCTACGTATAGAAGGCTCACTGCCAAAAACATGAAGACAACGAATGAAATGAAGAGACACTATATGTTTAATGAATTTTAATATTTATGTCCATGTATTAAAACGGTCTATTTAAATATTCAAACGATTTATATGTATTTAGAACTACATTATAACCAAAAAGACATGGCACAATCGTGCAGGCCGACAGCCAGACCAATGCTTAATAATAATAAAATGTTGTTATATTATTCTTGGTGTTTTGGATTTAAATATATGTGCAGCTCGATTCAGTTTGACATCATCTAAGTCTGAATCAGAAGGACCTTCCATTGATATTAGCATCAAATTTTCTGCATGGCTTCCGTTAAACGACTCCTAAGTTTACTTTTGATCCTGTTTTGACAACTAAATCCCCGTTCAGCGGGAACGCTAGTGATGGGTATGACAAGTACAATGGCCGCCAACTTGGCAAATTGGGGAAACAATTCCTTCATATCAGAAAGCAACAGGTTACAAGCAGAAAGCAGATTATCTGCTCCAGAAGCTCGAATAACGGTTTTCATCTGGGAAAATTCCGCCTTTAATTCAACAATATTCAGAATCTCGGAAAAATGTTCACAGATGACTTCTAATTGTGCATTACCATATTGTCTAATAGAAATATCGGTTGGGTAATGGATTGGATTTAAAAGTATATCTAGTGAGTTGAGGACGGATAAATCTTCGTTTGGAAAACGAAGTGTTAAAGATGAAATTAAATGATTGATAAATCGAATCCTTTCGACATTGAACGCAGGTTTTTGAATAGATGTCGGAACGCGATTTTTGTAACTGCCAGAGGCATCTAGTTCATCTGAAAATTGTTTCTCATGAGGTCCTAAATTGTCTTTTAAATTTTCAAACTCTCGATTGACGACGACACTACAGGCTTTATTGTAGAGATAATGACATTTTCCTTTTGAAAAATTAGTGATAATCTGTCTAAAATTGGTAGGATATCCATCAAAAGACAAGTTATGGCAATAAAGGTATACGAATTCACCAACCGACATAGTCCATCAGCTGTAGCATTTGTAACGGCATCTTCCTCTAATACCATGCATATCGCTGGCCAATTTGTATAAATGCCTTTAACGGCTTTGTGTAGACTGAGCCACCTTGTCGAACACGTCAACTTAAGACTCAATACATCATCGTTATTAAGAATTTGATTGAGTGTTTTCAAACGACTATGTCTATTTGCGGAGTGTTCAAAATATCTGTAGATAGAATTTATGTTCTTTTTGTAGTCTGTTATTTTGTTTGATTGTTTACTTGCATCGTTTGAGGCCAATGCTACACGATGTGCACAACAGTGGATATGGATCAAGTAGGAGTTTAAATCCTTTAACTTTTTCCCAACCCCATTTTGCCGACCTGTCATGACAGATGCTCCGTCAGAACCTAAACCCACTACTTTTTTTACATCTATTTCATAATTTTGTAACACATCTTTTATTGTATTTGTTATAGTTTCTGCATTACCGTTTGGTACTGTTATGTTTGTTAAGAAAACTGATTTGGGTTTTCGATCGTTTATTATTCTTAAATAAATGATCAACTTCTTGTCGACGTTAATATTTACAGTTTCATCGACAATAACACCTATGTAAGGACTTTGTTTGATGTCGTCTTTTTGTTTCTCTCTAATCATTTCAGCAATAGCATCCTGCATCTCGGTAACTTTGGAATGGTGCTTATAGATATGATTATTTGAATTTTGCAATTCGGGTACACCGTTCCGACGCTGGAGATCCATGATGGTTGTAAAATTTTCATTGGGCATGTCGTGTTTTGCCATACAATAGACGGTTCTCATCATGTCGTCGCCCCTGTCCGTCCGTCCGTCCGGACGTCCGTCCACAATTGTTTGTGGACTCTCTACAGGTCACAATTCTTACCAGATTTCGACGAAACTTGAAATATAGGTTTATCCCCCGAAGATCTCGGCTGCTTTCGATATTGGCACGTATCGGATCAAAACTTCATGGATTATGGCCCCTGATTGTACGAAAAATCACGTTTTTAGCTTGTGGACCCTATAGAGGTCACAATTTTGAACCGATTTTGATGAAACTTGACATGCATGTATATATCCCAAAGATCTTGGTTCCTTTCGATATTTTCGCCTATCGGAACGTAATTTCCTGAATTATGGCCCCTGATTGTCCGAAAAATCACCTATTTTAGCTCGTGGTACCTCTGGAGGTCACAATTATTAACCGATTTGAAAAACCGTTTGATTATATCACCGTTACACCCTAAGGACGGTTGAGTTCAAATTTCGGAAAAATCGGACCAAAATTACCATACAAAATGGCCGCCGTTCGTACGCGAATACTGTTAAAAAATGGTATATCCAGGTTGTGGACCCTGTAGGGATCACAATTTTAATTTGATTTTGATGAAACTAGAAATGCATGGTTATAACCCAAAGATCTTGGTTCCTTTCAATATTTGCGCATATCAGATCGTAACTTCCTGAATTATGGCCCCTAATTATACGCAAAATCGTCTTTGATTAGCTTGTGGTCCCTCTGGAGGTTACAATAATTATCAGATTTAAAAAATCGTTTGATTATATCACCGTTACACCCTAAGAAAGGTTGAGTTCGAATTTCGGTAAAATTGGACCAAAATTGCCATACAAAATGGCCGCCATTCGTACGCGAATACTGTTAAAATATGGTATATCAAGGTTGTGGACCCTGTAGAGGTCACAATTTTAATTCGATTTTGATGAAACTTGAAATGCATGGTTATAACCCAAAGATCTTGGTTCCTTTCGATATTTGGGCATATCGGATTGTAACTTCCTGAATTATGGCCCCTGATTATACGCATAATCGTCTTTGTTTAGCTTGTGGTCCCTCTGGAGGTCACAATTATTATCCGATTTAAAAAATAGTTTGATTATATCACCGTTACTCCCTAAGGATGGTTGAGTTTGAATTTCGGAAAAATTCGGAACAAAATTGCCATACAAAATGGCCGCCGCATGTACGCGAATACTGTTATAAAAAGGTATACATGTATCAAGGTTGTGGACTCAGTATAGGTCACAATTTTGATTCAATTTTGATAAAACTTAAAATGCATGGTTATAACCCAAAGATCTTGGTCCCTTTCGTTGTTTGCGCATATCATATCGTAGCTTTCTGAATTATGGCCCCTGATTGCCCGAAAAATCGCCTATGGTCCCTCTGGAGGTTATGATTATTATCCGATTGAAAAAAAGCTTGACTCTATCACCGTTACACCATACCGAAGGTTGAGTTTGAATTTCAGGGAAATCGGACCATAATTGCCAGACAAAATGGCTGCCGTTTGTACTCTAATAGTGTTAAAATATGGTATATCAAGGTTGTGGACCCAGTATAGGTCACAATTTTGATTCGATTTTGATGAAACTTGAAATGCAGGTTGATTCTTTTCGATATTTGCGCATATCAAATTGTAATTTAATGAATTATAGCCTTTGATTGTAGGAAAAATCACTTTCGGTTTTGCTTGTTCTCTAACCATCTCCCGAAAATGTGGGCGTATACTGCCTGGCAGTGCCAGCTTACTATCTTTTCATATGATCTGCAAATGAAGTAGACAGTTTTTTTGAAAGCAACGCGTGCGAATGATCTGTTGATTGCTTGTGTCGAATCAAAGAATTGTGTTGGTAAGTTTTGCAACCACGTGTATAGGCGTTTTTCACTTTCGCCCCTTCGCAAACTGAACAAAACATAACAAGTGCGCCGTCAGTATCTTGGCTGGTTCGCAACCATAAGAATTCATTTCTCCATTTTTCTTGAAAAATGAATTCAGATTTTGATCTTTTAGTTACTGTGGGGCCTTGGTTATCTTGAGACGCCCCCTCACTTTCCCCAACAATGACTTTGTCATTTCGATCGTCTTTAGACACATTTTCGGTCTGATTACCTTCGGAATTGGCTTTTTTAAAAAAAATTGTTAATGTTTTTTGTCTCAGTTCATCAGAAGCCATACTTTTGATGTAATCAATTCAATTACAACAGTAAGTGTTAGAAAATGGGTTATTTTTTGCACAGAGAAGTATCGTAAACAAGCAGACGAATTTTCGAAAACTTATCCAGTCTTTTTATTGGCACAATAGTGCAGTTATTGAATGTCTGGATATAAAAACCCATGGAGACTACAGTAGCGGTGTGTATGCCACGTGAAGCGCATAGATTGATGACGTAGTGACACACTACAACAAATATATAAATAGAATAATTTTATCGGTTGCCTAAACATTTTATCTTTCATCTTGACACAACATTATTAAGCTCACGTCGGGGAATTTTCTGCGTGTAAATTACGCAACGTCCGTCAGTATTTGCGTTTATTTTGAAGAAATTGCGTGGAAAACGCGGATTTTTGCGTGACTGCGACCTCTGGTCATATATTATTGTTGAATTGTTGCTCAATCATTTATTTTGTTGTTTTGTTATACTAGTGCCAACTATAAGTACTATCACTACCTAAATAAAGAATTGAAACAAAATATATTACAAACTATAAATAGCCTTGTCATTATTTATTTAACTAAACAAAAGTTAAGTATCCTGGCAAGAAATTGATTTTAAATTGAAACAATGTTATAAAATGTGTGCTCACGCAAACAACATTTTGCGTGAGCAATATTTTGTGCTCGCCTTGCTCGCCCGAACCTATTTTTGCGTGCGCAGTCATCTGCTCGCCATCAATTTATTCGTGGCCAGCCCTGACACCGCCTCACTTCCTAAGAGGTAATTTAAAAACTGAAGTGCAGTAGAGGAGTGTAAATGCTGCGTAAAGCACATAAATTGTACAAACTACGACATTGAATAATCTAGTTAATCTCACGAAATTTTCTGCGTGTAAATTACACAGCGTTTGTCAATATTTGCGTTTATTTTGAAAAAATGTGTGAAATACGCAGATAGTTCAACATAGTTCAACACCGCCTAAGAGGTAATTTAAAAACTGAAGTGCAGTAGAGGAGTGTAAATGCCACGTGAAGCACATAAATTGTACAAACTACGACATAGAATAATCTTCTGCGTGTAAATTACATAGCGTTTGCCAATATTTGCGTTTATTTTGAAAAAATGTGTGAAATACGCAGATTTTTGCGTGACTGCGACATCTTGGTTGGGTGGCCTGAATGGTTAATGTGCGTGTTGAATCTAAGATCTGTCTTTGAGTCTAGTAGCTTTGTTTCGTCTCATGAAAGTGAGGACACTTGGTAATAGCTTTATTACATCGATACATGTACCTTAACTTAAGTTCGATAATTAGTGATGGGCCGATATGGCACCTAAAGGTTTTACCGATATCAGATATTGACAGCCAAACATATCGGCCGATACAGATAATTACCGATAGTGGTTGATATTAAAGTATTACGCATTCAAATACCTTGAATGGCACGATAATCTTAAGTAGATATATGTCATAGTTAGTCGGTACTATTTTACCTGGGGAATCAAACAGGAGCCCGCTGTTCTTTGAAGTAATAATGGGGTCACGCTTCCTACACAATCACACACTCACTAGCCTATCTATTACAAACTTAATTTTTTGCTGTATAATAAAGTCACGATTATCATATTAAAGTGTTGATTACGATATAATTCTCTGAAGTGATCGGTGCCCGTATGTCTAAAATATATGGCAGAATTTCATACATAGAGAATTAAATCCTGGCACTAATATAGTAAAAGGCCCCCACATCGCCAAGTCGCGATTTCCTGGTCATCGTGGGTGCTAATATATAAATAGAAGCACACTGTTTTTGATATAGACAACGGTCTTGATGTTCAAAACATTTTTTTGGTGTTGACACCTACACTCTCTCTCTCTCTCTCTCTCTTTCTCTCACTCTCATAACCAGTTGTACTAGGGTAACAACAGCAGATCTCTCTCTCTATCTCTCTCAGATCTATCTCTCTCTCTCGTCCTGCTATGCTAGTGTAACAACTGCAGATCTCTCTCTCCCGCTGGTAGTGTAACAACTGCAGATCTCTCACTCTCTCTCACTCTCTAGTAGTAATGGCAGATCTTGGTCGAAAACAATCTAGCTTTTAGGATTGCCGATTGCGGATAAAGGATTGCGGATAAAGCTGGTGTCATGTTTAAAACAATGTTTCCGGCCTCGGGAATGGTTGGATCTTAAAAAATAACGGAGACCAGTAAGGATTTTCTACTGTTTATTCTTTCCTTTTATTAGGGTCCCTATGAGAGTTATGTATTACCCGAAAGTATAAATAGCAACCCACGCGGTGTGAGAGTCACATGTTACCCGTAGGTCTAATAATAGCAATGATTTGTTCATAACTCAGATAATATTTTAAACCTATTTACCGAGTCATTTTGAACAGACATCCGAAACTCCAATATCTGCAAAATTGGCTTATATCGGTCGATACCAATTTCTTTATATAGGCCAGTTATCGGCCAATTACTGATATTATAACCGATTATCGACCCATCACTATCGATAATGAACATTTTCTGCTGAGGTTTAGCAAAGCGATAAGCAATTTGATTGGTCAAATGTTCAAACTGGGTGTAGAGCGATAAGCAATTTGATTGGTCGAATGTTCAAACTTGACATAGGCATTCATAAGGTGAACATTGTCTGCTTACGGTAAGCAGAGATAAGCAATCTGATTGGTTGAAGCTTTCGGGCAATATAACGTTGGTTGTTATGAAGTGAAAAGAGCGATGAAACTCTGAATATAGATTCATTATATCATAACCTTGACTAAAGTAAGATGGTGAGAATTTTCTGCTTAGGCTATTAATTTTGGGATATCAGCGGGGGGACGTAAGCCTCACTGTTGGCTTGTAATGTCTGGCATAAATTCGGGGTTTGTCTGTAACAATCTCTTTAGTGCTGTTGTTGCTCTCCAAAAGTTGATTTTGAAATTCTCTTCTGGACATCTAATAATTGTACTTACATGTACCGTAGCAGGGCTTGCCACGAGACCCGAGCAATGTACATTTACGTGAGCGGTTCGTTGCTCGCGCAGAATTTTAAGAAAAATCTGTAAAACTAACCAAAATATT
The DNA here is from genome assembly GCA_917208275.1 of Patella pellucida. Classification (NCBI taxonomy): domain Eukaryota; kingdom Metazoa; phylum Mollusca; class Gastropoda; family Patellidae; genus Patella; species Patella pellucida. Next base: position 58,637,300 of record OU795039.1, read on the forward strand.
GACAAGTTTATTACCGAAAACAATGTCAATAACGTCATAAATTCCAGGGCTCGACATAAATCGCGAACGGTCGTGTAGGTTAGGCGGCGGTCACAACGATTCAGTTTGGCGGGAACGGACGCTCGTTCCCGAGAAATGGAAATTCAAAAAATAGCAAATTACTTAAAACTAGGAGGCATCCATCTTATTTTTGTGGAAGGAAATCTCTGGCTCGCTCTATTGAAAAGTTCTGCACGTTCTGGATTTATAGATTCAAACGGAAGTTCAATAAAACAAATTGGAACAGATAGAAACTAACGCTCGCCCATGCCATGGCGAGTGAAAGTCGGTACGGGCGAATGAAACTCAAAATCAATTAGCCCGTGTGGCGACCTGATATTTTGGTAGATCTAATAATTGATAATTTGTACTTAATGAACACTGTCATCATAGAACTGTACACGAGCTATGCTGTCGTGAAACTAATTTCCGAAAATCGTCGCCATATAGCCATACCGGTATGAAATCTAGCAAGCGAGCTTGCTGATTGGTTGAAATTGTATGATAACGAGGCTCGAAGAATTATGAAGCGAAAGTCGATATAATTAAATAACTTTTCAGTCATATTTCAAGTTAATTATCATAAATCGTCTACCGGTAACATAATCGTTGATACATGAAGCAAGTTAGCGAAGAACATAGATGTTAAAAGGTTTTATAACAACGATATATAACGGCAAAGAAGACACTCGTAAATACACGTGGTCTGCTATTGCTAATCTATAAATAAATTCATCACTCGGGGACAACTTATAACTTATTATGATATTAAATTTTCAGGACAATACATCATATTATTTTGCACCTCACAACCGAATTTATAAAAAAAAAGGTCAAAACATGTCCATATAATTAATATCGTAACCTGTAGGTTATGAGCCTTGGTTTACATGGAACCTACACATAGGTTTCGATGCATCCCCGATATGTTGAGGCCTGAATTCATCTGTTAAACTGAGATTCACCGAGCTGCGTACGGGATATTTTCCTTAAATTTGCTTGGCTAATGAAGTAACTCAAGTTGTGTTTACTAAAAATACACTTTAGACCGGAACGTCATAAACGCGTGATAATCGAGTCTTAAGTAAAGAATGTTTACATCTGGCTTCGGCATTCACGCTGAACGAACACGTTTTAAACTAATATTTATTGGTATTTCTTTTTTTTATCAGAACTTTGATTTTTATTCCATTGTGCAATTTTCCAATTTTCAATTTAAGCGTAATAATGGTCAAAGGAAACCTGATTGCCCTATCCACATTTATGTCGTGGGGCGAAGAAATCCATACGGAAATTGGTTTTAAAGAAGCGTATGACATGACTGTCAATTGAAAAACAGAAAGCGATGGTCACACATGTACTATCACTATCTAAATAAAGTATTGAAAAAAAAATGAATGTCAAAACTATCACTACCGGTATCTAAATAAAGAATTGAAAAAAAAAGTGAATTACAAACTATCATTATTTATTTAACAAAAGTATCGAGGCAAGAAATTTATTTTAAAGGGACAATACCACTCTAGCTGGCTTGACATTCCAGAAAAAAAAAATAGCCTTATTCTAAGTGTTTAAAAGTTTATGTGTCCTACCTGTTGTGTAAATTATCCATTACATCCTATCCTATTTTACTTATCTCGAGGGTTTGAAAATATGTTTAAAATCCAAGTTGCATTTTTATTTTTTATAAACAATATTTTATTCAGGATCTCTGAATGGGATTGGGGAACAGGCTTAGCCTATGTAAAACCCCTCTCCCTAAATAGTGTTTATGTAAAGCTTTTCAAACCATGCTGTTACCATGTAGTTGAATTTTTCCAATTTTTAAAATTCGATGTGTTAAGATGAAATTTGTATCATCAATTAATTGGAATATTGTAAAATAGTACAATTTGTTGACCAGAATACATGTAATTATTGGGGCATATTATTCAGTTACAACAAGAGTGGTACATGTATTAGGGCTTTAAATTAAAACAAAGTTACAAAATGTGTGCTCACGCAAACAAGATTTTGCGTTAGCAATATTTTTTGCTCGCCTTGCCAGGGCATCATTTTTGACGGGCGCTTGCGCCCGTCTGCGCCTGTAATCTTGAATACACAATCGCAGGTTATAGCTCCCGCTAACATTTCACACAATTTCGACAGTTTTATCAAGATAGTCGAGCTTGAAAAGTTAATAAAATATTATTGTATCCGAAAATCGCGAAGCGTGTTTTTTTTATGTTATCGAGTCATTTGGGTTGAAGATTATTAGCTCGGTTCTCAAGTCTCTCCATGAGTCCATGACGTTTGCACTCACGATCACTGATCATTATTATATAGATCATTGTTCACGATAGACTATTATGTATTAGTAATAATATTACATTAATAATAAACGATTGACCGTTTTTAAATCAAATAATTGTCCGTGTTATGGCGTTAGTTTTCTACGAATTTTTGATTGTGAAATTTGAATAAATATAACGTTACGAATTTCTGTCGGGGTCATATAGAAAGCAACTTGATAATCACGATATATACATTCCTTTCCCGCCTTTGGCATCGAGCCAGAGATTTACTCCCAAGAGTTAGTGCATGGGGACTGCACCACATTATAATTTACATAAAAGACAAATATAACGACAAGACATACTCAGAAACAAAAAACAAACACATAAACAATTAAAAAAAGAGTGAATGGATCTGGGTGCTAGCCGTAAGCGTCCACTGTTAGGCCTAGTGTTTACTGTTGTAAGCATAAGACAAGACCGGTAAATCAAGTACTTGACAACCAATGGCATGTTCAATGAGCGTATTTGTCTGCTAGAATTTGGATACAATCAATAGAAATAATGACTAAAAATGTCTTAACAATGAAATTTCTTTTTTTTTTTTACACCATTTGAAATTTTGGATAGACTAGTCATGGTAAAAATTAAAGCTCTTGTGAGCAAATTTGCAGGTGTGTTTTTATTTGCTCCCGCGAATATAGGTGCAAGAGCATTTTGTGACTCCTGCATGTTTTACAGTAATGATGCCCTGCCTTGCACGCCCAAACCTATATTTGCGCGAGCAGTCATCTGCTCGGCATCGATTTATTCGTGGCCACTGCTTATTTTTAATCTTTTATTATTATTCTTATAGCCAGTTAAAAAGAAGAAAATCAAAAGAGAAATAAAAATATTGGAAAATTTACGTGGTGGAACTAATATAATAACTCTTCTTGCAATTGTTAAAGACCCTGTGGTGAGTAAGCTTTGATTTTGTTAATGAAAAGTACAATGGTTACATTCATAGTACCAGGAGGATGTCGTCTGACTGTGTAATACACATTTAACCCATGTGCGCTGTAGGCCTATCCATGTTTTATAGTTCCAATGGTGTTATTTTCAGCGATTATAAACTAAACTAGAAAATTGGGTGCAAACTGTTGACTGGTAGTGGGTACTCTGGCTAATGTATGAACAATGTTCCTATACTTGTCATTTGTTTATACCAGATGGGCAGATGTTTTATCATCCTTCTGTCATTTTGATCAGAATCAGCTCAATAAATAGAGGAAATACCTTATAAATTTGATTCTCATAAATCATAATTGTGATTATTTTAAGAATAATCGTGTTATAAGGATTATTGTGAATGGAGGTGCATCTTATGTGTCGGATTTTCACTGGATTTGAAAACGATTGGCTAGTCATTGATGGATTAATCCGAATATGGATAATTGAGACTATGTTTGATAATCGAGGCTAGGCTTAAAATTCAAACGCTGATATATCGATCAGAGTGGAGCCATTTAACTGACCTGCCATAACTCTAGCTAGAATGTTTAAACTGGGTGTATAGGTGAATGCCTCAATTGAGTTCAAAGCTGAACATTTGTTGCTCAGGGTGAGCAGAGCAAAAAGCAATTTGATTATTTGAGACTTTGGAACACAATAACTCACCTTCTAATTACCATAGAATGTTTCGAACTAAGTGTAGGCATTCAATGCCTTAACAGAGTTTGAATATGAGCGTTTTCTTTTTAGTGTAAGTAGAAACAAGCAATTTGATTGGTTGATGTATTGCGACACGATAACTTTGGTTCTAATTAAATGAGTGATGAAACTCCTCAAGATTCATTTATATATTGATAGTTTGTCTTAGTTCGATGATGAGTATTTTTGGCTTTTTTAATTGGCGATAAGCAATTTGATTGGTCATAACTTTGGAAGATAACAATTCTGCTTTTAATTGAAGTAGAATGTTTAAACTTGAAGTAGATATTCATTAGGTGAATGTATTCACAGAGTTCAATGATTAATATTTGCCGCTAAAGCTAAGCAGAGCTAACTAAGTTATTTCATTTGTTGATGCTTTGGGACAAGATAACTTTTATTCGAACTGATGGAGAGTGTTGAAACTTTGTGTATAGTTTTACTACCAGGTACTTCAAAACCATGACTGAGTTTGATCGTGAACATTTTATGCTTAGACTAAGTATAGATACATGTATTAATCAGTCTGACTGATTGATACTTATGATAAATATAAGTATGCAATTAAATAATATCTGTCAATTATTTTGGAATTACGGTGGGTGACATCAGCCTCACGTTTGACTTGTTTCTTTTGTAGTCTCGCACTCCTGCCCTTATATTTGAACATGTGAATAACACAGATTTCAAGGTGAGTATTCCTTTTCTTACTTTTTTCCCCAGAAAAATAGATTTCAATTACTTCAATAAAGTTTAAATATGTAACATAAATAGGTTTGTAACAGTAACTTGCCGATCCACATTTGAAGGCAATTCACTCATAAAATTCATCCTTTGGAAGTATGAACTTTTTGCTATAACTTCCACAATCCTTGATCACAAAAACATCATGTGGAATTTTCAAATTCACTCTTAAATATTATTTCCCATCGCATGTTTATAATCTTGAACAACTTCGAGTGCATATAATGTTTGTTGACTTGACGGTCTGCTTACTTGTCCCTTTGCTGTCAATTGAAATATGTTGTAGAACGCCTGACACATAAATGATGAAAGTTATCCAATGTGTACGAAATTTCTATGCATCATTTAAATTATTAAAACAAAGCCTTTTTAAATTGAGGCCTTTGTTTCAGTTTGTAGAAATCCCCAAACGACATAAATTATAATCAGATCTGTATGAAATTGTCTGGTAAATGCCCCCCAAATACCTACCAAAGAATATATCTTGTCAACCACTCATCTGATTTTGCTGCTGTGTTCATATGTTCTGTTGCCTGGCAACCTATCTTATATAATAATTGGCAAATGTAACGACGCGTAAAATTTTCCCCAAATCGAACAGTTTGTTGAAGTTATAGGTATTGATGATAAATATGTTTATTTTGGTTTTATTTTGTAGCAATTATACCATATGTTTATTTTGGTTTTATTTTGTAGCAATTATACCAAACATTCACAGATTATGATATACGTTTCTATTTATATGAATTATTAAAGGTAAGTTTAGTTTATAACTAAAACTGTATCATTAATGTCACTAAAGAAGCCTTAAAATAACTGCTTACGGATCAGCCTGAACAGATTTTCGGCCAGGCAGTTCAGATTTTCAGCCGGACAAATTAATGTATATTATTATAGCAAAATACTGTTGAAATTTGCTATATTTAAAGGCTAATTATGTTTCAATTTTCTCATTTTTGTAACAATTACATTGATATCCATAACAACTCCAAAATACATAGGTTTCTCAAAAATTCCATTTTGTCAGCGATTTGGTCAGGGTTTGTTTTTTTTTAAACAAAAATGATCTTAACCATGTTAGCTGAATATTGAACCTGGTTGTTATGCATTTTAAATTCAGTAGCTATCAAGTAACCCAAAAAGTTACAAATGTTGTGGATTGTGTAAATTTGAAAAAAAATATAAAGGAGTTTGGGTTGCTATTGTGGCAACCACAGTTACTTTTATCCCCAAACACAATTATTTTGCAATAGTTATGATAATTGTATTATTTAAATATCCGTTCCTGTGTACAAACTGGGTGATTTGATTATGTATTTGGACTAAAAACACATTCAAACTAATTAATCTATCAAAATTTTGCTTCAAATACTTCTCAAAACACTGTTTACGCTTAGGGAATACCCTGCTATAAAAAATCTATTAAAAGAGGTTGCGTATACATGTGTCACGTGACTTAGCTGACGACTACCTAGCAATGGCCGTGAAGTCGGAGGAGAACTCATTGCATCGCTATCTAAGACTAGGTGTCACAGCTCCATTGCTCACATTAGAAGAAAGTCGTTTTTTCCCCGATTTGTAACCCCTTTTAAACTTAACGTCATACACTGGCTATTAAATCTTTTGTAATAATTTTAAAATATTTTGGAAGCAGATATCCTGTGCTTTTGTTTGATATAATTTTTATGTATGTGTTCATTTTATCAATTTCATAAACGTAAATTGAAAAACGTCAATTTTCCGTGTTTTGACGTTACGCTGAAATTTTTTGTCATGTTTTTAAATGAGGGTACCCCACTTCAAGTGCTTGACGCGGGAACTTATTATTAATATTATTTTTTTCATTCTAATATCATTAGAAAGACAAATGAATGACATTTCGATCGGTTTTAGATGCAGAGTTAGCATTTCGAAATATCAGGCATTTTTTTAAAGTTGAAAATTCAATTCACAAAATCTTTTTTTGAGGCGATTTGTCAATAGCTGTTATATGACTGATCGAAATTTTGTTTTATTGTCATTTCAATGCTATTAAAATCAACAAAATCGGAGAATATTAAGCTCCCACGTCTAGCATTTGAAAATGGCATACAACGAAATTTTTTCAGAATAGGAAAAAAACAAAATCCTGCGAGTTCTATGACGCCATGACGTCGTCTGAAATAGAAAACAATGTGAAAGAAAAAGCATGGTTAAGTTGAGAAAAATCTCTAGACCGAGTTGTTACATTGTGAACAAGGGCATGTGATGTATGTTTTATATAAATAAAGGACTTGCCTGCAAAAAAAAGTTATTCCGGGTTTATCATGAGTATTACTATATTAATTAGAGCAATCAAAGTAAGACAATTCATTCTGGTCTCGACTAGCAAGTAGCAGAACTACGAATACTGTGTTGTAATTTTAAAAATAACATAACAGTAAGCGTTGTTTCACTATTATTTTGTTCTCTAGCTCTGCATTTATCGCTTACATGATGTTACAAGACGATTTCTATTTTGATACATTATTAATTAACAACATTGACCAATAAAAACAAATTCTTTTTGGTGCATCTTATTCTACATATGCTTAGGCCTCAAAGCTATAGGCCTACATAACATTATGTTTTTACAATGTAGGCCTACTTTACATTTGAACATTTTTATACGCCCACATTTTCATGTGGACGTATTATGTCGTCGCCCCTGTCCGTCCGTCCGTCCGTCCGTCCGTCCGTCCGGACGTCCGTCCGTCCGTCCGTCCACAATTGTTTGTGGACTCTCTACAGGTCACAATTCTTGTCCGATTTTGACGAAACTTGAAATGTAGGTTTATCCCCAAAAGATCTCGGCTGCTTTCGATATTGGCATGTATCGGATCAAAACTTCATGGATTATGGCCCCTGATTGTACGAAAAATCACATTTTTAGCTTGTGGACCCTATAGAGGTCACAATTTTGAACCGATTTTGATGAAACTTAACATACATGTTTATAACCCAAAGATCTTGGTTCCTTCGATATTTGCGCCTATCGGAACGTAATTTCCTGAATTATGGCCCCTGATTTTCCGAAAAATCACCTATTTTAGCTTGTGGTACCTCTGGAGGTCACAATTATTATCTGATTTAAAAAAACGTTCAATTATATCACCGTAACACCCTAAGGAAGGTTGAGTTCAAATTTCGGGAAAATCGGACCAAAATTACCATACAAAATGGCCACCGTTTGTACACGAATACTGTTAAAAAATGGTATATCAAGGTTGTGGACCCTGTAGAGGTCACAATTTTAATTCGATTTTGATGAAACTTAAAATGCATGGTTATAACCCAAAGATCTTGGTTCCTTTCGATATTTGCGCATATCGGATCGTAACTTTCTGAATTATGGCCCCTGATTATACGCAAAATCGTCTTGGTTTAGCTTGTGGTCCCTTTGGAGGTTACAATAATTATCCGATTCAAAAAATCGTTTGATTATATCACCGTTACACCCTTAGGAAGATTGAGTTCGAATTTCGGAAAAATTGGACCAAAATTGCCATACAAAATGGCCGCCGCGTGTACGCGAATACTGTTAAAAAATGGTATTTCAAGGTTGTGGACCCTGTAGAGGTCAAATTTTAATTCGATTTTGATGAAACTTAAAATGCATGGTTATAACCCAAAGATCTTGGTTCCTTTCGATATTTGCGCATATCGGATCCTAACTTTCTGAATTATGGCCCCTGATTATATGCAAAATCGCCTTCGATTAGCATGTGGTCCGTCTGGAGGTCACAATTATTATTTGATTTAAAAAATCGTTTGATTATATCACCTTTACGCCCTAAGGAAGGTTTAGTTCGAATTTCGGAAAAATTGGACCAAAATTGCCATACAAAATGGACGCCATTCGTACGCGATTACTGTTAAAAAATGGTATATTAAGATTGTGGACCCTGTTGAGGTCACAATTTTAATTCGATTTTGATGAAACTTAAATTGCATGGTTATAACCCAAAGATCTTGGTTCCTTTCGATATTTGCGCATATATCGGATCGTAAATTCCTGAATTATGGCCCCTGATTATACACAAAATCGTCTTTGTTTAGCTTGTGGCCCCTCTGGAGGTCACAATTATTATCCGATTTAAAAAATCGTTTAATTATATCACCGTTACACCCTAAGGAAGGTTGAGTTCGAATTTCGGAAAATTCGGAACAAAAGTGCTGTTATAAAATGGTATATCAAGGTTGTGGACCCAGTATAGGTCACAATTTTGATTCAATGTTGATGAAACTTGAAATGCATGGTTATTACCCAAAGATCTTGGTTCCTTTCGTTATTTTCACATATCAGATCATAACTACCTGAATTATGGCCCCTGATTGTCCGAAAAATCGCCTATGGTCCCTCTGGAGGTCACGATTATTAACCGATTTAAAAAAACGCTTGACTCTATCACCGTTACACCATACGGAAGGTTGAGTTTGAATTTCAGGGAAATCAGACCATAATTGCCAGACATAATGGCCGCTGTTTGTACGCTAATAGTGTTAAAATATGGTATATCAAGGTTGTGGACCCAGTATAGGTCACAATTTTGATTCGATTTTGATGAAACTTGAAATGCATGTTTATAACCTAAAAATCTTGATTCTTTTCGATATTTGCGCATATCAAATTGTAATTTAATGAATTATAGCCTTTGATTGTAGGAAAAATCACTTTCGGTTTTGCTTGTTCTCTAACCGTCTCCCGAAAATGTGGGCGTATCCTGCCTGGCAGCCGCTGGTCATTATTCCTTTTGTCAAGCAACTCCCTTTTTTTATTTGTATATTTTCCTCAACAATATCAAATCTTGGCCTAATAAATTTAATAAAACCTTCACCTTGTCACCCTGTGTAAACAGTGTTTGTCGGCCTATATTCAGTTTGGTCAATTAGGTTTTTTTTTTACTCATAGGCCTAAGTCATAAAAATATTTCCCCAAAGTCCCAATGAATAAAACATAATAAAAAATTAGTTTGAGAACCGATATATAATGATAAAATATTGAATAAACTGTGAGTGGGACTTTCATCTTTGTGACAATCGTGTATCTGACTGACGGACGGCCATTTTTATTGACTTACCACGGCACTAATGTTGTAAATCGTTAACGGAAATCCAGAATTTGAGCCATTATTTAAATTATTTTTTTTTAGTGTTAATTCTTTTGCCATTCCATTTTTATTTGGGTATTACAATGTTCAGAAATCATATTATTATATTATTATCCCTACCTAGGCTAAGTAAAAGTCTGTTCAACCATACCGGAAATGGTTCTCGCAATCTGTGCCGTGTTGATAATTTCCGATTATATTTTCATTCGTGTGCACATTAAATACTTTTAATTAGGCATGCATAACAAAGAATTTAGTAATTCAGAATATTGAAGTACATGTCCATGTTACGCAATTTTTTAATTGTCGAAAATATTTGGTGTTAAACGTCCAGACGCGGTCTAGCTGGGAGGAAATATCCCTTAAACTTAGAACAGGAAGTTCCGACTGGACCAATGTTTTTCGGTACGGGTCCTTTTATTGGACGATCCTTGTAAACATAATTATCATTGGTTTATTTTTTTCGCCGGAATTTAGCAATTGCACTTTGACGTGTCGTTGTATAATAGGAAGTCACGTTCTCAATATTTTATTTAAAATTATTAAATTTATAGCAATTATGCAATTTATAACATTTAATATCACATTGCTTCTAGATGCTAAAAGCTTTCTTTAATGGGGTGGTGATCATTTTTCATTCACACTTTAAAAAATGATATAAAATTGAATTTTTATGGGTTTGTTTTTCACTTCGGTTGCTAACAACCAAATATTATGTTATCAACACGAGTAAGGATAAGTAATTTTTAAAAAATTCAGAAACTTCTTGACTTGTAAACAAATTTTCCCTTCAAGATTTTGATTCCTTCATATTTTATTTTTTCCTCAATAGTCACTGTCAATAACATCCCAAACTTAGGCTGCCTATCTACTGCTAGCTTCGGTTGAGAATAGGCCCTAACCTAATTAACCGACATTTTAATTCCTACATCAACGATTTTAGTCGATAACACCGAGTATGCTTTTAGAAGTTTTGAGAAAGATTTATTTCTCTTTTATTGTCATATTGAATGAAATTAAATATGTTTTTTTAGCCGTTGTGTGTTTGAAAGATGTCAAACTGATGAGGAGCCGAACCACAAACAAGTCCCCTAATTATTCAACATGGCGGCCCCCATGGACGACAAGTTCACACAAGCGGTTTTATTTGCGAAGAAAAATTTAGGCTTATCTAGGCATTGTTTTGAAAGATAAACACATTGAAACTTTAAATACAGTTTATAATGGTAACGAATGTATTGCAATATTACCCATAGCACATATTATTTATCGTTTTTAGCTGAGTGGCAGAACTTGAAATTTGAGTTTACAAAAAACATGTGCTACGGTCTTTTTTAACTCTGTTGTGTAAACACAAGGGACGTATTTTCGATAAGTCCCGCCCACACCTCCAGGACTCCGCCCCAAAATGATGACGCTAGCGTTTTAAATGGAGTCCATTTAGCACAGTGTTTCATTCTGGTAATGACGTAGGTGGATCGCTGTGTGCAGTATGTGTCAATAGCAGCCAAAATGGGGAATTTGCTGCTACCGAATGTTTCAAATGTGAACCCCTTTCCAGCTTTAGAGAGAAGGCACATAAATATTATGATTGTATTTATTGTTTTAACTCTTGCCTGATAGCTACTGATGTAAAAATTATTAGAAAATAGAATTTAAAAAAAAAAATGCGGTTGCTATGGTAACAACCTTAACCCCTTCACATTTTACAATTTGATATTACATCGGTTTCAAATATGTTAAATTGCTCATTTCAAAGTGTGGTGATCTCCTTTTGAGTTATGGTAAATATAATTGAAAATGGTCGAAAAAGGCATATTTACCTGTTTTGGTTGCTATGGTAACCAAATTTGATAATATATAGCCGATTAAAAATATTTAATTTTAAAAATTCACAAACTTTTTGAAATATTCCCATAATTTCACTTTTGTATCTCCATTCCTTCTCATTTTATTAATGTCCCCAACTTGCTCCAAATATTGGCAATTGTGTGCCGTGGACAATTGTTCAAAAATGAACATACATCCAGCTCTTGAGAGAAGGCATATTGATATTTTTATACGCCCACATTTTCATGTGGACGTATTATGTCGTCGCCCCTGTCCGTCCGTCCGAACGTCCGTCCACAATTGTTTGTGGACCCTCTACAGGTCACAATTCTTGTCCGATTTTGACGAAACTTGAAATTTAGCTTTATCAACATGCTTTCGATATTGGCATGTATCGGATCAAAATTTCATGGATTATGGCCCCTGATTGTACGAAAAATCACGTTTTTAGATCTCGGCTGCTTTCGATATTGGCATGTATCGGATCGAAACTTCATGGGTTATGGCCCCTGATTGTACGAAAAATCACGTTTTTAGCTTCTGGACCCTATAGAGGTCAGAATTTTTGAACAGATTCTGATGAAACTTGACATGCATGTTTATAACCCAAAGATCTTGGTTACTTTCGATATTTGCGCCTATCGGAACGTAATTTTCTGAATTATGGCCCCTGATTCTCCGAAAAATCACCTATTTTAGCTTGAGGTCCCTCTTGAGCCGACAATTATTATCCGATTTAAAAAACCGTTCGATTATATCACCGTTACACCCCAAGGAGGGTTCAGTTCGAATTTCGGGAAAATCGGACCAAAATTGCCATACAAAATGGCCGCCGTTTGTACGCGAATACAGTTAAAAAGTGGTATATCAAGGTTGTGGACCCTGTAGAGGTCACAATTTTAATTTGATTTTGATGAAACTTGAAATGCATGGTTATAACCCAAAGATCTTGGTTCCTTTCGATATTTGCGCATATCGGATCGTAACTTCCTGAATTAATGCCCCTGATTATACGTAAAATCGCCTTTGTTTAGCTTGTGGTCTCTTTGGAGGTCACAATTATTATCCGATTTAAAAAATCGTTTGATTATATCACCGTTACACCCTAAAGAAGGTTGAGTTTGAATTTCGGGAAAATCGGACCAAAATTGCCATACAAAATGGCCGACGATCGTACGCGAATACTGTTTAAAATGGTATATCAATGTTGTGGACCCTGTAGAGGTCACAATTTTTATTTGATTTTGATGAAACTTGAAATGCATGGATATAACCCAAAGTTGTTGGTTCCTTTCGATATTTGCGCATATCAGATTGTAACTTCCTGAATTATGGCCCCTGATTATACGCAAAATCGCCTTTGTTTAGCTTGTGGTTCCTCTAGAGGTCACAATTATTATCCGATTTAAAAAATCGTTTGATTATATCACCGTTACACCCTAAGGAAGGGGGAGTTCGAATTTCGGAATAATTGGACCAAAATTACCATACAAAATGGCCGCCGTTCGTATGCGAATACTGTTGAAAAATGGTGTATCAAGGTCGTCGACCCTGTAGAGGTCCCAATTTTAATTCGATTTTGACGAAACTTGAAATGCATGGATATTACCCAAAGATCTTGGGTCCTTTTGATATTTGCGCATATCGTATCGTAACTTCCTGAATTAATGCCCCTTGATTATATGCAAAATCGCCTTTGTTTAGCTTGTGGTCTCTCTGGAGGTCACAATTATTATCCGATTTAAAAAATTGTTTGATTATATCACCGTTACAAGCTAAGAAAGGTTGAGTTCAAATTTCGGGAAAATAGGACCAAAATTACAATACAAAATGGCTGCTGTTTGTACGCAAATACTGTTAAAAAATGGTATTTTGATTTTGATGAAACTTGAAATGCATGTTTATAACCTAAATATCTTGATACTTTTCGATATTTGCGCATATCAAATTGTAACTTGATTATGGCCTTTGATTGTAGGAAAAATCACTTTCGGTTTTGCTTGTTCTCTATCCATCTCTCGAAAATGTGGGCGTATCCTGCCTGGCAGCCGCTGGTTACTATTATTTTTTCTGTTAATCTTACTTGATAGCTACTGATTTTAAAATGCATAACAACCAGGTTTAATATCTCAGATGTTTCATAACAAGACCATTTTTATACGCCCACATTTTCATGTGGACGTATTATGTCGGCGCCCCTGTCCGTCCGTCCGGATGTCCGTCCGTCCGTCCGTCCGTCCACAATTGTTTGTGGACTCTCTACAGGTCACAATTCTTACCCGATTTTGACGAAACTTGAAATATAGGTTTGTCCCCCAAAGATCTCAGCTGCTTTCGATATTGGCATGTATCGGATCAAAACTTCATGGATTATGGCCCCTGATTGTACGAAAAATCATGTTTTTAGCTTGTTGACCCTATAGAGGTCACAATTTTGAACCAATTTTGATGAAACTTTACATTCATGTTTATAACCCGAATATCTTGGTTCCTTTCGATATTTGCGCCTATCGGAACGTAATTTCCTGAATTATGGCCCCTGATTGTCCGAAAAATCACCTATTTTAGCTCGTGGTACCTCTGGAGGTCACAATTATTATCCGATTTGAAAAACCGTTCAAATATATCACCGTTACACCCTAAGGAAGGTTGAGTTCAAATTTCGGAAAAATCGGACCAAAATTGCCATACAAAATGGCCGCCGTTTGTACGCGAAGACTGTTTAAAAATGGTATATCAAGGTTGTGGACCCTGTAGAGGTCACAATTTTATTTTGATTTTGATGAAACTTGAAATGCATGGATATAACCCAAAGATCTTGGTTCCTTTCGATATTTGCGCATATCGGATCGTAACGTCCTGAATTATGGCCCCTGTTTATACACAAAATCACCTTTGTTTAGCTTGTGGTCCCTCTGGAGGTCACAATTATTATCCGATTTGAAAAAACGTTTAATTATATCACTGTTACACCCTAAGGAAAGTTGAGTTTGAATTTCGGGAAAATCGGACAAAAACTGCCATACAAAATGGCCGCGGTTTGTACGCGAATACTGTTAAAAAATGGTATATCAAGGTTGTGGACCCTGTAGAGGTCACAATTTTAATTCGATTTTGATGAAACTTGAAATTCATGGTTATAACCCAAAGATCTTGGTTCCTTTCGATATTTGCGCATATCGATCGATCGTAACTTCCTAAATTATGGCCCCTGATTGTTTCAAAAAATCCCCTATGGTCCCTCTGGAGGTCACGATTAATATCCAATTTAAAAAAACATTACACCCTACTGAGGGTTGAGTTCGAATTTCTAGCAAATCAGACCATAATTGCCAGACAAAATGGCCGCTGTTTGTACGCGAATAGTGTAAAAATATGGCATATTAAAGTTGTGGGCCCTGTAGAGGTCACAATTTTAATTTGATTTTGATGAAACTTAAAATGCATGTTTATAACCTAAAGATCTTGATTCTTTTCGATATTTGCAACTTAATGAATTATGGCCTTTGATTTTTAGGAAAAATCACTTTCGGTATTGCTTGTCCTCTATCCATCTATCGAAAATGTGGGCGTATCGTGCCTGGCAGTGCCAGCTTACTATCTTTGATGAAAAAATTGACCAAAATCACGTTGACAAAATGGAACTTTAGAGAAAACCTAGTTTTTTTTTGAGTTGCTATGGAAACTAGAGACACGATGTGAAAATTTAAACATAATTAGCCTTAAAGTTGTATTTCATGAATTTACATCTACATTTTTGATAGTCTTTATATGAAATTAAATAAAGTCTCGCAAAAAACACCAAAAATGACTTTTTCAAAGTGGTGAAAAACCTTTCTCCCGCTAAAAGTCAAAAATCGCAACTTTGAGCCTCAATAAAAAATATGTTTGTGAATTTTTAAAATTACCTAACTTTATTCTTCGATTTAATAGTGCAGGAAAATGAATTAAAAGGTTGTTCCAGTTATCTTTCTAATAGTATCCAAATGAGAAAAAAATGTATTTATTATAAGAACTCTGCCGAGCTTTGAGTTGGGTCCACCTTTCAAAATCTAACAAAAAAAAAAATTACCGTAACGTCAAAACATGCAAAATTCAAAATTGACGTTTTTCAACTGATGTTTATGAAAATCAAAAGAACAATATCAATCAAAAAAAAAAGATATCAACTTTCAAGGTTAAAAATCAGGTAAATATGACTTTCTTCCCATGTGAGCAATGGTGTGACACCTAATAAATGGCACCGCTCCCAATTACATATTCAATTTACTTGTCAAACCACAACACTCTCAAACTCTGATATCAAATAACATAAACCTCCTTGACATACCAAAAGTAAATCTCCAACTGTGTGAACTTTCTTTAAGATATGCTTCATCTGTATTATTGAAATCGTCAACTAAAAAAACTCAAAATCAACTGATATTTAAAGGTTAATTCTAAGGGAAAAAAATGGTGATGATAGTTTGTAATTGAAGTCGATTTTTGTCCACTATAATCAGATATCCCTGTTCCCTCAAAAACATGTTGAGCGCAGGATTTTAATCAACAATTATTGACTCAAGTCTTAATGTTTCAGGCATTGGATTACTGCCATAGTTTTGGTATCATGCATCGAGATGTTAAACCTCACAATGTGATGATAGACCATGAAAACAGAAAGGTATTATTTATGACATTAAGATTCTATATCCATCAGGGGCCTGTGGTTCAAAGCTGTTAACTTTTAATAACTCGTTAACATGGATTTAATGAATCGTTACCATTAACAGAGACGAAGTCCCATAATTGTTTCCCATCTTTCGAAGAAAGTGGGGGACTATTAAAATGGGTTCGTCCGTCCGTCTGTCTGTCCGTCATACTTTTTGGGACACAATAAATCTTTCTATAGGCGCTAGAATGTTCAATTTTAGGGTAGGTGTATATTAGGTCAATACCTTGATGTAGTTTGAAGATGAGCATTTTCTGCTTAGGGTAAGCAGAGATAAGCAATTTGATTGGTTGATGCTTTGGGGCACGATGACTTAAGTTCTAATGAAGCGAGAGTGATAAAAGTTGATGTATAGTTTCATAACATTATTACATTGACTAATTTTGATAATGAGCATTTTCTGCTCGGGGTAAGCAGAAGAGCAATAAGCAATTTGATTTGTCGAAACTTAGAAACACAAAAACTCTCGTTCTAACTGAGTTAGAATGTTAACACTTGGCATAGGTGTCTGAGGTGAATGCCTTGATGGAGCTCAAAGATGCGAATTTTCTGCTCGGGGTAAGCAGAGATACACAATTTAATTAGTTGATGCTTTGAGACAGATAACTTTAGTTCTAATAAAGTGAGAGTGAGGACACTTGGTGTTTAGCTTTATTACATCAATACCTTGACTAAGTTCCATAATGAACATTATCTGCTGAGGGTAAGCAGTTTGATTGGTTTAGACTTTGGAACACAATAACTCTCCTTATAATGTTCAAATTGGTGTAGGCATTCATTAGGTGATTGCCTTGATAAAGTTTGATGATTAGAAGATTGTCTGCTAAGATGATCATCAGGGCCAGATTGCTCAAAACTAAATTATTTTAACGATCCGTTAAACTATAACGGACATATCTTGGTAACGTGTTGTTTGCGTTGAATTTACTACAGAAAACACTATAGAATACTTTATTTTTATACGCCCACATTTTCATGTGGACGTATTATGTCGTCGCGTCTGACTGTCCATCCGTCCGTCCACAATTGTTTGTGGACTCTCTACAGGTCACAATTCTTGTCCGATTTTGACGAAACTTGAAATTTAGCTTTATCAACATGCTTTCGATATTGGCATGTATCGGATCAAAATTTCATGGATTATGGCCCCTGATTGTACGAAAAATCACGTTTTTAGCTTGTGGACCCTATAGAGGTCACAATTTTGAACCGATTTTAATGAAACTTGACATGCATGTTTATAACCCAAAGATCTCGGTTCCTTTCGATATTTGCGCCTATCGGAAGGTAATTTCCTGAATTATGGCCCCTGATTGTCCGAAAAATCACCTATTTTAGCTCTTGGTACCTCTGGAGGTCACAATTATTATCCGATTTGAAAAACTGTTCGATTATATCACCGTTACACCCTAAGAAAGGTTGAGTTCAAATTTCGGAAAAATCGGACCAAAATTACCATACAAAATGGCCGCCGTTCGTACGCGAATACTGTTAAAAAATGGTATATCAAGGTTGTGGACCCTGTAGAGATCACAATTTTAATTCGATTTTGATGAAACTTGAAATGCATGGTTATAACCCAAAGATCTTGGTTCCTTTCAATATTTGCGCATATCGGATCGTAACTTCCTGAATTATGGCCCCTAATTATACGCAAAATCGCCTTGGTTTAGCTTGTGGTCCCTCTGGAGGTCACAATTATTATCTGATTTAAAAAATCGTTTGATTATATCACCGTTACACCCTAAAGAAGGTTGAATATGAATTTCGGAAAAATCGGACCAAAATTGCCATACAAAATGGCCGCCGATCGTACGCGAATACTGTTTAAAATGGTATATCAATGTTGTGGACCCTGTAGAGGTCACAATTTTAATTTGATTTTGATGAAACTTGAAATGCAGGGATATAACCCAAAGATCTTGGTTCCTTTCGATATTTGCGCATATCGGATCGTAACGTCCTGAATTATGGCCCCTGATTATATGCAAAATCGCCTTTGTTTAGCTTGTGGTTCCTCTAGAGGTCACAATTATTATCCGATTTAAAAAATCGTTTGCTTATATCACCGTTACACCCTAAGAAAGGGTGAGTTTGAATTTCGGAAAAATTGGACCAAAATTACCATACAAAATGGCCGCCGTTCGTATGCGAATACTGTTGAAAAATGGTATATCAAGCTCGTCGACCCTGTAGAGGTCCCAATTTTAATTCGATTTTGACGAAACTTGAAATGCATGGATATTACCCAAAGATCTGTGGTCCTTTTGATATTTGCGCAAATCGGATCGTAATTTCCTGAATTAATGCCCCTGATTATACGCAAAATCGCCTTTGTTTAGCTTGTGGTCTCTCTGGAGGTCACAATTATTATCCGATTTAAAAAATCGTTTGATTATATCACCGTTACAAGCTAAGGAAGATAATCACCGTTACAAGCTAAGGAAAGTTGAGTTCAAATGTCGGGAAAATAGGACCAAAATTACAATACAAAATGGCTGCGGTTTGTACGCGAATACTGTTAAAAAATGGTATTTCAAGGTTGTGGACCCTGTAGAGGTCACAATTTTAATTTCGATTTTGATGAAACTTAAATTGCGTGTTTATAACCTAAATATCTTGATAATATTTGAGCATATCAAATTGTAACTTAATGAATTATGGCCTTTGATTGTAGGAAAAATCACTTTCGGTTTTGCTTGTTCTCTATCCATCTCTCGAAAATGTGGGCGTATCCTGCCTGGCAGCCGCTGGTTTCTTTTTGAAATATTAGCATAAATCTGAAGGAAAAACTTTTGTCCCACTGTCTTCAGTTTCTTGTTAATACTAACTTCTATGAAATTGTTAAATTCAGCCAATGAAAAGTCTGCTTTTGGATCAACTTAATTTGTATGTTAGCTAATTGATAATGAAATTGACTCTCCAGCAACAAAAATTTAACAAATTACATATTAGCAAGATAATGATCTGTTTGAGTTTAGCAGATTGTTAAAATAACTTAGTTTTGAACAACCAGCCTCATCATGCATTTTCTTTATTAGTTAATCCAAGAATGAATGAATGAATGTAATGGGGTTTAACGTCCTAGGCTAAAGCTAAGCGTACATCGGGCAGAAAAACTGGATATATCCAGTTGCAAGCAGGTTTCGGCAACTGAGGGGAACTGACGGGATACAGTCAGTTGCCGAAACGGGCCGATGTGTGTGCTCTTGCGACTGAAGAAAAACTGTCTATCTCCAGTTTCTGTCAGTTGCCCGTGTTCTACTTTTCGGCAACTAGTTGTACTCAGATCCAGAGTTTTCCCCCCGATGTGCGCGCTCCATAATCCGATAATCAACAACACATGACAAACCTTCGACATGGAGAGCGCCATTTTGGAAAAGTCACATGATTTTCAGCGCCCTCTGTTGCCGTTGGTGGATAACAAGTTCCAGTTTGTCCCAGTCGCTACCCGATGTGAGCGCTCTGATTCTCGAGACTGGCCTGCACCTGTCAGTTGCTGGTTTTCACAAAATTTCCGATGTGAGCGGGGTGAACGACTCACTGGCTACGGATATATCCAGTTTCTCTGCCGATGTACGCTAAGCATTAAGCATCTAACCTGGGCTAATTGAAGACGGGCATACGCCATACAGTGTGCTATGAGGGAAATTTTTGCCCGGGCAGCGGCGCTACGGCCTACTCTTATATCGAATTCCAACTGCCACGGGATCTTTTACGTGCACTCCAATGTGTACACGTGACCTCGGTTTTTCGTCCCATCCGAACGACTAGGCAGCTGTCCTTGTCAGGCCCTCCATCTGCATCACTGACACGGGGAAGTCACGCCGGAAAATCGAGATGAACTTTCTCGGCCTATGCAGGGATCGAACATTCGACCTCCAGGCTAGCGAACCAGCGCCTTATCCACTTAGCCACCGTGATCCCCACTACTAAAAGAACTATTTGATCAAAATGCATACAGTGTAGCCGGTCTGATTCATTTAGATTTGTTATACATTAGCTGAAAGTTATCATTCGATATGTATGAAATTTCTATGCATTTCATCAATTTCCCTCCGTTTCTTCTAGAATTATGATCATCGTTTTACTTTGTGAACATTCGAATGGCAAAAGTTATCCGATGCATTACTTACATTAGAACAACGAGAAAAACCTATTGAATTTCAACAATTTATGTAAATAGCTTCCAGAGTTAAGGCCCTTATTTCAGTTTGTAAAACCTTGTGATCCAACGATAAAATGTTTAATCTAATCTGTATAAAATGCCCAAAACTACCTTCAAAAGAATAAATATACCAAAACCATTGTCGACTAATCAGACAATAGCTTCTGTGGGCGTATGTTTCGTTGACTGGCAACCTGTTATTCTATGCAAACTCTGAACCCTCTACAGACTACATATCTTGTAAGCAGCATGGGAATTAATTTACCAGCGAAAGATTTATGGAAATACTTGTGGAAAGAGTTATCTTTAGTTCCTTGGTTTTCTTGAAGAGGTAATAGGAGTCCTCGATATATTGTGCAATATCTGTCTTGGGCATTATTGCATTTGTGTTATTTAAGTAAACTGAAAATTTCTTTTTCAAGTTACGTCTCATTGATTGGGGTTTAGCTGAATTTTATCATCCAGGAATGGAATATAATGTACGAGTAGCCTCTCGTTATTTCAAAGGCCCAGAACTTCTTTTAGATTATCAGGTAATTGCTCTTCATAGTAATAAGTGTTTTCCAAATCCATATATTTCGATAATTTGTTGACTTTTGGTTACTGACATCAATACAATCAATTGCGTTTATTTTTATTGTGTTGATTATAATAATGAAACTGTTATAAGAAATCTCTGTTTTTATTGTGTTGATTAAAATGTAAATGTTATTTGCAATCTGATCTTTATGAAAAATCTTTAGTCATATGTTAATAGCGTTTATTTAGCATTGTATAGAGTAGAAAATCCATAATGCACAGATGGCACTTGAAAATTGTCAAAACCAGGTATTGTTTGAATTGGCAAAGTATTCCAATGCATTGAAATATATTAGAATTTCATCTATTTCTTATTCTTTAAAGACAAATGTTTGTTTTCCTTTCAGATGTATGATTATTCTTTAGATATGTGGAGTCTAGGATGTATGTTTGCTAGCATGATTTTTAGGAAAGAACCGTTTTTTCATGGACATGATAATTATGATCAGGTAGGTTTTATGGATCTGATTTTAGGAATATTCCAAGTAATTACCCATCTTTGTTAGCCTGGCTCTTTTCAAAGTAATTAAATTTGCTGAATTGTTTTTTACAGGTTGTTACTGATTCAATAATTTGAACTTGATATATTTTTTAATTTGTTTGATTTGTTGAATAATTTTGAATGGTTTTACAATTCATGCATAGATTTATACCAGTGGTTATTGGTGTAGTACTCATTTTTTAAAATGAAAAAAAAATAAGTATTCGGAAGACCTGTAAAAAAAGATTCAGAAATGTGTTTCTAAATGAACAATTTACATGTAATAACCTTATTCATTTTATATAAGCCTACCAAAAATTAAACATTTGGTTGCATTGCTGTTGCTCTTTTTTTGTACTTTATCTACATAGTTGAAACAACTGCCAATTTTCAATTTTTAAAAATATATGCAGGGTATATTGAGGTGAAGGTAAATGACATCCAGAGTTATTACCCTTGAAGAATTAAAAATTGCCAGAAATAGATAGTATTTAGGTAAAAATGGTCACCACAAAAAAGAAATTCCTATAAAAAAAAAAACTTGTGTTGCTCTAAGGCAAAGGATTAGTCAATTATCTTTACATTATAAGTTAACCGTGACACTACTCAAAACTCAGTATGACTACCTGCTTTCGGCTCAACAGTATTGAAAAAAATTACCAAATAAGTGTTGTTAAAGATTAAGAAAACTATAGAATTAGCATGTAACAACTATTGATTTACTTATATTGTTTCAGTTGGTGCGAATAGCTAAAGTTCTAGGTACAGATGATTTGTATGCGTATATTGAAAAGTATCAAATAGATTTAGATCAACGGTTTAATGATATTTTAGGAAGGTAATGTATATGTGTCAAAATATTAGAGGAATGAATAGGAATATCATTAACTAATCTGATTAAAACACAGATCCCATTTTGTTTTGTTTTTTTATAGTTCAAAATTTTGTTTTACTAGTCTTCAATACACTAGTTTTAATATTTCCGGCCTTTTGGTTAAAGTCAGGGATTAGCCAATAAAATAGTCTGTTGCAGAGACATCTTTGCGTGCCATGCACGGAATTGTGGGTAAACGCTGCTTGATTAATCAATGTCTGATGACATACGGTCATAAGTCGCTCATCCGACCCCTGACACGACCATCGAATACAACTTGTCAGATCTTCATCTAGTATACATGTAGGTCATTGAAAGTATCAAAAAACAAAACGAAATACAGATCTGTATTTTAATCAGATTGACCAATAACATGCTATTTTATTAAACATTTTTATCTGCAATATGACACGCTTGGAGTATGGAGTAACTATCCATCCATCATAGCAATGAAATAATGAACTTGTACCCTGGTCTAAAATTGATCAGTTGTATATCTATTAATATTGAAATGGTTCTTGTAAAACATCTCTTGAATTTAAACAAATTACATTTCAGGCATTCAAGAAAACGGTGGGAAAGGTTTGTTCATAGTGAGAATCAACATTTAGTAAGTCCTGAGGCCTTGGACTTCTTGGATAAACTGTTACGTTATGATCATCAAGAACGGCTCACTGCTCGTGAAGCAATGGACCATCCATATTTCTGTAAGTTACAACAACTACCTGGATTATAAAAAGTGAAGAAAAGAATAAATGTATAAAAATGGTTTATGATCTTGGATAAAAAAAGCTTGATGTTTAAAATGTCTCTTTAAAAGAGGGTCATTTTGATCAGACACTTTTTTACTTTCGATAAGTATTGCCTTCCTATCGTAAGCAAAAGTTGATCCCTTATTTACTTATTCCTCAAACTATTTCGGGAGCAGTTTTCGAATATTAGTATATTTTAATACAGACCAAATAATAGACTGTAATTCACACCTTTTATCACTGCAATGTAGATAAATCAATGTCAGTTTTTAGTCTAGTTCAATAGACACTCTGTTTTGTTTTTTTAACATACATGAAAATAAACCAGTCTCATTGAATTTTGTTACTTCAACCTTTCTTGATGCTTTGTTTTCTTTTTCTGCTATCATATTCCCCCCATCTTGATTTAGTTTATAATAATAAATGTTGGATGGCTTATTTTGATTAGTTAGCATTGTGCTTGTATTAACAAATTGATTTGCTGATGCTTTGTTTTCAGATCCTATAGTGAAAGAACAGGGCAGAATGTCTACAATATCTGGTCACTCATCTCCGACTCCAGTATCTAGTTCAGGACAAATTGGAGGTAGATTAGTCTCTCCCGTATTATCTACAAGTTATAATTTTAGTTGAACACCATTCTTTCATAAAACATTTGCCAGTTTAAAAATCGTTAGTCAATTTACAGCCTTGTTGATATTCATTAATTTATTGAGTCTAACTATAACTATTCAGGTGCCTTCTTTTTTTTGTGCCAAAATTTTGCAAAACGAGATAAAGTTAAACAAGAATGCGGTCTGAAGACCATGGTGGCTTTTTATCATTTCATTCATTCGTTCATTAGGAAGGCTTTAATAGACTTGTTTATATGTGATAACTATCATCATGTAGGCCTACTAATAATTGTTCAGCTCTGTCCCAAGTCAATTAGATTCAATGTTTTTTTTTAACAAACTCGTCTAGTGTTTAAAAGAGTTTGATCACGAAAGCAAATTTTGCGTTGTGGACCAATCCTCCGCTGTTATGTATGAAGGGTTAAGCTTAATAATATTTATATTATTTCAAATAATTATTTTTCAAAAATTCAAAGTTCATTTTAAATAATTTTGTTTTTGTTTGATGGTGCTCAGTTATCAATATATTTGAATTCATTTTAATGGTAAAATGAGTAATTTGCAAATTTACACCAAATTTACCTATAGTGCTCATATTTTGTATAAAAAAAACTATCAGATGTGTACATGTTAGTTTGGTGTGAAATATAAAGAAATTATTTTTTGTTAATATAATTGGAGTGTGGAAAATAATAAAAAATGCTAGTGACATTTTATGTATCATTTGTCTTGTTATTTGCAAGAACTGCATAGAATTGTGTTCAGTCAATTATGAAATTTGATATTATATAAAATATTTGGGTGTGCACCTTAGTCCAGGCTTGGTTTGTCGTTTGCTTACTTGTATGTCGCAAATGCTATATTGCTTTGGCTTGCTCCAAGTTCAGTCATAAAATATTTTGCCCACTGAATTTTTCTTTCTTTTCACCCACTTATTTGCATTCTTTTGATCTTTGATTTAACTAATTCAGAATATTTTGATCACTCTCAATCCTGAAAATTAAAATCTTAGATATACTAAACACATCCCATTTTTAGCTGTATATGATTTTTTTTAGACAGAAAAGATTCAAGAAAAGTGCCTTACTTATCTTTAGTCTGTTCTGTTTTGTAATACGACTATGAACTTCTCTCTACTAAGCACAATGATTGAATGACTTTAAAACTGTCTTTCCCGTATAAATTCTCAAAGCTTTTAGCCTTTTTGTGAAGATACTAACATATTTAACAGCCAGAATTGGTTGAGTTGTAAACAAAAAGCTTTACATATTAAAAAGCTCAGTGGAAATAGTTGGGAGAAGTTTACTAGTTTATATTTAATTTGAGGATATATAGTGACTCACTGCTATCCTTCATGCCTTCAGGTCAACCGGTCAGCAGCACGGTGGGTGTGTCAAGTTCTCCGGTCCTGACACCAAGCATATCGCCCTTACCCAACAATGCCGCAACAGCGCAGACGTAATCACGGCTTGTTATAGAAGCTCTAGCCGTTGTTATATCATCTTCACTGGCAGGTTGCCGGGCAACAACTTATACTGTTTGAGGGATCAGTCCAATTTGGAGCTTGAAGCAAGTTTTGTTGATTGAAGAGCTGTTTTCCAAATATTTGAACTGCTATTTGTTTAGATATTTATATAATTTGTGATTTGATAAAACTAAAGACATAACCAATATATATTGTTGTTGGTCTCTACTTCTTAAGTCTTTTGGAAATGAGCTCTTCAGTTCTATTTTGGCTGTAAGTGATGGAATGTAGGAAAAGTGTTCATCTGTATGATATATATCATGTTATCTAATTTAAATAAGAGCCAAGAGGTGAATGGGTCCTTTGACTATTTTATTATGTACTTAATGGGCCGGATTTCCACCTTTTGTAATGGTTAAAATGTGACTATAACTCATGGTAAGGCTTTTGGCATTTGAATTTATTCAAGAAAAAGATAAATGTTTTTAGTTTCTATAGCAAGGCAAATTTATTATTATGTGTGTATTTTGTTAAGTTACTGATGTCTATTTACTTGTTTCTTTGTTTACTTACTAAAAGAACAAAATAAAATGAAAATAAAAAATTGAAAATTAACCTTGCATGTGAGTATGGTTTAAAACCATCCATGTCTGCGTTTAGATGTAATCTTGCTTTATACCATGCTTCCGGTTTGCTACAGCTAAATTGCATGGACTTCTTTAAAACAAGGTGCAATGCCCATAAAAAAGCCCTCTTTGTATTTCCTTACCTTCTGCTGTGAGGACAACCTAGTATATAATTTTATGAAATCAACTGTTATAGACGCCACAGTGCTATATGCCAAATCCTAGGATTAAAGCTTTTTTTAAAATTTTGTTTTCTTCAACGGATTTGAAGATTTAATTTTATTACATCGTTGTTTAATTCTAATGAATTTTTAAATCTAGATAATACTTGGGTGTACACTGGTATTAAAGCACTTCCTCCATTTTAAGCCAGTTGGGTCTATTCTATGTTAAACCTGCGATAAAGAAACGAAAGTGACTAAATGGTTGTCTTGCAGCAATAGATTTGTACAGCATATTTATGCGTGATTGGATATTAAATATGTTTCAAAGCCTCTTCTTATGAAATTAAAGTATTGGAACTAGTAGTTGATGTTTTTCTTGACCTTTTCTTTTAACAATTAATTCTATATATTATGAATTACAATAGCGACCGACTTCTCTCTGTTATACGCCTGCATTTTCATGTTAAAGTATATTGCCGTTGCCCTGCCCGTCCGTTTACATTGGTTGTGGACAGTCTACCGGTCACAATTCTGACAAAACTTGAAATTTCAAAAAAATTTGGTTGCCTCAAAAACATCTTGGCTGTTTTCGAACCGTAACTTAATGGATTTTGACCCCTGATTGTACAAAAAAAAAATCGACTAAATTTTACAGTTTCAACAACATTCTCCACACAAGTCTCGCTATCAAGCATTCGTATGAACTGCAAGGAAAGATTGGTCAAACCCCAATCTGAACGACAGACTCGCTCTACCTGCAGAGATGTGACGAAAAAAAAGCCAGCTACCATAAATTTCGTCGGGTTAGTTACGTACGGTCAAACCATTGACTTAAGCACAGCGCAAACGAACCGAAAATTTCCCAAAAGAACATTGGCTATACTCACAGGGGGAATGTAGGGCCTACATAAAAATATAAGGACTGAACATAAATGATAGCTCAAGAAAATATCGTACACTGTGTGACGCAAAGGACAGTCGTCCTAGGGAAATTGCTCGTACATAGATAGAATATGGCAATGGTAAAACATTATGACAAATAAACACCCACACCTATTTTAAACATTTTCTCAAAAAGTGTGACAGGTGGAGAAATCCTTCCAAAGGCAGGGATAAATTAATTACACCTATTTTCTTGTGGGAATTGGGGACACAAATTTTAATCATAATTACATAATCTATCATACACATTTGGTCTATGTCCATTGTGCACATGGCCATATAGTAGTTTCCCTGAAATAGTTATTGATACCATAACAGGTGTTTATCAAGTGATGCCTAGAGACACATGTACATCAATGTCGAAATCGTAAAGTTTTTAAGTGCTCCCATGTTATTTCTTCTAAAAATCATTCACACTGTGGAAATAAGATTGTCATGGGGTCAGTTTGGTCTTTCTAAATTGAGTAAATGACATATACTATTGCACTTTTGGTGGACTTCCTTCCAAAACTTCTCCATTCCCTTTTCTTTATGATCACAGCTACTAAATTTCTTAAAATTACAGGATGTGTGAAACTGTGGATCTGTCAGATATATAATGCCTCTATTATCAATGGGCAACCAACCTTGTATATCAACTATCATTAATGCCCTTTTAGACTTTACATATGAAAAGTGAGAAAGAGCTGTGGCTAGATCCTTGGATTCAAAATCCACGTCTGTATTATTAACATAACTCCAATTATTGGTTAACTTTTTGAATTGACCATGTAAAAATGGCTCAACATTAACCCAATCTTTGAGAACTCCTTCGGCGGTCAGAAGTTGTAGATGTGCTACGGGCAGAAATTGTACACTGACTTTAGTGCTGTGATTAGCTAAGGCTTCATTGAATTTGGTGACGTAATATCCAGCTACCATTTGACAAATGATATCTTGCATATAACAGATAGTATCTCTTTGACGTCTGTATCTTTTACAAACATATCTAATATTGAAGAAAAAATAAATAAAAATATAATATTAGTAATAAACTTTTAACCAGTGGAAATGGGCTCCTGGAAAAAAGCAGGGGTGGTGTTTGGAGGGCATTGCTATCCTGATATTCACAATTTAAAACAATATGCCACCAATAAAATGCTTAATTTATAAGTTAGATAAAAAGACAACATCAATGAAAACTCACATAAATTGATGATTGTAAACCTTGTTTGAGACATACACTTGTAGATTGTAAACCTTGTTTGAGACATACACTTGTAAATTTGAATGTAACATCAGATCACAATTAAGGATAACACATTGGAATGATGTTTCCACAATCGCATAAATGCACAAGGAATCATCCGGTATATGCAATGGTTTACACCAGACTCAGAGTTCACAAAGCATTCTCAGACTTACTCAAAATTGTTTGCCTTAAAAAAAAAAATTCTCATAAACAATGATTGAAAGTTGAGTAAATTCTTAAGTCTGAAAAAGTTTTGTGAACTCGGTGATCAGAACAGTCAGAATGTGCCATTGTTTTAAGTCAGGGGGGCATGTGTATCCTAAGGTTTCAATGCTATCACACTACCATCATATTTCCAACAGAGGTTGGCCATGGTCTGAATTACAAGGCTTGAAAATGTGTGCTAGGCGAGGTTGGCCATGGTCTGAATTACAAGGCTTGAAAATGTGTACTAGGCGAGGTTGGCCATGGTCTGAATTACAAGGCTTGAAAATGTGTGCTAGGCGACCATATATTAGACTTATCCTGCATCTACATCATTAATGATTTTTAGATACTTTACAGTAAAGTAAAATTGTTATACCAAAAATCATATTTCAGCTACATTATGTCTCAATATATTTACCTTCCTAGGGGTTCATCTTGGTGCAAGAATTTAACCTCAAATACATCACGAAAACTGCCTTTCTTCTCAAGCTGTAATTCTTCTCCAATGAAAGCCAATGTGCTGTTTGATTGCCATTCATTATTAACAGGGTTATAAGATAATATGTGAGCCCCTTAAAGAAACAAAACATGTACTACCTTTCAGACTTATAACTCAAATATAGTCAAATATCAACTATTTAAATATATGAAGCGTGACACCATTAATTATCATTTCCTCCTTAAAAACATATGTATGCTAGTTGCCATTTTTTTGTCGTTTTAAATGCAAGAAATTGTTAAACTGAGAAACAATGTGATAAAAACATGGTACCACATATGCCTACTTTAAAATTTGAAGTTATCTTAAACTTAAAACAACATTAAAGGCCCAATACCACTCTTGTTGTAACTGAATAATATGTCCCAATCATTATTCTGGTCAACAAATTGTACTATTTTACAATATTCCAAATAATTGGTGGTACAAATTTCATCTTAACACACCGAAGTTAAAAAATTGGAAAAATTTAACTGTATGATTTGAAAGGCCTTACATAAACACTTTCAAATGTAACTTCGATTTAAACATATTTTCGAAGCCCCTGGACAAGTAAAATAGGATCTAATGGATAACTTAGGTAGGACACTTCAACATATAGTAGTTAGAATAAGGCTAATTTTTTTTTTTCTGGAACTGTCAAGCCAGCCACAGTGGTATTGTCCCTTTAAAGGTAACCTTATTGATACATGGTGTAAGACTTTGGTATGTTGATAAACAACTACCCTAGATACAAAAAAGGGAATCCAGCTTTCTGAAAATATATCTCCGGTCCAAATCCTGATTTACTGGGTAATATTACTATATAAATTATTAATTAGACATTAATTCACATGATAAGGCATAAGCCCATAATAAACTTGTTAGACCATCGGATAGTCATGATAGTACAAATTTTCAATATATACCTTTTTCATTATCTTTTTTAAAACTATTACATCAAGAAATTTTAGCTCTTTATCTAAATCTTACATAATGCAACTTTTTGCAAACCATACAGGTGAGAACACTAAAGACACATACTTGATATATAAGTTGATTGACTTGATTCTTCTATAGTTGGCAGTTTCCAGTTTAATAGATATTCAATAGAACTTGATGTGGAAGCAGAACTCTCTCCAATTTGTAGCTCTGCAAACTGTTCACGTACTTCTGGTGTGTTTACATCTACCAATGGTCCTATCTTATCCTCATCGGTATCATCACTTTCTGTTGTCTCTTGCGAAAACAAACTTGTTGTGGATGCTGAGAAAATAGATGAAGAATTATCTGAAGTTGATGGATCTGATGAACCTCCAAATTCAGCATGATCAACAAGGGAGGTTGAACATGCTTCTGAATGATTTACTGACTGCATTTCAGCTTCTTCTTTTGGATCTTTTTGATTTTCGGCAATACTAAAATTTTCTACACTTTGTTGGTCATTTTCGCTTCCTCGTGACACAGCTTCCCATGAAATATCTACAAGGCTTGATAAAACCTCCTCATTTACGTTATTATCAGAATCATCATTTCTACTTTTTGATTCCTCTGAAGAATAAAATGTTTCTGGATTTACATTGAGGCCAACATATTTCTTAGGAAACTTTGGTTGAAATAGTTTTATACCATGCTTTCCATTACAAGGAACCGTTGAGGAAGTTGCTTTTGATGGTGAATTTGCCTTTGGCAGTATTTCCTGTTGTGATGATTCTGTTTTAGATGGTTGAATTTGGGATGAAACCGGAATGAGAAACTTATCTTTCTTTGCTGATAAATCTGGAAGTAGCTTTTCCTTTTTAATGAAAATTTCTGTGCCTTTAAGATTGGGAAGACCAAGAATTTTTAAAACACCATTCATTAATTTTATGGAATATTCGTTGTGATCAAGGTTACGATCATCTGAACAAGAACACAAGTGAGCATATAATTCTATGCTGAGATGTTCAAGGTATTGAGATAAACATCTGTCTTGTGGAAGCCTTGAGAATGACAGAACTTGACTTATCACAAATACACATTTGTTGAATGCATAGAAACTCTCCACTCCTTTTAGTAAATTGGCATCATGGTGGAGGGCTAAGCATATTTTCATGTTTGCTATAATTGTATGAAATAAGTCATACTGGTGATGTACAGTCTTCTGTTGGTTAGCAAACATCAATAAACACTCATTTCCAGCCAACTGAAATTAAAATCATCAATCTAGGTGGATGTGATATAGCAATTCAATGTTTTGTTCATAAAGTAATTATCAAAAAATTATTAGATTTTCTTTGGCTTCTAGTTCATCCCATGCTAACGCTTAAACCCCGTTTACATTACAAATTTTAAGCGTGCCAGGAACGGTACCAGGTACGGCTCTCTTCTTTTTTTTGTAGTGTAAACGGTACAAACGTAAGCGCGCCGTGCCTGGTACGGTTCCAATCTGGCCCACTGAAGTGATGTGGTCTGAGTACCGTACCAGGAACGGCTCTCTTTAAATTTCCGTAGTGTAAACGGTAACTGGTCTCAGTACGGATTACTGCGCATGCGCCAAATGGACCTTGACCTTTTTCTCCCGCGAAATGTCATCACTTCTGTCAAAAATTTTATAAACGACATGATAATTCGTTTTCGTCTCCTCTGGTAGCGTGACATCATTGAAGAACTCGAAGAGACTGCTAACTCATTCAAAAAAAAGTAGGCATCAAGTTTGTTAGAAATAGACCATTCCTTCTTGATTTCTTTTGTAGTCTCAATAACAGAAAGTAAACAAAAAAGAAAGGGACAAACGTACCAAAATCAACCGCCATAATTGTTTTCATCCGGGTAACGTGCTTAGGGACTGAAATTTACTTTTCTGTGAAGAGTTCCACTGTTGGCTCGCTTGGCACAGTTCCAAGACCGGTAATGTAAACGGGTCAATTCTTGAAATCTATCGCGGCCTGGTACGGTACCAGGTACGGTACCAGGTACGGCGCGCTTATCGGGGCCAAGTGTAAACGCGACTTATGTTATCAACAACCAGTTGCCGTGAAAGATATCCCCAATTGCAGCAAGAGATGGACAGAAAACAAGCTAATAAAAAAAGTGATTTTTTAAACAATTAGGGGACATTATTGAGGCAGGAATCAAAATCTCTGGGATATAAACATATATTTTCAGTTTGACCAAAATCAGATAAAAATTCTAACCCCCAGAAGGTCCACAACCATGGTATTACCTACTTTTACACTATTTGCGTACGCAGAGCAGCCATTTTGTCAGCTAGGTTCGGTGTGATTTTCACAAAATTCACACTCAACCGTCAATAGGGTGTAACAGTGATATACTTTAACGATTTTTTAATTGAATAAAAATTATGATCTGATATATATTTTAAAATCAGAAATAAATTGTGACCTCTAGCTAAAAACAGGATTTTTTGTACAATCAGGGCCTGAATTATGGCCCTTGACTCAACAAAAAAATGGTGGTTTTAGCTTGTGGTCCCTTTGATGATTGCGCATATCCGAATGTAACTTCCTGGATTATGGCCCCTGATTGTTCGAAAAATCACATTTTAACATGTGGACCAACTAAAGGTCACAATTAAACGTTGAAATATATCACTGATACAATCCAATGAAGATTGAGATCGAATTTCGTACAAATATGACCAAAACTGCCGAACAAAATGGCCACTCCTTGTACGCAAATAGAATAAAAGTATGTAATACCAAGGTTGTAGACCCTTGTTAAAATATATCTTTATGTTTATATCCCAAATATCCCAGTTCGTTTTGAATTTGCGCATTTCAGACCATATTTTCATGTATTATGGCCCCTGATTGTGCGAATTTTTTTTTTTCCTTAGCTTGTTCTCTATCCATCTCTTTCAAAACCGCTGGTTTTAATCATATAAACATTGTGACCTCTAAGAGGACCACATGCTAAAAATTTGCGGTCTGAATATCAAAAGGAACCGAGATCTATGGGTTATAAACAAACAAGTTTCATCCAAATCGGATAAAAGTTTTGAGCTCTAGAGTGTCCACAAGCTAAAAATGTGATTTTTCGTACAATCAGGGGCCATAATCAATCTGATACATGCCAATATCAAAAGGAACCAAGATCTTTTGGAGATAAACCTATATTTTAAATTTTGTCGAAGTCAGATAAGAACTGTGACCTGTAGAATGTCCATAAACAAATTTTGGTTGGGCCGTCGGACAAGGGTGATGATAATATACGTACACATTAAAATGTGGGCATATAAAAATCATTTTTTTGTGGACGTATAAAATCATTCTTATGTGGACGTATAAAATCATTGAAAATCAATATAGGTGTTTGTCTCAAGACCTTGTATCAATCTACAGTCAATCGAATGATCAGTTTGGCCTGTAGAGCATCTGCAATGATTTTTCAAAGTAATCAAGGGTCATAACTCTGGCAGTAATTATTAGAATTTTAATCCTTGAAAATATATAGGTGTCTTTGTCTTATGATCTTAAACACTGTGTAAAAATCTAAAGTCAATTGGATATTAACCTTGGTCTCCAGAGCATCCACAAGATATTTTAGGCCATAACTTATCATTGTAGCCATAGGCATATAAATATGATTCAGATAAATATATCTATCTGCTGCATGGATTTAGGAAATGGATAAGATTGTCCTCATATTAATAGTGTATTGTAGCTAAACGCAGAAATAATGGAATATTAATTTTAGAAGTAGAAACAGCTGGATAAAAGGCAAATCTTGGAGGGCTTATAAAAACAGACCTAATCTTGTTGACTCTTCCATGCTTGTCAACCATCAAAATAGCCATTAAAAAGGCTCGGAACAGAGACTAGCTAGATGAAAGTCAACTAGGCTAAGATTAATTTTAATCAACCACACAAACTGCGGGGGGTTGGATGGTCGAATGGTTAGCATGTGCGTGCTGTTTCATAAAGCCTGTCATTGAGTTTACTGCTGTGGTTTTGAATCGCTGGTTGTTTGTGACAATAAGTAGGGTTGTCAATCCAGCCTTGTGGGTTTTTTCCGGTCTTCCGGTTTCCTCCCACTGTTAAAGACCCCTACACGCATGGCAATTATTAAAATAAAGTTTTAAAAAAACCCATATCTTTGTCCAAAAATGACCTAGTTTGTATCGAGTGGACGTTAAACTCGGAATTTTTTTTCTCCCTGTTCGAACTACTTTGTGGTGTTAAAAATTAATAAATACCTGATGTTTTGCTGAAAACAAATTGTCAACATTATTCAGCTTACTGAGAATTTCAACACCTTCCAAACTTAATTTATAACCTTCAAACCATGGATTATCGCAATTAAAGAACGGTGAATATTTTCTTTTCATAGCCATAAAATCTTCCATTGTTAGCTTTGCCAAGCATTTAGTTAGTAAGCCTTGTGAAGAGCTGACTCCCTTATAATCTTCAATAGACTTCATACCAGAAATGGATTCCACCAAATACTCTATAGCTTCCTTACATAAACCTATAATCATAAAATATATACATTGTTATTGTTCATTGTAACATGCTTAAGAGTGAACCTCGCGTTTTGATTGGTCAATTAGACACTGTGTATTGGACAATAACACCCCTCTGTTTTAGTAATTATCCTCTTAATATCTTAATAGTATGTTACAATGTCAATAAACACTTCCTGTTTGGCATTTAGAGGGGTGTTAGTGTACAATAATGATCTCAGAACATGTCTATTGGACAATAACACCCCTTTAAATGCCAAACAGGAAGTGTTTATCTCCTAACTGTTTGGAGCTTTAGTCACAATAATTCGTCAAGACCAGGGGCGCCCGAATCCAGGTACCAGGATATACAAATGGTACCCTGTCCTTTTCTGGGATATACATGTATACCCATGCCCTAATGATGAAATTTTTCAACCTTTTTACTAGTCTATTCATTTTTAAATGATAGTAATTATTCTCTGGTCAGTATTGAACCGGCTCTCGCACTCTCGTTATCAGCTACTGTCTCGTTCAAAAAGCTTATTCTATTTTCTTAACAAACATTGGTGTATTGAATGCCAAATTAAAAATATTATTTTTATGAGATGAATTGCCAATGATACAAAAATTGTAAATAAACAGGTTTTTGTCTCTTTCATTAACATATATTTTAAAGGCTTTATTGTTGGAATTTGGAATACTAGAGGCGCTCTAAACAGCATTCTCAGAAATGAAATTTTAAAATTTTTCTAGAGGCCGGGGGGAGAAACCCGCTATCTTTTGGTACCCTGGCCCTCGCGCCGTTCCGGCGCACATGGTCACAACAACTGTTTGTGTGTGGCAAAAACAATAGTATAGCCCGACTTCATGTGTACTTTAGATCATCAGGCCTGGTGTCTATGCAAGTCTTAATCCTGTTTACATTACACGAACGGTACCAGACACGGCATGGTTAATTTTATGGTAGTATAAATGGATCAAACATAAGCGTGCCTTACTGAGTACTGTGCCAATCTGCACCCACTGAAATGAGGTGATATCGGCCCTTTACCAGGCACTGCCATTTAAATTGTCATAGTGTAAACACTATCCAGTCTGAGCAGTTTCAGTACAGATTACTGCCAAGCACGAAACTAACCTGTCATCAGTTATGTCAAAATAGCTGGTCAAGCTAAATCAACTATCATAATTGTTTTCATCTGGGTAACTTGCATAGGGACTAAAATTAATTTTTCTGTGAAGAGTTCCACATTTGGCACAGTTCCGAAACAGGTTATTTTAGAGAAATGTAAATGAGTCAATTTCTTGAAATTTATCGCTGCCTGGTACTGTGCCCAGAACAGCACGCTTATCGCGGCTAAGTGTAAACAGAGCTATAGGCACTACAATCTGCTGCCACACAAACCTCTCTCTCTGCACAGCAATATGTTGACAATAATTTAACAGTTAGCATAGGTTATGTTGCTGCTAGGGGTATGACAAGCCCCTGTTCGTGTTTGTGTCATTGTACCTCTTCTGTCTTAACAGTCACAATTTTCCATTATATTTCTGGCATATTCGGTGACAGATTCTGGTTTCAGACCAAACAGTGACACAGAAAAAGGACATTGACGAAATCATTTTCAAAAATATAGTTTTACCTACCTAAATTATGATATATTTGTCCTTTAATTTGAACACAGACAGCTTTCACATTAACATACTGTTTTTCAGTCTTGTAATCCCACCTAAATTCTAAAATTACATATAACAGTAAACTTTATGATGCAAAAAAAAAGAATGAACAATCTGGATAACATTAAATATCCTTAATATATCAATCAGTACTAAAAGAAAAGATAATTGGCATGTTAATTCCAGAAGCAATTTCAGATAGGGAGAGCTGGGTGAGGGAGGAAAAAAATATAGTTTGACTTAAATCTACCTTTTTTGATTAGTCCATCAAGAATTTGCATAGCACCATGTAAATCTCCTGAATCTTTCATTAAACGTGCTTTACGTAATATTACTTGTGGTGCAGTGTGTGTATCAGGTCGAAGCTGCAGGATCAAATCAACCATTTTCATAATTTGGTTACAGTTCCCATATCTGTAAGAAGCTCGATCTACTAGGAATATAATTGCTGATGCTATTTCAAAGCAGTCCCATTCTAATGCATACACCAAAATACTCTGAAAAAATAACCATAGGGATTTGTTTATAACAAAACAAGCATTATATACTCTCAGCATGCAAATCTTCAGATGATGGATCTGGTACTCTCGCCCCTCTTGAATCAGGCCCGGCAGAGTAGGGGGGCTAGGGGGCGCTAAAGCCCCCCAATAACTTGGCCGCAAGTACTCTTTTCTCCAGTTTATTGCGGCCCCTGGCCCCTCGCCCTTAAGGACCTATAATGGAAGCCCCTCCCCCCCCCCATCAAGAATTGCTTCCGCCGGCCCTCTGAATTAACACAATGGCACATTCTTGGTGTTCAAGTGTCATTCTGGCATATTGTTGTGTCTTCTACAAAGCATTCCTATTCTGCCGAATACAATAGTTTATATGTTCATGAGATCGTGGAAAAACTCAATCATTTTCACATGTTGATGTTCCCGAATGTAATGTTGTTACATTCAGAATTGCAATCATCCATTTATAAAAGTTTTGCATGTTCATTGTGTGTGTCTCAGTATATTAACTGAATGTATGGATCAACACATGTGTATTATCATTTTGGATATACCAAGTATATTATTAGTATATTGGATTAGGATACTTACATATAGAATAGTTAGGTGATCATGATTTTTAAGGTGTGTGTTCTTAACAACAAAATATTCAGTAAGAATATTATTGGACATAAAACATAACTCTTGTGCCAGTGCTTCCTGAAGTTGGTCCCTCATATTAGATGGCATCATCAGGTCTAACCATGATTGTATAGTTTCCTTGTTGCTTCCCTTCCTTGGACAAACAGAATAAAGCTCATCTACAAAAAAAAATATCAAATGTTTTATATGTGAGTAAAATGCAATGTAAATGCTATGATCCAAACAAACTTGAAAATACATCAAAAAATATTACACTCCCCCATTTGGGTTTTTATTTCGAAAAACAACCTGGAAAGTAGTTGCTATAGTACCTACCTTTACTGATGACATTTAAGGACGCTGTACATTGCTTCAAAAACTCCACCTTATCCATGTTATTGTAAAGATATCAAGTAGGATGTAATATTGTAATCTGTTCTGTTAATCTGTAAAACAGTAAACACACAAAACAAGATAATTAGCTTGTATTCAGGTCATCTATATGAATTGTATATGGGGTCTGATCAAAAAAATATTACCTATGGAAGGATAACGTTGCCAATATTATTTTAATGTTCCTCGGGGATCACGGTGGCTAAGTGAATAAGGCGCTGGTTCGCTAACCTGGAGGCCGGGTGTTCAATCTCTGCATTGGCCGAGAAAGCTCATCTCGATTTTCCAGCAGGATTTCCTCTTGTCGGTGATGCAGAAGGAGGGCCTGACAAGGACAGTGCCTAGTCGTTCAGATGGGAAGAAAAACCAAGGTCCTGTGTAGGCTACACATTGGAGTGCACGTTAAATATCCCTTGGCAGTTGGAATTTGATATAAGAGTAGGCTGTAGCGCCGCTGCCAGGGCAAAATTTCCCTCATAGCACACTGTATGGCGTATGCCCGTCTTCCATTAGGAGCATAATAGTAGGACGTTAAACCCCATTTCATTCATTCATTCATTCAATGTTCACATGCAAAATAACCTACATGTCAGCAGTTCAAAATATGTATTTTATTTTTACAATTTGCAATTTCCATTGGTCCACAATACCAATGTTTAAATACAGAATACACTTTTCAATAATAATTGATACAGTATATCTATAATAGATATTTTGCACATTAAACTCCTCTGTAGGCCAGAAAAATGCACACTAGAACTTAGCATTAGAACATACATACTATTAGGGCCTACCTTTTATGTTGCCTACATTATTGCCTACACTCGACTCACAAAGAAAGAGTAAATTATTATAAAAATCATTGGATTTTTTTTTGTAGAATATATTTTTACGTGCTTTTAGTTTCTACAACACTTTCGAACTATAATACTGTTGTTTAAAACAACGGTTTAAATGCTGGACACGAAATCGGAACGAAAGGACAAACGGATGGGGTCCAGTTTCATACCCCCCATAACTTTCTTCGGCGAGGCATTCACCGCATTGATCTAATAATAACCTACACCAAGTTTGAACATTCTAGCTCAATCAGAAGGAGTGTTATTGCGTGTCCCAAAGAGTGTGACGGACGGACGGACAGACAGATGGACGAAGCCATTTTAATAGTCCCCTGCTTTCTTCGAAAGGCGGGGGACAATAAATACAGAAATATAAATGGATGTGCTTGTAATATGTCCTACCTTTCTCGCTGAAAAGTAGTGAACTACTACCGTTACTAAAAATAGTTGTTTGTTTTCCACGACTAATTTGTCATTGTCACGTCAGTCTCGTTCAACCAGAATCTGATTGCCTCGACAAGACAACGACAAATCGGTTATCGTAAATTAAAAGATCCGTTATAAAGTTCAGTGGCTCATATTCAAAATATAAAGGTCAGAAAGAATATTCGGCCGCCCTGCATAGACATGATAGACTTTTTTTTCTTTACGCTTCACATTACCTCTGCTAAAATGTACTGTAGGCCTACACTAAGAATCTTCGTCGTTTTCATCATTTTTGCTTCAGCTGAGAGAGAATACCAAAATATAAGATCCCCTACCGGCGTCTTTATTTTACCACGTGGCTTTCGATTTTGGCGGGAAAACGAGGATAAGACAGGGTCAACTATATATGTACGTAACTACAAGCTCAATCGATAGGCTAATCAAATTTAGATTAAATGCCATTCACTGACAGTTAGGCCTACTCTTTTTATGATCCTAACTTCTTTATTCTATGTGTAACCTACTAGTAGGCCTACTAATTGAAAATTCAAAGTATAATATGTAGGCTACTAATACTTTGCCAAAAAATTTACTAACAAAAACATCAAGGGCAAGGGTTGTACAGGATGAGGGTTATTTTATAGGCGCTCAACTATGATAAAAAGCTCACTGACCAGTTGCCTTTTGATTCCCCTTTTAAAAGTGATATAGCTTTCAAGCATTATTGATTTTGATATAGTATTCACCTTCCTTAATGCATTCATTATTTCTTTTAATTTTTCTGCTTTCAATTTCGGGTTAGTTTTTCCTGCCTGCATAGATTTGGGGATATATGGGTTATAGCTTGTTTTGGTCTTGAACTCCATAGCTTACTCTGAACTATAATAATTGATCCTCTTTAATAAGATTTATTGGGGAGAATTGTATAAAATAAAGACTATAAATTAAGAGTATTTTTATTTATTTATTTTTTTTTACATCAGGTTTTGTTTATTTACTCAATTTTTTAATTAAACAAATCTAACAAAATTAACATGAAAAAGATATCACAAATAATATATTTTAAATAAAACATCTTCATATGATTTTTTTTTTAACATTTCAATAAGGCATTATGGGAGTTTAGATAAAGAGTTGACAGTCCTCGCTATAAATATAATGCATATGAAGACTCAAGGGAAAACAGTGATAATGTCACGTTTTCTGACTTTTGAGTAAATTGAAATTTCTAGTTTAAACACACATTTCTTCAGTTTGGAAGAGTTTTTTTTTCATTTTGCAAGTTTCTATGAAGAATAATGCATTTAGTGAGAACATTAAAGGGGCATTATGTAAGATATAGATAAAGAACTAGCTGTTCTTGCTATAGTAGTTCAAAATTTATTTCAAATTACTCTATTGCAAGCGAAGATATTGCCCTTTGAAGGTCCTGGTTGATTGAAGTTTAGTCTCGGGTCCGTAATATTGATTAAATCAAAGAATCGCTGAACCGTTTTAATCTGTTTAATATCGGTAAAATCTGATGCCCTCCAGAGTTGATTAAGGCCTGGATCAGTTAATTAATAACTAATTAATACTTTAGCAAACATTTTAGGCCCAAAGAAAGACCTGCACTAGGCAGATTTAGCTCTTGCATAATGCATGTTTAACTAAGCTGGTGCACACTCCCATAGCATTCCTATGGTGTATTTGGGGCGTTTGATTTGACTGACCATGGTTTGGACATCACCAGTTTTTCCATTTATGCCTTTCAAAAAACCCTCTGTAGAGAGTGACATGTCCAGTTATTCCATACAATATTTATGGAGAAGAAAGAAGGGATCAATGGGTAAAATCAGGGAACGTAATCGAACAAAAGCATATATGTGGACATCACCAGTTTTTCCCCTATGGTCTTCATGTAGTTAAAAATTTGATATATAAATAAAATAAACTGCTGGAAATTTCAAATTGCTCGACCCTGAACTGAGATTTTAGTGTTTGAATTTTAGGCTAGCCTGATCATCATTACTATAGTCAGTAGGCTATGATAAAAAAAAACAAAGTCTTGATTATCCATTTTTACATCATCCTTCAAGAAATGTATTCTAATCTACTTAATTAAAATATCACAGGCTAGCGATGTAATCTGGAGTTGATTATGGTCTGGATAAGTTGATTAATGTCTAATAAATGATTTAGATAATATTTCAGGCCTAAAGAAAACCTGCAATAGGAATAGATCAGCAGCCCAGAGCACTTTGGTCAAACGAACAAGGTACCAATATCTGAGTTCCGGAATGCTTACTGTGTAAACTAGCATATTCAGATATGGATGTCTGCCGGGGCTCAGTTGCTGCGTGTGGCCTTGTGGGCCCCAAAAAGGGCACCCAAAAATGAGCTCGATCAAACATTGTGGATACCACTCAGAAACAAGTTGAAATAAACAGATACATTTCCTGGAGTACAAAACAGGCCCTGCCAGACAAATTCTCCTCCGCATAGGGTCCGCCAGACGCCCCCGAAGGGTCCAAAATTCTGAGCTAGATTAAACATTGGAGGTACCATACGAAACAAAGTTAAAATGAACAATTAGACTGTACTAAGTATAAAAATCTCAATGCCAGACAAATTTTTTGCTGTAAAAGCCTCGCCAGACACCCCCAAAAGTTGGGTCCCGTGTTGAAAATGAGCTGGATCATACATTGATGATACCACTAGGGCTGGAATAATAATTATTTTTTTTCAAATTCTTTAAAAGTAAAGTGGTTTTAGGGGTGAAATATACCAAAAATAACGAATTTCACAAATGTTTTGTCAAAATATAAATTTTTCACTTAAAGCTGGCCAATTTTCAAAATGGCCGCCAAATTTAGTTTTAAAAAATGACATTTTCGCTTATAACTAATCAGTATCTCGTAAGATGTGTCTTCTAATATGTCTTTTGTATGGTTTTCGAGGTATCTGAATTTAATTCTTGTCTCAAAAATGAGTTTCGATAATTCAAGATGGCTTAAATTCAAAATGGCGGATTTTCAATTAACCATCATTTTTTCTGTCGGGTACAGCTTCTAATATGACTTCTAATATGGCTTTCGAGGTCTCTAAATTCAATCCTGTTCTCCAAAATTAATTTTGAAAATCTAAGATGGCGGAAATTCAAAATGGCGGTCAAAATGGTGTATTTTTAATTAATCACGATTTGTTTCAGCTGTATACAGCTGGATATGTATTTTATATTTCTTTCAACGTCTGTCGGTTTCAATTCTGGTTTCAAAAAATAATTTTGCAAATTCAAGATGGCAGAATTTCAAGATGGCGGCCAAAATGGATTCCAAAATGGCGGATTTTGTTTGTAAGATTATCAATTTATGGGTAAGAAAAAATTTAAGGAATTCAATACCATCTGCTCAACGTCCTTTTCGTCTTATTTATGCTTTTGCACCATTTCACCTGAGTGAAAAGCGTTCAGAAATGGTGATTTACATAGACCGTTTTGAAGACTCTATATCCGGCATCATTTGTGGTACCATCTAGACCGATGGTAACCACAGATTCCTTTTTGCCAGTTATCTATTTATATTTCGCCCCTAAAACCAATTTACATTTATAAGTTTAAAAAAGAAGCGTCGCGAAGGTAATTTGAAATACATTTACAGCTAGTAATCATGTTGCACTATTCCTTCTTTCGCTTTAGGTAGTCATCGCATTAAATGTCTTAGTCATCATCATTGTCGCTACTGGGACCTTCTTCTGTAT
This sequence comes from Patella pellucida, assembly GCA_917208275.1. Classification (NCBI taxonomy): domain Eukaryota; kingdom Metazoa; phylum Mollusca; class Gastropoda; family Patellidae; genus Patella; species Patella pellucida. The sequence goes on from OU795039.1 coordinate 58,679,930, forward strand.
CATGTTGTAGTTGTATACTCTTCAAAAAAAAAGAAATGCAAGCCCATTTGTTTCCATAAATAATACTTGTTTTTAATTTCATTATGTAAGGATACAAGAAATTCATTATTGGTTTCAAATATAATGTCAGTAATTGTGACTGGTCATCCCTTTTGCCGAAATTTGATTTCGCTTGATTGCACCAAGACACACGAATTTAACAACTTTGCGAGCTTTTCGCATGGAACCTAAATCTAAGGCTTTTAAAATTCCGGGGTTCTCGGTTTCCAAATCAGTTGCACATGTACACATTCGACGAACAAAGTGATGCCACATCTGCAAGAAGACCAACGCAACAACGTTATTGGTCGATTACAAGCAGGTGAATCTAAGACAGATGTAACCAGGCTGCTGAATGTTTCCCCGAGTTCCATTTCTCACCTTTGGGATAGGTACCGACATTGAAGTTCTACACATGACCGCACAAGCTCGGGCCAAACAAGAGTGACCCCACCTGCCATGGGTCGTTACTTCCGGTTACGACATTGGCGGAAACGGTTCTCAACGTCGAACTCTACTGTAGCAGCATTTGTCAGACGGCGTAGAATTCAGATTAATCCGCCTGTAAACGCCTACGTGAAACCAGATTAGGAGCTGCTGTTTTGAAATATACGGACAACGTGAAATTCAACTTAAGTGGGTTAAGATACCGAGAGTATGGCTACAGCAACACCGAGAACAGTTTGGTTCAGCAACGTGTCGCGGTTCCCGTTGCAACAAGGCAATGGTAGAGCGAGTATATACCGATGACGAAATATTGCATTGCGTTTTTTTTTGGAGAGTATACTTTGGCTCGTGTTAATTGCTGGTGAAAAACGTTATTCGAGATTACCACAGTACATGTAATTCCAACAGGACTTTCTAATCTACCAGGCTCTGTACAGTAGCATCAAACAAGTGGCAATATAGTCTCCATGGCAGTTAAACTGATAAAATGCCTCATCATCAGAAGCCATACGGACACAGTATTGTGGCCAAGGCTTTTTCGATAGCTGTTTTTTTTGCTATGATATCGAATGCTTGTTCAGTCCTTCTTTGATTAAATCCATCTACTTCACGAATAAGGCCTCTCATTAGTATACTGTGTCCGTATGACATCTGATGACGACGAATTTTATGCGAGTAACTGCCATGGAGATATTATATTGACCCTTGTACAAAACCCTAACCATGAAATTGAGCAAAAGAACAAAAATGAAATGAAGAAATAGACTATGCACAACACAAAAAACGATTGGCAGAGATGGAACCAGAACATATGGAATAGGAACTGATATCTACAGAAGAAATTACTCCGCTTAAGAAGATCTGTGAATGGATATATGAAATTGATGCTGACCTGTCCACCGCTTTTCCACAAATCAAAATATGAAATGGCCACAGAACAATGAATGGATCTCTAATGCGTTACTGGTGCAATAACAAATACTGTACTGGACAGTGAATAGTAGACAAAGCACAAGAAGAAACAGACGAATACCTCAGTAGCGACAATGATGATGAGTGATGACTAAGACATTTAATCCGTGACTACCTAATTAAATGACTACCTAAAGCGAAAGAGAGAATAGTGCTACATGACTTCAGTAATTACAAGTCGTAAATGCATTTCAAATTACCTTCGCAACGTGGGAGTATTTGCAAAGTTTTTCTAGTTCTGGCAGTTAGTATCAATAAAATAAAATCAAGTACGAACAATCCAAACCATTAGACAAACTTGGCAAAAAAGGCAAAATAGTGTAATCACTAATCAGGCAAAATAGTGTAATCAGCATATGGACTTCCTTCAAAAAATGCTATTAGAGCATGACCACCGCCTTTTGAAAAAGACTGAACCCGTTGGAGTGAGAACTATGGTATTATTATTCTAGGGTGACAACGAAAACCCTAGAACTGACATATTATTACAAGCCATATCCAAGCCATATCTAAGAAAAAAATGACGAATATTTAAAAAATCGTCCATTTTGGGGGTCTATTTTGGAGAATTTAAAGTCAATCAGATAATAACTTTGGCTTCTAGAGCAACCACACGATTTTGTGAAGTGATCAAAGGCCATAACTCTGACAGTTATTATCAGAACTTGCTGAAAATCAACAGGCTTCTTTGTCCCATGACCTTAAACACTGCGAACAAGTCAATTGGATATTAACTGTAGCCACTGGAGCGACCACGGAGATTTTTGAAGTGATCAAGGGCCATATTTATCGGAACTCGCTGAAAGTCAATAGACTTCTTTGTCTCATGAACTTAAACATTGCGAACAAGTCAATCGGATATTAACTAGAGCGTCCACATGGATTTTTGAAGTGATCAAGGGCCATAACTCTGACAGTAATTATCGGAAATCTATAGGATTCTTTGTCTTATGACCTTAAACACTGTGAATAAATTTAAAATCAATCGGATATTGACTTTAGCCTCTAGAGAGACCACAAGTAATTGTGGAACACGGTGGCGACGACAATATACGACCACATTTCAATGTGGGACTATAAAAAGGACGCTGCGTAGATGGTATTATATTCCTGAAATTATTTCTGGCACAAAAATTGAGTTCAGGAAGACTGAAACCTTATTTGGTACATCTTACAAGCAATATCCACAAGAAAAATGACGGTTTTCCTGAAAATTCGTCATTTTGGAACCCTTTTTGGCCACCATCTTGGATTTCTGCCATCTTGGATTTGCCAAATTAATTTTTGAGACCAGAATTGAATCCAAGACGTTGAAAGAGATATAAAATACATATTAAAAGTCATATCCAGCAGAAAAAAATCGTGATTAATTGAAAATCCACCATTTTGGCCGCCATTTTGAATTTCCGCCATCTTGGATTTTCGAAATTAATTTTGGAGAACAGGATTGAATTAAGAGACCTCGAAAACCATATAAAAGTCATATTAGAAGCCGTACCCGACAGAAAAAAATGATTGTTAATTGAAAATCCGCCATTTTGACTGCCATTTTGAATTTACGCCATCTTGAATTATCGAAACTCATTTTTGAGACAAGAATTAAATTCAGATACCTCGAAAACCATACAAAAGACATATTAGAAGACACATCTTACGAGATACTGATTAGTTATAAACGAAAATGTCATTTTTAAAACTAAATTTGGCGGCCATTTTGAAAATTGGCCTACTCCAAGTGAAAAATTTATTTTTCAACAAAACATTTGTGAAATTCGTTATTTTTGGTATATTTCGCCCATAAAACCACTTTACTTTTAAAGAATTGAATAAAAAATTATTATTCCACCCCTAGTGGTATCACCAATGTATGATCCAGCTCATTTTCAACACGGGACCCAACTTTTGGGGGTGTCTGGCGAGGCTTTTACAGCAAAAAATTTGTCTGGCATTGAGATTTTTATACTAAGTACAGTCTAATTGTTCATTTTAACTTTGTTTCGTATGGTACCTCCAATGTTTAATCTAGCTCAGAATTTTGGACCCTTCGGGGGCGTCTGGCGGACCCTATGCGGAGGAGAATTTGTCTGGCAGGGCCTGTTTTGTACTCCAGGAAATGTATCTGTTTATTTCAACTTGTTTCTGAGTGGTATCCACAATGTTTGATCGAGCTCATTTTTGGGTGCCCTCTTTGGGGCCCACAAGGCCACACGCAGCAACTGAGCCCCGGCAGACATCCATATCTGAATATGCTAGTTTACACAGTAAGCATTCCGGAACTCAGATATTGGTACCTTGTTCGTTTGACCAAAGTGCTCTGGGCTGCCGGTCTAGAAGATTTAGCCGTTGCATAATGCATGTTTAATAATAAATATCACTGTACGACAATGGTTCCTCATTTTCTAACAGTATGTCACACAATACTATAACTGAAATGATTTTTACAGTCTATGGTTAAAGAATAAATAGTTCTTATTCCGAGAGGTAGGAGCATAATTAGACACAAATATAATTTATATGGAATGGGCGGTGTGCTACCAATAGGAGGAAACCACAGACCTCTTCGGGTTGCATCTCTAATATGGTGTGACAACCATGCAGTTATAAACAACAGAGAAAATATTTTTAAAAGTTTGGAATCAAACAGATATCCAAAAAGGGAAGCTGTACCAGAAACCAGAGGAATTATAGTTGATTGATGAAAAGGTGGTCTTCTTGTTACATTTATAGCATCCTGAAAAAGTAACAATAACCAGATATTAGTTTATGAATTGGCAATATCACTTTGGGGGGGGGGGGGGGGGTCAGTTTCAGGAGAATTAGTTTCTGTTTTTACAGGTTTATGTTCTGATTAGTGTTCAAATATATTCAAGTAAATATGTTTAATGAGTAACAAGTTTTTTTAATTAAGATTTTTTTTTTCATGGGCTGGTCAGAATAAGCTTATAGTTATATTTCAACAAAAAGAATTTTAGGGGTTATTAAAGATAGAATATCACCTTTATATCAGTTGATTTAGCTTCAATAAAGTGATCCAAATCAACTCCCAAGGCCAGAAAAAAACACAGAAGTAGAGACACTATTTGGTTAACCTTAAAATTAAAATTTATCACAATGGCCCAAGAAAAAAAGCCTACAATTCCATGAGTTATGTTGTCAAACAATGCTCTTGTCCACATCATTCTTCTTTGATTTATTTGTGACGACCCTTCATCAACAATGAAGTAGTGTTCCAAACAATTGTCACCAATTATGCAGGTTAATACTAAACACGTTTCATAAACTAAAAGGCATACATGAGTATGGTCCAAAAAAAACATACTCATAGCGTCATACTCAGTTCTCAGACTTTTTTAAAAATTAATTTAATTAATTATGGTACCCGTAATTATAGGCTGTTCACGTGCCAGCTAAGATTCTACACTCATGGGGGCTAAACTGATCAGTCAGTCAGTGAGTTATTTTAGGATTTCAAATTTACATCTATAGTTTAAGAAAATATTACGATAAGTGAATTTTGATTGTGCGAGACGGAGTGTACAATCACACACAACTACGCCGCTGGACTAACTATTATGGCTGGACTGAACTCGCAAACACTAACACCACAGTACTGCGTCACAATAACAGTGATATTTGGAAACAAGTTCTGCGACATTTCTTTACCATCATTACTAGATCTATCGAAAGACATAATTTTGTATATACATGTACACGTATTTCTAGAACTTTAAAAAAAGAAAGCATATTTAAATTATGTTGCAGTTCATCATAAGTAAATATTGGTACTGTTCCGAGAGGGAAACCATCTGACATCGCGGCGTTGTCGTAATGTGCAAAGCAACTCCAGAAAGAGTTTATCCGGTTTTATAACCAATCAAAACTGTTACAGCGTTTCTCGATCACCGGAGACCACACTTTCTGTAAATCGCTGTGTCAGTGAACAAAAACATTTCAATTAAATTTTATTAACAAGCTTTGTATAAATATCAGCATGTTTTTAACAAGATCTGAATACGATCGTGGTGTCAATACCTTTTCACCGGAAGGAAGATTGTTTCAAGTAGAATATGCAATCGAAGCCATAAAGCTTGGTTCAACAGCGATAGGAATCCAATCTTCTGAGGGAACAGTTTTGGCAGTAGAGAAAAGAGTAACCTCTCCACTCATAGAACCATCCAGTATAGAGAAAATAATGGAAGTAGATACACACATAGGCTGTGCTATGAGTGGACTGATTGCAGATTCTAGAACCCTGATTGATAGAGCTAGAGTTGAGGCCCAAAATCACTGGTTTACTTACAATGAAAGAATGAGCATTGAAAGTGTCACCCAAGCAGTTAGTAATCTCGCCCTAGCTTTTGGAGATGATGATGCTGAACCTGGAGCTATGAGTCGACCATTTGGAGTGGCATTGTTATTTGCTGGTATTGACGAAAAAGGTCCACAATTGTATCATATGGATCCTTCTGGTACGTTCATTCAATATGATGCAAAAGCCATCGGTTCCGGATCAGAGGGGGCACAACAGGCCTTACAGGAAGTGTTTCATAAGTCTATTACCCTGAAAGAAGCTTGTAAATCTGCTCTTACTATTCTAAAACAGGTGATGGAAGAAAAACTAAACTCCACAAATGTTGAATTGGCTACTGTTACACCAGAAAGAAATTTTCACATGTTTTCTAAGGAAGAATTAGAAAATGTAATTAAGGACATTTAGACAGAACAAAGACACATTCTTTTTGAGGATATATTATAAATGTTCACATCGTTATTGTATTTTGATTTAAAAGGGGGATGGTTTCATCACAAATAATATGTACAGTGTGTAAAATTATTATAATTTACACACGACTCAAAAAACATTTTAGACCATATCAAGTCTATAAAGAGTGGATTTGTTCCCTTGTTGGGATGTGATCATTGTTTATTTTATTGTTTATTATGTAACTTATCATACATCATAATAAAATTTGACCCCCCAGAGTGAATTAAAATAAAAATTGTTGATTTTCATTGATTATTTGTATACCCTGGTATCAGAAAGAGATATTGCCACCCATTTTGTTATCTCGATCTCCGGTTTAAAATATCTAATTGTAGTCTCAGATAAATATATATATGGGATTTATATAGTTATGTTCTTGATATATACTTGAGCTTAATCCCAAGTAAACACCTATAAGCTTGAAGCAATTTTGATGAATAGTTTGGACGAAATTTTGTTTTTAATTCGGATTTTGACATTCCATTTTCATTCATGTTTTAATTCTATAAAGACAAGTTGTTTTAAAACTAATTCCACATTGAATTTTCCCAATTTTCTTCCTTGTCTTTGTCCAATTGTCAACGACTGAGCATTATCTTATCCGAAATAGTTATCTAGTGATTCGGTTATGAAATTATTGTGTAGGCCCATATCAAGATTATAATGGAAGTCCTTCAGTAAGTTATACATCCAAAGAGTCATTTTCTTCACTCAAAGGGTGGGATATTATATTTGATTTCAGCATTAGAGTTAGAGAGAGACTATATTTTCTGAGAAGATGAAATTTACCAGTTATTTGTTAACAGACAACTTGATAATTAATATGTTGTTGACAAAAAAAATGCAATAAAGATATTCAATTATTTAAGGCTACCTTTGATATTAAAGGTAAAGCTGTGAACATAAGGCTGTCTTTGACATTAAAAGTAAAGCTGTACGACAAGTATAAGTCACTGAAAAAAACAATTAGTGGTCTGAATTAAATGCATTGAAAGTGGGTTATCTCCCATCTACTAGTTGATTTCCGGAAATTGAAGTCCTGTGTCGATGTCAACAATAACGTTGAAAAGGTGAAAGACTCAGAAACTTTATGACTTTTATACTTGTGGTGTGATGAGTAAAAAGTATCTGTTGGGGTGGTCGATAAATTAAAGGAGCTTTTCCATATAATATTCAAAATAAAAAACACGAATTATTGGAATTATTCTAAGTTACTTTGACTTTTATTTAGGTACGGTAACGAAAAGTATCAGAGCCTAAAGACAGTAGGCTACATAATATTTTTAATATATATGTATTATGCTTTTATCTTTATCTTGCCATGAAAATATAGTATCAAAATATCCAACATTTTAAAATCCGTGCACAAGTTGTGTTAGTTAAAATACTTTTAAGACCCTTTACGCAAGTTCAAATAGGCTCAAACGCAATTGTCAACAAATACAAATACCTTTATAGTTTGGTAATTCTATGACAAATAGTGAAGACCGGACCACAAAAATAGTTACTGAACAGTTTTTTTTGTGGTAATGCGTTCTACATATTTATGCATATTATAACGATGTGTTTGTATGACGTAATTACACAAGCGGCCATGAGTCTCCATGACACTTCGCGCGATAAATTTCCTCGTAGCAGTTGGGTTTCATTAAATCATATAATTATGCAGTAAGGCTTCACCTTTTTTTCAATTGGAATTGATTTATTATATGTGAAGCTATGTGCAGTACTGTTTTGGGTAAGTTAATGTGTAAATTAAGGGAGCTATAGGCCAGAAACTTTTTTGTAGTCATTTGACTAAAAAACTTGCGCCAAGCAACTCTGTACGACAAACCACTACTGTCGTCTGAAGTGGGCGGAAGATATCAGTAGTGGAACCATTTCTAAAGTTGTGTTAGAAATGGTTCCATTACTGACGTCTTCCGCCTTACTACAGTCGCAGTACTGGTTCATCCTACAGAGTTCTTTTGCGCAAGTTTTTTAGTCAAATGACTACTAAAAGATTACTGGCCTATATAGCTCCCCTAATTTACTCATAACCTGACCCAAAACAGTACTGCACATATAGCTTAACACATTAATCAATTCCCATTGATTGAAATAAAGGTGAGTGAATCAAATTGGATGGATTTTTTCGACAAAAAATTTCAGTCAGATTCTTCGAGATAAATAGAGCTGACCAGATACCGTTCGTCGCCAAATCACCAGCTTATCCAAAAAAAGAGGGAGGTGTCAAACGAACGGATTGAGTGTAAGAAGTGAATGCCGCGTTGAACCTATACCCCAAAAACTTTGAGGATCGCAAAAAGCACTTTTCAATTGATTCACATGTTATTGTTTCAGAGTTTGTGATATGTTTCGGTAATCAATATTATACCTTCTACGGTGATTAAATCTCACATCCCTACTCAGTCAGAGAGTGTTTTCTTACAAGCCAATCCTGGCCCCTCCTGCTGTAAACCTTCTATAAATTATTTTTAAAAAATTCTTAAATTATTGGGGGGGTGGGGCAAACAGAGGGCAGACCAGATGGATGCCCCCCCCCCCCCCCCCTTGGCGCCGCCACTGCTTTGACCCATGTTTATAATTTTTTTTAAAGTTACACGTATGTTTATCTCATCAAAGGGAAGGTCATTCTTGTATGTCTCAAATGCAGAAGAATTCATATACAGGATGCTCCCTATCTAATTTGATCATTAATTGGTAGCTCTAGTTTTCAGTTAATGGCAACGTTTCTGGATGGCAAATCCTATATGCACTATATTTTACAGGAGGAAATATGTCAGAAGTTCCATCTCTTCACTCAGCAGCAATATTTGCATGTACACAGTCATTGTTAAAGCTATTTGATGACCATCAAGATGAATTTCGACAACGATTAATTTCAATCTTTGCCAGTGATGACTATGGAGTAATAGGTCACAATGTTCTACAAAGGATAGTCGAATATTATCCAGAGAAACTTACAGATTCTATTCTTTTGGCCTTAGTTCAAGAAAGCATTAAGATCTTAAATTTAAAGAAATGCATAAATGTAACTGGATGTAATATTTTAAAGGCGTTACAGAAGTGAGTTACCTACTAATTTCACTTTTATGCATTATATAAAAGCGGTTTCTGTGACCAAATACAACACGATCTTTCAATCCAAAGTTATAATTTTAAACAAATTGCAAGCTCTACTTTACTTTACTTGATTTCAATAAATAAAATGATTTAAAGGGCCAATACTGAGAATATTGTGTGTTAAAATCCCTAAAAAACTGCTACCTTAGGGTGGAGCAACTAACTCAACATATGTGTTACATTTTCAAACAATTAAACCTGTCAGTCTTCATCTGGAGATGGATGTCCCAAGCTGTGTTATGCGGTATCTGGATAAAACCAGACTTTTATTTTATAAAAATAATGTGTAGGTGAAATTTGCCTTTCACTATCAATTACAGCACATTGGCCATTTAATGTATAGACCTATAAAGAAACTGGAATTGATTATCAGGTCACCAAACAAAATCTGAATGATCAAGTGGGATCATAATATCCATACCAATAAATATCGCAGACAAACGTTGACATTGAGAATTTATTATGGTCTTGCTAAGTTAATTAATGTCTAATTAATAATTTAGATAACATTTCAGGCCTAAAGAAAGACCTTTAATCGGCAGATTTACCTCTTGCATAATAATGCATGTTTAACTAATGCAAATTGGTTTTATTGTGTTTTCAGGAGTAAACAACTTACAAGTCTAGATCTGTCAGAATGTGAACAATTAATGTTGCCAGCTTTGTTTGGAGTTTTTGGAAATATATTGCCATGCCTGACAACGATAAACATTTCTGGGTGTAGAACCGTAAACAATGCTTTGGTTCAGGTACATAATTTTTTTTTATACAGGTATACCCACAATTAATGTGGATATGTATAAAGTTCCAATCAATGTTTTAAATTCCCATAAACTGGTACACGGTTTTCTTGTTTTTTTACTATCAAGTGTATTTATTTTATTAATTTAGACAAATGACGGTACCACTAACATTTCTTACATTCAGCGACATTGATACATAAAAATTGAGTTTATCATCAAGAAAAGTTGCTCCAGACATCAGAAACTTATTCCTCATTTATGTTCTGGTTAAATATATCCTAATAGGCTATAATATGTATAATATATTGTTCTATTTACATTATAGTCACTTCTAAGAAACACACCTTGTTTACAAGATCTAAATCTTTCTAAATGTAATGAATTAACAGATGAAGCATTTTTATTGAATTTAGAGATTCAAGACAAAAATTTACTTGGATTAGAGGTGTGTAGTTTTCTTTTAAATCATTGCATGTACCTGACGTTTAGCTTCAAAGTATTATGACTTTAATTTATATAAAAAAAAGAAAAAAAGCCATTGAATGGCATCAAGATGTGTAAAATATATTGTTTTTTAATGAAAAATTTGTAATGTCTGTTTGCTTCAAGTAAACTTAAATGATTTTCATGTATTTATTTAAGACAGATGTACCAGGCTCATATCACAGACCAACAAACTTTTCTCTGAAGAGTATAAATGTCTCATCCTGTGACAGTATCACAAGTTTAGCTGTTGCAAATATCTGTGCTTTTGCAGGCCTAACTCTTCAAAATATAAATATGGCATATTCAAATGTAAGTGGCATATTTCATTCTTTTTCAGGAATTTGGGAAATCGACCCCCTCAAAACAAAAATAATATATGTTATTATACATGTAAAGATAGTAAGCTGGCACTGCCAGGCAGGATACGCCCACATTTTCAAGAGATGGATAGAGAACAAGAAAAAACGAAAGTGATTTTTCCTACAATCAAAGACTATAATTCATTAAATTACAATTTTATATGCGCAAATATCGAAAAGAATCAAGATCTTTAGGTTATAAACATGCATGTCAAGTTTCATCAAAATCGAATAAAAATTGTGACCTATACTGGGTCCACAACCTTGATATACCATATTTTAACACTATTAGCGTACACACGACGGCCATTTTGTCTAGCAATTATATATGGTCCGATTTCCCTGAATTTCAAACTCAACCTTCCGTATGGTGTAACGGTGATAGAGTCAAGCATTTTTTTAAATCGGATAATAATCGTGACCTCCAGAGGGACCATAGGCGATTTTTCGGACAATCAGGGGCCATAATTCAGGAAGTTATGATCTGATATGTGCAAATAACGAAAGGAACCAAGATCTTTGGGTTATAACCATGCATTTCAAGTTTCATCAAAATTGAATCAAAATTGTGACATACACTGTGTCTACAACCTTGATATACCATTTTATAACAGTATTTGCGTACACACGGCGGCCATTTTGTATGGCAATTTTGTTCTGAATTTTTCCGAAATTCAAACTCAACCTTCCTTAGGGTGTAACGGTGATATAATAAAACGGTTTTTAAATAGGATAATTATTGTAACCTCCAGAGGGAACACAAGCTAAACCAAGGCGATTTTGCGTATAATCAGGGGCCATAATTCAGGAAGTTACGATCCGATATGCTCAAATATCAAAAAGAATCAAGATCTTTGGGTTATAACATACATTTTAAGTTTCATCAAAATCGAATTAAAATTGTGATCTCTACAGGGTCCGTAAACCTTGATATACCATTTTTTAACAGTATTCGCTTACGAACGACGGCCATTTTGTATGGTAATATTGTTCCGATTTTTCTGAAATTTGAACTCAGCCTTCCTTAGGGTGTAACGGTGATATAATCGAACGATTATTCAAATCGGATAATGATTGTGACCTCCAGAGGTACCACGAGCTAAAATAGGTGATTTTTCGGACAATCAGGGGCCATAATTCAGGAAATTACTTTCCAATAGGCGCAAATATCGAAAGGAACCAAGATCATTTGGTTATAAACATGCATGTCAAGTTTCATCAAAATCAGTTCAAAATTGTGACCTCAATAGGGTCCACAAGCTTAAAACGTGATTATTCGTACAATCAGGGGCCATAATCCATGAATTTTTGATCCGATACATGCCAATATCGAAAGCAGCCGAGATCTTTTGGGGATAAACCTATATTTCAAGTTTCGTCAAAATCGGACAAGTTATTGTGACCTGTAGAGAGTCCACAAACAATTGTGGACGGACAGACGGACGTCCGGACAGACAGGGGCAACGACATAATATGTCCACATGAAAATGTGGGCGTATAAAAACTAGAAACTGTGCAAAGTTTGTCGCACAGTTTCTAGTTTTAAATGTACTATAACATATTTTTTTTGCAAGTTTTTTTTGTTTGGGTGGATTTCCCATTCTAGATGGCCCACTTATAATAATCTCGTCATTTTACAAGGGTAGCCAATTAAGCCTGAGGCTTATTTTCAATTTGGCCCTTGGCACAGATCGTGCGTATGATTTCGATCATTACTGCAGGAAGAAACCGAAGAACTCAGGGGAAACCTGCCTGATCGGACGGGAGACCGAATATCCCTCTCACTTACAAAGATAAAGTTCTTCCCCTGAGCTGGGATTGAACCCTCGTTGCATTGGTGGGAAGCCGCCTCTCTATCGCCACGGCTTTCCGACCAGCTTGGAATTGACTATGCTCTCAATTTCAAACATGCAAATTTGAGATTCCATTTATGATAACTATAACCTTGATTTGTGATAAATAAATATGTTGGAAAAGATAACTGAGATATCAGACTGAGTTGTTTACTCGGTTGGTACAATTGTTGATTAATGTATACCCTCTCTACAATTTAACATTTTATGTATGGTATCAGAAGAAACATTAGACATTTTGACATTTCCTTTTTTTTAGTTGTAATAACTGTGACAAGACAAGAGTCACAAGACTGATGCCAAAAGTTGCTATATAAGAAAACCATCTAATGTTACTTTATATATATGTATTGTATTTTATAGATATCATCCCTGTGTTTGTTATATTTAAGTGGTTATTCACTGGTAACAGTATATGTGTATATGATGTCATGTACGATGGGATCAGATTTTGAAGACAGGGATATCACATATGATCAGATTTGGTCTCTTCAAGCAAAGTATAACATAAGTAATTTTAATTTATACAACAATCTAATAGACAATGCGGCCATCGTAATCAAAGAAACATGAGGATACATGTTATCTTTTTGCCATGAAATGAGTTGGTGTTATAACTGTTTACTTTTCTGCGCAATATAAGCTTATGACAATGGGTATTTCTGCCTACTCTTGGTCAAATTCCAACTGTCACAGACTCTTATGAAGAATACATGAATTTTTACACAGGACCTTGGCTTTTTGTCCCAACTAGACAATGTTCGTTGCCAGATACTGTCAAGGGGAAACCAGTCGAAAAAATTAAGAGAAATTGAACCTGGTACAATCTACTTATTGAGCCACCACAACTCCATGCTATTGAAAGTAAACTACGCAAAGTTTGAATAAAGAAGTAGATGGTCAAATATTGTTGGTCGATTGCGATTGTTGGTCGATTGCGATTGTTGAGTATTGTTGGTCCATTAGACTGTCTTCTTGCCAAGGTAGATCATCTTCAGTGCACTCATAACAATTTTTTCATTTTTCTGTTTAGTTCTCAAGACATTGGAATTCTAGAAATATGGCTTAGCTTAAAAGTCTCATTAAAAGTCAGCGTGTAAGAAACTGGAAAATGCTTAATTTATATGTAATAAGTTTTTATATGTGTGTGTCTGTGTGTCTTCTACATGCCGCAATTTTTAATGTTTCGTCTAAGAAATTTGTATACTCATTGCTTATACCACAAGGATGACCCCTATTGTTTTTTCGCGCATGCCCGACTCCCAGGGTCAGAGTCACAGCAAATCTTAGTGGATCATTTTGGAACTTTGCATTTATATTCCTTATACCTGAAGGATGCCCCTATTATTTCTGGAGGGTTGGATAACTGAATGGTTAGTGTGTGCACACTTTATCATAAGGTTTGTCATAAGGTCAACTGGCGTGGTTTCGATTCCCCGGTTGTATGTGACAAGGAGTAGGGTCGCCTGTCCAATCGTATTGGTTTTCTCTGGGTTCTCTGATTTCCTTCCACTGTCAAAGACCCCTACTCGCAAGCAAATTATTGAAATAAAATTAAACCAAATAGTCCATATGTGTTTGTCCCGAAATGACCTAGTTTGTATCGAGTGGATGTTAAACCCCATTTTGCTCTCTCTTATATTACAGTCATTTCATCCGTTTCATATTTCATTCTCTTCATTATAAAAAATATATCAATCAAAGCAGGAATCTGGATGTATTTGCAGTGGCAGCATTGGCCTTGTTTTTTAAAATGCAACTTGTTTTATTACAGATTCAGCGAACGAACAAAAGGAACGAGATAAAGAAAATTTATGTGAATGTTTGAATTACGTGAAACAAAAAGTAAAAGACAAATATGATGCATTTGTGTCAGAAGATCAAATCGATATTGAAATAACCGAACAAATCGACAAACAGTGTTCTTCATGCAGTAATTTAATCTCACTACCGGAATTGGAACCTTGTGAAAGGTTATCTGTGTCTAATATGTCTAGTAACAAAAAAATTCCAGTTACTTCTGATGAACAATTTTCTGCCGAAATGCTTTACAATGTCCACTCCATGGAATATCTTGATAATGGTAGTATTGAGAATGACAATCAACATAAACATATTGTAATGAATCAGAACTCCTCGGGTAGTTTAAAAAAAATTGTTCCAGAAACAGATCATAAAATAAATCTACCTCTAAACAAAAGAAATTATATACCCTCTCTACAATTTGTTAACATTTTATGTATAGAATCAGAAGATTCATTAGACACCATCACATTCCCAATCTTTTTCGCTTGTAATAAGAAATTAATCCATCTGTCAATGAACTGGCCATTTTTCACAGGGGAATTTGTAGATCAGCTGGTTGATTCACAGACATGTTTACAGGAACTCTTACTTCCTGAGTGTAATTCATTGAGTGACGAAGACATCATGAAACTTTGTAAATTATCTCCAAAGTTGAAGAAAATTGATTTGAAAGGTAGGTGATTCGTGTAATTTATATGGAAAGCATTTTTTTCCCAATTAACACATTAAATTTGATGATCTTGGTGTCTTTCCCTAGGTTTTGGGCGCAAAGAACACATTAAGATCATTAAAAATGACATTGGCCTGATGACATGAACGCATTTGATGATCTTGATGTCTATCACTAGGTTTGGGGGGAAAAGGAACACATTAAGAGAACTTTGGATACTGTAGGCAGTAGTGTAAGGTTGGTCATATATTGTTTAGTGGATATTTGAATCTTAGCAAATATGACATAAAACTTATAATCTTATAATGTCATTTGATTCTTTAGTCAAGATAGTAAATTTATTAAACATTGTTTCCTTGTTGATTATAAGATTTGTACAGTATATGTTTCATGTTTCACATGAGAATGAATTTATATATATCGTTGTCTTCAGGTATATTTTTGTTAAATGACATAGCTGTAAATAGAATTATCACAGATGAAATACAAAGTTTAAGTTTGTCAGAGTGTTCAATAACAGACTTAACTCTAAAATTAATTTCTAGGAGAGCTGCTTCTACAGTAAGTTTAACATGACTTATTATCTATTCTGGTTTCAGTCTCATTTGTTTATACTAATAATAATAAAATCGACATGAAGCACAGTCAATCCTAACCAGTGATCACAGGGGCAAAGTGAAGATTTGTTGCAATTTTAAGTTAAAAAAATATATATTACTCTTAGAGTTGTGCACATTTAGTATGAAATCATGCTATATTAAAGATACATTATGGGAGATGAGATAACAAGTTGGCAGTTCTCACTATAATAGTTGCTGAAAATTTCAGTCAAATTGATCCACTATGAGCCTTGAACCATTCGAATGAATGTTCCGCTTAGCCTGGATCATCATTACTGAAGTCGGTAAGGCGAAACTAATAGTCTCGATTATTCATTTATTTGTTTAATCACGGAGGAAAGTTTTCGCAGTCTAGCCTTACCATCTAGAGCTGATTATGGTCTGCGTAAGTTAGTTAATGTCTAGTTTACCTTTTCTATAACTATAATATCTGAAGCCTAAATTAAGGCTTGCAGCAATCAGATTTAGCTCTTGAATAATGTAACTTTAATAGGTTAATCAGTTTGGTTGACTTTGATTCTGTAAACCAGTTTAGACTCAAGGATCTTGATTTAATTACTGGTACATGATTGTTACGGACATTTCTTACTATATTCTTATGGTGTGTTCCCACTTAATTGATCTTAAAACTATAGTCTGTTTAAAAGTAGTCACCCAAGAACTGTTCACTAGTGTTTAGTGTTAATCAGCTCATAATCCCTCTCAATTAAGTTAAATTTGTTCAAATCAATACAGTTTTATTCTTAAAAAGATATGGACTATAGTTTAAAACACCATTGTTCTAGGATTAGAGACGAAATTTCACATCAAAGCCTGCCGGCAAAGTGGGAACACCCCCTTCTTATGCCTATATAATGAACTACTTTATACTTTATTTATGATGTTACAGAAGTGTGTATTGATATTGAAATATGTCACTGGTGTTACTCACATTAATTTATTGTTTTGCAGAATAAATGTTATTTTTGTAGCTGTTAGAGAAATACATGTAGTTATTTGACCATTATTTTGAAGCAATGATAGTGCATTCTGGCACACCTATTCTTACATGTAATTTCTACTTCAGGTAAAAGAAATTGACTTGGCATGGTGTGAAGAGGTAACAGATGAAGGAATCAGTGCTTTAATGTCATCCTGTTCAGCTTTGCAAAATCTCAATTTACATCATTGTTCCATTACTGAAAAGCCTCTCTTTAGCATGACTGAAAAATGTCGAAACATCTGTAACTTAAGTCTGTCTTCTATTAAAGGAATATCTGATCAAGCTGTTATTGAATTTGCTAAGAATCTACATCTGCTGGAAGAAATTGATATAAGTTGGAACACTGGTATGTCTGAAACATATATTTATTGTATTTTAAAACTATTTCAAGATTGAAGAATCTGAAAAAAAATATTTTGGGTTTATATTCTGCATTTCAAAGATACCCTGCACCTTTCATGGAAATCATACACCGATTTCGCATACAATACTCAGTTATTTACGGGTTGATAGATTGGGATACCAGTATTTAAAACCAATATTTATGAACCTATAACTTGATATAATTTATCTACATGTTTGTCTTGTTGGTTAAGTTTTGCTAGTACGTTCGTTCTGCCACTTACTATTAGATAAATAAATAAATATGATAGTTCTTTTTAAAAAAAACTAACCTGCAATTTTCTAAATTAGAAGGAACTGTTTACATACAGCAGTACTCTTGTTGGCATTTCTCCAAAATTGTCTCGGAAGCAGTACTCATTTAAATGGACTCAAGATTATGGCTTATGCAAACTAGCATATTTAAACCCCATTTGTTGTATTTAGGATTTGTTTTCCAATATCTCTAATGATTTCCTGTTTTCAGATATAACAGATGTGGGTATAGAGGCATTGTTTAAGTATAGTAAGAAATTAAAGATTGCAATATTCTCAGGCAACAAAAGAATAACATCTCAACCTATGTATTGTTTAGTCACAGGTATGTATTTTAAACATTTGAATAAAATTAATTTTCTTTGCATAGGGTACTTGTGATATGTAATTTGAGACATAAAAATATATATAAAAAACTTTTGTAGCCTTGGACAGTACAAATAGAGAATGACGAATAATGGACGCTTTCTCATCATTGGTAACATTACCACATATCAATTAACATTTATTTTTTCATAACCAAACATTCATTATTAATTACAACAAAGCAGTCAATATAATCCTCTATTGACGACTATTTTTATTATTCTGTAACACCTATCATAAGCTGAAATATGACGTATGCTTTAATAGGTATGGACTGTTCAATTTTATAGTTGCATTGCAGAGGTCCATGTTTGAAAAATTGGAGTTTATAGAGAAATATACTAGATTTAAAGATAGAACATTGCCCAGTGGGTCCTGCAAAATTTCAGACAATCTTTAACACAAACAGACAAGACCGGCATATTATGGCCGACATAGAATCCATGGTCTCAAGTGTTTATTTATCATTGTTGATGTATATTGTTCTTATATAAATTATATATAGATCTTGAAGCATGGAGAAAAAGTCAACTTGCAAAAACAAATAAACGAAATAAAAAAATGAATGAAAGGGCACAAAATGGAGAAAATGTTGATGATATTTCCAGTGATGAAGAGGTAAATACATTATATATATAAATTCCTATAAAGCTTACAATTGCCCTGTAGACAAAATGTATTCATGATTATTTCAAGGATATACTCCTTTATAGTACTGTTTGTGTAATAATAAATCTGAATTATAATTGTTTATTCTCATAAATTTATAGCTTACAGTTTACAGGTAACACTTGTAAGTTCAGTGATTTGTAATCTACAAATAACATGCCAATTTATCGATACTATGTCACACATTGACCTTTAATGATCTTGATGTATTATGTTATTTAAATGACTAGCCCACCATTTTACTGTTTAACAGTCAGAAATACTGTAATTAGTGTTCTTTTAATTTTATATATATATATCATTCAGGATGAGATTTATTTACCTAGAAGATCGACAGTCTATGGACCCAATCTAAAGAGAATTGAAGTACAATATGTAGATTTTATAGATGATGCCTTATTATCACATATTGTAGCATTTTGTTTCGGATCTCTTGAAATTATGGATTATTATAGTGAAGCTGTTCAACCAGTAAAACTAACAGTTAAAAGAGGTCGACTATATAATATGATGGGACTCAGATATTTATAATGCAGTGTGAACCCAGTCAACCCACCAACATTTCAATAGTTAAACTTACTTGTGTATATGTTCCTTATGTCCATCTGCATTGTTTAATTCAATTATTGTATACATAATGGTGCAACAAGATAAGCATTAGTAATATGTCAAGTGTATCAGGTGTTTTAGAGATTGTGTTTATAAGAATCTAATTCATTACATATGTTGATTCTTGTTTCTTATATTCCAGTAATATCTAAACCATGTTTAAAGGGGCATTAGATAACAACTGACATTTCTCGCTATAATTTGTTAAAAAAATAGATAATGAAGAAAGAATAAGCTGGAATTTCAGCCAA
This sequence comes from Patella pellucida, assembly GCA_917208275.1. NCBI lineage: Eukaryota > Metazoa > Mollusca > Gastropoda > Patellidae > Patella > Patella pellucida. Next base: position 58,699,350 of record OU795039.1, read on the forward strand.
ATTGCTTCACTCTGAACCAAGATATTAGCGATTCAATTTTAGGCTGGTCTTGATCTTCATTACTAACATTATTTCGTCTATCATAAAACATATTCAAATCCACTAACTATTGCAGGCTAACAATGGCATTCAGAGTTGATTGTGGTCTTGATAAGATAATTGATGTCTAATTAATAATTAAGATAACATTTAAGGTCTAAAACTAGACCTATAATAGACAGATTAAGCCTACATAATGCATGTTTGAAGGAACATGGGTTTGTGACATACAGTCAAATGTGTAGATAATCAAAGGTTTATCTGGAGTGAACTTGAAAATGAAATGGAGCTAAATAATAATATATTTAAATATATATGACACATGTTACTCATCAGTGAATGTTACAAATTGGTATTGATTGTTTATGAACATTACCAGTTGAAAAAACATTTTTTATCATTAAACTCCCGTCCCTCCCCCAAATACTATTCTTCATGTATAGATAATTTGGGAGTATTGATTGAAATCTGTGATACAATTATAGATATATTATATATATATATTTTTAAAGATATTATTTTGTTATGTTAAATAGGCTATTGCTTTGTAATGCTGTGTAATTTATATTAAATAAAAGTTTACAAGTCTTAATAATGATGTGACTTCTGTAACATTTAGCTCTTGAAATTACTATTTACCTATTAATTTTAGGATGTTGTACAAAAATATCTTCATAAAGGCTTGATTGTTACGAGCCTGGAACTGACGAAGAGCAGGCATAATCCACATATACGCTATGATTTTGTAGCTAAGCAACTTGTCCTAGCTACTGTCCTGCACCAACCGGGAAAATGAGGACGGGCATACGTACGTCGAGGTGTGCTATGTGGGGTGTTTTGCCCGAACAGCGGCGCTACACTGCCTACACATTTCGAATTTCAACTATGAGGGGTTATTCAGCTATGTGTATGCCAATTGCCAATACATGTCTATTATATGTACACGGGACCTCGGTTTTACGTCACCGGAACGACTATACGTTGTCTCTTGCCAGGTCCTCGGCAAACCGGCAAGGCTCGATCATCTCTAACTAATGAGACAAATGCTTTAATGTTTTGAAGGATACTACATACCGGTGCCCAATTGGTTGATAAACATCATGGACTAGTCAACTAGTACGAAACTTTAATATTAATCCGAACGGGTCAAAAGAGGTAGAGGTTTGGTATACTGTACTAACAGTAATTGGGTAAAACGGTTCACCCGATTGGGGTAAAAATAAAATGGTCAGGTTAATTGCATTCCATGTAGCTTGGAAATGAACGAAAATCTCTCTATTCAAAAGTCCAAAGTCATAGAATTTTGGCAAAAACACTGCTTGTTCACTAAAAAGACGAAACAAAACTTACAGACTGTTCCTGTCTCCCTCCACGGTCTTTACCGGTATAGGTCTACGAAAAACAAATCAACTAAATCGATAGTTGTTGGAAATAAGAGAACAAAATATGTGTTTTAAGTGTGGTTTAATGGTCGAGAGCGAGACATTAAGTAATATATTGTAACAACAAGGGCAGAGGCGTAACTACCGGGGGGGTATGGGGGGGTATGTACCCCCCCCCCCCACTATTTTGCATTCAGTCGGTAAATTCTCGTTTTTGTCGGTAAATTGAGACTGTCAGTCGGTAAATTTAAAAAGTTATATAGCAAATGTTTTTATCATGATTTACCGACCAGATTCTTCGGTATTACACCGTTTCGTTACAGAAATTTCGAAACCGTCAGTCGGTAAATTTCAAGAGTTATATAGCAAATATTTGTATCATGATTTACCGACCAGATTCTTCGGTATTTTTAATTTGATTCGATAATTATTTTTTTTAATAGCTCAGCGACTGTCGAGCGACTTCATCCCCCCCCCCCCGGGAAGTGGTAGACTATAATAGACACTTGAATAGTACTGATGGTGATCTTGGTATTTTAAGAAGCAATTAAAGACTCATCTTTTTTCGGCTGCTTATTAGTTGTTAACATTTTTATATCTTGTGATAAGTGGAGAGCTAAATGCGCCTTGAGCATTAATTTTAATGGATATGTGCGCTATATAAAAATCACTATTATTATTATTATTACACTGTTTCGTTACAGGAATTTCGAAACCACTATTTTGCATTCAGTCGGTAAATTCTCGTTTTTGTCGGTAAATTGAAACTGTCAGTCGGTAAATTTAAAAAGTTATATAGCAAATGTTTTTATCATGATTTACCGACCAGATTCTTCGGTATTACACTGTTTCGTTACAGAAATTTCGAAACCGTCAGTCGGTAAATTTCAACAAGAGTTATATAGCAAATATTTGTATCATGATTTACCGACCAGATTCTTCGGTATTATACTGTTTCGTTACAGGAATTTCGAAACCGTCAGTCGGTAAATTTCAAGAGTTATATAGCAAATATTTGAATCATGATTTACCGACCAGATTCTTCGGTATCACACTGTTTCTTTCATTACCGAACTTTCGAATGTCTAAATTCACCAAAACACCCCTGTATGGAACTGCTCTGAATTCTAAATAAATCTTATATGAACTAGAATCCTTGAAAGCAGGCGCGGATCCACTGGGGGGGGGGGGCATCAAGCTGTAGAAAAAATTGTATCGACAAAAAACACTGAAAATAGGGTGGGAGTTGTGTTTAATATTTGAAGATCAGATGCCAGGAAATCGCATATATGGAGTCTTATCTTTTAAAAAATTCTGGGGGAGGACCCCCAGACCCTCCGCAGTTACTTATATACGTAGGCTAAATGTACCTAACCAAATTTGACTGATCATGGATATACATTACCTCACAGAATTTTACCTGTCATCTAGCTGTCCCTTGGTAAGCGAGCCCTTAGAATATATATGCATTCTAAGAACTCACTTAAGGGACAGGTAAAGTTCTGTGAGCAGCATGATTTCTGAATCACCATGACCAGATTCTAAAAAAAAAAACCACGCTCATCTTTTCAACCTTGTTTCATAAATCACTACCTCCTTCAAACCAAGTGCCTTTCCTTTATTCGGACTTTTTTTTCAGAAATTCTTCAGGCAGTAAGCTACCGATCTGTTCCTGATGATTTTGCAGACAAAAACACTGAAAATAGGGTGGGAGTTGTGTTTAATATTTGAAGATCAGATGCCAGGAAATCGCATATATGGAGTCTTATCTTTAAAAAAATTTTGGGGGAGGACCCGCAGACCCCCCGCAGCTGCTTCGCACCTGCAGCGCTCATAATTCGAGCTTCGCCCTCAAAGTACGCCCCCCTTTCATAATTTCCTGGATCCGCCCAGGGAAAGTGTAGTCATTATATCTAACCGCTTTTTAAAAGCTATGTAAAATAGCACATTTTTTCTAATGATCGACCCGTCGGTAAAATCGGCATTTGGATACCCCCCCAGAAATTTATCCCTAGTTACGGCACTGAACAAGGGGACCACGAGGTCCGAGTGTTTTTACATTCGTGGTCCTTATCAGTTGCCGTTAGAATTAAAGTAACTAACACACTGTTTCGTTTCATTGGGTAGGGGTTTATGGGCTGAACCATGCAGCTTGTTGCAGAGCCAAGCGTGTCAAAACATTTTGGACTTATTTTTTGCCATTTTTGATAAAATAAACCCAACGGCAAATGAACTAATCAGACAATCAGTGCAATTTAACCAGTTAGTAGCATTCTTATTTCCTACAATCCCGACAATAATTGATTATTAAAGAAATGAAGATAGAAAGAACTATGAGCGTTCCCGGGCAAATCAATTTATTCCAGCTCTTTAAAGCTTGAGTTTACATACAAATATACTTTATACGTTTATACGCTGATGTTTTTTTTTCAAATTTCACATATAGTATAATATAATGACAAATCAGTAGTATACTAGTAAGCTAATTGACAAATCTTTGGAACCTTTTCTTGTGATTTTTCCAGAGAAAAATAAATTAAGAGTAGAGTAAAAAAAGTGCAATTGCATGTTATATAATTTTTATAAACAGTTTGTGACATTTTTATTTCCGTTTTATAAGCTCTATACACAAAACTGTAGATAAGCATATTAGTATGTCCATTGTATGAAAATTTACGTGCGGCACCATAGAGGCGTACGAGCCAGGGGGAGAGGGATGGTAGCTGCCCTCCCTAACTCTCGGGCAAGCTGACTTTTCGGACAGACGGGTAAAGTGAAAAAATTGTTTTTATTTCATCTACTTGGCAAAATAAAGTGCCCGAAATCTAATAAAACACTAATTTTACGGGCTGGAATATCAGTAAACCGCGTTTGAGGCCGTCAAATAATCAATAGAAAACCGGCGCCGCTGTCTATAAACCCGAAATTTTTCGGGCATTTCTAGTTTTGTTTAGCCCCAATAAAAACTAATTTTACTTTTCTTGTAATTGAATATCACGAATTTGTACTGAGTTGACTATGGATTAAAACATTTATCTGGAACCACTCTACTTTGTGCGACAGTTTTCGGGCATCGATTATCATTTGTGAATGCAGATGCAACAGTCTGATTGGATGTTTGGAATTCATAGTGGGATTTCGGTTACAAAACCATTGGATACTTTTGGGGTTACTTATACGAGCTAGAATAGCAGAAAACGCATTTTCGAAATTTTCTCCGGAAGGGTGAGGCCCCCATACGCGCGACTATTGATTGGTTGTTTGGAATTTGGGTCAGGTAGGTTGGCTTTATTTGGAATAGCAGGAAAAAGCGAAGGAGCCAGGTAGATTTTCAAAATTTTCTCCTAATGGTCCAATCTTAGGGAGCTGTTAACGATCGATTGGATTTCGAGTCAGCCACATTAATTAAAGACCCTATACCACTCTTGCTGTAACTGAATAATATGTCCTAAACTTTATTCTGATAAATAAATTGTACTATTTTACAATATTTCAATAATTGATGATAAAAATTTCATCTTAACACACCTAATTGAAAAAATTGGAAAAATTCAACTGTATGATTTGAAAGGCCTTACGTAAACACTTTCAAACTTGGATTTAAACATATTTTCGAAACATCTGGACAAGTAAAATAGGATGGATAATTTTCAAAACAGGTAGGGCACTTAAACATCTCGTAGTTAGAATAAGGGTAAAAAAATTCTGGACCTGTCAAGCCAGCCAGAGTGATATTGTCCCTTTAAGCTATATTAGACCACTTTGAAGTTGCTTTGTTCACATGTTTGCCGCCGTCAAATATTCCAAATTTTCTTTAGGGGGGGGGGGATCATAAAGGTATTTCCGTTATTTATGTATTTCAGGCGCGGATCCAGGATATTTTGCAGGTTTGATAATTGCTTAACTAATAGCCCACCGCCACCAGCGCCGATGGTGCTCCACCAATTAACGGGGGGGGGGGTGTTCTCCCCCAGAAAAATTTGGCAAACTAGATTCAATTTGGTGCATTCTGACGTATTTCCGAAAGGTAAATTCCAAAATTACGAGGCTAGACGGTGACGCATTTTCTTATCTGAAGACATAGAAAATGTAGACTGGAATAACCAGACGCTTAAGATTAACTTTCAATTGAGACATCAGGCGTATTTCGCCGAACATAACTAGTTTGAAATGAGATTAGAGACGGAAATGTTTGAATGTAAATCTTTTTATATACATGTACATTCATATTACATTATTATATGCGTTGTGACCCACTTCTATCAATTTCTAGGTCCCAAATATTAGCGATTTCTCTCCTTTAAAGGCCCAATAACACTCTTGTTGTAAGTTGTAACTGAATAATATGTCCCAATTATTATTCTGGTCAACAAGTTTATTACCCGATTTTAAACACACGTGGTGTTACGTCTAACACAGCAATTGTTTTAAATGCGGTATGAATAAAGTCTTACGAATAACGACCTGTCGGAAGTATTTTACTTGGCACTCCATCTCTGTAGTGTAGGCCTACCTTCCACTGTTTCGCGGTAAGGGCATGTTCCAAGTTCACCTAATAAGACATTCTCTTCAGGTATAATAATAATACACCAAGCATTTTTTTTTTTTAAAAATCGGATAAATTCTATGGAAGACCAAATAGGACAATATTCACGATTCTGGTTTCTACATTCCAGTTTGAACATTTTAGACACGAACGCAACATTCTAAACTAGTGATTCTTGTTTCTACATTCTTATGTCAACATTTCATCCACAAAATCAACATTTCAAACCAGAAAAATGACTTTATGTTTCATTTTCGGCGTTTTATCGGTAACTTTTATTATCATTAAATATTAAAATTAAAAAATAATTTCTTAATTCTACACGACAAAGAAATCAATTCATTGGTTTCTGAAAGTATCTAAAACCAAAATCTGGAATTTGAACTCTTATGAAAATATTTTCTACGTTTTAAAAAGTCTTGAAGTTAAAATGTTCAAACTGGAATGTAGAAACAAGAATCATGAATATTGTCCCATTTGGTCCTCATCAACATTATTACACCAGAGGGCGCTAGACCGAACACAATTTGGCGACCTATTCAGCTAGCGACCCATTCGACCGAACCAGCTGCATGGTACCTGGATCGTTTGCCCTGGCGCTTATATTAATTAAGTTGGGGCTATGGGGCACCGCCACAGGCACGGATGGGGGGGGATGTCCCTCCTACAAAATCTGCCGCCCCATAAGTATGGCGCCCGTGAAAAAATCGACCAGATAAAATAAATATAAAGCCACTGGGCGCTCAATAACTTGGTATCCCAATACTCCAACCCGCACTTTAAAAATGCTACACACGGCCCTGCGTGAATGTGGTGACAGCCAGTGTCGGACTGGTGGGTCGAAGGCATACCTGTGACAAGGCCCACGAGCAAATGGCGGGCGAAATCCGCCTATGAGCGCTCGAGGGTGGTCGGGGGGGGGTCTCCCCCCATAAAATTTTGAAAAATAGACAGCCGCAAACCCATTTTCCAAGCACCCCAGGCCAGAGCAGCGGATGGAGATATATGGTGACCTGCGAGCACTTTAATCACACATCCTCGAATACGAATAGAATTTGTTTCTTCCAATGAAATCTATCTTTCTGCTTTTCTTTCCTTTCCTTTCCCTGTTTCCTCTCCTCCCCTCTTTTACTACCTTTTCTTATTCTTTTTTTTACTTTTTTCTTTTTTCTTTTTTTCTTTGAGGCTTAGGCCCATATTTTCTTTGAGGCTTAGGCCCATATTTTCTTTGAGGCTTAGACCCACTTGGCAAGTGGGCAATTGTCCCAGTCCGGCACTGGTGACAGCAGACCGACACGCATCACAATAGTTATATACCAAGCACGTATGGTATCAATAATAATAATAATTTATTAAGCTTTCATATATTCATATATGAAAGCTTATTGTTTCTGTTAAGATTATTAAGCTTTCATATATTCATATATGAAAGCTTATTGTTTCTGTTAAGATTATTAAGCTTTCATATGTATTTACATATGAAAGCTTATTGTTTCTGTTAAGATTATTATTCTTCTTATTATTTTTTTTTTTTGTGTTTTATCCACAAATCGGATTTCTCAGAATCTACTCATAGGATCTTTCTGAAACTTTTACCTACCCCCCAAAAAATGGGTGGTGGCTGTTGGGTAAATATATTTTCAAAACGTTTTTCGCATCCGAAATCACCGAATTTTACGAACAAATGCATTTGACCTACTTTGCTGTAACTTTGTGACTATTTCACCTATTTTACTAATTCTTTTTTCTTTGAATACCTTGACTCCTTTTCTTCAAATCTGCAATTTCGGATTTCCGAATTTCGAAAATTCGTCGCTGTGATTTCGAACCGGAAGTTTACACCAACTCGACAACTTCTTTAGTAGTTGTACGATTTTCATGAAATTTAATATGTAAGTAGACCTTAATGATGCGACTTGAAAAATGACTTTAGAAATTTTCTAACTTATCTCCCCTTGGTGAAATTAAGGATCAAATTTTTCAAAAAATCGTCGAAATATAGGTCAGAATGACCTAGTTTTTTTTTCTATACTAGACAAGGAATTACTGATTCGTACACAAAATATGGAGTTTGTCGATCGAACCGGAAGTGCCACCATCTTAAAACGTGAAAAATCAATAAGGCTTTTTTGCTAATTTACTTACAGACTCGGGAGTTATATTTTCTGAATCCTTGTAGGAAGGCCTAAAAAATGTCGCAATAGAATTCTGATTTAGGTCAACCGGGAGTCACCATGTTGAATTGAAAATGAAAAATAGAAGCAATTTGAAGGGCCGAGACTTTGGAGCACAATAACTCTCATTCTAATTAATCTAGAATGTTCAAACTTGTTGTAGACGTTTACTAGGTCAATGTTATGATTGAGTTCAAAGATGAGCATTTTCTGCTTAGGGTAAGCAGAGATAAGCATGCTGATTTGTTGATTCTTTAGGGCACGATAACTTCGTTTATAATGAAGGGAGGGCGGTGAAACTTTTGTTAATAGAGAGTCTAACAGCTAGCCTGTTGTGTGAAATCATTGTATCATTTTTTTTAAATATCAGGGATAGCCGAAAAAAAGAGATTGAAAATCCAAAAAGTCGTATTTTTACAATTTGGAGCATGTTTAGAGGTCTTTCTCGTAAAGTCAACATACTATATTTTGGGAACTTCTTCTACAAAGAGTCTTATTGTTAGTCTTTTATATGAAACCATCGATCAGCAGTCCAACATATCAGGAGTAGAAGAACAAAAGGATCGAACATTGAAAACGGCACCCTTTCATTGTTAAGCGAAACATGCAGTGTGGGTGACTACAATCTACACATTTAGTCATCGTATAGAGTTTATTCAACAGTATCGAATTCCAACTGCTTAGGGATATTTTACGTGCACTCCAATGTGTACACGGGACCTTGGTTTTTCGTCCCATCCGAAGGACTAGACAGCTGTTTTGTAATAATCGGTTGGTAATTATTAAAGTACCGTGCACATTAAACTGTTAAAACAGAAAATTTCGCCCGGTTGAAATGTTTCTTGCTATAAGTCAGCAATTTTCCGAATTCAGGGAGGCTGGATGGCTGAATGGTTAGAATGTGCTCGCTGTATCGTAACGTTTGTCATTGAGTCAACGGGCGTCGTTTCGATCTCCAGGTTGCACGTGACATGGTGTATGATGTCCAATCTCGTGGGTTTTCTCCGTGTTCTTCGGTTTCCTCCCAACGGCTAAAGACCAGTAAGCGCAAGGGGAGTTTTTAAATAAAATTAAAAAAACATGTGTTAGTCCCGAAATGACCTAGTTTGAGTCGAATGTACATTAGGCCGCATTTCCCTCTTTCTCTTTTATTTTTAAAGTTTTGTAATAATCGGTTGGTAATCAAAGGTACTGTAAAAGTGATAAAACAGAAAATTTCGTCCGGTTGTAATGTTTCTCAATTTAAAGTCAGCAATTTGCCGATTTTAAGGGGCAAACGTTTACTGCGAACGATTAAGCTGGTCAGGGGGAGCTTATTTTTAAAAGTTTTGTAATATTCGGTTGATAACTAAAGGTACCGTGCAAATTAAACTGTTAAAATAGAAAATTTGGCCCGGTTGAAATATTTCTCGCTGTAGGTCAGCAATTTGCCGATTTTAGGGAGGTTGCGTGGCTGAATGGTTAGCACGTGCGCTCTGTATCATAACGTCTGTCACTGAGTCAACTGGCGTTGTTTCGATTTCTTGGTTGTACGTGACAAGGAGTATGGTCGCATGTCCAACCTCGTAGGTCGTAACGCTGCCCGGGTAAAATTTCCCTCATTGCACACTTTATGGCGTATGCCCGTCTTCAGTAGCCCATTTTAGGAGCAGCACAGTAGGACGTTAAACCCCATTCAATTTCATTTCATTTTCTCTATCGAAAAAAAGAGATTGAAAATAAAAAAAGTCGTATTTTTACAATTTTGAGCATGTTTAGAGGTCTTTCTCGTAAAGTCAACATACTATATTTTGGGAACTTCTTCTACAAAGAGTCTTATTGTTAGTCTTTTATATGAAACCATCGATCAACAGTCCAACATATCAGGAGTAGAAGAACAAAAGGATCGAACATTGAAAACGGCACCCTTTCATTGTTAAGCGAAACATGCAGTGTGGGTGACTACAATCTACACATTTAGTCATCGTATAGAGTTTATTCAACAGTATCGAATTCCAACTGCTTAGGGATATTTTACGTGCACTCCAATGTGTACACGGGACCTTGGTTTTTCGTCCCATCCGAAGGACTAGACAGCTGTGCTTGTCAGGCCCTGCGTTCTGCCTCACTGACAAGGGGAACCACGCCGGGAAATCAAGATGAACTTTTTCCGTGCAGAACTTTCAATTCAGGCCAAACGTTTATTGCATACGATTAAGCTGGTCAGTTGGAGCTTATTTTCAAAAGTTTTGTAATAATCGGTTGGTAATTATTAAAGTACCGTGCACATTAAACTGTTAAAACAGAAAATTTCGCCCGGTTGAAATGTTTCTTGCTATAAGTCAGCAATTTTCCGAATTAAGGGAGGCTGGATGGCTGAATGGTTAGAATGTGCTCGCTGTATCGTAACGTTTGTCACTGAGTCAAAGGGCGTCGTTTCGATCTCCAGGTTGCACGTGACATGGTGTATGATGTCCAATCTCGTGGGTTTTCTCCGTGTTCTTCGGTTTCCTCCCAACGGCTAAAGACCAGTAAGCGCAAGGGGAGTTTTTAAATAAAATTAAAAAACATATGTTAGTCCCGAAATGTCGAATGGACATTAGGCCGCATTTCTCTCTTTCTCTTTTATTTTTAAAGTTTTGTAATAATCGGTTGGTAATCAAAGGTACTGTAAAAGTGATAAAACAGAAAATTTCGTCCGGTTGTAATGTTTCTCAATTTAAAGTCAGCAATTTGCCGATTTTAAGGGGCAAACGTTTACTGCGAACGATTAAGCTGGTCAGGGGGAGCTTATTTTTAAAAGTTTTGTAATATTCGGTTGATAACTAAAGGTACCGTGCAAATTAAACTGTTAAAATAGAAAATTTGGCCCGGTTGAAATATTTCTCGCTGTAGGTCAGCAATTTGCCGATTTTAGGGAGGTTGCGTGGCTGAATGGTTAGCACGTGCGCTCTGTATCATAACGTCTGTCACTGAGTCAACTTGCGTTGTTTCGATTTCTTGGTTGTACGAAACAAGGAGTATGGTCGCATGTCCAACCTCATTGCACACTTTATGGCGTATGCCCGTCTTCAGTAGCCCATTTTAGGAGCAGCACAGTAGGACGTTAAACCCATTCAATTTCATTTCATTTTCTCTATGTTGCTTATTTATTATAGTGGATAAATATTTTTCTGGTTCTAGCAATTATTTAATTTCTGCATAGAAATCTTGCTTTGGCCAGTTTTTTTATTGCAGAGTGCCATTCTTGTATATTGCAGTCTATGACCCTTTGTTTAAAACATGCTTAAGATCACGATTTCCTACTTATAACCAAACATATTGGAAATATTAGTCTGGCATTATTAAATTCTAATTTTATTGGTCTAATTTAAAATTAAACTTTAATTTAACTATGAACAACTCTTAGCGTGTCTCTTTAAAACTATTAAATACTCTAAAACAGTAGCTCAACCTTTTGACCTAAACTCATTAATTTACCATTTTGTTGTGAGCGACTTCTTATTCTTCCTATATGACATATTGCACGTGTCTGATTTCAAAGGGGGGTTGGGTGGCTGAATGGTTAGCACGCGCGCCTGTCATTGAGTTAACTAGCGTGTTTTCGAATGCTCGGTTGTACGTGACAAGAAGTAAGGTCGCCTGTCCAACCTGCCATTTTTAATTTTTTTCCCCGCCATTTTCATTTCATTTTCTCATCCGTCTCATTACAGTAATACAAGTTTCAGTTATTTCCCTTTAGTTTTCAGATTATTGTTATGCCTGGGTGCAATGATTCATACTATATTTAGACTCGTAACTTCGCGAGTTTCTTCTTATCCTTTTATTTAGGATACTTGATACAATCAATGACACGTGACGATAAATATGAAAGCTTTCATATCTGCATGGGACAGTAGCAGATCTAGTTATTCTTCTTATTATTTTTTTTTGTGTGTTTTATTCACAAATCGGATTTCTCAGAATCTACTCATAGGATCTTTTTGAAACTTTTACCTACCCCCCCAAAAATGGGTGGTGGCTGTTGGATAAATATATTTTCAAAACGTTTTTCGCATTCGAAATCACCGAATTTTACGAACAAATGCATTTGACCTACTTTGCTGTAACTTTGTGACTATTTCACCTATTTTACTAATTCTTTTTTCTTTGAAAACATTGACTCCTTTACTTCAAATCTGCAATTTCGGATTTTCGAATTTCGAAAATTCGTCGCTGTGATTTCGAACCGGAAGTTTACACCAACTCGACAACTTCTTTAGTAGTTGTACGATTTTCATGAAATTTAATATGTAAGTACACCTTAATGATGCGACTCGAAAAATGACTTTAGACATTTTCTAACTTATCTCCCCTTGGTAAAATTAAGGATCAAAGTTTTCAAAAAAATCTTCGAAATATAGGTCAGAATGACCTAGTTTTTTTTTCTATACTAGACAAGGAATTACTGATTCGTACACAAAATATGGAGTTTGTCAATCGAACCGGACGTGCCACCATCTTAAAACGTGAAAAATCAATAAGGCTTTTTTGCTATTTTACTTACAGACTCGGGAGTTATATTTTCTGAATCCTTGTAGGAAGGCCTAAAAAATGTCGCAATAGAATTCTGATTTAGGTCAACCGGGAGTCACCATGTTGAATTGAAAATGAAAAATAGAAGCAATTTGAAGGGCCGAGACTTTGGAGCACTATAACTCTCATTCTGATTAAGCTAGAATGTTCAAACTTGTTGTAGACGTTTACTAGGTCAATGTTATGATTGAGTTCAAAGATGAGCATTTTCTGCTTAGGGTAAGCAGAGATAAGCATGCTGATTTGTTGATTCTTTAGGGCACGATAACTTCGGTTATAATGAAGGGAGGGCGGTGAAACTTTTGTTAATAGAGAGTCTAATAGCTAGCCTGTTGTGTTAGAATCATTGTATCATTTTTTTTAAATATCAGGGATAGCCGAAAAAAAGAGATTGAAAATCCAAAAAGTCGTATTTTTACAATTTGGACCATGTTTAGAGGTCTTTCTCGTAAAGTCAACATACTATTTTTTGGGAACTTCTTCTACAAAGAGTCTTATTGGTAGTCTTTTATATGAAACCATCGATCAACAGTCCAACATATCAGGAGTAGAAGAACAAAAGGATCGAACATTGAAAACGGCACCCTTTCATTGTTAAGCGAAACATGCAGTGTGGGTGACTACAATCTACGCATTTAGTCATCGTATAGAGTTTATTCAACAGTATCGAATTCCAACTGCTTAGGGATATTTTACGTGCACTCCAATGTGTACACGGGACCTTGGTTTTTCGTCCCATCCGAAGGACTAGACAGCTGTGCTTCTGCCTCACTGACAAGGGGAACCACGCCGGGAAATCGTGCAGAACTTTCAATTCAGGCCAAACGTTTATTGCATACGATTAAGCTGGTCAGTTGGAGCTTATTTTCAAAAGTTTTGTAATAATCGGTTGGTAATTATTAAAGTACCGTGCACATTAAACTGTTAAAACAGAAAATTTCGCCCGGTTGAAATGTTTCTTGCTATAAGTCAGCAATTTTCCGAATTAAGGGAGGCTGGATGGCTGAATGGTTAGCATGTGCTCGCTGTATCGTAACGTTTGTCACTGAGTCAAAGGGCGTCGTTTCGATCTCCAGGTTGCACGTGACATGGTGTATGATGTCCAATCTCGTGGGTTTTCTCCGTGTTCTTCGGTTTCCTCCCAACGGCTAAAGACCAGTAAGCGCAAGGGGAGTTTTTAAATAAAATTAAAAAACATACGTTAGTCCCGAAATGACCTAGTTTGTGTCGAATGGACATTAGGCCGCATTTCTCTCTTTCTCTTTTATTTTTAAAGTTTTGTAATAATCGGTTGGTAATCAAAGGTACTGTAAAAGTGATAAAACAGAAAATTTCGTCCGGTTGTAATGTGTCTCAATTTAAAGTCAGCAATTTGCCGATTTTAAGGGGCAAACGTTTATTGCGAACGATTAAGCTGGTCAGGGGGAGCTTATTTTTAAAAGTTTTGTAATATTCGTTTGATAACTAAAGGTACCGTGCAAATTAAACTGTTAAAATAGAAAAGTTGGCCCGGTTGAAATATTTCTCGCTGTAGATCAGCAATTTGCCGATTTTAGGGAGGTTGCGTGGCTGAATGGTTAGCACGTGCGCTCTGTATCATAACGTCTGTCACTGAGTCAACTGGCGTTGTTTCGATTTCTTGGTTGTACGTGACAAGGAGTATGGTCGCATGTCCAACCTTGTAGGTCGTAACGCCGCTGCCCGGGTAAAATTTCCCTCATTGCACACTTTATGGCGTATGCCCATCTTCAGTAGCCCATTTTAGGAGCAGCACAGTAGGACGTTAAACCCATTCAATTTCATTTCATTTTCTCTATGTTGCTTATTTATTATAGTGGATAAATATTTTTCTGGTTCTAGCAATTATTTAATTTCTGCATAGAAATCTTGCTTTGGCCAGTTTTTTTATTGCAGAGTGTCATTCTTGTATATTGCAGTCTATGACCCTTTGTTTAAAACATGCTTAAGATCACGATTTCCTACTTATAACCAAACATATTGGAAATATTAGTCTGGCATTATTAAATTCTAATTTTATTGGTCTAATATTGGAAATATTAGTCTGGCATTATTAAATTCTAATTTTATTGGTCTAATTTAAAATTAAACTTTAATTTAACTATGAACAACTCTTAGCGTGTCTCTTTAAAACTATTAAATACTCTAAAACAGTAGCTCAACCTTTTGACCTAAACTCATTAATTTACCATTTTGTTGTGAGCGACTTCTTATTCTTCCTATATGACATATTGCACGTGTCTGATTTCAAAGGGGGGTTGGGTGGCTGAATGGTTAGCACGCGCGCCTGTCATTGAGTTAACTAGCGTGTTTTCGAATGCTCGGTTGTACGTGACAAGAAGTAAGGTCGCCTGTCCAACCTGCCATTTTTAATTTTTTCCCCCGCCATTTTCATTTCATTTTCTCATCCGTCTCATTACAGTAATACAAGTTTCAGTTATTTCCCTTTAGTTTTCAGATTATTGTTATGCCTGGGTGCAATGATTCATACTATATTTAGACTCGTAACTTCGCGAGTTTCTTCTTATCCTTTTATTTAGGATACTTGATACAATCAATGACACGTGACGATAAATATGAAAGCTTTCATATCTGCATGGGACAGTAGCAGATCTAGTTATTCTTCTTATTATTTTTTTTTTTTGTGTTTTATTCACAAATCGGATTTCTCAGAATCTACTCATAGGATCTTTTTGAAACTTTTACCTACCCCCCCAAAAATGGGTGGTGGCTGTTGGATAAATATATTTTCAAAACGTTTTTCGCATTCGAAATCACCGAATTTTACGAACAAATGCATTTGACCTACTTTGCTGTAACTTTGTGACTATTTCACCTATTTTACTAATTCTTTTTTCTTTGAAAACATTGACTCCTTTACTTCAAATCTGCAATTTCGGATTTTCGAATTTCGAAAATTCGTCGCTGTGATTTCGAACCGGAAGTTTACACCAACTCGACAACTTCTTTAGTAGTTGTACGCTTTTCATGAAATTTAATATGTAAGTACACCTTAATGATGCGACTCGAAAAATGACTTTAGAAATTTTCTAACTTATCTCCCCTTGGTGAAATTAAGGATCAAAGTTTTCAAAAAAATCTTCGAAATATAGGTCAGAATGACCTAGTTTTTTTTTCTATACTAGACAAGGAATTACTGATTCGTACACAAAATATGGAGTTTGTCAATCGAACCGGAAGTGCCACCATCTTAAAACGTGAAAAATCAATAAGGCTTTTTTGCTATTTTACTTACAGACTCGGGAGTTATATTTTCTGAATCCTTGTAGGAAGGCCTAAAAAATGTCGCAATAGAATTCTGATTTAGGTCAACCGGGAGTCACCATGTTGAATTGAAAATGAAAAATAGAAGCAATTTGAAGGGCCGAGACTTTGGAGCACTATAACTCTCATTCTGATTAAGCTAGAATGTTCAAACTTGTTGTAGACGTTCACTAGGTCAATGTTATGATTGAGTTCAAAGATGAGCATTTTCTGCTTAGGGTAAGCAGAGATAAGCATGCTGATTTGTTGATTCTTTAGGGCACGATAACTTCGGTTATAATGAAGGGAGGGCGGTGAAACTTTTGTTAATAGAGAGTCTAATAGCTAGCCTGTTGTGTGAAATCATTGTATCATTTTTTTTAAATATCAGGGATAGCCGAAAAAAAGAGATTGAAAATCCAAAAAGTCGTATTTTTACAATTTGGACCATGTTTAGAGGTCTTTCTCGTAAAGTCAACATACTATTTTTTGGGAACTTCTTCTACAAAGAGTCTTATTGGTAGTCTTTTATATGAAACCATCGATCAACAGTCCAACATATCAGGAGTAGAAGAACAAAAGGATCGAACATTGAAAACGGCACCCTTTCATTGTTAAGCGAAACATGCAGTGTGGGTGACTACAATCTACGCATTTAGTCATCGTATAGAGTTTATTCAACAGTATCGAATTCCAACTGCTTAGGGATATTTTACGTGCACTCCAATGTGTACACGGGACCTTGGTTTTTCGTCCCATCCGAAGGACTAGACAGCTGTGCTTCTGCCTCGCTGACAAGGGGAACCACGCCGGGAAATCGTGCAGAACTTTCAATTCAGGCCAAACGTTTATTGCATACGATTAAGCTGGTCAGTTGGAGCTTATTTTCAAAAGTTTTGTAATAATCGGTTGGTAATTATTAAAGTACCGTGCACATTAAACTGTTAAAACAGAAAATTTCGCCCGGTTGAAATGTTTCTTGCTATAAGTCAGCAATTTTCCGAATTCAGGGAGGCTGGATGGCTGAATGGTTAGAATGTGCTCGCTGTATCGTAACGTTTGTCATTGAGTCAACGGGCGTCGTTTCGATCTCCAGGTTGCACGTGACATGGTGTATGATGTCCAATCTCGTGGGTTTTCTCCGTGTTCTTCGGTTTCCTCCCAACACCTAAAGACCAGTAAGCGCAAGGGGAGTTTTTAAATAAAATTAAAAAACATATGTTAGTCCCGAAATGACCTAGTTTGTGTCGAATGAACATTAGGCCGCATTTCTCTCTTTCTCTTTATTTTTAAAGTTTTGTAATAATCGGTTGGTAATCAAAGGTACTGTAAAAGTGATAAAACAATTTAAAGTCAGCAATTTGCCGATTTTAAGGGGCAAACGTTTATTGCGAACGATTAAGCTGGTCAGGGGGAGCTTATTTTTAAAGTTTTGTAATATTCGGTTGATAACTAAAGGTACCGTGCAAATTAAACTGTTAAAATAGAAAATTTGGCCCGGTTGAAATATTTCTCGCTGTAGGTCAGCAATTTGCCGATTTTAGGGAGGTTGCGTGGCTGAATGGTTAGCACGTGCGCTCTGTATCATAACGTCTGTCACTGAGTCAACTTGCGTTGTTTCGATTTCTTGGTTGTACGAAACAAGGAGTATGGTCGCATGTCCAACCTCATTGCACACTTTATGGCGTATGCCCGTCTTCAGTAGCCCATTTTAGGAGCAGCACAGTAGGACGTTAAACCCCATTCAATTACATTTCATTTTCTCTATGTTGCTTATTTATTATAGTGGATAAATATTTTTCTGGTTCTAGCAATTATTTAATTTCTGCATAGAAATCTTGCTTTGGCCAGTTTTTTTTATTGCAGAGTGCCATTCTTGTATATTGCAGTCTATGACCCTTTGTTTAAAACATGCTTAATAAGTCGTCACGATTTCCTACTTATAACCAAACATATTGGAAATATTAGTCTGGCATAATTAAATCCTAATTTTATTGGTCTTATTTAAAATTAAACTTTCATTTAACTATGAACAACTCTTAACGTGTCTCTTTAAAACTATTAAATACTCTAAAACAGTAGCTCAACCTTTTGACCTAAACTCATTAATTTACCATTTTGTTGTGAGCGACTTCTTATTCTTCCTATATGACATATTGCACGTGTCTGATTTCAAAGGGGGGTTGGATGGCTGAATGGTTAGCACGCGCGCCTGTCATTGAGTTAACTAGCGTGTTTTCGAATGCTCGGTTGTACGTGACAAGGAGTAAGGTCGTCTGTCCAACCTGCCATTTTTAATTTTTTTTCCCCGCCATTTTCATTTCATTTTCTCATCCGTCTCATTACAGTAATACAAGTTTCAGTTATTTCCCTTTAGTTTTCAGATTATTGTTATGCCTGGGTGCAATGATTCATACTATATTTAGACTTGTAACTTCGCGAGTTTCTTCTTATCCTTTTATTTAGGATACTTGATACAATCAATGACACGTGACGATAAATATGAAAGCTTTCATATCTGCATGGGACAGTAGCAGATCTAGTTTTATTTATTTTTTTTATAGAGCGCCTATAATCCAATACTTAGATTGCTCTATGGCGCTATTACATTATTGTAAAAGTATAAAATATAAAACATCTCAATAATAAGAACATTGCACAATTAGAATAAAATATAGTATACAATAATAAAAAGTAAACTCAGAAAAAGCTTAAGCATTTAACAATTAAAATGGCTTTTAAAAAGGTGGGTCTTTAACTTTTTCTTAAAAACAGGCAGGGAAGGGGAATCTTTAATTTCAGAAGGTAACTTATTCCATAGTTTAAAAACAGCAAAACTATAAGACCTTTCCCCAAATGAGGATTTTGCATGATAGGGCATTAGCAAGTTTTTGTTTTGTGATCTAAGTGTGCGTGTAAGAATATATGGGGTCACTAGTTGTTTGAGGTAGTCAGGTGAGTCTTCAATATTAATGACAGCGTATGTTAGAGAGAGTATTTTAAATTCAATTCTGCTAGTAACTGGCAGCCAATGCAGTTGGTGTAAAATAGGGGTGATATGTTCACAAAGTTTAGTTCTAGTTATGACTCGGGCGGCTTTGTTTTGAATTTTTTGTAATCTATTTAGCTGAAGAGAAGGCAAGTTAAACAATAAAGAATTACAATAATCAAGGCGGGAGGTTACAAGTGAGTTGACAAGCATTTTAGAAGTATCAGTATCAATAAAGTTTCTTATGCGACCTATATTATATAGTTGAAAATTGGCGGATTTACACATATTCGACACATGTTCTTTCATGTCAAAATTTTTCCCAAATTGAACACCGAGGTTCCGTACACTGTTACTTGGATGTATGACAGCACCACCCACTTTAACATATTTTGTAATAATTGATGAGAGTCTATGATCGGTTCCTATTTTTAATAATTCAGTTTTATCATCGTTTAGTTTTAAAAAGTTGTTTTTCATCCAGTTTTTTACATTATCAATACACTTCTCCAACTTAATGATTTGTTTACTTTCGTTGTCGGGTGTTACAGCCACATACAGCTGTGTGTCGTCTGCGTATATATGATAGTCTAAATTGTGATCTCTAAGAAGTTTACCAAGTGGGCAAGTATAAGCCGTAAATAATAACGGACCGAGTACTGATCCTTGCGGAATTCCATATTTTATGTCTACTGGTTTTGATGACTGCTTATTTATGACAACAGACTGTTTTCGTGAAGTGAGATATGATTCAAACCATTTCAGGGCATAGCCAGTAATTCCAAAATAATCTTTTAAACGTGAAAGTAGAAGTGCTTGGTCGATGGTATCAAAAGCAGCACTTAGGTCAAGAAGAACTAGAAAAACCACATTTTTATTATCTAGATTAATTAAAATAGCATTTTGCACTCGGAGTAAAGCCGTTTCTGTACTATGGAGTTTTTTGTATGCGGATTGAAAGGGTTCGTCCAGATTCTGAAATTTTAAATGGTCTTTAAATCTAACAGACACTGCTTTTTCCATAAGTTTAGATAAAAATGATAGGTTAGATACTGGCCGATAATTTTTGAAGATGTTACTGTCTAAAGTACTTTTTTTGATTAAGGGAAAAACTAAAGCTTTTTTCAGAACATCAGGGAAGGTACCAGTTGATAATGATGTATTTACAATATAAGTAAGAACAGGACACAGTTCGTCGATGCACAGTTTCAGAAGCGGTGATGGAAGCGGATCTAACTCGCATGTCGAAGACGATGATTTGGCAACGAGTTGCTTGATTTCTTTGTCTGATGTCGGGGAAAATTCTGACATACCTTGAGAAGGTGGTGATATAACAGATAGACATGTTGTCTCGGAGTTATTGTCTGTTTCAAGTTCAGTCCTAATATTATCAATCTTGTCACTAAAATATTTAGAAAACTCTTCAGCAAGGTCAGCATCATGGGTGTAATCTGGTAGTATTTGTTGATTATGCGGTTTCAGGATACTATTGACTATGTTTTGAAGTACTTTTGGGTTATCCTTATTAACATTGATTTGTTCTAAAATATAGTCTTTTTTTACTCTACCAATCAAATTATTTGTTTTGTTCCGCGCTTGAGTATATAGCTGTCTATTAATCTCAAGATTAGAATTTCTCCAAAGCCTTTCCATGGATCGCCTATGGATTTTACTCTGTCGAATTTCATCAGTAAACCATTTCCGATTTGGTCGAATAGTAAATTTGGCTTTTTTAATGGGAGCATGGTCATCCAGAATATTTCTTAGAGTGTCATTATAGAGATTAATTTGTTGATCAATATTTGCTCTGTCGAGTTCCTTTAATATTTTAGAGTTAATAATATCTGATCGAAAATCTTCAATGTTAATGTTACGTATTTTTCTATATGTAATTGTCTGTTGTTTAGGTACAGGTTTTTTTATCTTGAGCTTAGTAAATATGCTAAAGTGGTCTGAGACCAGGTCATCACAAATATGGACATCTTCCACAGTGTCGTCTAAAACCCTAGTTATTACCACATCAAGTAAATGACCTTTTCTGTGCGTACTGCAAGTAGTATGCTGTTTAAGATTAAATGAATCTAAAATATCATAAAATTTATTTGATATGCTACACTTGACATCATCGAGATGTAGATTTAAATCCCCAACAAGTAGTAAACGAGAAGATGAGTCAAAAGTTTCATACAGTAGATCAGTGAATTCACTGAGAAAAACATCACGACTGGATGAAGGTGGACGGTATAAACAAACAATTCTAAGGACTTCATTAGAACATTTTACATGTATGTCAAGGTGCTCAAAAGACGTGAAAGGACCAAGGGACTGATTTTTTGATGTTTCTAGTACCGATTTATGAAAAACAGCTAGTCCGCCTCCTCTACGACCTATTCGATTTTCAGTAACTGCAGAATAATTGGATGGCAAAAGTTTGTGTAGAGTAACCGTATCATTTGGTTTAAGCCATGTTTCAACGGCTACAAATATGTCCAAATCATTATCTAGCAAATATTCCTGAAGTTCATCAGTTTTATTCCTAATTGACTGACAATTTAAAACACAGAGATTAAATGAATTTAGTACATTACCAGATTTTTCACTACTTTTTGTATCAATAGATCTGAGGTTATTATGGTTAACACCCCTGTCTTTTCTTGTTGGTCTAGGTTTATTAGTTACCCTTATTTTAGGTTGTATAATTTCAAACAAAGTACAAATATTTTCTTTGGTGTTTACTATAAGATCTGAAAACTGTTCAATGTTGTTTTTCATCCTGTGATCTATAAACTGTAGGTTTTTATTCAAGCTGATTAGTTTTTCTCTACAATAGGTTATCATGATTATTACTCACTTCATGAACTCACCACACTTTTGTTATTTTAAAATTTGCAATTTGTACAAAATCTAAAACACTTCCAATAGAAATTTTTGTATAAAAATGAGCCAAGGTAACTCCCCAAGTCACAAGTAAAAGATAGTAGCTAAAATCAATTTAAATCTATTAAAATTATAAGAAAAACCAGAGAGCAAGACACAGTGCAACCACTAGGCAGCCATCTTGCATTGAGGATCGGGGTTGATGCTGCTGGGCAGGCCCCGGTGGGCCATGCTACGAGCCTACTGGTCGTCTACCAATTTGAGCACTCCTAACAAATCTGATGTAGCGCGATAGGGAGTGTGTAAACACTGTTTTGACATTTTACATGGTTAAACTAACAACATCAGTTACCAAGTCACTGAGCGCCCAGTGGCTTTATTTTTTTATATGGTCGATTTTTTCACGGCGCCATATGGGGCGGTAGATTTTGTAAGAGGGGCATTTACCCCCCCCCCCCCCGGATCCGTGCCTGTGGTGGCACCCCATAGCCCCAACTTAAGTGATATAAGAACCAGGGCAAACGGACCAGGTACCATGCAACTGGTTCGGTCGAATAGGTCGCTAGCTGAATAGGTCGCCAAATTGTGTTCGATCTAGCGCCCTCTGGTGTAATAATGTTGATGAAGACCAAATGGGACAATATTCATGATTCTTGTTTCTACATTCCAGTTTGAACATTTTAACTTCAAGACTTTTTAAAACGTAGAAAATATTTTCATAAGAGTTCAAATTCCAGATTTTGGTTTTAGATACTTTCAGAAACCAATGAATTGATTTCTTTGTCGTGTAGAATTAAGAAATTACTTTTTTAATTTTAATATTTAATGATATATAGAAGTTATCGATAAAACGCCGAAAATGAAACATAAAGTCATTTTTTTGGGTTTAAAATGATGATTTTGTGCATGAAATGTTGACATAAGAATGTAGAAACAAGAATCATTAGTTTAGAATGTTAAGTTCATGTCTAAAATGTTCAAACTGGAATGTAGAAACAAGAATCATGAATATTGTCCCATTTGGTCTTCCATAAAATTCAGCTAGATGCTGTCCTCAATGGATGTTTCGATACAATAAAATCTTATCTTATCTTCTTCGCACAATATTGTCCGTAGCGCAGTTTTGATTTCTTACCGATATGTGGAAAAACATATCATCACAGATCTTTGAATCTTGATATACACAAATATACTTCTAAGTTTTTATATAAAAAAATAGAACATGTTGGTTGTGCCGTGTGAGATTTATAAACATGTTATATAATAGGCTATAGCCTATCATCAAGTCAATTACACATTTTAAATGTGTCCTAACAGGTTAAGTAAAAATAGAAAATAAAAACATTTTGTATGTTTATTCTATTTATATAAACGACCAGTCGAGTTGCGCAATAGACCCTACGAAACAATTTTCTTAAAACAATAGGCTAATTTTCCAAATGATCGGTCCACACGCCGGGGCCGGGGCCGGGTCGTTAAATCGGATTTAAACTTCAATCCCCAAAAAACAAAACACCCTACCGACTGTCAGGATAAATTGGGTAGGCCTATGTGTTCAAGAACCCTAGGCCAATATCCCATAGGCCTATATAGGTTTATAGAGAATTCTGTGTCTGTCCGTCTTCAGATAGACGAGGAGAGGGCTTACGGCGTTCGGGGTGAGCAGGTCCGCCGCCGCCCACGAAGCCGCATAAAATAAGAGCCATAAAGAGGGGTTTCCAGCCGCATAATTTCTCTGAAGAAATGTCGATCAATACTGTGGTCACCATATGACGCCGAAATAATACAAAATAGAAACCAAAGGTCATTATATAAAATTATGTTTTTAAAATCAATTCATTCACGATTTATCCATTGGTGGTTCTTATCAGTTTGTCGTTAGAATTCAAGTAACTAACACACTATTTCGTTTTATGTTTATTTACAATGTCGAAATATGCATTTGATCTTTATAAAAGAGCCCAAAAGGCCCGGGTGTTGGTCATAGCAACGGAACGAAACGCAAAAACGTATTATATAAAAATCTGTTTTTAAAATTAATTCATTCACGATTTATATTGGTGGTTCTTAACATTTACGCTAGTATCATACACACTATTTCGTTTCATGTTTATTTACATTGTCGAAATATGCATTTATTCTTTATAAAAGAGCCCGGATGTTGATCATAGCAACAGAACAAGCAATATGGCCGAGTCAGAGACGTTGAGCGTCGACACGAGTAATGATACTGGTGAAGATCCTTTATTGGAGCTTTCTGATGAAAAATTATTTCAATTAGTTAATGATACAATGTAAGTACCACCCTTAGAAAAACGTAATTACCTTATCCTGTGTCTGTGATCGGTGTGCTTTCGTTTTGAATTTACCCACTTCAGCCGCAGGACGATCGAATTAACAAAAAAATAACAACAATATCATCATCAATAATCAATGTAAAGTGACTAAATAAATAAAGCCCAATAAATGTTAAATGAGCATTGTTGGCAATGATGATGAATATGATTTTTGTCTACTGTACATACTCAAGCCCAAGGGGGGTGCGATGGACTAGTCTAGCCTTGTAGTACTGTGTAGTTAGTGGCTAGTCGGAGTCCCTTGTGTCTTCGGTTGTTTGTGCGTTTTCTTGTAGAGTGAAATATGTTCAATTTTGAGTGAAGTCTGTGTTGCTTCAGACCCGGGACTGTACAGCGCAGTGGACGCTTACGGCTATCCCCGGATCCATTCACTCTTTTTTGAATTGTTTTGTTTTTTTGTTTGTTTTGTTTTCCGTTTCGGAGTATGATGTCTTGTCGTTATATTTGTCCTTTGTGTAAATCATATGTGGCGCAGTCCCCCTGCACTAACTACTAGAGTGCCGCGCTTCGACCTCTAGCTGGCTGGCCACCTGTCCTCTGGCTTGCGGCTGTGGTTTCAAGCCCTGGTGTGAACGTATGTGGCATGGAGATAGGGGCGCCTTCTCAACCTCGTAGGTTTCCTCCGGGCACTCCGTTTTCCTCTCACTGCGACAGACACCTGGCCTATGCGCAAGCAAATTATTGAAATAAAATCTAAAAACCATATTGTAGAATTTTTATAGCCAACTTGGCTGCCGAGTTAATCCGCAGTGTTACGTGAGTGTATCTACCGTGTGTGTATCTGTTGAAATTCTGTAAAGCTTTGAAGACCGATCCATAATTGGCGGTGATGGCTTATATATACTGTCCGGCGTAGGAACACAGTAACTCAGGTTGAGTGTCATAGTCGCTGATATCCATCGGGTCTCATACTGTATAGAGAGGGTTGGTCCAGGTCCAGTGTATGTAAAATCACAACAATATGTTAGTCCTGAAATAACCTAGTTGTGTTGAGTAAGTGGATGTTAAACCCCATTTCTCTCTCTCTCTTCTACGTTCTATACTCAAATAATATAGATAATACAATCATCAATATGAATGAATCAATGATGAATTGGCTCAATAGCCATAATTGGGTAACTAATAATAGGGCCTATAATTATCAATCAATTCCATAATGTCTAGGCCCTATCTATAATGAATTGCGTCAATATTGATGTTTATAAGTTTTAAGTCTCAAAGTCAAAGGTCATTTTCTCTACGGTATATAACTTAAGTATTAGTATGATGAGTGCAATATTTATAATAGTCACAGAGGCTTCAATCCATCAAGTCAATTCGAAAGTGAATAATAAAAATAGGCAGTAGCTACACAACCGGATTAGGTTCCTTACGAACAGTTGGCGAATTTAGTTTCCCAACCTGAACCCTAACTCCCTAACCCATTTTCTAATGTCCGTGTATCTCTTCACCAATATGTCACTTTTATTCTAAAATTCAAATTGTTTCATCTCCTCACAACTAAAAAAAAAAGTGAATTTAAAGTCGTAAATTCAGCACCAACAACAATGCAGGCACCTGTAGAAGTGTAGAGGCCGCCATGCGGTATTGGAAAATAATAATGACAACATAACCACATGATAAAATTTTCCTATCAGAGACAAAACCGAATCCGGTCGTTTAGACACCTCATAATAAATGTTAAATCATACTCCTGTCACTCATGACAACTGCACCAGTTTCAGACACAAGTCACTAAAATGAAGACACAAACACAAAATTCACTGACTAACGGTGACAATCAATAGAGCTGCAAACTTCATTTGTTGAAAAGGCCCAATACCACTCTTGTTGTAACTGAATAAATATGTCCCAATCTTTATTCTGGTCAACAAATTGTACTATTTTACAATATTCCAATTAATTGATGATACAAATTTCATCTTATTACACCTGTGTGACCTAATTAATGAGGTCCATACAGTCGTGATACAAGCAATGACAAGTAAGCGAAAATGCCACTGTCCAGGTAAAATTTCCTTCGTAGCACACTGAATGGCATACGTCTACTCGTGCCCCCGTCTTCATTAGCCAAGTTCAAAAATTATGGCATTTTGCTCCCCAAACTGCAAAAGGTTTCTTTAAGATTGTTAGCAAACCGATTTCAAAATCATCAACAAAAAATAGGTGCAATACAGAATGCTCCCTCGTATTGGACACACTTGACCTTTCAGCCTGATACTGTCCTACCATGCCCTGAAAATACATTATGTTACATCTGTAATTTAACCTCTTTTCAACAATCTTATTATTTTTCAGAGAAGACAATGAAATTCTTACGGCCGAGACCCATATGTTTGAAAAATATCTTAAAAGAGTGGAACCTAAAGGAGAAAATGCTAGTCTTTTGCAATCCTTACATCCTGCTGGGGGATTGGCTCCCTCAACCTCTACTCAAGAATTACGTGGTATGGGCAGAAAAAGATCAAAATCTCGTAGCAGCAACATTGACCGCTCACTGAAACTAACAGCTGAACAAAAATGTGATATTTCACAGAGAGAAATCGAGGAGTTAAGAGAAGATAAGGAAAGAGTTCGTGAAGATTCAGAAAGGGTTTTAGATAATTATAAGGTATTAAATTGCTTAAACTTTCGTGATAGTAGTTCAATCTTTTATGTAATAAAAAACACTAGTATTTTAATTCATTGATTTTAGTATTATAATTATAAACTGACCTTATGACCACAAATGTTATAACTGCTTCAATGACATTTCATTCAGGCTATAATGGAAGAAGCTGATTTAAGGTTAGCTGAAATGAAAAAAGAATATTATGAGTTTGAGCGAGATATAGTGAAAGGAGCCATAAATAATAGAACTAACAGAGTAGTATCAGAAAAAGTTATTCGTTATTTTGAAGATAAACTAAGATCGAGGGTAAGTCAATTTTTAAAAGTAATTTTTGGTGGAAGTGACACCAAACAGATATGACCTGTATGCTATATCGTACCTGACAACATGATACCATAGAATTTATATTCTAATACATGTATACAGATTCACATTGATCATTACTTAAATTTCAGGACACACTTATTGAAAAATTAAGATTAAAGAATTCCACATTAAAAGTACAGAAAAAGAAGTTACATCTGCAACTCAAACAGGTATGATACTATAGTTATTTGAAAGCATATATTTCACAAGGAAGTGTATTCTGCTTACCTAAACCATACACCTTGCTGTGTTTCGTTTGATTAGACCTAATCCCACTCAAACACTGCCATACTCTGTGCAAATTTCGGTCTCATATTATGAATGGTTAACAGTTAGATCAACAATCAATAAATATCCAAGTAACAAAATCAATCAGGATTAACCAGAGCTCCAGTCTAAATATGTTAGTCTAAAGTGTCTATGAAAAACGTGGCTACATTACGTCGAAACGCGCAAAATACATTACTCTCAATTATAACTAGTACGTAACAGAATATTGAAGGGAAACTAATTATAATGAAAATTCCCTATATTTCACTCGGAGAGATTTGATTGGACGATAAGAATGGACACACTTCGTCAAAGACTCAATATAGAGGGATTTCTTGGGTCAGCCATTGCTTCAGGAATATGATTCTAAACAGAGATAAGCATTTTCATTTGTTGATGCTTTGGAACATGATATATCGTTTTCTAGAGAAGCGAAAAATAAAAATTTTGACTTTAAGTCTGCAAAGCATTATGGGAAATTAGTTCATAAACCTTTTCATATATAGTTGCACAACAAATGAAGGAAAGCTCATTTGATTTTGTAGTTCTTGAAATTGGAATATTTTTTATATCGTTAAAAAAATTAGAAAATGCCATGCAAAATAAGCTACTGTGTAACCTGGATTGTTTGCTGTTTTTGTCATATAGGGTAAATAATAAAGCCCCATATTAGTTTGATAGAGGTCTCTGTACTCTAATATAATATTGATTTTATTGTAGAAAGAAGAAATGGGAGAAGTCCTGCATGAAGTAGATTTTAATCAACTAAAGATTGAAAATCAGCAATATCTAGAGAAAATAGATGAAAGAAACCAAGATTTACTCAGATTAAAAATGATGGCGGGTAATACAACCCAAGTTCGTAATGCGTATCAGGTAGATAACATTGTCTTGAAATAATTATATGTGTAAGACAACTTCAACTTACTATATAACCTCTTTAATCTGCTTTTGAAAAAAGGTATGGCTGTCACCTAGAAATTATTAAAAATGTAACATAGTTGTTAGTGCTGTCAGTATTTATGTTTTGGTACAATGATTTTATAGTTGTTGTAGGTCTGGTAGAGTACTTTTATTTTTTATGGAATACATGATATGGTATATATATACTAATTCCTCGAAAAAGCACAATTGATACAAAATATACCCTCAAGCAATGTGAACAAGTATTGATGATTATTATGTTTTGTCATTTCAGAAAAAATTACACACTTTAGAAAAAGAATCGGAAAGATTAAAGTCCGAGATCAGTTCAAGAATTGATTTGTTATCAAGAATTGATGTAGAAACTACAGTTGTTGAACAGGTGAATTATATATTATCTAGAAATTTAGTTGTAGCACAATTGAACTGTTTATGTTGTCTCAACCTTTAGTTGTAGAACAAGTGAATTGTTTATATAGACATTTAGTAGTAGAACCAGTGATTTTTCATATTATCTAGACATTTATTAATCTCAAATATGTTGTCACAATTTAATACTATATATTATTATCCTTCCAAATTAAATAGTTCATAATATCAGAGAATATTAATCCTGTTTCTTCAAAATTTGAATGGCCAGTCCAAAACAATCATTCCTTTGACGGCCTCAAACTGCCCAAGATATTATGTGAAAAGCCTTCAGTATTGTAGGACCATATACATGTACACTATTATTAGTTCATAAGTACTACAAGCCTTTTCTTGTGAGATGTTTGCCCATCCGATTTCCTCTCTATGGTTGTTTTATCCTCTGGAGTGATTTTCTCACTTAGTATTTATTTCCTTTATAAAATATTTTTGTTTTATTTAGTTTTGAATTAACCAACCATATTCTATTTATTTACAGGAAAGAGTGAAGGCTGAGAAGATCAACAAGAATTTACGTCAACAATTAACTGATTACAAAGTTCCAGCCGTTATGGAATATGTTACAGAAAAAGCTGATCTGTATGATCTTCAGAAAAAAGTCAAAAGTTGGGAGCGAAAGGTCGAAATTGCAGATGTGAGTATCAACAATTTTTGATTTAAGGTCCTTGTTTCAGTTTATAGCACCTTGTGAACCTTCAAAAGACGGAAATTATAATCTGATCTGTACGAAATTGTCTTGTAAATGCCCTGTATTACCTACAAAATGTTAAATATGCAACAACCCTTGTTGATCGTTTCCATATGTATTGTTGCCTGGCAACCTATCTTTAATACTAGTTTTTAAAAGATGAAAATTGAACTTTCCAGGTTAAATTCCAAAAATTAAAGAATATAATTATATAATTAACTGTGTTCTAATGTAATTAGATAATCTACTGTGTTCTAATATGTAATACATATGTAATAGGATAATCTACTGTGTTCTAATATAATTGGATAATCTACTATGGTCTAATGTATTTAAATAATCAAATGTGTTCTAATGAAATTGAATAATCCAATATGTTCTAATTTAATTAAATAATTTATGTCTTCATTGCAGATGGCGCTGAAAACACATCGTAAAACGTGGAAACAGTTAGAGATTGGAAGTCAGATGGCTAATCAGTGGCGTATGGTGGAACCATTGTAATTAAAGTGATCACTTCTACAACTTGTCTGTAAAACATTGCTTCTTGTTATTATATATTTACAAATGTCATTTATTGATGTCATAAAGCAAGATTTAAATACAGATCCTCTGCATCATCAAAACCGCTTTGAAACTTATTGTAAATACAAAAATTTGTTGTGTGTTGTAGTGTATCACTTGCTCTGTAAAGTATAAGGCTGTGAAGGCTGTTTTAAAATATTTTTATATATGTAAACATCACATATGTATCATGATGTACACATTAACAATAACACTGTATAATTTACATTTGTAGATATGAATTTTTACTAACCTACTATTGTGTAATTTGAGTGATTTTCTCAAAGTTTCACTTTGTTTGTTTTATATGAATCTGTTTTTTTTTATGAATCTGTGATATTACAAGAACTGGCAATCAGATTTCAATGTTAGGCTGTAATCTTAAAGCCCACTTCTCAGTCAACTGAAAATATTGCTGGGCCCTTCCATCATCAGTGACAAGGGGGCATTTAAGCCATTCATTGTCGTTCACACAAATGCAGTTGGGGGGTATAGTATTGTAGATAGACTTATTTGTCACAAATATGTACAACATAATAAATTTTATAATCAAGATATATACATTAATTATATTAGTATTGATATTGTACAGTATTTATCTGTTACATATATATTATACAGAGATACAAGTATTAATTATATGAGGTATAATAAAATATGATTTCAGTTAGGTTCAATTCAACCAGAAATGTATTTTGTTTTTATCACTAATTAAAGTTTAAATTGGCACATCAGGAATATAAGTTTAAGAATTTAAGATTTCAGCATTAATAGCAAAGAATTAGAAAATGATCCCCTTTGCTTTGGTGTGACTTTTAACAGCCGATGACCGCCGACAAGCTATTTAACACACTGACGACAAAATGAGAACAATAAAATATAAAAGCATTCAAAATTTCATTGTACCACATAATTAGAAAGTATAATGCAATACCATTGAAGTTTCAGGAGACTTAGGGTTACATCTAGTTAACTAAGATAATCAAATCAGCAGATTATCACCTGATTATCCGTGCAATAACCAATGACAGATTATGTCAAATAACATGGAAATAAATTCACACAATTACAGCATTTCATTGAGGAATACAAAGCATATTTTTTCTTGAGCACTTATAACCCAAATTGCATTTTTGCAAACTGTACTGGTAGTTATTTTAGTGTTATGTACCTATTATTGTTAATGTATTTTAATATATCATATTTTTATCAAGATTGTTATTATTACTTCTCAGTGGTCGTCGGCGGTGACCAATTTGATCTACCAGATAAGTTGTGATAAATTAAAATGTAAAGGTTTACAAATTGGTAATTTATGAATTTTATTATCATATCTCTTTAATTATGTTACATAAAGCACTATATAATTGTGTGATGTTAAAATAATAAATGATTTGTTTAAACACGAGATTCTGGATCCTGTTCATCACCAATAAAAAAGTTTTTAGGGTCAATTGGAAGTGTTATAGTTTCATCAATAAAAGGCACTTCGTCAGCATCAGAATTATGTCCAGAATCATTTTCTTCATTAATAGTAACACCAGATCGCACAAACGCTGTTGTAGAACAAGTATGGCCACCAGTATTGGCAGCAGAGGCCTTTGCCTGATCATAAGACAAAATACCAAACTTCTTGAGTAAAGCGATTCCAGGCATCCACATTATAGAAAATAATACCAGAGCAGCACACATTACTCCAGCATACCATGGATACAATTTGGGTTCCAACTCAGCCTTGAAATAAAATAAATGTTGTACAATATTAGAGCAATTTAATCAATTTCCAAAATAGACATTGATTTAAACCCAACCTTTGAACATGACCTATATAACAATTTAAAAATACATTTATAAGGCATACATTGTTCACCACATAACCCATCCATTCATGAAAACTTATTCATTAAAAAGTTAATCCGAACCGCCATTTACAACATCAAGAAGTGAAACCATCAGACTGATTGTTCTGGTACTCTGATGACAACAAATCCATTAATTATATTGGTATAATACAATAACGCAAGACAAACTAGCGGACAGGGTAGAATATATCGACATTTCAATTCAAACAACAAATATACTATTTATCGGATCCATTTAGTGACAAACTAGCTTTAGTCTTTTTTATAAGATTACTGACAAGATACCGATCAGGCCCGTTGGAAGCGAGGGGGTCTGCAGCCCCCCCCCCCCCAAAAAAAAACACCTGCTCGTATATATCCCGTTTTCGGGATCTATCCCGTTCACGAGCAACGAACTACGGAAAATCGCTAGCACTTTGCTCGCAGCCCCACCAATATCAATATAATTCCGACGAGCCTGCTGATCCACACATGGATGTATGTGAAGGTATACTTACATTTATTTTATTGTAGGCGAAATATACTATTGGTTTACTGAATTTACTAAATAAAGTTGCTATTAATAAACACGCCATAAGTAGAGGAGATATCACCTTCCATACTATTCTCCAGTAAAAGTTTGGTCGGAATCCTATCATCATCTCTACGTCATGTGCAAACCTGTTAACAAATTTCATTATGAATAGATAAGCAAATTACTTTTTCTAGTGTAAAATGGAGGCGGGGGGGGGGGGGGATCTCGTGTGAAGTCGAAGGCCTAGCGCCGTCATCTCGTCAAAAGTTATAAATGAATATATATTAATACCCCCGTGTCAAATCAATTATTATCAATTTGCGGAATAATTGTTTGCTGGTCTGAATTGCAGACAATGCACAATGCAATATTTTCAACCAATCACGGCCCAATTTTCATAATGGTTTAATATAGCTGAGTCTCTAACACAATATCATCCAAAGTCTTTGATATCCAAAAACAGGAATTATTTGTCAATCGAAATCAACATTGATGTTGTCATCTTACCGGGAAAAGGCGAGCTTCTGGATCATCCTTACAAAAACTATACAGTTAATAAACACAAACACTTAATATGGAACACAATAACTATTTTAATTAAAGCGACGTTTCGTTGAGGATTCTCTCAACGTTTTTAAGCTAATGATATACAGTTGTTCGCGATTATCAGAAACCCTTGGGTCAGTATTAAAACCATGTGGCCGAGATGTCGTACATTCGAGTAGGCTCCAGCCTATTCCGCTTTTTACGAGGAATTGGGAAACTGTTGTACGAAGGTTAAACTTGGAGATCTTTACAAGGTTTGTCGGAAAATGAAATGGAGTTAACGTCCTTGACTATATACTGAAGAAGAACATACGCCATGATTGTGCTATTTTGCCCCCACAACGGCACAACAGCACACTCTTTATTTCGAATTCCAGATGCCAAAGGTTATTTTTGTACCATCTGAACGACTACGTTGTCCCTTGCCAGGCCCCATACACCACCGAGAAATTCGGTTTTGTATCCATGCAGGGTTAGATCTATTTGACCTTCAAGTTTGGTCAAAGGTAACGAGATCTGAACAGGGCTAGCACTATTCCCAACCCTAACCCTGAACCTAGCCCTAACGCTCTCCCTAACCCTGACTACACGTTGGTAAGGTGGAGGGTTGACAGTCTCAAAACAAGTGCAGCCGGACTCAAAATCATGCGTCAGCTACTAAATCAATGATTAATGAGTAAACAAACAATGCCAAAATGGAAAGGGGAAAATCCGAAATACTTAATATAGCCTATGTATGAATATATCCACATGTATGTACACGTATGTTTGGATATCAAAATACGCGCCAAAGCTCAAATTGGTAAAAACTGATATGCGTTCAGTAATGAAACAGCTACCACCACCCCTGACGAGCTCTGCAAACAAAATCGATATGTGCGCCTCTGTATCAATGCCTAGGGGGGTTTGGTGGTTGAATGGCCTATAACGTGTCCGCTTTGGATCACCAGGTTTGTCATTAAATCAACTGGTTTAGTTTAAATTTCCTGCCTATGTTTGACAAGAAGTAGGGTCGTCTTTTTAAATTGGTGGATTTTCTCCGGATAACCCACTGCAAAAGATCCCCACGCGCAAGCGATTTATTGAAATAAAATTGTGTTAGTTCATCCCAATTTCTCTCCCCACCCCCTCTCTGTATCTTGGCCTATACTTACTTGTCTAAACCATAAACATAAGTGATACCAATTGTTTCAGCTAAAGCAATCAGGATAAGCGGAAAGGATCCAGCAAATGCATCGAATAGCGCCACCCAATAGGCCCCAGATCCTAACACAAATAAAATTCCCACAAAACAACTTATTCCACATAAAACAGCTGAAAATAAAAAAGAATATTATACAAAAGACACGCTAAAAGCCATACACGAAGTGCAGATCATCATAAAATTCACAGAACTCAAGCTACGCTATAGAATGGTCGCATGCTTTGGATTGTACCAGTGTTCGCTGGAGCACTAAGATGGAAACAAAATACTCAGTGTGATTTTCATGCTACATAAAGACACAAAGACGAAATTCGACAAACTGCCTATCCGGACCCGTAGGTGGGACTATGGAATTTTTTGGAGGGGCTGAGGATGTGGCCTTCTAAGAACGCTCCTAAGAAATCACTGAATTTTTGTAACAGCCGCACCTAACACAAACATTAGTAGCGGCCCAAATTTCAATATAAAATGTAATTGAACCTGATACGAGCCACCTTCTTTTCATCCATGGAAACAACTGAAGATCATATAGTGATGTAGCAACACCCTCTATTGTACCAAACTCACTACCTAAACCAAGAGATAGTAACATTAGGAAGAACACAAACGACCAGAATGGCGCAGATGGTCCAAATTCATTTATAGCTTGTGTAAAGATGATGAACGCTAAACCGGTTCCTTCGGCGCCCTGAAATATAAATTATCTAGATGAAACAATCGGTGATATTTGATCTGTTTAATATTATCAACACTTGCCACGTTTTCGTTAAAAAAAAATGCGCCTTCAGGAGACATCAAATGTTCCACCTCCCTTCCCGAGTGCCATCTCTTCAGACAATGTATCAATATATTATTCATCCAAAAACTTCAATCCGAATCCATGGACAGCTTTCCTAATGACTACCCTTTCGCTAGAATGGTTCCACTACAGATGTCTTCCGTCTTGCCCAAGCCACAGTAGTGGATCGTCGTTCTGAGGAGTTACTTTGAGCAGGTTATGTCATGATTTGAACAAAAAAGTTGCTGGCATATAAATCTCTTAATTTCTAATTAAACCGAATCCAAAATGTATTTTGCATATAGCTTAACAGACTGTATAATAACCTATTCTCATAATTACGCGAAGTTTCTGTTCATTTTCAAAACGGAAACTTAACCAGAATACACACGAATACCTCGATAATAAATAAAAACGGTTCGATAAGATAAGATTAAGATTTCCGTGTTCCACTCTTCGTAACATAATACCTTACTCCCATGCATAGTGTGGTGATAGGTGTTGACAATTTTGCAATTGAATCTATTTGTACAGAATGCGGGTATGCTTTAGTCAGACCATCTTGTACGTCCACTACAACTTCATCCAATCTGTACTCTTAGACACATTTCCTTGCCAATCGTCTCTAGCAACCAGGGAAGTATTCTCAACTAAGACCTAGGAGCTTATCGAGTTTTCAATCTTGGGGGATGGGACTCAGAGGAATATCGACAATAGGGAAAATTTATTATTTCCATATGTATTTTATTTGGAGGTGCTAATGACCAACAAGACCAAATGATGGTGGAAAGAACGGTAGAGAGAGAACAAGGATGTAATTACCTTATCCAGATCATCTTGAAGATTACAATGTCTAAAAACCTTTCCAGTAGAATTACTTATAGAAGATAAATTATTAGAGAACTGTTCTAAATACACGTTGTGAGATAATGTGCTTTTATTATAAGATGTATAAACATCTAATAATACATCTATATTACTGAAAAGAAAAAAACAACAAACATAAAATGGACTACTGGTAACTTCATTTCAAACGTTTTATGTTATGATGGGGGTGTCGTTTTATGGAATTAAACAGCCTTTGTATGTTAGGAGATCAAGATGAAATGCATTTGTAAAGGGTACTATGACTAAATTATAGCCGAACGGGATAGTTATTAAATAGCCTTCGTCTGCATGTTAGGAGAGTGATAGAGAAATGGGGTTAACGTCCACTCGACACAAACTAGGTCATTTCGGGACTAATTGCATGTTAGGAGAACAAGATGAAATGTATTTGTTGTTGGAAGTTACAATGGGAAATATCCTGGGTATATTTCGAGTTTCAACCTTTATCCATGTCACTTAATTTTATGCATTTTGTTAATTTCTGCCTATTTTTTATTTAGTTTAAATATTTGAATATTTGTCGTTTGATGCTTGTCATTCTATTCATAATATTACATTTGAGTAGATACAATTTTGATATGGCATAAAAGTATTGTTACGTTTTGCAGAGAGAGAGAGAGAGCGAGAGAGAGAGCGCGCGAAATGGGTTTAACGTCTTCTCGACACTCACTAGGTCATTTCGGGACAAACATATGGTTTAATTTTATTTCCATAATTCGCTTGCGCGTAGGGGTGTTTTAGCAGTAGGAGTAGGCCTTGATACGTACAACCAGGGATTAGAAACCACGCCAGTTGACTAAATGACAGGCTTTGTGATACAGCACGCACGTGCTAACCATTCGGCCATCCAACCCCACGTTACATTTGGAAGAAACGATGTTAATATGGAGTTTGTAACATTGTATGGGCGAACATTAACATTGATATGGCTATTGAAAGTATACATTATGCTTTGTATATTTTCGTAGAAAAAAAACACATCGTCGATATGGGGCTATATTAATATAGATGTATGTGAAACATGAAAATCAGGAAATACTTACTGATCTAAGCAGTTTTCAAACATCAAAGTTGCCTTAAAACCAAGAATAGCAAAGATGACAGCGCAGGCATAAATGGCAGTGAACCAATTACACAAAGAAACCAATATGGCATCTCTTTGAAAATTGTTGTTGGACGGATTATAACTTGAAAAGGCAATTAAACCACCAAATGCCAGACCAAAAGAATAGAAGATTTGTGTAGCAGCATCTAACCAGCATTGTGGATCATATAATTTTTCTAACTAAAATAAAAATACGGGAAAAAAACAACATTTACTAGTCACTATATTATAATGCTGAAAATGGGTTCTGCCCAATTATAAAAAATTCCATCGTATCGAAACGCCACATCACTTAAGCATCGTGTATCCATTTAAGGCGATCTTCCAAAAACAAATACCGGGTAGACTGATCCAAGAGGAGGGGACAGGAAGGAACATCAGCCAAAACTTGCAACAAAATATTTACTTTAAATTGTGAAGAGAAATGCAGTATCCTTTTAAAAGGCAGGGCACCCCAACCCCAAAGTCAAATCTAGCATGCATGTACATATCAATCCAACATTCTCGGAGAGTTATGTATTTATGCCGGTGTCTGTCATTTTATTATATTCATGTAAACTCATTTATAGTGTATTGTTCTATAATTGTAATGTGTTTTGTATTATAATATTGCCATATTTTTATATTGTGTCGGTGTGTCACAATGAACGACACATATGGTGGTCAATTGTGACAACACGTGTATATAAGGAAATTGTAGACTCAACATAAACAACATAATGCTGTTCTTATGGTTTTATGTATTTAGATATCTAGGTCTCATGACATTAAAATGCGTCATTCCACTCCATTATGTTATAGACTCTTCTGTTGGTATTGTTGTACCCGAATCTATGTTCAGGGTCACCCAAAGCCCAGTTAAACCATAGCGGGGCCTATATCCCCGATGAATGGCACGCCTGCATAACACACAATGAAACGGTCTGGAATACAAGAATAATTACATAATATCTGATCACATACGAAATATATTATTCAATTTTGAATGATATACAAGTCTAGAAGCCTAGGCTATAGACCGATCACCGAGTACAACTTTACAGAGAAGGTTGAGGGATAGCTCAGTCTCCATCCTCGCGCTGCTAGGTCGATTTCCGAGAAACTGGGCTATGAGACCACCAAGAGAATTTGTATGTGCTGGAGCAATGCAAGTTACGTGACTGTAGTTGCCCGATATCTTTTTATTCATTACAAGCAACAAATATATACCTTTGGTGTAAACATGTGAACTAAACCATCTGTGGCTCCCTTTAATGTGATTCCTCTGATAAAAAATATGGTGAGTACAATATATGGAAAGGTAGCAGTGAAGTAGACAACCTGAAAATATCAAATAACTTCATTTCAATTAAAACAATTCTTGGTATAGGCGCTCTGCCAGATGTACACTGGGTTATTTAAAGCCATTAAAAGTGGTCGATTGTCCAATATTTCAAATAAAGCACGGATAGGAATACAAAACATTGGTGTTGGCTTCGGTTACATTGTTAGTACTATCTTTGACCTGCTTTGACTCACTAAAGTCAGACAACAGAAGGATTAAAATTAGTGTTTAACGTTCAACTGACTTAAACGAAGTTTTTTCGGAAAAGCGTGTTTAAAGGGACAATACCACCCTTGCTGGCGTACAGGACCAGAAAAAAATAGCCTTATTCGAACTACTAGATGTTTAAGTGTCCTACCTGTTGTGTAAATTATCCATTTCATCCTATTTTACTTGTCCAGAGGGTTCGAAAAAATGTTTAAATCCAAGTTGCATTTGAAAGTGTTTACGTAAAGGTTTTCAAACCATGTTGTTACCACGTAGTTGAATTTTTCCAATTTTTTAAATTCGGTGTGAAAGATGAAATTTGCATCATCAATTAATTG
The DNA here is from genome assembly GCA_917208275.1 of Patella pellucida. Taxonomy (NCBI): domain Eukaryota; kingdom Metazoa; phylum Mollusca; class Gastropoda; family Patellidae; genus Patella; species Patella pellucida. Next base: position 58,738,168 of record OU795039.1, read on the forward strand.
GATTATTGTAAAATAGTACAATTTGTTGACCAGAATAATGATTGGGGCATATTATTCAGTTACAACACGAGTGGTATTGGGGCTTTAATCACCTGCTTGAAGTGGGAGAATAATGTTACCACAGTGTCCATGATCATTATTTAGCATTATCTATACCTATAATGTCTCCAAGGTTTACGTTCTCGTCCACACAACAAGTAGGTCATGCACGGACATCGAATTGCAACTGCCAAGGATTCTTTTTATCGTGCAAACCGGGACCTTTGTTTTTAGTCCCATCTAACAACTAGACAAGAGTTTACTTTTTAGCCCCGAAGGCAATAGACCTGATAATTTAAATATTCAATTAGTAGCCTAATTTTGCTGTCTGTACAAATCAAGCGTACAGTAGGTGAACAACAATACAGTCTAATTTTGGCCTGATTTTGCTATTTCGAAATAATGTTGAATTTATTATCATAAACAAAAATGTTTAGTAAAGGATTTGGTTGATAAATATAATTAATTACAATTTAGTTAGGATTGCCAATTGCCAGCACATAATTTAAGCTGTTATTGTGTGAAATGTTATAAAGGGTTTAAACAAAATGTCAGAATTTTGATTTTTCTTATTTTGGCAAAGATTTTCATTCCGAACGTCATTTCAAGAGAGTTAATTTTCAGAAAGGGGATTTGATATGACCATGGTGTCTCCAGATGACAATGTTTGTATAATTTTCACATTAACAATCCCAACAGAATTTCAACAAATTGGTAATTGCTTTCTTGGCGCCATTGGTTCAGTACAGGACTTGAAAACTGTGCTGACAAATTATAATCGAATTCTTTAATTGTACAAAAGGTATAATGTAACCTGTCCTAAATATTTCCTTTAGTCTCGAAGTGGCGTATTAGTTTATTCTCCAGCCCCATCAATACTGTCAGTGTGCGTGCAAAATTGTGCATAGTTACGTAGGCTACATACATGTATGATTGATTGTAAGTAGTTCGGATGTTGGAGAACCAAGTTCCTGTGTCCATGCTGGCGTGCACCTAAAATAACCTTTGGCAGTTACAATTCAAAATAAAAGTAGACCATAGACAATTATAGAATACTTCATGACGTGTGTCGTCTTCATTAGACCGGGTGTGCAGAAACGTATAGGAAGCCCCCCTCCCATTTCATTTTATTTATATGTTTCTATATATATATTTTGGTGTAATACCTCTTACGTATTAACACACAATCCCGATATAATGACATTTAATGAAAAACCTTGGTCCACATTTATCAAAAGTAAAAAGTATGTGCATTGTGTATGGTCTCAAATACTACATATCGACCAATAGGTTAATGGGACAATCTGATTAAAACACAGATCCTATTTCGTTTCGTTTTTATAGTTCAAATTTCGTTTTACAATGTACTAGTCTTTACTACACTAGGATCTGGAAGAGTTGTTATCATTGACGTGTTCGGGATGAAGTGAGGGATTAGCCAATGAAACGGTAATTATTTGGCCTTTTGATGCACTGAACTGTGGGTAAACCACTAAAATAGTCAACACAGATTAATTAATCAATTTCTGACGTCATAGGGTCAAAAGCCGCCTTATTGTTTGACCCCCCTGACGTAAATCCCCAATATAACTTGTCAGATCTTCATCACATGTAGTATAGGCCTTCAAAAGTATAAAAAAAAACGAAACGAAATATAGATCTGGGGTCAGTTTCACAAAAGTTCGTAACTTTAAGAATAAAAACTACGTTAAGAAAAAATTACGAAAAAGATACGAATTATTTACGTCGGTTTCACAAAGGCAGGCGTAAGTTTGTTCTTAACTTTTTCTCGTAATCCTTTTTCGTAAATACGTCACGAATACGTCACGATATATATAAGGAATATATCATGTGGTCGTTTATGTTTCTAAAGGGTAGGATGGAATCAAATATAATGGCTATAATGCCGACGTACGAACCGTGAAAATGTTTACAGAAGTTGAATGAGGTATACGTAACATGACGTCAAGACAATTCGTGACGTGTTTACGAAAAAGATACGAGAAAAAAGTTAAGAAAAAACTTACGCCGGCCTTTGTGAAACCGGCGTAAATAATTTCTTAACGTAACTTTTTTTCTTAAAGTTACGAACTTTTGTGGAATTGCTATTCAATATTTAAGACAAAATAAACATTTTACCATTGGTACACGAATCGTGTACCATAACACGTTTCAGCGCCATTTCTAACAAGGGACTCAAAGAGCAAAGCTAGACATAGTCCACAAGCCATGTCAAATGACTGCATTTTATCTAGAGAGAATGCGTAATACATACTATCGGTGTAGACTGGAATAACCAGACGATAGAGATTACCACTCAATTGAGACTTCGGGCGCATTTCGCCGAACATAACTGATTAAAAAATACCGTAGAAACCGCAACGATTGAATGTAAATCAGTTTATATACATTTATATTACAATATTATATGCTTTGCAACCCGGGGGTGGGATGGCCTAGTGGTCTAGAGTGCCGCGCTTCGACCTCTAGCTGGCCGGTCACCTCTGGCTTGCGGCTGTGGTTTCGAGCCCTAGTGTGAGCGTATGTGACATGGAGATAGGGGTGCCTTCTCAACCTGGTGGGTTTTCTCCGGGTACTCCGGTTTCCTCCCACTGCTAAAGACCCCTACGCACAAGCGAATTATTTAAATAAAAATTGAAACCCATACGTTAGTCCCAAAATGACCTAGTTTGTGTCGAGTGGACGCTAAACCCCATTTTTCTCCCTCCCTCTCTCTCTCTCTCTCTCTCTCGCTGTGCAACCCATTTGCGTCAATTTCTAGGACCCAAATATTAGCGTTTCATTGCCCTTTAAGTTTTATGGACAGGGTCAGATTTGTCCACTATAGTAGGCCCCCACCGGTATGCATGTATATGCTTAGCAAGTGTGTGTGTGTGGGGAGGGGGTGCATGGCTGAATGGTTAGCGTGCACGCGCTGTATCAATAAGCCTGTCATTGAGTCAAATGACGTGATTACGAGTCCCCGGTTATACGTGACAAGGAGTAAGGTCGCCTGTCCAAACCCGTGGGTTTTTCTCCGTGTTCTCCGGTTTCCTCTAACTGAGCACTAAAGACCCCTTTGTTAGTCCCGAAATGACCTAGTTTGTTTCGAGTGGACGTAAAACCCTATGTCTCGCTCTCTCTCTGATTTGATAAGGGGATCGCTTGGCTAAGTGGGTAAGGCGCTGGCTCGTTAGTCTGGAGGTCGAATGTTTGATCCCTAATTTGGCCGAGAAAGTTTTTCTCGATTTTCCGAGTAGTTTCCCCTTGTCAGTGATGCAGAACAGAGAACCTGACAAGGGCAGCAGCCTAGTCTGAGGTCGGTCCCGTGTACACATTGGCGTCCACGTAAAAGATCCCTTAGCAGTTGGAATTCGATATAAGAATAGGCCGTAACGCCGCTGCCCGGGCAAAAATTTCCCTCATAGCACACTGTATGGCGTATGCCCGTCTTCAATTAGCCAAGGTTAGACGCAGAAGAGTAGGGCGCTAAACCCCATTTCATTTCATTTCTTCATGGAATAGGGGAAATTTATTGAACAGGTTGTTATTGCTCGCGAAACACGATAAATTACCCTAGAAAAAAGTCTAGACACTAATGGTACACCGACACCATGTGCATCAGCAATGAGTTTTTGGAAGCTACCTGTGCAATCAGCACAGAAATTCAAACGTACGACAGGTCGAGGGTTGTCGTAGACTTTACGATAAAAGTTACGAATTTCGTAAGTTAAGAATTTTAGTGAAACGCGATTTCTTCGTAAGTTTACGTTACGATAAACTTACGCAAATTTTTCATCGTAGGCTGCTTTGTGAAACTGCCCCAAACAATCTTAACCCGGTAAGATTACAAGATCAATGCTGATTTAAATTGACGAATAATTCGAGTTTTCAATGTCGAAGACTTTGGATGATATTGAGTTAGAGACATTAGCTACTTTAATCTTAACCCGAACATTCTCTCTCGCCGAAGTTGTCAATCCGCATAAAGTAAAAAGGCGGACATTTTGTCAAAGATACGTCAAATTTACAACTTACGTAAAGGTTAAGAGTTGCCATAGACTTTACGATAGGAGTTACGAATTTCGTAAGTTAAGAATTTTAGTAAAACGCGATTTTTACGTAAGTTTACGCTACGATAAACTTACGCAAATTTTCATCGTAAGTTGCTTTGTGAAACTGCCCCCTGTATTTTAATTAGATTGGTTAATGGGACCATTGGCATAAGTTGACTGTAAGTTGTTGGAGACCATTCTCCTATGCGTTGGTCATGTACACCTGCACAAACACCGATGGAATTTTATAAGGGAAGGCGATGGGACAAATACAAACCTTTCCAGAGCTCTTGATACCTCTACATATGCACCCAAATACGACCAGCCAGGCAAATACCAGACATAGCAACATCTTCCAGTTGATACCACCCACTTCATCAATACCCGGTGAAATCACTAACGCCTTACGGTACCAGAAATATGACGTAGGTCCAGCAATATCGCACTCTGGTACTGGGATCGTTAGATTTGGTGCTATTGTTGTCATAGGACACGTTGCCCATGGTAACGGACTTTGGAATGAATGGAAAAGGTAGTAAAAACACCACATGATGATGGCATTATAATACAAGGCCACCGTAAATGATGTTACACAACTAGCCACACCGACACCTCCCATTAAAGGGTGAATCCGGTTCCACACGCCCATACTTCCGGTTCGCATCTTCTGTCCAATCGCAAGCTCTAAATACAACAAGGGCATTCCCTCCACAAATAACATGACGAAGTAAGGAATGAGAAAGGCACCTGTTAAAAGAATAACACGGAAAAACGTGAATTAATTATATTGGTACATGTATTAACTATTAAACCAAGTGCTCAAAATAGGCCTCGGGCGTTATAAGCCCATACTTTTTATACAATAAACTTATAAAACAAATATCTCCGACACCTTTTTGAATCTTTTTTGATATATTACCCCTGACTTCACACTTAATGACAAAAGATTGTCCGCAGTTACATGTTAATGTATGACGTGAAATGGGTTTACTTTCAACATTATAATACATATACACAATTCCGCAACTAATGTCATTTGCTGCCACTTGTCGACTGTTGACAGCTTTGCCAATAAGGGAAAGTAAGGACCATACCTCTAGAAATGATTCTACACTGTGAAGATAACACTGCGACGTGGGGAAAGGAATGCAAGTTTAAACCGATCGACAACACAAACAGCAATTGCATGTTCGTATGACAATGCGAAATGTAAATCAAACTCATATTATTGTTTATTGCATTTATACCATGCGGCGTTTCTTCAGAAATCCAGTATACTTCTGAATATATTAGAAATTTGGTCTCCGGGTGCAGCGAAGCCAAAAGAGTGCAGACAAATAGAACAATGCCCCTAGACTAGGTATGTCATAACAAAGTCATAATATACATCAATTGTTGATATATATGGTTTTTTTTCATATATTTACATAAAACATTTAGTTCATAATAATTGATTTAGTGGGACAGTTTATTGTACATTAGGTTTACATAAATCACATGAAATAGGTTAATATATAGATATAAAGCTAATGATATACATTTGTGACATGACAATCAGACAATTAGAAGAACAAACCAATTTATATCATTTGTTAAGTAAAGATCGTTTTAGCATTTCCAGTTCATCTTCTCTCCGTCACATACCGAGGCAATGCAAAGCTAGTGAATGTCAGAGCTTTAGGTGCAAATGCGCCACCTAAAGCACGGGACAACAGCCGCATTTCGGGAATTAGCCTACGGCTTTGTTATGATTCAAACGGGCCACTCTTTTATATGGAACCTAGATTCGAGATTTGAGTTGGGCATACGTCAAAGTGCACCAAATCGGCTGCATACTGATCTGACAGGGTTCAAACGGTAACCGGGTTAGAAGCAGGGCCTAGTTTAATGTACCCTTGTATAAAAATATCCGTGCTTTGAAAAAAAAAATGCTATGTAGCCTTGCGAATCTGGCAAGACTGTATGGGGAACCTTGGCTACCATTATGATCTTCGACCACTTCCAATTCTTGTTTCAAAAGATTTGTATTGTTGACAGTCCCACCACGTTTCTTTGCGCAGTTATATTCTGTTATATTTTGGTGATAACAGTGTAAGCTTGACGTTGTGTTATCGGAAGTCATATCTTCACGAAACCCCCAAACCCCGGAAACCGTGCTTCGGAAATAACATCTGGCCAGATTTCATCGTTTATGCACATTCCGGCGCCACAGAACCTAACCAATATCACACTGTAGCAAACGCGTCATATTTGGATAAAAAAAAATGTCCTTCCTTGGTTTTTACACAATTTAATACATCAATATGAGTGAATGAATGGATGAGGTTTAACGTCCTACTTGTCTTCAAGAATTGTGGAAACAGTGTATTCTTTTTCTTAGTCGTACAATAGTTGTAAATTGTCGGAATTTCTGGATAAATTACTACTGTTTACTTTTAAATATAAGAGTCTTGGGGTTTTTTTGTAAACCTTGACCTTTATATAATATTGTTATGAATGAAAAATGAGTTTTATGAGGAGTCCGTTCTACTAATACAGTTTTATACGGTCTGGTGAAATCAACACATGTTAAACACATTATGGTGACATAGTCATAATAAATTATAATGCCTTTTTCTAATATTATAAGGGAAGTTTCCTTATATTTTGTGCTATTTTTTTCAGAGATATTTTATTTTCTATATATGAATGGGAGATTGGGGACAATGACAAAATGCCCATGTCAGACCCCTATTCCTATACCGTTGGTTGATGTTAAATTTGCGCCCATCTTATTAGTTTGTTGGGGACAAAACACAATCGATTAACATAGCTAACCGTTTAAATAAACACCTGAAGAGAGCCAGAAATCAATAGTAGGTGATGGCGATAGGTTTTGGGATCTTTTATGAATATTCGTTCATAAATTGTTTCATTGTATAGGATATCGGTATGTCCACGCAATCCTCGAGTGCTAAAAGTGTAAGCAGGACAGCAAATAAAATAAAAACAAGACGGTATATTGCCCATTTAGTAAAAATTGGTTTCTCTTGAGTTCAGCTACCCAGAAAATGTAGTCTTTATTGACCCATTCCTTAGAACGCCCTGTATTTACACTTCAGAAACAATTAGAAGTTGTTGAAGTGTCTTAACACATTTTAAAATATAATTCAATTATAAATAAATATTTTAGAAGAAGAAAAAAGTCCGTTCATGTGTTTAAATCTTACCCCCACCATGCTGTTGTGTCAAATATGGAAATCTCCAAACATTTCCTAATCCAACCGCATATGATATCACCATAAAGAAATACTGCAATTTGGAGTCCCATGCTGCTCGGTTAGGTGGCTGTGACAAGTCATGATCAGTAACAACATCGGGTGATTGTAAATTAAGTGGTGTGATTAATTCCGAATTGTTTATTCCATCTTTAGAAATTCTTTTACGTTTACCCATTCTATTTTCTGTCCTGGAACATTCACAACTTATATACTGATATAATCACCGTGTACTTATGACATTGTTGAAGAATTTGGACGAGTCCATTCAAGCCATTAATCCAGAACTGTCTCAATTTTCATAGAAACGTTCTCAGGTTACTATAGTATAATTTTTGGTGTTGATAATTTAAGATTTTGTGAATGGAACTCAGCAAACCGTGTCACAGACGTTTTAATATCGTAGGCGGACGTCCCAGAATTAAGAAAGCACATGACTGACATTGCTGAAATACCGCTGGATTCTTTGACGAATTATTGAAAAATATTATCTATTTAGTTCTCTTGAAACTATGGCCATTGGATAGTATTATAAAGTGTTTAAAAAATATTTAAATAATGAGCGACGTATAACTGAAAATATGTAGGCCTGAAAAGACTAATGGGTTGGATTGTTCGTACTTAGAAAACTCAACTATATTATTATCTTAACCTTAATTTACAATTTTAAAAAAATACAACTCGAAACACGAACTTTCCAATGATTGACATTCCATTGCGAAGTAATGGAGTTTTAAGGTAACTACAATACGAATGGACAATATTTCCCAGGTTGCAAAAAATACGTGTTTCGTAAGATTAGACACAGGAACTGCAACTGTAGTGTTAGTATTGTCTTCATCAGAATCACCAGGGCAGAAATGGACAAAACTGGCTATAGAACAGTCCTCAAGTATCTACAACTGAAAGGATTAACCCCTTCACCGATACATTCCAACATGGTCTCCACTTTAGGGGAGGATGTCCCTGTCTTTTCCACAGTATAACCAGTGGCTTTTATGCAGGATACGCCCACATACGAGAGATGGATAGAGAACAAGCTAAATAGGGCCCTAAATTCATGAAGTTACAATTAGATATGCGCAAATATCGAAAGGAACCAAGATCTTTGGGTTATAAACATGCATTTCAAGTTACATCAAAATCAAAGTAAAAATTTTGACCTCTACAGGGTCCACAACCTTGATATACCATAATATTTTTTTTTTACACAATTCGCGTACAAGCGGCGACCATTTTGTCTGGCAATTTTGATCCGATTTTCACGAATTTCGAACTCAACCCTCATAACGATGTAACGGTGATATAATCAAACGGTTTTGTAAATGGGATAATAATTGTGAACTTCAGAGGGACCACAAGCTAAACATTGTGATTTTTTAGGAAGTTAAGCTCTGATATTAAAAGGAATCTTTAGGTTACAAACATGCATTTAAAGTTTCGTCAAAATCAGATTAAAATTGTGGTCTCTACAGGGTCCACAACCTTGATATACCATATTTTTTACACTATTCGCGTACAAGTGGCGGCCATTTTGTCCGGCAGTTTTTGCCGGATTTTCACAAAAATCATTACGGTGTAACGGTGATATAATCAAACGTTTTTTTTTTAAAAATCGGATAATAATTGTGACCTCCAGAGAGACCACAAGCTAAAAAAAATGGCGATTTTTTGTATAATCAGGGGTCATATTTCAGGACGGTATGCCCAAATATCGTTTATAAACCAAGATCTTTGATTTATAAACATGCATTTAAAGTTTCATCAAAATCGGTTCAAAATTGTGACCTCTGCAGTGTTCACAAGCTTAAAACGTGATTTTTCGTACAACCAGGTGCCATAATCTATGAAGTTATCGTCCGATATATGCCAATATCGGAAGGAGTCGATATCTTATGGTGATCAACCTATATTTCAAGTTTCATTGAAATCGGATAACAATTATGACCTGTAGTGTTCACAAACAATTGTGGACGGGCGGACGACCTGACGGACGACAATATACGTCCACATACAAAATGTGGGCGTATAAAAAGTGGGCTGCAGAATTCAAGCGTAGCAGAGAGAGCCTTGACGATGCCCCGCGCCCTGGAAGGCCACTCACAGCAACCCTTCAAGAAAACATTACATGGTGATGGCTGATCGACGATTTACCACTTGACATATTGCCAATGCTGTGGAGTGTGGACGTCTCCCGTGAGAAGGTTGAGCACAAATGACTAGTTGGTAATGACAAAAGTTTCTGTAAGACGGGTGCCAAAGCGCTTGACTGTGGGTCAGAAACGTGACAGATTCCTGACGGCCCGTGATAATTTGTGCTCTTTGTGAAGTAGATCCCGATTTTTAACTATAGTCGTTCGGGTGGTACGAAAGAACGGGCCTCGTGTACACACTGGCGCGCAGGTAAAAGAACAGTTGGAGTTCAATATACGAGTAAGCCGTAGCGCCGCTGTCTGGGCAAAATTTCCCTCATACTCATAGCACAATGCATGGTGTATGCCCATCTTCACTATAGCCCAGTGAAAACAATAAATGTGAATTCCGGTCTTTCATAGACCAGTCTTATATCTAGTAAGTTGATTGACCTATAAATAATTGTATAAACGTTATGGTAAACACATTATTAAAATCATATAATATACTGATATAACCTTAAATCGCTGCTATTGTGGTTATTGCTAACACGCATCAAAAAGTAGGTTATAAAATGTTCATACCAAAAAAACCCCAAAAAAATCAAAATGCGATTTTTTGATATTAAGAAATAAGAATATGAGAACATTTAAATTATCCCCAAAGAAAAGTATTCCTCAGAATCTAAACCATTGCATCATGTTTTGAAATAACATCATAATACAAAGTGAATAATTCAGCAGCTAATGACAGTTTGCCTATAAATGGATGCAAGGTCGTGACCCCGAAAAGGAAGCACTGAATTGGGTTGATTTGGTGTTCTAATTCAATTAGTGGTGTGGCAACCTTTACATGAGTAAATAATAGTTTCGCAAGAGGAAGTTTACTAAATACCACAAAACTAAATTTATCTTTAGACGTAAAATTTCGTCATCACACAAAATAAATCACCACATAAATGTCAAATTCGGTCATTTTGAGACCATCATATGGTTGATGCGAGTATGCGATTGATGTATATAAAACTTGTTCAATTTAATTATTGAATCCATTAGGCTAGTTTTCCAGATCAATGGTGTTAATTGTTCATAGATCCAGTAGTGGGCTACACAAGAAAGTGGACATAGAGGATGTGAATAACTACCGTGAAATTGTGCTAGAAGGCTGCTTGAGCATATGCCTTTTATAATATATTTTATATTATAAATAACCGTATATCTAAATATATTGAACCAAATAACATAGGCCTGTTCTTTGTTCTCAATTGACACACTGATCTGCAGTGAATATTCGCTAGGCCGGTACAAACACATCCCCTATATCTCCATAATTCCGTTCTACTCCACTAACCCCTGGGTTAATCTATAGGGGAGACACATTTTCAAATTATCCGCCTTAGATGATTGTGCTATTTTTATCGACCAATCCCATACATCGTTAAGTGCAAAGGGAGTTGACAAAGGGAGGTAACTCTCAGCGGACAGGGTTAGGAATTAGCCTAAATGGGGAAGACCTAATTATTCGAATTGCGTATTTATTAACAACAAATTATATTAATGAAGATCAGACGTTATATCTATGTAGGTTCATTAGTTTTATTGAGAACCGTTCTTTTGTTCCCGCAGTTTTACATCCACGTGATATCTTAGATAAGTTATTGTGAATCTTCTCCTTCATCTTCTCTCGGAGTTTAACGCCCACTTCGACCTACGGTGGTATCGTAGACAAGTAAACGTTTAATAATAATAAACATATCAGAATGAAACATTTCAGGCAAATAACGAATAGTAATAATAATAACAAAAGTCGAACATATAGATATTTGAAACCAGCGAAACATACTACAGATTTTCATAATACAATTAATTATAAATGAATTAGAAATATATACACTATTTACATAAATCATTCAGTAAATGGACATGCATATGGTAATCTACCCTTATAAAATTGAAGGCGAAACGACTGGTTTGTAAACTGTTTTTTGATTGGCTCGTAAACCTCATCTAAAATCTAGGCCAGGGCATATAATTTGCAATCGTGGAAACCCTATGGATTAACCCAGGATATAGTGGAGTAGAACGGAATGAGTACACTGGGGATACCGAGGATGCTATAAACACTGATAAGGATGACATCGATGCGACTTAATGAGCCAGAAATATGAACCTTTTTTCTCCGACAAATTTAACATTTTTTTTATGCATTCAAAAAATAAATAAAGACGTTTGAAGTATTTGTAGGTAAAAATTATTTCCTATTTATAATAAAAGAGTATTTAAAACAGTAAAGTGTAGCATTCTGTCCGATTCATTAACGTCTTGTGTAAACAATGCACGCGCCATTAGGTCAATCATTGGCGTCGCATGATGTGGCGACACGTGTCGAAGGCAGTCATCTTTTACAGGGATTTTAGAGGACTCTCGTAATCCTCTGTGAAACAGATTGCTAAATTGACTATATAAGACGTCCGAGAACACGTGGGCGATGCTAACCGAAATATGTTTCAGTAGAGTTTTTAATCTTGGGATTAAAAATAAACCAGGTCGCTCAAAATAAATGACCCTCTATTATAAAATATGACTAACTGCTGTGATTTTCAGATTTCGCAATAGGCGGTTTTAGCCTAATTCCATTCACTTATTATTCCATCATATGATACTGTAATGTACCTATTATAGCAGAAGCTATGATTCATACGGGATTAATCTTCTGGTTTAACTTCAGATGGCATTTGACTTGATCGAATTATGAAACAATATTCTCCCGGCGTTTACACGATATCTAGATATATGCGGAATAATGTGGTCGGTTGACATAATCCAAAACAACACGTAAACTGACCTTACCAGTAGCTTATAATACTTTACAAATATAATCATGTTTTGTCTTTTAAAATATACAGGACAAACAGTGCCGTATTCCCATGACGCGCTTGACACACCTGCACCAAACACCCACGACTTAGCGGCCAAGTTACAATACAGAAAACCTTTTACAACTACATGTATATATTCAGTCATTTGAAACGAATTATATCAGATCTATATTTCGTTTCGTTTTTGTATACTTTTCATGGCCTAAACTACATGAAAATCTGACAAGTTGTACCGGGAGGTCGCGTCAGGGGTCATACGAGTGGCTATTGGCCCTATGTCGTCAGACATTGATTAATCAATCAACCAGCGTTGACGTTTCTACGCATTTACCCACAGTTCCGTACAGAGCACACCAATAACTCACCATCATAGAGGGTTTCATTGGCTACTCACATCAACTAGAACGCCTGTTATATAACAACTCTTCCAGACCCTAGTGTTGTGAAGAAAAGTTAAACGGAATTTTGACGCAGTAGGGGATGGACAATTATTTGGTACCGTCAAGCATTGATGGTGGCTTTACTCAATTGGACTTTTAGGATCAGTGATAATTTTATTCCAGTAAAGGCAGTTAAACCACTAATTAAAATCAAAGCTAACTGAACCACAATTTGATAGACTGGCAACATTGCTAACAAATGAGCATTCAGTAAACCACTTTCCGTATAATTAAACCCTAACCTATATTTTGTATGCCCCTGATCAACGACTTGGTACACAGGAATGAAAATAGCTTTCAGAAATGTATGGTTTATCAGAAAAATTAGCTTTAGTCATCAATATTCTGCCCGCAATCCGACAATGGACATAGCACATGATAGTCCAACTCTGAACGCAAATCTCCTCACAGGTCGAGTGTGGACAGAGCTGAACCTAAATACATATCAATAAAGTTAGATCTATAAACAATGTTATCAGCTAGGTCAATGTCACCTCAGTTGTTCTGACAAGGCAGCCCTTTACTAGTCTAAATGAATCAAAATAAACTACACATCCATCCATAATACACTGTCAAGAGTAAAACCAGTTATGACGCCATATAATACTTGTCGCCATTCTGAACATCGGACACGCTGCGGCTAGCCACCAATTAATTTTCGTACGTTAGTTACGTACGGCTTGTCGCTTGAGTGATCGTCTATAAATAGAAGTAAATGTGAGGTCTATATAAACCGAGGTTATATAATACGGCTGAGATTTCAATTCCGGGTCAACATTCGACTTGAATTTTCATAAGGCGAACACATCTTTGGCGAGAGGTTAAGTACGACAGTCTTCATCATTATGAGCTCTAAACTTATGAACTGTCGGTTTCCAAAATCCGACGCGACGGTTCGACTTTTTTGCTTTCCGTGGGCTGGAGGTGGCTCTAATTTTTATTCAAACTGGGGTTCAGCTGTTTGTGAGAATGTGGAAGTTATTGGAATCAGTTTACCGGGAAGAGAAACACGTATCTCCGAAAAACCAACCAATTCAGTGGAGGAGATAGTGGAAGAGGTGACAAAGAAAATGGTTAGTGATTATTCAGACAAGCCTTTCGCTTTATTTGGTCACAGTATGGGAGCTTTGTTAGCTTTTGAAACAGCGAAAGTCCTGAAAGAGAAATATCAAAAGGAACCGACCAAGATGTATGTGTCTGGTATATCGGGCCCGCATATTCAGGAAAAGGCAAGAGTCAGTCGGACCGTTTCAGAAATGACCGATTCTGAATTCATCGAGTTTCTTCGATCATTAGGTGGGACACCAGAAGAAGTGTTAAATAATAGTGATATGATGAATATGTTTCTGCCTATGTTAAGAGCGGATTACTCCATTGTGGATGACTATCTGTATGAACTACCAGAAGGGAAACCTTTATTGGCATGTCCTATTGCGGCATTTGACGGAAAATCTGACAGAAAACATGAAATAGAAGCATGGAAAAGGGTAACAACTGGAAAACTGACTCTCAATATGAGAGATGGTGGACATTTTTTTTTAAAAGAACCAAAGAATTTGAAATATCTACAAGATTTTATAAGCAACGATTTTTTTGTTATGTGTGGTTAGAGATGGTGGACATTTTTTTTTAAAGAACCAAAGAACTTGAAATATCTACAAGATTTTATAAGCAACGATTTTTTTGATATTTGTGGTTAGATTTTGATTGTCGTTTTAATAAGGGAACAAATTCAACAATCACCTCAACAGAGTCATTAAATTCAAAGTATATACTCAACATAAACTGCCGAAGAATGAACTAGATTATTTCAGATTGGTGGAATGGCTAGGTTATAACGAAGACGTGTATCTACATCATAGCAATTGCATATTTTATAAGTAATTCATCATCAAACTAAACGTTTTTGAAGATACTACATAAGTAATATATATTCATCATCTTTATCATCTAAAAAGGGTTTTAATTCAGTTAATATTTTGAGCGTACCTTCAAACTGTATAACAGAATATCCTACTTTTTACATAATTTATTAAAATATTATATAATTCAATTTATGATTTATGATTTTATATGTCACGTGTAGTGAGTAAATATATTTTGACAACATGACATATTATTCTGTACGTTTGATGTACGGTAGATGGTGCGTCTGCTGATACGACATAAATCTTATCCTCGGCTATTATGACATGACAACACTATAATTTATAGCACTGTTGATCTCTTTATGTGGGGCGTATATATAAGAGTCACAAATCGCTACCATGCACACATTCTGAGTTATTGCTACTTTTGACAGGTGGGCTCGGGCTAGACCAGTCCGACTACTTATTCTCCCCGGTGACGTGTCGTGGCCTATAACATTTGTTTGGACGTTCGGATGATCATAACAAACCTCGGATCATACTGCACACGGCGTTCCACCTGCGTTCTATACCAGAATAGAACACTGTCCAATAGATCCACCATTATTTCTATGTTTAAAACGCTCACGTGATCATTTGTGGCGGGACCATGGGGGTGTTGGTGTGACTTATCGACGAGACGTCAGCTGTGTTTTCATAACAGAGAAAAAAGAAACTGTAGCACATGTTATGCGTCAAATTTCAAGTTCTGTCACTGGGCTAAAAACGATATATAATATGTTCTATGGGTAATATTGCAATACATTCTTTACCATTGTTAACTTTCATTAGAGTTTCAATCTGTTAATCTTTCAAAACAAGGCTAGATACTCCTAAATTTGTTTTTGCAAACAAAACCGCCTCTGTGATATAGCTGTCATAGGCGGCGCCACATTGAATAATTAGGGAACTTTTTTGTGATTCGGCTCTGATTAGTTTGACATCTTTCATACACACAACGGCTAAATAAACATATTTAATTTCATTCAATATGACAATAGAAGAGAAATAAATACTTTTAAAAATTTCTAAAAGCATACTCGGTGTTATCGACTAAAATTGTCGATGTAGGAATTTAAATGTCGGTAAATTAGGTTAGGACCTATTCTCAGCCGGAGCTAGCTGTAGATAGGCAGCCTAAGTTTGGGATGACCTCGAATAAGATATTGAACTGGGTTGATGAAAATGAAATGACAATTCACCAAAACCTGGCAGAAAATTTTAATTGAAACACTTTTCTTCGATTATAGACCAAAACTGGGGAAATATTATTGAGAAAAACTTGCTATGTATAGACGCACTACAAATCGGGATACCGAGCTAAGGGGGAGCGGGTAATGACTAGTCACGCCCCAAATCCTTCCATGTGCATATTGCCTCCATTAACTAACGAAGGGCGCAGTTTGGTTGCCAGGCAACTGTATGTTTTGATTTCTTCTATTCTCAGAGATATTCTGGCGACATTACTCTTAAATGCCCTTAGTGTTGTTCAATGGTCTCTACTACTGTCCAGAGCCGTTAAATAGAAAAAGAAGCATATTAACCATTTAATATATTATACTATATTATAGAGTAAAGGTTTAAAACAATGTCTGTTTTGATGAATACTAAAGCAATACCGATTACCAGTATCCGGTTACTGCTGTCCGTAAAAATTCCAAATGAACCCAAAAAAGATTTTATTGGAAAACAGTTGGCCATGGAAACATTAATTACAGCGAAATAAAATATTTTGGTGTTATTATTACACCCAATAGATATTTACAGTAGATCGATCATGTAGTGTAAATGATTTGGCTTGTTATCGTTTTCTGCATTGTAATATCTACATGTACAGTTTAATCTGTAACCATTGGTAATCCGACACCCCTTCTGCTGTAAAATCCTTTCACACTGTGATCTATTCGTGTTCTAGCCCTTGAAAATGGTTCCAGTGGGGCATTCAATCGCTTTCCATACTCAGACGATGACAAAACGGGGACAGGCCTCTTGGTTTCCTGTTATAAGAAGGACGAATCATAAGTTGCCACACAAAGAAAAGTATGCCTAAAATATAACCTGGGCTGACAAAAATAATCATAATTTTAATGAAAACCAATAGATTTCCCCCTCAAATTTAACGGATAATAACTGCTAGCTCCAGAGTTTTAACAGGGCGTCGATAGAAAAAATTATACAACTCTAGTAAGCGTCTCCCTCTTCTATAAGACGTCAATAACACAAACATTTAAAAAAACCTTCGAATTATAATAGTTGACAAACAGATTGACTGATTTACCAATCCACACTACCGGCATGATGGATTATCTGTGTGCTAAAGGAGTTATAGTTTTGAATTTAAGTAGTCTTCTTTGACGATTTGGTAACATTGCCCTTTGATAAATTTTATTTTTGACGGTTTGCAGTCTCCGAGGGCCTGGTACGCCCCCCCCCCCCCATCTGCCAATTATTTACAAAGCTAAACGTATTTATGTTTACACACCTCTTCAGTCACAGCAATACCAATAGTAAGAATATTTTTACGGTCATCTCTGTGTAGTTTACTGTTGTAACCAGGTTCATTGTGAAACAATCTATCATAATTAGTAGATACTTCAGCCTGAAATTCCACATGAACATTTGCAGCGACGGGGAAAATTGGAAAAGTGTCAAACAACACAAATTTGGTTAATGAGGGATTGCATGGGACCGAAACAACGATACTTAACTCAATGAAAGCAAATAGCTCCATCATTCATAACATCTAGAATAAAGATTGAAAATGATATTTTTTCATATTGATGTGCGATTGTTTCTTACTTCTGTATTTCTTGTTCTTTTACCAAAGTATGATGACTTGAGTTTCTTTAGATCTTCCATGCTCCATTGTTCCATGCCACTCCAATGTTCCGAATTACCACCTTTAGTGGCGAGATGTTGTCTATTTTTTAAAGTAATGTTCTATAAATATATAAACACACTTAGCTGTCAAAAGCAGAACATTGTAGGGGTGGATCCAGACGGTCGATTGCTGGTGGAGATCAAAAGGGGAATCAATTATTTAAAAACAATGGAGCAAATTTTACTTCACTTGTTAGGTCAAGATGGGTGCTGTTCTTTTTCTTTTGATCAAAACATTTCTACCCAAACCAACCTTATACACCCAACTACCAAATATCAAGAAACTTAACATACGCCCAGTCAGGCATCACGAGATGGGGGGGGGGCATAAGCGTCTATAGGGACCATGGATATCAGAGTTTAAAATTGAAATGGGCAATTATGCATGATTTTTTTTTATTGTTCCCTTCTTTAAATGTTTTTTGATTCTTCAGAACATATCATGTGGAACTGGGTCATCCAGATATAACTAGTGTTGGAAAGGAGGTGGGGGTCGCACCAGCACATTTGTTTTTCCTCTCAAGGGCCCGGATTAAGGAGACTGACTAGGCTGCATTCAGGGGCCTCCCAAATTAGTTCTAAACAAGCCAACAATGAGATGAGTGTCCCCCGCCGAAATCCCAAAATAAATAGATGTCACATATTAATTAATCGCACATTCATTTTTTTCAAAAGTATCGAGCAATCAAACTATACACAAAGTTTCATCACTCTCTATCAGATAGAATCAGACAATGTTCATCGTCGAACTCCATAAAGGCATTCACCTAATGAACGCCTACACCAAGTTTGAACATTCTACCTTAATTAGAAGAAGAATTGTTGTGTTTCAAAGTCTATACCAATCAAATTGCTTATCGATCTGCTTACCCTGAGCATAAAATGTTCATTATTGAACTTAGTCAAGGTATTGATGAAATGTTTCGGCTGGAGGGTTAAATGATATATTTATATATCTAGTCGATCACGCGCTGTAGCCTGGTTGTCACTATTTTTGGGATTAAGAACGTTCAATCGCATTCGCCCATTATCAATGCGCACGTGATAGCCAAGACAAGAGTGCGTTCAATTGAAGACCGCGAAGAAGATAAATTAACGGCAGACTTGACCTATTCAAAATGTATTTTATGTTAAATCCAATAGAAATTACAGAAAGGTTTATAATTTTTAAAGGGAATAGCATTCTGTTGATTTGAAGTTACAATATAAAAATACTTCCGGTTTTCGAAGTTACAGTATTTCCCGTTTTGAAGAAAACTCGACATTCCGACACGCTGTGTAATCCGACATATTGTAACGATCCCGTACGTTGTCGGATGTCACAGAGTCCACTGTATATATCAAGTTTCATCACTCTCAACTCTCACTTAATTACAACTCAAGTTATCGCTTCCCAAAGCATTAACCAATCAAATTGCTTATCTCTGCTTACCCTAAGCGGAAAATGCTCATCTTCTAACTCCATCAAGGTATTGACTTAATAAACACATACATTAAAGGGCTAATCCCGATATTTGTTTTAGGAAAAAATGCATAATTTTGTGTTAAAATCACCTAAAATATTCGAGTCAAGGGCCGAACAATACTTCAGTATTTATAATACGTTTTCAAACGACTTAAATCCGTCAGTTTTCATCTGGAATTTGAGACCGGTGCCCCAGGGCATATTTTGTGGTATCTTGATAAAATCAAACATTTTTTAATAAAAATAATGTTTCGTTGAAATTTGCCTTTCTTTATCAAGTACGGCACATGGGTTATTCACTGCATAACCCTCTCAAGTAACCGTAATCGGTTATAAGGTCACCCAACGAAACAATTGACCCGAAATCTTAAAACGACTCAATATTTTGGGTTGAAATTTTGAGACAAGGTATATACACCATTCCCCTATATTTAGGCGTTTTATTTCATACATTCTCAGACTTTTATTTTTGAGCCTCTGTATAATTCGGGATTGTCCCTTTAAGTTTAAATATTCTAGCTCAATCATAAGGGGAGTTATTATGTTCCAAAGTCTCGGCCAATCAAATTGCTTATCGCTCTGCTTACCCTGAGCAGAAAATGCTCACTATCGAACTTAGTCAAGGTATTGATGAAATGAAATTATATACAATGTTTTACCACTCTCCCCAATCTCGTTCCCAGAGTCAGCCGCGGGGCCGGAGGCCTCTAGGGCCAAAGACGGTCCATGATCTTCAAATTTGTTTACAGGTAAGCCCCGCCCATTCTGACCTCTGATTGGTCCATCTTTTTTGGGGCAATTTCTCGAAAACTAGAGGTCAGGTCGTCGTTTCGTTTGTTGTAAAATGATCTTTGAGTCAAAGTCAACTGACATAAAAAAAAATGGATCCTAAACGTACACATTCAAGTTTTTGTAAAGATCTTTTTCTACGCGTTGGTATATTTCTAAGTGATTCGGTCATCCAAGCACGTAAAATAACTACGCGTGGGTATATTTTTAAGTGATTCGGCAATCCAGGTACCTAAAATAAATACATGTCACGTGATTCGTCACTTTCGGGAAAATGGCTACCCTGAGACACTAGAGAAATTTCTCCAAAAATATTCTGGTTTCGAGATTGCACTCTCCCTTAATTACAACTCAAGTTATCGTGTCCCGGACGGACAGACAGCCAAACAGACGAATCCATTTTAATAGTCCCCTGCTTTCTTCGAAAGGCGGGGGACAAAAAACGTTTGTAGCCTACCATAAATACATGTACATGGGGGCGCAGTGGAAATGAGATTATTTACAGACTTTTGCATTATCTCGACACTTTAATATTTTCATTATATTGCGTCGTATATTATGTTTCTCCCAAATAAATCTATCTACCATATTGTGATACACACATTGTTCGGACAACGACCAGAATATGGCCCCTTTTTACTGTTGATGCAAGGGCCACAGTGACATTTTCTCCCTGGGCCCCAGGCAAGCTTTAGTGCGCATTAATTTCGAATATGATTTCTGTCGTTTTGAGCAGGGCTTGTTATATACTTACACGAACTATTGTTTTCCAAGAACCCAGAACTTCATTTGGACCCAAGTTCCTAATTCCATACGCAGACATATTCTTTTCTTCCATCTTTGGGTAAATATTATGCCGTAAAATCTTAATCCACTAAGTCCAATAAAACAATAATGATTATGACGTCACAATCATGTGTAATGACAGACCTTATGAGACAACGCGCTAATCATTCGATCATCCCTCCGCCCTCCCACACACACGTCATGTGCAAAATAACCCCGTAATTAATTTCGGACTGCCGTTTTTTTTTATTTGCATCCAGTGATAGGCTATTAAAGGGACAATAATTTGTTGACCAGATAATAATTGGGACATATTATTCAGTTACAACAAGAGTGTTATTAGGCCTTTAATACACACCATCCTATCAAGTCACTAAATGAACGATAGGTTGATAGGGAACGAAACATACCTCCACGACAGCTAAGTAGTTCAGGCGGTCAAGGAGAAAATATAATTTTTCGTCTCAAGACCATATAAACCTAAAGTCAATTGGATGATAACTTAAGACTCCTGAGCATCCTCAAGATCAAGGGCCATAAATCTGGCAGTAATAATCAGAAATCATTGAAAATCACTAGGCTTTGCCGTTTCGTGGCTCTTAAAATGTGAAACACGGTGTATAACCCTGGCAGTAATTATCGGATACCGTTGAAATTCAACGACCTAAAACACTGTATATAACTTTAAAATCAATCGGAATTTAACAACTATGGCAGTAATCATCGGATATTGCTGAAAATCAATAGGATTCTTCGTCTCATGACCTTAAACACTGCGTATAAATTTAAAGCTAATCGGATATTAACTTTGGCCTCTAGAGCATCCACAAGATTTTTTGAAGTGGTCAAGAGCCATAACTATGGCAGTAATCATCGGATATTGCTGAAAATCATTAGGCTTCTTCGTCTCATGACCTTAAACACTGCGTATAATTTAAAGCTAATCGGATATTAACTTTGGCCTCTAGAGCATCCACAAGAATTTTAGAAGTGATCAAGCCCCATAACTCTGACAGTAATATCAGAAATCGCTAAAAATCAATAGGCTTCTTCGTTTCATGACCCTAAACACTCTGTATAAAGTTAAAAGTCAATCAGTTATTAACTTTAGCCTCTTGAGCGTCCACAAGATTTTTTGAAGTGATCAAGGGCCATAACTCTGGCGGTAATTATCGGAAATCACTGCAAATCAACAGGCTTCTTTGTCTCATTACCTTAAACACTATATAAATTTAAAGTAAATCGGATACTAACTTTGGCCTCTAGAGCATCCACAAGATTTTTTGAAGTGATCAAGGGCCGTAACTATGGCAGTAATTATCGGAAATCGCTGAAAATCAAAAGGCTTCTTCGTCTCATGACCTTAAACCCTGTATATAAATTTAAAGTCAATCTGATATTAACTGTAGCCTCTAGAGGTTCACAAGATATTTCAAAGTGATCAACGGCCATAACTCTGGCAGTAATAATCGGATGGCGCTGAAAATTAAAAGACTTCTTCGTCTCATGACCTTAAATACTGTGTATAAATTTAATCTTGTGAACGACGAACGGACAGGGGCGACGACAATATACGACCACATTTCCATGTGGGCGTATAAAATGGTTCGGAGTGTCGTCCAGAACATCCAGATACTTGTGCGTAAAAAAAGGTCATTACCATGTTTTATAAGGTATGGAATGATTTTAAACAAGGGCATGTACTGACTATTTCTATTTTTCTCGTGTTCTCTTATTTAATGACATTCAATTACTTTATTGAATTGTCAGATATCCTCTTACAGTCCCATATAACAACTGTTGGTCTTGGAAGGAAATATAAGTGAGCAGAAATTTGGCTGTTTCTAGGTTATTAAACTTCGCTTCAGTCAGTTATATAGAGCAGTCGCTCGGGTTTTCTTTTTCGCTACGTCACTGCCGATTCGGGTAATGTGTATTACTCAGCTATCGTAGCAATCATCTCTGCGTTAAAAGTACATTTGGAATGTGTTTAACCTGCTCTATCACATATTATGTGATAAAGACTGGCATCAATATTGTCAATTTATGTCATGCATAACATCGTTTGCATTATAATCCAATTCAAGTGAGTGGGTGGTCGAATAGTCTAACGGTTATAAGACTTGTACGCAACGTGATGTAATCATTTGCACATTTTTATTTTGTCTTCTAATGTTATATATATATAATTATTTAGACATTTATTCACATAATCAACTCTCTAGACTGTCAGATGGCCGAGATTAAAACCATTTGAAATGCAATCGCCATTTACCGAGTCTCGATAAACAGGTAACAATACTACAGTAATAAACAATGTAGCAAGAATGGTCAGCTCTTTATCTAAATATTACATTCCTACAATCAAGGACAATAATTCATGAAGTTACAATTCGATATGCGCAAATATCAAAAGGAACTTAGATCTTTGTGTTATAAACATCATGCATTTAAAGTTTCATCAAAATCGGTTCAAAATTATGACCTCTACAGTGCTCACAAGCTTAAAACTGATTTTTTGTACAATCGGGGCCATAATCCATGAAGTTATCGTCTCAAAAAGGAACCGAGATCTTATGGTGATACATCTATATTTCAAGTTTCATCGAAATCAGATAAAAACCGATGTCTTTACAGACAGGGGCGACGGCAATATACGACCAGATGAAAATGTGGGCGTATAAAAAATACTGGAAGGAACACACAGAAATGGTTACTGACCTTGCTTGGCAAATATTTATGAAGGTCCATTATATGCATAATGCACTTGACATCAAATTTGTAATGATGTCTTGTGAGTAGGTGTCAACTTTGAGGGAAAGAAAAATGAGTTGCAGTGTCTTGTACCTTCCAACTTTCCTGGAATACTTTTATTTACACATTGGTGGTCCTTGGTTTATCTGTTCCATTCGACAAGTGAGAAGAACATTTCGGAATTGGTTTTTTTTTTGCCCAGACAGATCAGTACAGTTTTAGAACTGCTCAACTGCTGTGCTGTGACCCCCCTGAGTGTCAAAATGAAATGAGATTTTAAAGTCCTACATTTCTGCCCCCTACTAGGACAATGAAGACGGACTGGATGCAGCTAAGGTGGCTTAGCCTACCCTGTGGTATTAAATTAAAATCTGGTGAAATAAGAAACCATTAACAATATTTCTGCAGTAGTATTTTTTTTATTTTTACAGTTTATTTTTTAGCCTTTGTGGACTTCTTAGTTTTCTTAGACTTGCTAGAGGCTGCTGCTGATTTAAGTTTACTGTATTCCTCATTGATCAATCTTGTTCTCTGTAATGTATATTTAATTAAAATCAGTTACTTCCAATGATTTTTTTACTTACAAAGTCTTTGTAGCCATAGATTATTGATCTTGTAGAACGTAGATAACAATTTAAGTTTAAACTACCACCAGTGTTTGTCGTACCTGGTAAACCAAATCATTTGAGCAGTCAACAAAGGTTGTTGCATTCTTTAGTTGGATATGGGAGCATTTACAAAACACTGATCAAGTTTTTAACACATGAAGAGATTAAAAATATTTAAAATCAGATTGGTTTCTAGATCTTTCTTGGGCCAACATTAATCAAATCAATTCCAAAATTAAAATGCTCCCCCTGTCTCATATCCACGGTGTATGAATTTTAAGTCAATTATTTAACATTATTCTAAGTACTTGTTGACAGTTGGATAGAAAAAAGGGGGTGGTGATATATTTTTATTATTACAGGTAATAGATCAATACTTGTTACACATCTTAATTTATAGCCAGGTTCAAACATTACACCTCAACTATAACCAGG
The DNA here is from genome assembly GCA_917208275.1 of Patella pellucida. NCBI lineage: Eukaryota > Metazoa > Mollusca > Gastropoda > Patellidae > Patella > Patella pellucida. The sequence continues at coordinate 58,762,594 of OU795039.1, forward strand.
GGTATAGTGTTCTGAAGTCTCGACCAACTAAATCACACATTTCTAAGCAGAAATTGCTCATCAAAATGAGTCAAGACATTTACCTTATGAACATTATACCTCAATTTAAAGCAAGAGTAATTATGTCCCAAAAATTGTGCCGAACAGACAAACACATTTCAATTGTCTCCCGTTTTCTTCAAAAGGCATTAGGACAAATATTTTGAAATAACACTTACAGCTTGTTTGGCTTTCAACACCTTGAATCTGTCAAAATCTGTCATTTTTTCACGCTAGAAAATACAGAAATATAACTATAATGTATAGTCTGGATAAAATTACACACTATAAATAATAATTTCCATGTTTTTCAGAATAGAGTTTGTCATCTATAATATCAGACGGCAATTCCTATCAAGACATTAGGTTCATCATACACATGGAAATTCATACAATTTTATAGAAGTCTGCAGGTATTTAGATAGTTGAATGCTTCTTTATTAAGGGGATCACGGTGGCTAAGTGGATAAGGCGCTGGTTCGCTAGCCTGGAGGTTGAGTGTTCGATCCCTGCATTGGCCGAGAAAGTTCATCTCGATTTTCCGGCGTGATTTCCCCTTGTCAGTGATGCAGAAGGAGGGCCTGACAAGGACAGCTGCCTAGTCGTTCGGATGGGACGAAAAACCGAGGTCCCGTGTACAAATTGGAGTGCATGTAAAAGATCCCTTGGCAGTTGGAATTCGATATAAGAGTAGGCCGTAGTGCCGCTGCCCGGGCAAAAATTTCCCTCACAGCACACTGTATGGTGTATGCCCGTCTTCAATTGGCCCAGGTACGGTGCTTAAGCGTAGGATGTTAAACCCCATTTCATTCATTCATTGCTTCTTTATTATAATCACAGTAAATTATTCATATTTGAAGATTCACATTAATAACTATGCTAATACAGGGTTCCCGCAATTTCGTCAAACATTTTTTCAAGGGTAGGCCTATTCAAGGATAAATATACGTCAAATTCAAGGATTTTCAAGGACATTTATTAGCCTAAAGTTACAATTTTCTATCTTAAAAAAAAGGAAAACATTACCAACTATCGTTATAATGAATGAATGAATGAAATGGGGTTTAACGTCCTACGCTTAAGCACCGTACCTGGGCTAATTGAAGACGGGCATACGCCACAGTGTGCAATGAGGGAAATTTTGCCCGGGCAGCGGCGCTACGGCCTACTCTTATATCGAATTCCAACTGCCAAGGGATCTTTTACGTGCACTCCAATTTGTACACGGGACCTCGGTTTTTCGTCCCATCCGAACGACTAGGCAGCTGTCCTTGTCAGGCCCTCCTTCTGCATCACTGACAAGGGGAAATCACGCCGGAAAATCGAGATGAACTTTCTCGGCCAATGCAGGGATCGAACACTCAACCTCCAGGCTAGCGAACCAGTGCCTTATCCACTTAGCCACCGTGATCCCCCTATCGTTATAATCTTATATCTAAAAGGAATTGAAGACATAAAACTATTTTTGTATTATTACAGATCGACTTTCAGCACACCGGAATAACTCACGCCATTTTTAAAACAGATTTATCATCTTTTTCGACTCTGTATACTACCAATTTTAAACAAAATTAAGGATCTCAACTGAATATCAAGGATATTTTCCTATTCCGCATTCAAGGATATTCAAGGACCGCAAGAACCATGTAATATGTACATCAATCAAAAAATAGGTTTCATAACTACAAAATATACGCAGCTAGTCAACTAAAACAGTCATCAAAGTTGTCACATTATTTTGTTGGTAATGTGAGCATTTACAAGACATTAACTGGAAGGTCCACAAGATTAAATAAAAGTGATCACTTCGTAATCTAATGAACAGAAAAGCTGTGCAACTACATGTAGTCTACAGAACATCAACAAAGATTTTTCCATCAAATTGATCTAGGGCCATGGGATAAGACGTCTTTGAAATTGAACAAGTTTCTAGTGAGCCTACAAATTTTGGACAACGTACAGTAAAACTTTGGCCATTCTTTGATATGTGACAAAATTAGTTTTTCTCTTGAACACGAGTCAATAATATTAATAATGATAGTGGAATGTTCTAAAATACTAATGAATAAGATAACTCTTTTGTCCAACAAATTACAGGCACTTCAATTAAAGACTGTATAACTAATACCTATATCACATCATTCATAAAGTCTACATGTTTTTCAGAATAAAGTTTGTCATCTATAATATCAGACGGCAATTCCTATCAAGACATAAGGTTCATCATACACATAGACATTCATTATGATGGACTTAAACCTAGTATTGCTCATTCATGTTACTTTTATTACAAACAAAAAATCATGATATTTCCATCTTTCCTATTCTATAAATTCTTTGTTCTGTGGATGTCAACCAAAACTTTCCATTAATCCATTGTATGTCAACCTAAAATTAGCATCAATCCCCTTTGTAGCTCCAATTAGTATTGAATGGTCGGGAGCAAGACATTAAGTAACATATTGTAACAAGAGAACCGTGAGGTCTACATGTAAGTGTTTTTAAAATATAATATGCAATGTCTTAACATCTTAAAAAACAGACACTCTGCACGTGCGATTACAGTGAAATCACTCTAGTCTAATATTTGACAAGGTACGATTGGCAAGTTGCCCGTACGATTATTTGAAATAATGGTACGCCAAGCCAACATCAAAGAGCGACGTCACATCTGTATATTAAATCTGATTAAGCAATGATTAAAATGATCACTGGTTAGGCATAAATAGTGTTTAAAAGGGCACTGAAATTTTATGGATTTCACAGATTAAGGCTAGTATAGATTGGTAACCTTTTTGACGGACATGAGGCACAGATTCAACTGGATAACCTACATTCAGAAATATAAATAGGGTGAGGAAACACAAAATCAATATATAATTTGCTCCGACGATTTTAGAACAGCATGGACGACTATGCATGGCTCATTGCTATATAATTGCCCTTATTGAACCACGATATACAATTCCCAAATAATTTTAAGAGACCAGTTTTAGAATCTTCCATGTTTTTCAGAATAGAGTTTGTCATCTATAATATCAGACGGCAATTCCTATCAAGACATTAGGTTCATCATACACATGGAAAGCATTAAAATTTGGTAATGAAAGTCTGCAGTTGGTTCACAAGTTGAATGGGTGTATTAATAAACTATAAAACAAATATCCAGAGATATAAGCTTATCTAAGCAGGGAAACTTGGATGTTGGCTTAATTTGATAATCTTCAGGTCTTGCAGAAATCCTTGTTCCTGAAGCACGACTGCGATTTTTACAACATCTGGCCGTTACTTAACCATTCCCAAACTTATAGCTACATTATCAGCAGACACATTAACAGTAGCATCCAATCAGAGATTGCAAAATAGCAACCCACGGAAACCTTGACATTAGAGGAACCTTGAACAAGGAATCGATTGTATCACAAGCTGGACTTATTCCCAAATCAAACTTAGTGCCGAAATATGCAGAGTATTATGTGAAAGGCTTGATAAGATGAATGAAATTGGCTTTTAACGTCCTACGCTTCTGCACCTCACTGGGGCTAATCGGAGAAGAGCATACGCTATACAGTGTGCTATGAGGAAAATTTGCCCAGACAGCAATTGAATTCCAACTGCCAAGTGGTGTCTTGTAAGCTAATTTAAGTAATGGCATTCTAAAATTTTTGATGCCGTTGTAGAAGAATCCTAATTTCAAGCACTGGTCAAGATCTAAGCCTAATTAATCATGCAACAACTAATTATTACGCTCTCAATAAATGTGTATTTTCAAGTCTCTAATTATTACTTCAATAAACAGTCTTTATTCCCGATGTAAAATCACTACAAAAACAGTACATACGCAATCCATAGAAATATTGTACAAAAATGCACTTCGTTTCGCGCAAAACAGGTGTCTTAAATTTAATGAGGATCTGACGTAATACGGAGGTCAAAAATTATCCTAACATGGCGACTGAAGAAATGTTGGTGAATGCGATATTGGATAAACCAGTTTCAGTGAACAATTTTGGTTATTATTGTTGTTCAAGGTGCATTTAAAATTTATTGACCGACGCCTTTCAGTTCTTGGCTATTCAATGCGCCAAAAATTCAGTTGGAATCAGCATGAACTAAATACGGCTTGAGGAATCTTGAGATTTCATATGTATCCACAAATATATCTTCCATGTTTTTCAGAATAGAGTTTGTCATCTATAATATCAGACGGCAATTCCTATCAAGACATAAGGTTCATCATACACATATCAGGAAGACATATTTGACAGATTCCTGATTTAAATATGAGAGAATATGAATTAACACTTACCCTCTCTCTGCTCATTAACTTCTTGGCCCATGCCGTTTCGGACCATTTTTCATCCATCTTTTCTCGAACCCATAGTTTTTTAAGAGCTGGGGTACCAATATTTTTCTGGATACTGACTTTAAATTTAGTTAAATGAATGGCTTTGAAACCAATTTCTTTTCTAATAACACCAGTTGAAGGCCCATCAATCAAAGCCTGAAATGATAACAAAATACATGCATTAAACTATAACATTGACTGGAGCTTCTAGCTGTTCTAATATACAATTATTGGCATACTGTGTCATGTTTATAACCAATGTTATTCCTTGTGCATGTGAAATGCAACGGATAGGTTATTGGAGATAACATTACATCAATATCAACTCCCTAATGACTTTACAGAAGGTTGATACAGAGAATAGTAACTGGGCGACAAAGCCGTCACTTCAATTGTGAATAATACTCTAATGTTTGACTTGTAATGCTCAAATTAAGGAGCTGCAAGGTAATATGAATGTCAAAACAATCACCCCATGCACATTTGTTATTGATTCACCTCTAGTTTTCCAATTTGTTCATTCCCATTAAGCAGGATCTTTATTATGCAAGTGCTGATGACTACCTATAATTTCCATTCAATAAAGCAAGAATTTGAAGTATAAAGCTTACTCTGTTTTGGTCAATGATGTCAACAATTACAGCCACTTTACCACGGTCTGGGCCAAAAGCTATAAACACCACTCGGCCAACTTCGACCACACGGTCATAAAGTTTGTATGTATCCTGAAAAAAGCAAATTTAGAAAGAAATTAAAACAAAGTTTAATTTAAATTATCTGACATTTATGCTCTAAGTATGAATTTGCTCGATGTGCGACTATTTAGTAGACATAATACATAACCTACGACTAACATGTCGGACAGAGTTCAAAAAAAATCTTATGATAGGAGTTTCAGGTCAAAGTTTCAAATGAGGGAAAACAATTTTTTTTTTTTTATTCATCCAAATATTTTAATTAGATCCAAAGTTATGGAATTTTGAAATCCCAGATAGATGTCAATAGATAAATAACTTATTTGGAAAACAATGTTCATTGTGGGAGATTTGGGGGTAAACTTACGAGGAGCGACCATTGCTTTGCATGTGATTTCTCTGACAAGATAGCAGATATTGAGATTGATATTAAACTATTGCAATACAATTGTTAGTAAAGCATTTTCATAAAATAGTAATTCAGATTCATAGATTGAAGTGGGCTATATTAGTATATTTCAGCTGCTGGATGTCTGATTTCATGATAAAAGTCTGAAAGTCACGTAACCTGAAACCCACTAATATCTGGCAAATTGATGCTGTATATATTTCTATAGGAGCTTTTATGGGTTTCTGTTGTGACGTAATTTTCGGTAATGCGCAGACACTGGCCTTATTCCTAGACTGAAACTCATAGGCCATTGTGTGTTTTTTTCTGAAAATATAGTCATATAGTAAGATTCATTGACCTAAAATGGAACCGACCACCTTATCTATATATGTGTAAGGTTTACTCACCGATGCCAGAAACCAATATTTACAATAACTTCGATATAGAAAAGATACAGCAAGTTTACCTGACCCATAATGGTCGTATGCAACTGAGGAAAACAGTGGACGACTGATTCGTGTACATGGCCTGAACTAGTATTTAGTCAAGTTTATTACGCATTTTACGACCAAACAGATGCTATGTATTACTTACGGGACTATTAATTAACATAATAGATTTAAATGGTATATCCTATTTACATTCAACTGCCGACTGGACAGTGTATACGTACGCTGTTAATACTTGATATATCGTCTGCCAGCTTGCATGCTATACTCTTACACAAAACACGGTACTAGGTTGGTCCTTGAGGCTATTGACTCAAAAAAAATAATTCCAGCTAATAATTCTATAAATGCAATAAGCAAATAAGATTGTTTATGCGTGCTGTATAGCCAATAGCTACTGTAAATTTCCCTGCGTTTAGACGGCTCTATAACCAATGAAAAAAATAGTTGTTTGATTTACGGGGTAAAACTTCATCCATTTTTTTTTCTTGATGGAATATGAATAACAGAAAGAACAAAACGATGATCAATTGGAATCTGGTTATCTTTTAAAGCTCTTTATACAACTACATAAATCGTCTTGGCTCAGCGTTTGGCACTCAGTGAAATTTTAATGTCGCAACCAAGACTGAAGAACGATAGATTTGTGTCTATTTTAATTATTTCTAATTTAGTATTTGGTTCGGAGAACAACTGTTGAATACAATAACTGGACTGGTGCATTATTATATACAGAATTATTTTTTTTTACAGCGTGATTATTATTTGTTATCATTTTTTAGACTTGCTACGGTCGTGCTTAAATTTTAATATCGTCTTGAATAATTCTTTCGTGGAACTGCAGGTCACCACTCTATAACCCATTATATTGTTTACTCTTATGCTCTATTTCGTGGCATTTTACAACCAAAAAGATGTTAATTATTTTTTTGCTTGCAGTACAATTAACACAAAACACATAAATCGGCTGCATACAGCAATATATCGGACTGTGGAATGCTTTTGCATACGTTCAACTGGACAGATAGTCTCTGACACCCAGAACTAGGGCTGCAACGATTCATCGAACCGCGATGTTTAAAAAATCCACGATATAAACAATGGTCGCATCGCGATTCGTTATCCAAATAATAATTTAACAAAAATAGACTGATATTCTGACAGGCCTTCCTTTTTTAGGTGCGCGCTCGCGCATCTAAATTTCATGTCAGGCGTGTTCTTATTCACGCTCCTTTTGAATCCGAGAGCCATCAAAAAACAATGAAATCATTGAATTGAATCTCGATCATGTGTCGTCATTTATGACTTGTTGATATAAGCAGCCCATACATTCGGAATTCTTCGGTTACCGCTGGCTGAATAACCGGGCCGCTTATATCAAGATCAAGTAATATGACCGATCGCCTCTCGCTGCAGCAACATGGCTGCACTGATGAATTATTATGTTTATTCGGTAAATCACAGACCTTATAAAGGATAAATCTTGTTTCCATGAATGATAATTGTGTCATCTTCTTGGTGAAAATACCTTGACCACTTCATATCTCATCTAAACTCGCCTACATAGATCTCTTTCGTCGCAGCAAAAATGGCTGCATTTTTATTGTTTTCGACTTGTAATGAATACACCAAATTGAAGTCGCACGATCGACAAAAGCAATATTGAGATGAATGAGATCGAAATCACCCTTAGCATAAGTCACATAAAAAGTATGGAATTTTTAGGATTTTCTGTTAAGAATGACAGCAAATAAATCCGGTCAGTTGACCTAGCTAGTAAACACATTTATATAAAGTAAATCTTACAAGCAGCCCTTTGAATTTTCACAGAGAAAGGCTGTCAAAATTTAACAACATTTTTTATATTTATTTTCTATATCGCGATGCAAATCGTATCGTAGGCAATGAATCATGATGCGCATCGTATCGTGACCTGGCGTATCGTTGCAGCCCTACCCAGAACCTCCTGGTCTTCAACATACGAAAATATATTTCTGGATGATAGAGACTATTAAACCGTGTGCAAGCTTGGCATATAGTCAATAAAACGAAACAGAATTAATTTAGACAGGATTTGAAATCGGCAATTTATTACGAACACTACACGCAACTTTTGAGAATACATTTTCTGTAAAGACTAGGAGCGAAAGGATTCACCAGTGAACTGCGATTTTTTCCATGAAATCGATGAACGATATTTTTTTTTAAGAATATCGATAATGGAGATTTTTTTTTAAATTTAAGGTTCACGATTAATTTCATACTATATCGCGATATTTGTTCAATAAATGAGACATGTAGGACCCTTAGAAATTACCTATCAGTTCAGTACATACGTAAACAAGGCCTCAATGTAAAGAAACCCTCGGTAGCTATAATTAATAGACTAGGAACAGCACGCCTCTTCTATTAGGCCCGGGCATCCAGACTTCACAATCATTGCAAAACTGACCTACTAACCGCGTGCAAAATACGACTCGGAAACTGGATAAGACAATTTTTTCCATTGGACAAACTACCTGAAGCCATGCATTTTACACCAATGGAATCGCATTTTAATTAAGTCATCTCTTCCTCGCGATGCCGGTGGCTCTTATTCGAATGAATGAAAAGCGTGTTGAAATTTTGGTTAACAGTCTCTCTTAGTCTTTCGACTATTATGTCCGCCCAGTACTGGTGGTAGCAGTGTTACACTTGGTGAAGTTGAAATAGAAAAGCCACCCGCCTGTTCGATCGAAGCAAACTGATCCCGCAGTGAATATTCGCTTGGCCGCTACAATCACTGATAAGCATGAGGCTTAATGAGTTCGGCATATTAACTTTTTTACAAATTTAATTCTCAAACATTTTTTTGAGGTAAAAGAAAAATAAATAAAGACGTTTGAAGTATTTGTAGTTAAAACGTGACAAAAATATTGGTTAAAAGTTAAATATAAATTTTAATTTATCTAATAATAAACAATATAAATTTAAAACATTGTGCATTATGTATTTTTTCTTTATTTCAAGAAAACTTTGGTCAATTTCATATTAATGGCGTGTGTATAGGATGCACCCGTATCATTGGGCTACGACATCATGCTGTATCATATCGTGGCACAGCGTATCGTTTCGGCCCTAGTAAAGACATGTTACAGTAGGGTGCCCCACCATAAATAAATATCTCCAAATATCTCGACAATTACTCCACAATATTTATATATATACCAAGCCTTAAATCAGTTCCACACAATTATAGTCACTAAATAAACGAGCATGCTGTACTTAATAAGCTAATGATCATTTAATCATATAAATACTAGACTGAAAACTGGTTCCAAGTGTTGTCCATTACATCCAGCACTTTTTGAGTAAAAGACAGGTTACTTGCCCTTGTTTTGACCTTAGTCTTGCTTAACCAGTCTACCAATCATTCTACGTTTGATTGACATGTCGGGATAATCAAGACTATAATTCTTACGAAACGTTAAATAAAGCTGGAACAAAAAATTGAATTTAGAAATTAGCACGTATGTCAACTCAACACCTGTTTTAAGAAACTTGTAAAAGTAAATCGAAACTGCTGCTAGTATCATGTTCCGGCCTAAACCAAGCGTTTCAGAGATATTATTTCTACTAAACCAAACGATAGCACTCCTAACGGTACAGTTAATAATAAAGCAATTTAAAAAATAAAACCAACGTTATTTCTAAAGCTTCTGTGTAATAACAAAGAAGCTAATTTTACTGCTGTTCGAAATCGTCAACAACAGATTTTTTAGGGCCCAAATAGCTGAAATATTTGTACAGAAATGCACGTGCCGTGGCTATTTATAGTCTCATACACTCCGGCGCTGACCTATTATCATAGTTCGAGACACAGCCACCCAAGCGTGCACGTGGCCGTGTCGAGACCAACTTTTTGTAGAGCACAGGGCATCCTAGTTACAGGTAAACAAAATGGCCAGTCTTTGTCAGGCTAAAAATAGACACCGGAAATAAGTCATAGGTAAAACCTCCTATACTATATTTAATTATCTGCTGATAATGGAGACTTTCAATATTTCATTATTTATAATTTAGAAAAAATATTAAATAAAAGAATATTGAATTCTAAATCTTATCTTCTATTATAATAAACATGATACAGAGAGGATGCCAATGAGTGCAAAATTGAGAAATTTAACTTTGACTTTGAGCTTTGTATTAAAAGTTTATTTAAAGGGACAATACCACTCTTGCTGGCTTGAAAGGTCCAGAAAAAAAAAATTAGCCTTATTCTAGCTACTAGATGTTTAAGACTTCAGTACATCCTATTTTACTTGTCCTGAGGAGGGTTCGAAAATATGTTTAAATCCAAGTTGCATTTGAAAGTGTTTACGTTAAGCTTTTCAAACCATGTTGTTACCATGTAGTTCCAGAATAATGATTGGAATTTGGACTAGTTCAGCGCTGAACGTTAGTCTCATTACACTCACCCTGAGCGTTCAGGGACCGTCCCATTCAATCAATGTCGAAAATAATTGAAACCCCAGTCAATTTTACTGGGCAACTTTTCACTGCCAAACGATTGGGTGTCTATCGGTGTGGGCGCCTGTACAATGTAAACGAACATCTTAGTGAGAAAATAAGACCTTGCTTACTTCGCTAGAGACAGTATGAGCGACACAACACGCTGTTAAAAATACGTCCCCTCCCATCAAGTTACATTTCCCCGCCATGGCACTCTAACTGCAGGTCAACGTCCATATTCAGGAATGTCGGTCATACAAGACGAAACGCAATGTACAGGCGTCACATTGTACAGGCTTTCACACGGATTGACACCCCGTCGGTTAGCAGTGAAAAGTTGTGCAGCAAAATTGACTGTTCGTCAATTTTTTTTCGACATTGATTGAATGGGACAATCACAATCCCTGAACGTTCAGGGTGAGTGTAATGAGACAGACGTTTAGAGCTGAACTATGATTGGACTTGAATTGAAGTTGAATATTTTAGTTACATGGTATTGGGGCTTTAATTATAGACTGACTATAGAGTTAGAGATTGAGAAATGTCTGAATTGTGATACATGTATCTGTTTTATGATTTATATAAGCTTTCAAATTTAACAGGGATGGCCAACAAACAGTGGCATTTGAGTTTAGTGTAAATGTAAATAATCCTGTTGAAAACACGTGCATTCTACACTTGTAGCAAACGAGTACAGTTTTCGACATTTACTAGAAAAGGTGGAAGTACATCGAGATGTAATTAGAAAGAAATAATGTTTTTTTATCCAATATAATGTATTTCCTATTTAAGAAACGGGTTAAATGACATATATCGTAAGAAATATATGAAAAATTAATATCACGCACCAACTTTCCCATGGTGGACCGTCAAAAGGAAGTTAAAAGACAAGGCATGATGGGATAAAATATTAAAAATTCCAACAAAATATTATCGAGTTTTGTTACTATTCATAATAAAGTCCAGGTGAGAATTTTAATGAAAAATAGTAATATTATATAAATATATTTGATATTAAACATATTTTGTAACATTTGAAAAAAAAAATTGTCATCAAACGTCCTTGACCCTAAACCATAACAAGTGCCCGTGTACTGTGTGGGTATTTCATGTTGTTCCGCGAGGCTTAAGAAATGACACCATTTATATAGTTTATGACAATATATGTTAGTAACAATTGTAAATGTTCAAAATGTATTTATGCAGACGAATTCCTAAACACTTGCAGAGCAGTTTAAAGAACGTGAAGCACCACAAAAGCACAACAATTGCACGTGAAAAGGTAAATATAATAATTGAAATTAAAGAAGTGCACAATTTACAAATTATTAAAGTTTAAAGGGTCAATCCCGATAATGTTTTTGAGAATAAAACTGCTTAGTTTTGTGTTAAAATCCATTAAGATCCTCTACCTTAGGGCAGAGCAACTCACTCAATATGTAATACGTTTTCAAACAACTTAAACCCACCAGTGCTCAACTGTATTTTCGGTGATTTGATAAAACCAGACATTATTTTTATAAAAATAATGTGTCGGTGAAAATTACCTTTTGTCTTCAAGTATACCACATGGACCATTCACCGTGTAGACCTCTAAAGGAACGGTTAATAGATTATCGGGTCACCCAACAAAAGAATTGACCCGAAATCTTAAAAGGGTTAAAATTACGTGTCCGGATAAGCTGTTTTAACGCTCACGTCCAAACGACTCAATATTTTGAGCTGAAATTTTGAGTCAGGGTATATACGCCATTCTTCTAATCTATGTTGGCGTTTAAATTTCATACGTACTCGGACTTTTATTTTTGAGGCTCTGTTCTATTCGGGACAGTCCCTTTAAATATGATATATGATATACTAGCCTAACTAATACTTTATCATGCAGTCTCTGTCAGTAGCCTACTTGTAGTAACTAATAGAACTTAAAAATTAGAAATTGTAACTTTAAACATTTCTAGAAGCTTCATTATATAGTTTAATGTCAGTTTGAGTTTTGATGTAATTTCAATTTTATATGTTCGATCAATTTTGCAGGTACAGAGTGAATCGCCTGTTGTATCATCACGACTTATTGAAGAGCTCCAATGTGTTGTTGGAAAATCTAATATATCTATCGCCGAGGCAGTTAGAGAACAACATGGCCATGATGAATCATATCACCCGTAAGTAGGCCCTGTCATGCCACTAATGAAAACAGTAATGATTCAGGTATCAAATAATTAAGTTTATGGGAATTATTTGTGGGAAATAAATACAAATGATTTTGGTACAGAAATTTTGTGATCAATGTGGTTTGAAAAGTTTCTTTTTTAATTTTAGAAGTGGTATTTAAATGCAAGCATTGCTTTCTAACTTTCTAACTGGGGTTCTAAACATACAAAAAAAAAGTAATTAGTAACTCAAAGTTTGCCAGAAATGGAAGGAAATGTATACATTTTAATTTTAATGTTCATGTCTCAGAATGCTAAGTATTGATGCTATTTCTGGTTGAATTATGACTTCAGTACATCTCTACCAGACTGTGTCATATTTGCTGAAAATACAGAACAAGTCAGTCACATAGCTAAACTATGTAATAATAGCAGAACTCCTCTTATCCCATTTGGAACTGGTACTGGTCTTGAAGGTGGTATCAATGCAATAAAGGTGGGCTGTTCTCATTCCATCATTATTTAAACTAATTTGAATTTTTTATTTTCATTGTGCTTTACATCAAAAATCAGGTACCGGTAGAGTTATATAATTGAGAACAAGATATTTAGTTTGTTGGTTAAAGTTAATCTTGAAAGCTGTAATTGACCGTGACTTTGAAGTTTGAAGTTGACAGATTATAAACTAGATTATAGTTTCCAATACTAATATTGCCCTCAATACATTATTATGTCAATAGACCTTTGTATTGAGATCAAAATGATAAATGATTAATTTTCTTTAGGGTGGTGTTTGTTTGGATTTATCTAAAATGGATAAAATATTGTCTGTTAACCAAGAAGATTTTGATGCTACAGTTGAAGCTGGTGTATCTAGACAAACATTAAATACTTATCTTAGAGATACAGGTTTATTATTCCCAATAGGTTTGTATTTTTGGAGATTTTATTTACTGAATCGATTTAAACAGGTCTAATATTTTCAATATTGTGTTTGTTTCCTATATTTTTAAAAAAGAATATTAAAACCTTCTTTAGTACAATTACCAACATAAGTTATTTACGATTGTAATGTATTTCGAGATGATATTATATTGAAGTTGTTAAACTTAGGTTGCCTCCCTTTAATATTGCACCTGATATCAAATAACAAATACATGAGTATATCGCTTTATTACTTTCATAGCATCTCAAAGAAATTGTTTGTTTGATAGGAAAACAAATCCTGAAAATAAAAAATGGCCCCTTTCAGACATCCTGTTTTCATAGCACAGAACTGTAGTTACATTTATTATATTCATTTTATTTCATAATATTCAATTACATTTCAGATCCTGGAGCAGATGCATCGTTATGTGGAATGTGTGCTACAAGTGCATCTGGTACTAATGCTGTAAGGTATGGCACAATGAGAGAAAATGTTTTGAATTTGGAAGTAGTGTTACCTGATGGTAGAATCTTTGATACAGCTGGAAAAGGAAGAAGGACAAGGTATGCAATATTATTATCTGTATCCATACACTTAAAATGTTGGGGATTTTCAAATTCCTGAAATGAATTATTAGAGTAATTTGTGAATAGAGTTTTAGTTATTTTTAGCACTGAAATATTATTGGTCATCTGCCGGTTGTTCCAACCGGCTGCAGCTCACTGAGTTGTTATCTTCTCATATTAATCAAGAAAGTCAGTGAAGTCAGTGAAAAATCAGATAAATTGAATCTTGTAATTTTTACTGCAACAGAATTTATTGCCTAAATATTTTAGTGAATTTAATATATTTGCAGGAAAACTTCCGCAGGGTATAATTTAACCAATCTTTTTGTGGGCTCAGAGGGAACCTTAGGTATAATCACAAAAGCAACTTTACGACTCTATGGTATACCTGAATGTGTATGTACCAGACATTTTATACACTCACTTTTAATACTGGACGACTCAAGTTCTTCAACGCCAATGTTTTCAGACTATTTTGAGTTTTAAAGTTTGTTAATGCAATACAACACAAAAAGCTACATTTTTTAAATTAAGATGATTTCAATTTTAAATCATTAAGTTATCACCGCTGTAAGTTTCCAATACATTTCATTTCTGTTCACATTTTAACGTTTAAAGTTTGGATGTTATATTTTACATAGACTTTTCTATGCAGCTTTAAATCATTTTTATAGGCCCACATTTTTATGTGGACGTATATTGTCGTTACAGCAAAGTATGTAGATCTCTCTAGGGGTCAAAATTTTGATCAGATTTTGATATTTGCGTATGTCAGACCATAACTTTCAGGATTATAGTCCCTGAATGTACAAAAACTAGTTTTTGTGTTTAGCTTGTTCTCTATCCATCCCTTGAAAAATCGCTGGTTTTATAAGAAGTTGTTCAGCAAGATTTGTTGACCTTGATTTTAGAGTTTACACATCCCTTTTAATTGTATCTTTCCTTGATTGTAATTAAAGCAGCTGATATCTTTATGAAGGCATTGAAAATCTCTTTATTTTTAGACAACCAGCGCTGTGTGTAGTTTTCCATCTGTACAGAATGCAGTAGATACAACTGTTAATATCTTACAATGTGGAATACAGATGGCTAGAATAGGTACAGTTTCATTATTATACTTTTAATAGTTATTTCAAATGTACATGCTGCCTTTGATTTATTAGCAAATTGCTACATATTTGGCAATGTTCTTTAATCTGATACTTTTGTAATATTATTTACTTTACTTTATACTATTATATTATTATTTACTTTACTTTGATACTCTTATATACTTTAAAACTATCATTTACAATTATTTAAGTGTTAATTGAAATTACACATTGATTAAAAAATCTATTAGTATTGGTTACTATTTGTACTGTTTATAATAATTTATATTTATTAAAAGATTGTATTTGTAGAGTTTTTAGATGAGGTTGCCATTGATGCTTTCAATAAATACAGCAAATATGATATGAATGTAGCACCATCGTTATTTATGGAATTCGCAGGAAGTGATGGAACTTTAGACAAACAGGTGGAAGTTGTGAGTAAGTAGGAACAATGGGTGCAAAATTATTGTTATATTTGATGAACTTTTTGATACTTTGGAATAGTTGAATATTTAGGACTGTATCATGTCATGTTTATTAATCCTAATCATTGTTTAAATCCTCAGTATCCCAGGATAAAAGTGCAATATAGTACTTTTAAAAAATTATGATTTAATTGAGCTGAAATCTATGCCCAATGAACCTGATGGGAGCACTGGGGTATGTACTAATGCTCCTTTAAAATGAACATTCTAATAACTTTATGTAATTATACTGTTATTTAAAAACACATATATTTGACCAAGGATGCACTATTTCAGGTGAAATTGTGCAAATGAATGGTGGGTCTGACTTCAAGTGGGCCCAGGAAGCTGAAGAGAGAAATCGTTTATGGAAAGCTAGACATGATATTGTATATGCATGTATGGCTCTTAAGCCTGGCTCAAAGGTAATCTTAATACTTTAGAATCAGTATAACTCTTTAATTGAGGTACCAGTAATTTAGATAATAATAGTCAGGGCTCTAGAAAAGTTGAATGTGCCTGCGCACACGCTTGAAAATGTGCCTGCAGGGTCATACATGCTCAAAAGGAGAGTATTCAATTTGCGCAGCCAGGTTGTCATTCGTTAAACTTAACTTCCGGTATGATTCGGATACTAGCAAGAATTGTTTCCCTTGACAATGACAAGATATTCCTGCACCGTAACTAATTCTTTATTTTACATGATTTACGTTAAATTTTTTTTATTTAAATGTGCCTGCAATTTATTTTTTTAAAGCAAATGTGCCTGCGCATGTGTGCGGAAATATCGATGCCTGATAGAATTAGATGTAATGTTTTTCGTTACCCTGACCAAAAGGTCTTTCTCTGTCAAGGACAAGTGTAGCTTAGACACAAGTAGTTCTGTCCTATATGTACTACAATCTGTTTAAATTAACCATTTGCTCTGTCACACAGTACTGGGGCTGGGCTTTCAAATTTTAAATGTAACTTTTCATTTGGTGTAAACAACAGATTCAAATTTAATCATTGAAGATGATTAGGTGATTAGTCAAAACGGTTCACTGTCTCCATTTGTTCTTATATTATTATGTTAATTTGGCATGGTATCGTAGTATATTACATCTTCAAGTCTGGAAATAAGGCAGACATGTCAGGAACAGATTCAGGCTTTGTCCGAGACAAAACCTCTGGTGCCTGTCATTTTGACTGGCGCTTATTTGTCTTTTTTATTGATATTATTAATGCCAGGCTCTAAGTTGAAAATGTCAGGTACTATTTCATTAGTGCCTGACATTTTGTTAGGTACATCTAAAACCGTTATTTCCAGGCCTGTTAACATATTGCAGCGAAGAATTAAAAGAACTTAGGACACCAGAAAATGGAAATTGTCTGAATTAATGAATCTATAATAATACATAAGTTAAGAGTTTAATAAAGAGTTGGTCATTCTTGCTATAATAATCTAATATAAATGATAAAATTAGAGAATATTGAAAATTTCAGTCAAATTACTTCATTCTTAGCCAAATTATCACTGTTAGTAGTTTAAACAAGTTGTGTGCCTAGTGGTAACCAGGGCACTGGTATAATCGCGACTTAGCCTCGCTTTCCCATTTTTAAATAAAATTTGTATTTGATTATGATCTTATTTTGTTAATAAATGTCTAATAAATATAAAGTATTAGGGGACCCTTCAGGACTATATCTTATAAAATTGTATGGCCGTCCATTGCAACGTTCTTAAATCCATTTCGATTGAAAAAGATTCAAAGAAAATCCTGCCACGTGACATATTGAAAGCCCAATTATTTGTATCGTAACAAAACCTACATATCAGCCTTCTAAATGATTTGATTGGGCTTTTCAGAGGATATAAGCCATGGCAAGGGCTATTTCCGAGTAGGATAATAGATGCCATTTCTCTTGGGAGGGCTTACTGAATTGAACAATGGGAAGCGTTATATAAACGATCAAATTTCCTTTTGATAAGGTAAAAATAATTTCACTCGCTTTGAGCGCTCATATTTTTATATGGCGTATAAGGACCAGAATAAATTTTCGGTCTATACGATTATGGTGATCCACGTGGAATCAAAATCGTCTAAATTTGCTATTTATATAACAAAAGACCTGCAATAGGCAGATTTAGTTTTTGCATAATGTATGTTTAATTAGTTTCTAACTGACTTTAAAGCTACAATTTCAAATTTTTAAGTTATATTTTGAAAATTTATTAAAATAAAGCCTTAAAATAGATGGTATCCATAAACAGTCCTACCATGTTAAAGAATAATCCTATTGATCCTATAATTCATTATTGCCAGCTGAGAAATTGGCAAAAATATCATTTTTAACTTCAAATTCCAACTTTTGAAAGAAGCTTAAGCATGGAGGCAATGGGAGGTAATTGTGTTATTATTTCCTGTGTCAATGATTTTTAAGGGTAGGAAATAATGCCCATGGTCGTATAATAGTGAGTTGATAACCTATTGAGCAAAAGACAGAAATAATAATGTTTTGACTTTCGTAGAAAATATGAAATTCTTGCTTTAAATAGACACGGCTTCAACATTATTTGTGTCTCTATGAGATTTCTGCTGTTTAATCAGTAAGGAATATGTCTGGGTATTGCTAAAAGAGTTATGTCTGGGTATGATATTACTGTAAGAGATCAGCTGTAATTGGTTTAAACAATATTTTATTTAAAATAATTACATATAGTCATACAATTGAACAGTTTAAAGGATATGAAAACAAGCAGAATGCTTATGAATATCGCTTCCAGACATAGTAGTTAATTTTGATTGGTGAAAGTGAGAGTAGGCTACATTTAAGAGCATTAGGTTGAACATTTATGCTTAATAAATATGAAGAACTATAACAATAAAGGAAAAAAAAATAAGAAAAAAGGGAAAGCGAGTTGTCAATGATCAATAAAAAGGGGTGAATAGTTTTAATATTGGCAGTTTCAACATCCGAAAATCTGCCTATGTTATCAAGGGAATAAAGGAATGGGGTATGATATTGACATCGAGCAATTGCAGAATAGAGGGCAAATTGTAATCAAGTGATAGAGACTAACCTTTTAAACCAATGAGTTAACTCAATGTATCTATGAAGTTTATCAAAAGCAGCATGGTTCAGATTAGCAGATGCATCGTTGATCCCATTTAGTAATGCCTTTGAATTTTTAAAAAATAGGGTCCAGGGTATCGATAGTTACTGTTCTTTGAATGCTGAAGAGTTGACAATGAAAGATAAAATGATCGCAATTTTCAACAGATTCGCCTCAGCAACACATAGGGTTTTTACTCGCGTGCATTAGAAATTTGTGCAAATTGAGATAACTCTTTCAGTCACAAAGTTTACAATGTATAACTTGAAAAGGGCTAGAAAATTGTAACAGAATTTTGTGTTTGAAAAGGGACAACGACTAGGAACCAGATATATCAGTATGTAGACTATTCCATAATTGTTTTGTTGTTTTATATTTTCAGCCATATTCTACTGATGTTTGCGTACCAATATCTAATTTACCAGATGTTATTATTAAATCAAAACAACTTATAGATGAAGCAGGTGTAATTGGTAGGTTGTAGTAGTTTTATCATATTTTTTAAATATTCAACAACATGGCAGCAGCTACGATGGCTCA
The DNA here is from genome assembly GCA_917208275.1 of Patella pellucida. NCBI lineage: Eukaryota > Metazoa > Mollusca > Gastropoda > Patellidae > Patella > Patella pellucida. The sequence goes on from OU795039.1 coordinate 58,781,846, forward strand.
ATGTGTAATGTACTAGCTCACTAACTAGGAGGGTCTTGGGTTATATCCCTGTGTTGGCTGAATAAGTGGTTTCCTCTTGTCAGCGGTCAAAGATGGAGGGCCTCTTGAAGAACAGCACTGAGTCATTCAAATGTACCATTCATTTAAAAATAGACTCACCAGGCAAATTTGCCTCATAGCTCATTAGATGGTGTATACCCAGGATGGTGCAAACACGTTGGTTCTTTAACTTGATATTATTTGTTTCATTCATTCAAAAACATGCTCATGTACTAAAATATATTCTCGTAAGTGTATGTACATAGTGTCATGTATTTCATTCCTAGATGTGCTATACATTCACAAACTATTGTGTGTCATTTACAAAATATTGTGTGTCATTCACAAAATATTGTGTGTCATTCACAAAATATTATAGTTTAGTTAGACAAGCTCACAAGTCATCTATTTGTCACTTTTTAATCAGTTTTATTGTGTTCTATTAATATTTCAGTCTTTAACAGATTTCTGTTTGATTTGAAATAACAGCTGAATTAATATGTTGTGAGATATGGTAATGTAGCGAAGTATAAGTAATAACTGGTTACAGTTACCGGAGAATGACGCACAAGGATATTATTTACATTTGCCCATATTTATCTGTAAATATTGACCCAAAACAGTACATTTTCCCTGAACGTTTCATTTTGATGTAAATTTCCAGGTCCAATGGTAGGTCATGTTGGTGATGGTAATTTCCATGTGTTTTTTCCTGTTGATCGTTCAAATCCAGAACAAGTACAGAAAGTAAAGGATGTTGCTAAACAAATGGCATTGTGAGTATAGACATAAATACATCTCTTACTGTTTCCCTTATTACAGGTTATACATTGGGGCATGTGGGTGATGGAAATTTTCACAACCTATTTCTCATTCATGAAGATTTCCCAGAACAAACTGAAAAAATTAAAAAAGGGGCTTTTGAAGTTGCAAAGTGAGTAGTTAACAGAGAAATTAACAGGCTTAAACCTTTGTACTAACACACCCTCTTCTGAAATAAACACCAGCCTCACTGTTGGCTTTTTGTATCCTATTAAGGGTAGCATTGCTCGATACTTTATAAAAATATAAATGCGCTATCACTTAAATTGTGTCATCTATTTATTTTGGTATTTCCGGGGGGTTGGGGGGGTGGACATCAGCCTCACTGTTGGCTTTTTTTTATCCTATTTAGGCTAGCAATTTAACACAATTTATTTACACCCATCCCCCATACCTTTGTCTGTTTGCATTTACTTGTTATGTATACATGTAATGATAAAGTTTGTATTTACTTTCCATCCAATATTGTTTGTATGTAATTAAATTGTTTGTGTATATACTATACGTTATCTGATGAAACTGTAGATTTAAAGAAATAAAAAGAAATAGAGAATCTCCTACCAGTGTTTTTTGATATCAAAAAATATCAACACAAGTTGATAAAGTAAAAAAAAAAACGAGGCACTGCCGAGTTTTTTTTACTTTATCAACGAGTGTTGATATTTTTTGGTATCAAAAAACACGAGTTGGAGATTTTATTTATCACCCAATCCTTTCTTACATGCACAAATAAATAAATATAATTCTTTGGTATAGATTTCACTTTTACTGAACTGAATTACATTACAGCGTAGTGATACATCATTTTTTTTACAGCATTTTAGCTATTGTATAGCCCTGTATACTGACCCAGTTTTTTCCTTCAAGGTCAATTTAAAAAAAGCAGTTTCTTTTTTTTTTTAAAAGTCACTCTTTACTTAAACTAAGTGGTTTCTTTAAAAAAAAAGAAAGTAGAGGTTGATGGACCAATCAAATTTATGTAAAGTGATATCACCACACTGTGTATATATCACATTCAACACACAAGCAATATCTACATGTACTGTCAAATGTATTATTGGGTGATAAAGAAAGATATCTGGATTTTGTTTTATGTGGAAAATATTGTTCAAAAATGCAAATGATAATAAAGATGTATTATGTAAGATTTAGATAATCTTTCTTGCTATAATAGTTGAAATATAGGTAATGCAAAAAATGAATATATTACTCATGCATGAGTGTTGGAAGATGTGTCATATATTGTTATTATCATAGCAACACTATTGGTATTGATTGTATGGTTAAATTTTTAAAACTCACAGACATTCTAATGCGTTTAACTCTCTGCCATTCAATGTACTAGAAGGTTTTAAGCAAAAATAGAGACCTGCAATAGGCAGATGTAGCTCTTACATAATGTATCTTTAAACATTACATTATTTCAGGATTGCCCAAGAATTAGATGGAACATGTACTGGAGAACATGGAATTGGTCTGGGAAAGACAGAATTATTAGAACGAGAAATCGGAGAAGAAGGTTTAGGTGTTATGAAACAAGTCAAATCTGCATTTGATCCTAACAACATCATGAATCCTGGCAAAGTATTTAGTTAAATTAATGACCTTGTTTTTATAAAAAAAATTAAAAAAAACATACTTGATGCAGTATTTTATTAAAGGAAAAAAAGCAAAATTGAAACTTGTGTGTAGTTTTAATATACCACATTGTAATATAGCTGTCATATGTTATATATATAGACTCAATTTAGTTATTCATTTTTTGCTCAGTATCAAATTCATGTTGAACACGTAGACAAATTCTTCTAAATAACTTTAAATTACTGATGTTTATATAAATATAGGGCAAATAGGGTATTTAATATATGAACTGTAATTTGTTAACACATTTCTATTATGTTCTACATGTACATGAAATTAATTCCGTATATGATTAAGTGTCTTGTCTTTTCTATTGACCTTGCATATCATGATTCGGACCAAGGCTGATTCAGACCATGATTCATTCGGACCACCATCTGACTCATGGCATACTACATGGCACATATCCACCTTCATTAGCCCAGTAGAAACAGAGTAGTACTAGTAGGACATTAAACCCAATTTCATTTCTTAATGAAAATTGCTCAGATCTTATTGTATCTTTTTGGATGGATATCTAATTGTTTGTTGGATAAGTACAATGTATATTGGTCATTAATTACCAATTAAGGGTGTGATGTATTGATTTATGTATATAGCTACCTGATTTAGTTTTATACCTTTGCAAAGTAAAAGTGTGATTTAATTATCTTGATCAATGCGAACATAGTTTTACAAATTTTTCAAACAATTGTTTTCAAAATTTGTCTAGATAAGGCAGGTTTTGACTACTTGGTTTGATAACATTTATCAGAATATGTAAATATCAGGAAATAAGATGTAATATGTGCTATTATTGACCAAAGCATTTGACTTTCAAAAAAAACTTTACACAGCAAAATCAAAGTTTGCATGTTTAGGTTGATACAAGATTTTCTAAACAATAGCCACATTAGCGTAGGTGTATTAAACTGCATGAGCACAAAATTTGCAATGGAAAATGGGTTGCCCCAAGGTTTCTTCATCAGGCCGACTCTTTTCAATATCATGATAAATGATTTTTAAAGATTTGGTTGGCACAATCATGAACAGATGTTGAAATTTTCACTACAACACTCTTGATAAAATATCTAAATGGGCAGAGAACCAAGGATATATCAGAAGGAAAGACAGTAGCAATAGAAAATGTGTTAAAACTCAACAGCACAAAAATGTAACTGAGAGACATAGTTCCTTGAAATAACCATCAACTCACGGCTAGCACAGAAGCAACTAGGATTGTCAACAGCACATCCCAAATCCTGAATATGATAATACCATACACAGTTTAAAAGAATTTTTTAGTGTTATTTGATTTCACACTCATAAAATGATTAAAATATTATACACAAAACACTTTTCTTTCCTAATTGCAAATTATATTATGGTATTATTGGGTTATTTGCTGTTTTGGATGAACTGGGATATTGAGAAATCGTCAATATGTATTATTAAATAACTTGCCATTCAAATAATTGCCTGAATTAGGGTTATCAGTAGAAGTCAAGAATATTGTCTGAATCTGCCATGAATCTGGTCAGAATTAGCCAATGTCGATATGATCTTGTCCTCTTTTAAGCATATACCAGTTAAATAAACTACGTTTTAGTATCAAAAATAAAAATTTTCAGTGGATTTTGTGTTATTCAATAATATACTGCATGGAAAATGAATAAGATTTCTTGCCAAATTTCATTTGCTTAATGTGTTGAAATACTTTAATATATTTGTTATATCTCTCCTGTATTATATATACTGTTGTTGATTTTATACAATGATTTACATATAATCTCTTGTTTAATGTTTTTATACCTTTGTTGGATGAATGAATGATTGTTTTTTTTAATGTCGTATTTAGTTATTGCTTATATTTCTGATAGAGAAAACTAGAAATGTATTTCTATATTAATTATTTTGGATGGAATTTTAAAATATGTTATGTGAGATTCTAATGATGATAGATTTAGAACAAAATAGAGATATTATGAATTTCTTTTTTGTAATGGATCTGAATCACTTTCTAAATGTTCAAAACTTCTTTTGGGAATGCTGATATTATGATTAAATTTAAACAAATGGAAAATCAATGATTAAATCCAAAAATTGTCTGTGATATTTAGTTTTCAAATTACAGTATGGATATGTTTAACTGCTTTTGAAGTAAGTTAATGATGAAAAATTGAAAACAGGAAATAGATCCATGAATGTTATTTAGTAATAATGTATTGTGCTATGGAATGATAAAATGTATTTTTATAAATGTCGATAGTAATAAAAGAAAATTAAAATCAAAATGGTTTTTTTGTGCGCCTACGTTTATCTGCTAATTACCGTTAAACATTTTTTTTTACTTGTATCTTCAAATTTTAATTATCAGACGCATAGTATAGTCGTACGGGCTCCATGACAGTTAGGGGTCAAAACCCGAAATGCCAGAAACAATTTCGGGTTTACAGATAGCGGCACCGGTCTTTCTAGAGAGGCGAAGAAGCGGTGCTTGCCGTGTATGCCCCCCCCCCCCTCCAAAGAAAATACGGGAATATTTGACGGCTGCAAACAGTGTTTCCTGCTAATTCAGCCGGTGAACAAAGCAGCTTCAAAGTGGTCTAATATAGTATAATTAAGGTGACTGACTCGAATTCAAGTCAAATCAGGACGGGACCTGTAAAAACAGCAACTTCAATATGGTCCAAATTATCCTACCTGACTAACCCGAATTCCAAACAACCAATTAATCACCACAAATGCATTTTCTGTTATTCTATCTCGTGTAAGCGACTCCAAAAGTATCCAATGGTTTTTTAGCCGAAACCCCACTCTGAATTCCAACCATCCAATCAAACTGTTGTATCTGTATTCACAAATAATAATCGATGCCCGAAAAATGTCACACAAAGTAGAGTGTCCCAAGACAAAATGTTTCAATCCATAGTCAACTCAGTACAAATTCGTGATGTTCAATTACAAGTAAAATAAGTGTTTTTTTAGGCCTCGATGGCAGTTAGGGAAGCAAAACTAGAAATGCCAGAAAAAATTTGGGTTCATAGACAGCGGCGCCGGTTTTCTTTGATAGGTGACGAAGTGGAACTGACCTTGTATGGAACCCCCTCCAAGAAAATTTTGGATTATTCGACGGCCGTAATCGCGATTTACTGCTATTCCAGCCTGTAAAATTAGTGTTTTATTAGATTTCGGGCTCTTTACCCTCGGCCTATACCGGTCTCGGTTTTTCGTTTCTCGGGTTATTTTCTTCAGTTTTTCATTCCCCAGCATAACCCCAGTCTCGTTCTTTATCCCTCACTTATAAACCTGTAACGGCGAATTTTTTTTTTATTTCATCTACTTGCCAAGTCAAAATAAAGTACCCGTAATCTGATAAAACACTAATATTACGGACTGGAATAGCAGTAAAACACGTTTGCGGCCATGAAATAACCCAAACCAAAATTTCTTGGGGGGTCCATACAAGGTCAGCTCCGCTTCTTCGCCTCTCGGGCATTTCTAGTTTTGCTTCCCTAACTGTCATCGAGCGTTAATAAAACAGTAATTTTCCCTTTTTTAATTGAATACCACGAATTTATACTGAGCATCGATTATTATTAATTGTGAATGCAGCTGATTGGATGGTTGTAATTAAGAGTGGTAAAAAGTCCATTTGATGATTAAACTTTTTTGCCCGATTACACTATTTTGCCTTTACAGTTTTTTTAACACTTCGAGTTTTGTCTAATGGTTTTGATTATTCGTACTTTGTTTTATTTTATTTCGGTTACTAAACAATAAGATACTTTTTGAGTTGCTTCCACGGGCGTTTGCGGTGGTTAAATTTTCAAAACATTTTTCCGGGAGGGTGAGGGCCCCATACCCCGCGACAATTGATTGGTTGTTTGGAATTAGGGTCAGCCAGGTAGGCTATATTGGACCAAATTGAAGTTGCTGTAATACCAGGAAAACGCATTTGCGGCAGCTTAATTTTCAAAATTTCTCCTAACGGTCCCAACCGCGTGGACTGTAAACGAATTATAGGAATTCGAGTCATCCGTCTTAATTAGACTATATTAGACCACTTAGAAGTTGCTTTGTTCACAGGCTAAAATAGCAGAAAAACGTGTTTGCAGCCGTCATATTCAAAAAAATTCTTGGGGGGGGGGGGGTCTCCATACAAGTAAGACCGGCTCCGGTGTCTGTAAACCCGAATTTTTTGTTCGGAAAAATCGGATTCTGCCCCGCCCCCCTAACTGTCATCGCGCTCCGCGGTCAGTAAATGGGGCCGCTCCCCGCTCCGACACGGGAGCCCGGGCCGGTTCCCGGCCCCAACCCGCCCCTGATTCTTTACCTGGAATAACCTGCTGTCTGGATATATAGAGAGGAATTTAGAGATATTCTTCTAAACGTTTTTCTTTAAACCCGTATCGGGTTATTCTTCCAGAGTAGGGTTTTGTTCCATAAGAAATTATGATATAAGGTTTTCTTACGGGAATTCTGGGATATTCTCATTTTACGTACGGTTTATAAACAAGATAAAGTTTTCGACTTCGGTTGTGCTGGGGAAGAAAGACCTCCAGAAAATACTGACCTTTGTTTTGCTTTTTCTCGGGTTATTTTCTTCAGTCTTTCTTTCACCAGCATAACCTTAGTATCGTGCTTTATCCTACACATAATTTGTGAATAACTAACATGGTGTGTTTTGAACAGAGCAAAACTCTGGATTAGTAACTAGATATTTTCCTGGGGTCGGTTGCTCAAAACTAAGTTATTTTAACGATCCGTTAAACTCAAACGGATATATCTTGGTAACGTGTTGTTTGCGTTAAATTTAATACAGAAAAAACTATAGAATACTTTATTTTTTCCCAAAGAAATATTAGCATAAATCTGTGGGAAAAATTTGCACCACAGAATGTTCGGGGCCTTTATTTCCAGCAACAATCTTTCTCTCCATTCAAGTTGACGGATCGTTAAAAGATAACGGAGCTTTCAGCAACCGGCCCCAGATATTTATTTTGTATTCCCCGAAATGTCCCGATCTTGGCCTTTTAGGACAAGAAAAATAATAATCGTGTTTTAGGATTCTTTATTTGTATTGTCCAATTATCCGGTTTCGGTGATTAGGAAAAAATAATAATCGTGTATTAGGTTTACATTTATTGTGACACGATAGATAAATAGAAAACCAGTACAATGACATGTTAAATATATATATATTTACGTTTTAGATATTGAATTAAGATGTCGAGAATATTGATAAGTGAGGGGGTAGCATGTTGATATAAACTCTACAAATACATTCCTTCTTTTATTTCTGGTACTGTTGCCAGATATGTTAAAAATGTTATTCAATATATTCGATATTATTGATGTAGGTAAGGGTTAGTTAAGTTCTATTTAAGTGTTTAATCAAGCGAGTATAGATTTTATCAGTAAATAACGTGAGATCAACCAAGACATTTACTTACACTCATCAAAAAACATTCACCACTAAATTGAAAATATATAAAAAAAAACTATATATAGGAAAAATTGACGAAGCTTAAAGTCCTACTATATTAAAGCACTTAATTTCTTCAGCCCTTGTCAATTTGAGATTAATACTTTTTTCTTTAGGATAATAAACATTTGTGAAAATATTCGCGTCAGTTGTGTGAGAATGTTTATAATGGAAATATAAAACTGTAGGAAAGAGTAACCTAGAATAACAGGTGTCAAGTCAAATTCCCTTGGCCATTGTGATCCCCTCTCACAAAGAAAATCAATGGAGAATACCATAACGAATTATTTTTTTTAAAATTATTAATTTATATAAATTATACATCCTGAAATTGGTTATAAGTAGGCCTACCTATTATCTGAAACACTAAAGATAGTTTAGTTCTTTGTGTGATTTTAAGGTATATGAAGGTAGAAGCACTGCCTTATGGATTATTTCACTTCTCTAGTGGGATGTTTAATGTAAATCCGTCGGCTTTTCGGGTAGAAATCATGGAATAAGCTTTATTTTGTAGGTTTTGATGTTTGATAACAAAAAATCAATGTTGACATTTTTTCTGAGTAGGTCTTCATAGTATGGGAGGCCATTATTTGAGGGTAGCCATTTTGTGATAATATTCCAAATTATGTTTATATTTTCACCTAATTTATAATGTTATCGACATATCAAACTGTGATTTGGCAATGCATTAACATTGGCAGGGTTTATGACTATATTTCAGATTGTTTCCCAACATTTCATGATGATATTTCCAAGATGGCGACAATTTTTAGCGGGAAAATCAATCGATGTGCTGATTTCGATTAAGTAGTAGTGTTTGGTGTCAACATACATGTTTTCGGGGTCACAGATTCCATTCCTATCATTTACAACCTTGTAAAATAATCAAATATTCATATACTTAGCATATTTCCAAGATGGCGGATATTTTTGGCGGGAAAATGAGACGATGTGCAGATTTTGTTTAAGTGTTAGTGTTTGGTGTCAATATATATGTTTACGAAGGCGCAGAATCAATTTCTGACATTAACAACCGTGTAAAATGATCACATGTTTACATATTTAGTACATTTCCAATATTGCTGCCACTGGTGGCGGGAAAATCGGACGATGGGTTGATTTTGAATAAGTAGTTGTCTTTGGTGACAATATATATGTTTTCGGGGAGGCAGATTCGATTTCTGTCATATACAACTACGTAAAATGGTCGTATGTTTACCAATTTAGCATATTTCCAAGATGGTGGAACGTTTTCTGCACACATTATTATTATTTATTTATCATCGATTTTCCTGGGAAAGCAAAGCCTAATCCTGACACAAAGGCACAGAGAGTATAGCGGCTGCATGGTGCTTACGTCACGTGCCCATCATGTGCCCGTCACGACCACGCCAAGCGCTTACTACACGATCTTGCTACGCTCATGGCCAAGATCTGGCTGTGCGCGAAAAGTGTTCCCGCCATGATCTAGCGGTTACCAGTCAGACCGGGATACGTACTCACCGCACTCCAGTGACGTGCTTACCAGGCCTATAGAGACTGTGTCATGCTCACCCGTCCCCAGTCACTTTCAAAGCAGAGAACAACCAAAGTCAAGCAATAAAGAACATTTCATAGTTTACTTGATGTTTCCATTTTGGGGGCTCTGAACGATTCCTTCCACACGAATCTTGGGGTCAGTTGATATTATAACCCATGCTGTAAAGTTGTCGTATACCAAATATTGACACAAAAACAAATATTGACACAAAAACGAGACTACGTTATTAAAATCAGCACATCGACCGATTTTCCGCCCAGACATGAAAGCCGTATTGGAAATATGCTAAACATGCAAACATGTGATATTTTTACACAGTTATAAACGGCAAAAATGGAATCTGCTCCCCGAAAAATATATCCTGGTACCATAGACGACTACTTAACCAATATCCGCTCATCGTTCCGTTTTACCGCCCGAAATGGCCGTCATATTGTACATTTTCAAAATAAGTGAACTTATAATCATTTTACACAGTTGTTACCGACCTACATGGATTATGTGCCCTTGAAAACTTATATATTGATACCAACGACGACTACTTAATCAATATTAGCACATCGTCCTATTTTGCCGCCAAACATGACCGCCATCTTGGAAATATGCTAAATATGTGAACATGCGATCATTTTACAAGGTTGTAAATGCCAGGAATGGAATCTGTGACCCCGAAAACATATATATTGACACCAAACACTACTACTTAATCGAAATCAACACATTGACCGATTTTCCCGACAAAAATGGTCGCCATCTTTGAAAAATAATCATGAAATGATTGAAAACAATCTCAAGTATAGTCACGAACCCTGCGAATATTAATACATTGTCAAATCACAGTTGATATGTCGATAACATTATACATAAGGTGAAAATAAAAACATAAGTTAGAATATTATTGCAAAATGGCACCGTCAAATAATGGCCCTCCATACTATGAAGACCTACTCAGAAAAAATGTCAACATTGGTTTTTTGTAATCAAACATCAAAACCTACAAAATAAAGCTTATTCCATGATTTCTACCCGAAAAGCCGACGGATGGGAATTATGTTACAAACCCTATCCCACTACTCTACTTACTTTCCGTGAAATGCTTTTCCGTCACTGCCTTAGAATTTTATCCTTGGGTTTATATTTCAGTGGTTAATTTTGTGTAGATGATTGATAAGATCCATTATTCCAGTTACAAGGAACTATCAAACGGCCAGTTGTCTGGTGGTGTGAGAGAGAGAATGGAGTTAACGTCCAATCGACACAAACTAGGTCATTTCGGGACTAACATACGGTTCAATTTTATTTCAATAATTCGCTTGCGCGAAGGGGTCTTTAGCAGTGGGAGGAAACCGGAGTACCCAGAGAAACCCCACGAGGCTGGACAGGTGATCCCACTCCTTGTCACGTACAACCGGGGATTCGAAACCACGCCAGCTGACTCAATGACAGGCCGTATGATAAAGTACGCACGAGCTAACCATTCGGCCATCCAACCCCCTTGTCTGGTGGTGGTGATTCCTGACTAGCAAAATCACCTTTATAGGGGATGGTGTTATTTTACAATCGATCTATGCTATATCTTTGACCTCCCCCTCCCCACTTTATACACACCTACGGAAGTTAGGGTGGTACAAAAAATAGGGATGCTACCCAATATCTTGGTTCATTTCTGATATGGACGTGGGAAAAATCAAAGTTTGCTAAAAATAAAAAAAAAAACAATATGGAGAACTAAATTAATTCAACCTGGCACTGACTATTGGTATTCTGAATCCATTTTCATTGTCAACAACGATTCATCTTACTAACAAATCGACAAATGGGGGGGGGGGGTAACGGTTATTAAACTGATATTGGCACGAAACATTTCATAGTCGCCAATAATAATACGTGGATACTCATCGATCGTGGCGGTAGTTTTTGAACTGACTTTGTCATAGTAGACTTTCCAAATCTCTCCATAGGTGGTACAATCCATTTTTTTTTGTAATTTGTCGTGATTTTGTTCAAACTTTTCGAGGAACACTACTGCGCAGGTAATGGTTATGCGATAGATTCCAGATTATTCTTTCTCGGGGCGATGAAGACATCGAATTCGTTTGACATACATTCCATTCACAGTCACCAGTCGTGGGTGGGGTGTAATATTATGCTAAACAAAAAGTGAGAAATGGGCTAACAGAATATTATCTATCTGAAATTCAAGTATATTAGGCCTATAATAGTATTTCTACTGTTTAGATTAGATCTAAATCTATTAATGACCTTAATATCACTGGAGAACTGAATCTATAAAGTATCAAGGGATTTTGGGTTTTCTTTGATAATCGTTTCTATGCAGCAATTGCATATCAATGTAAAGTTAAAATGTCAGACAACGGAAACAGGTGGGAAATCCTACCTCTTTTCCCTATTTTCACAATTGAATATGCAGACACTTTTAAAAAAAAAAAAAAAATACCGTTTGTTCTGATGGATAAATACTTCCCCTGTGAAGGAGTGTAGTTACTTATGCGTCTTAGTGTGTTAACCCGAACGCACGAATAAATCACAATCCTATGGTTGAAACCCAATACGGTCTGACTTATAATAAACAATTTCGACTCGATTCATAAACAAGCATAATCATCGACAAAAGACCAAAAAAGAACCACAACAATCCATGAAAAAGAATATGTAACCGCTCTAGACGGAAATTGGCTGTCTGGCAATGTCATCATTTATTGCTTTTTAGTATTAATATCGCAATATATAAAGCGAGTATAATTGGCTCAGGCAATAGCGGATTGTTGTAGGATGGGACTAAAGTGCCTAAAAATAATATATAATCTTCGAACATTATTTAGAGTGCCCAATGAAAATAAATAAGAAAAACTAACAGTTTGTTTATTTATTCATAATTCAAATATTTATTTGCAGAGCCGGGTTAAGCAAGGGTTTGGACAATATCTCTCCAAAAATCAGCTAAGGCCAAATTGCATGAAAAAGACCCCGAAAATTGAAGAATGGGGCACATTTTCAAAATGGCCACCAAAATGGTTCCAAAATATACAAAAATCGTACTAATCTTTTTAATTTTAATTAGAAAGCGATTTATTTTCTCCAGTATAGATCATTATTGGGGGTTTCAACGATATAAACCCGATAAGACGTCACACGGAGCATTTCTCTAGCAAATAGTTCCTGGTATCCAATATGGCGGCCAATATCCAAGATGATGGCCTTATATTGCAGGGATAAGCGTATATTTACAGAATAACGCTAAACATGTGTAATATATCATATTATAGGCTTTTGTTGGTGCTCTTTCGATATAAGTCACTATTTTTTTACTTTCCAGCAGACATTCCCCTTTACAATCCAAGATGGCGGCCATATTTTGCAGGGATTACCGGATATTTACAGTGCAACAATAAATATATCATGTAATATGTCATTGTATAGGTTTTTGCTGATGCTCTTTCGATACAAGCAGGACGGACTGGGCAAAACTACTGACATGTAGAGTGGGGCCCAGCTTACGTCAAATATGGGGCCCAGGTTGAGGGAAATTGTAGGGACAAAGCTAGCTGACTTTAAAATATTTGTTCATCTTGTTTTGTGTTTTTTTGGAAGTGGGAGCCCGTCTGTGCTGGGCCAGTCCGCCCCTAGATACAAGTCACTATTTTAACGACGCTTAGCAAGTGCTAATTTTAACAAGGTTTCAATGTCACAGACTTGCTTATATTCTGGATAAACAATATATTTTTTTATGAGTTTCTGAGTACTTGAACAGTGAAATATTGGAATCGGAACCGCCCATCAGCTGACCGCCATTTTGAGGGATATAAGGTGCTGTTGTTATTTCAGATAGTAGCAGCCGTTAATTTAGTTTCTTCAATGAAGTTATTGAAGAAGAGACAGTGACTGGACCAATGGACCTCCACGTAGTTTACACGTACCCAAAAGTGGGGCCACTGAATAAAAGGTAATGGGGTCCTCGCCATCAATAGTGAAAATGGGGCATATTCTGACCTTTGTCCGTCACACGCACACACATGCAGTTTGGGGGTCAGTGTGATATATACTAGTAGATAAATCTATTTGACACAGACATACTACATAAACAATGACGTATCTATTTATGGTACAAACCCAATTTGTGACAACTCCTTAACGTAAGGGGCCCCTTGGTACAGCCGTCAGTTTTTCAGCTCTTATGTAAAGGATTTATGCTTATTATATCTCCTGAAACAACGGCTTATGCATTGGCAGCTCAGCATTAAGTAAACATTGGACAGTTTTGTGTCCTTTCTTACATTTTAATCAACACATTTTAAAATACAACAAAACACCTGAATTTATATTTAAATATACATTACCCAAAAACAATGTAAACAATATCGAACACAATATCGAACACAATAATCTAAATAATAAACTGGTGTTTCTAAAGTGCATTATAACAAGTGCTCACTCACAATTAAAATAAACATTACAAATTACAGTACAGTTTGTAAAAAACATTGATGAGTAACAGATGAAAATACTATTACGCAGTGTGGTGGCTTCTGGGCCTGTCCCCTCGGTCCGAAATAATTTCTACCCATGGTAATTATCTACTTCATACATCGAAAACACTTATCCTTCTCTACGGTCGAAATCTTGAAATCGGTAGATGGCTCCCTTTTTAATGGGGGAGTGGTATTGTGTATGGTCTAAAGGTGGTATAATTTGGCTTTCATTCTGGAATATTGGGGGCTTTAAGGATGTGTTATATAAATAAATGGTTGTCACCACTGTTGCAAAACAGCTACGTTAAGACATCGTCCACCGAAATATCTTTTAAAACTCCTCGAAGTTCAATGCACTACCATACTCCTCGCAGTGTTCAGTTTGATTAGAGCTAATCCCACTATTCACTGCTGGAAAGAGGGGAAATTCTTGTCAATGGACCGATCAATTACCAATCGCTAACTGCGTTACAAAGACATTACCCTTAAAACAGGGCGTCAAATGCGACCAAAAAGGTTTAAACCAGTGCATAGCAGAACATTACTGTAAAACTAATTGCGTGACAAACGAGGCTATCAACATTGACATAAAATAAACAATACTGTATGGAGACGAACAGACTTACACCGTTTTTAATACCTTAAATCACTGTCCAAAGTTTTAGGGAACTTTGTTTCTGTACTCAAGTGACATATTTGATTGAACGGGAAGAATAGACACACTCCCTCAAATTTAAGTATCAGAAGTCAATCCAGCAATGACCAGAGAGAGATTTCTTGGACCATCGCTTCAGGAATATGATGCAATACAGACTTCATGCATCTGAACAGTAACCGGGTTGAATAAAATAATGTTAACTATTATTTAGTATAGAAAAATCAGAACCATTAAACGAAGCGAAATTAAGATACTATTTTAAGTAGATTGCAATACACCATAATACTCAATCTGATTAAAATTTTATGGGAGTAATATAACAGAAAGAGTGTTGTTATCTCATTGGCAACATTTATAGTTTAAACATACATTATTCAAGAGATAAGTCTGCCTTTGTAGGTCTTTCTTTAAAGCTTGAAAAATGATATAAACTATTAAAAATACATTTATAAACATGACAAGACCATAATCAAATGTCGGTGGCATTTGATGCTTCCGATTTTCATTAGATTTGAACCCGATTTGCCGTTCAACAGCCATTGATGATTAACCGCATAAACGGATAAGAGAGATTGAATTTTTTATCGTACCAACGGTAGTAAAGACGATCAAGCCTAGTATTAAATTGAATTGCTAATATCTCAGTTCAGAGTGAAGCAGTTTGACTGAAATTGTCAGCATAATATTATTTTGTCACCATTGTCTATTTTTTAACTGTCAACTCTTATTAAGTAAACTATAGTGCATATTTTCATACCAAGGAAAGGATGTAACTACCTCTAAAATAATGTTCTTAATTATTAAATAAATAAGAAATGAAATTATATACAAAAACAATAGACCCCTTTGAAAGGATCGAACACATCGCTATGTTTGATGACATCAATTAAAACATGTTACGACGAATAGCACATGTAACATTTCTTTAAGTTATAGTTAATGACGTGTATATATATTAACATCATGTTTCAGCGTAAGTTTGTTTTCGGTCTATGTATCACTGGTCAGTTGGTAATACCAAACCACCATACACAAATCTGTAAAACCCATCAGGTAATGGAGTAATCATCTCTGACGAACACAAATTGTCACGTCTGAATCGGACGGTTTCTCAATTTAAAAATGGCGACACTGTCTTCTCACTTACACACTGATACAGCGGTGTATGAAATGTGATTAAAAAATGGAACCGATGTCTCTAAATTTCGAAAGCATCCCTCAAAATGGTCCACCTTTCCCTGTAAAAAAATATTTTAATGGTTAAGCAGGGTATTTTTTGGCTGATAGAACATGAACATTACATTAGCATACACGATAACGTAAAGGAGCTAAATTTTTATTCGTGGGCACCTTAAAGAAATGGACACAAATTTGATGCAACGCAAAAAATTATATAATATGAATGTATATAAACTGATTTACATTCAATCGTTTTTGTTATTACTGTAATCTCTAATCAGTTATGTTCCGCGAAGTTCGCGAAGAGTCCAAATTCAATGCAGTCTTTGGTGTTCATATCACCTGACTTTAGCCTTGTTCATCGAATCGATTCATTGCAAATGACACGATCCATGCACCCATCTTAGAATTTCATTTTGTCTTAAATATAATTGGATATCAGAAGCCCATCTTTTAACGGTAAGATAACAGCATCAATGTTGATTGAAATTGACCAATGAGTCTGGTTTGCAAAGTCGAAAACTGTGGATTATATTGAGCTAAAGACTTGACTCCTTAATAAGATTCCTCAAGAACTTCGTATGTAAGGAATATGATATACAGTTTCCACGGAATCTATATGTTATGAATAAGCCTATAAATTATCATGATAAAAGTTTCATTCTCGGGTTAACTGCCGAAGAAGACAGAAACCATGGTAACATCAGAGGCCCATACTTACCACTGCTCTGGTGATATCGATATTATCTTCAGGAGCAATACCACCAAACACAAATGAGTCGAAGCCTCCACAATTCACTGGGTAATGTCTAAAATATGTTCTTTTGTCAAGTTCAATAAAACCTTGGAATCGTTTTCGATGGAATTGGACCTGCAGAATTTAAGAGAAGTGTACATGTAAATTTTAAGATTAGTAATTGCAGAAATTCGTCCTCGTCATAGTGGTATTTCGGGCATCCGAGTAGGCTACTTTTAGTTAAGAGTTGGATATGTTAAACACTAAACCATTATTTTTTTAATCATGCAGTTCGAACGACCGCATTTAAATTTAAAAACAAAGTCCCTGCTTTTAATATTCTAGGCGAAACTCTTTTCTAATTAATAAGGTAAGATGTTCCTGAAGCAAAACGTTTCCAAAATAATGATGTTCCAGTAACCGTTACAGTTTAATAACGCGGTAACATTACTATGAACATGAAAGACGTTGGCCAGATCTTTCCCATCTCCTATTTTAGGATTTTAATTTCGAGTACAAGGAATTACTCCGTAAACCTATCACCTAAGGCAATTGGTTTATATTTTCACATTAAAACGGAATTAAGGATGCTGTTAGCTATAGCACCGAAAGTAAGTAGACTAATTACCGTGTGCCAATGTCCGTCATCCATTCTAGTAATAATTGGTAATCTGAGTCGCGCATGTGCATAAGAACATCTGATGGTATAAAACAGATGACCATTCTCCATTCTTAAGGCGATCATTTCATCATTATTTGAAGAACGGCGGGCGTAGAATAACATTCCAGATGGTTCCTTTGTTTTAAACTGAAATCTCATCTCATCCCTGTTAAAAATAAACAAGGAAAGGTTATCAAGCAATGTGTTAAAGCAACTTTTCTAAGTCTAAAGGGATATCGTACTGGTTAATCTACATCAATGATGGTAAGACAAGCTAATGGCCGGCATTAAAACTTTCATATTCAGGACAAACCGGACAGGACAGTGTCAACCAAGATTCAGTATCAAAGCACGTACGAATCGATACCGAAGACGTAGGCATATGTTTTGTGGCACGGGAGGAGACTTATTAGTAGAAATGTACCCCAAAAACAAAATAAAATAAAGTATAAATTTTACCCTTTATCCTCAATTCCTCGCCCTTCTATGCCGACTACAACTCGACTGATTGACACGGGTTCTACTTTAACACCTTGACGACCAGCTATATCTATCTCAGAACTCTGTAACGACAAAAGAACGAAAAGAATTAAATTTATGGTTTGGAGAAAATTTATTTACCCCGATCTACCCATGCCATCTCATTGACGTCATGTTTCGGACCGTAATTTCATGGATTATGGCACCTGATTGTACGAAAAATCAGGATTTTAGCTTGAGGACACTCTAGAGGTCACACTTCTTATCCGCTTTTGATGAAACTTAAAATGTATGTTTATAACCCAAAGATCTCGGTTCACGCGTATCGGGCTTTTAGCTTATGATATTTTTAGGAGTTACAACAATTGTTATCCGATTTTACAAAGCCGTTCAAATAAATCACCGTTACACCCTAACGATGGTTGAAAATTGACCAAAACTGTCGTAAAAGTGTGTAATACTAAGGTTGTGGAATCTCTAGGGGTCACAATTTTAAATTTTGATGACACTTAAGATACATGTTTATATCCAAAAGATCTCCGTTCCTTTCGATATTCGCGCTACATAGTAACTTCATGATTTATGTGATTTTACCCTGTTGACCCTTAGAGATCACAATTTTATACAATTAAAAATCGTTAAAATATATCACCGTTACACCCTAATGATGGTTTTATTCGAATTTCGTGACAATCGGACAGAACTTCCTGGCAAATGGCTGCTACTATTGTGCGCACATAGTGTAAAAGTATGTAATACGAAGGCTGTATTATAGACCCTGTAGAGGTCGCAATATTTATCCGATTTTGACGTAACATAAAAGAAATGTCTATATCCCAAGGATCTCGGTTTTTTCTATATTCTCGCATATCGGACCGTAACTTCGTGGAGTATCATGGTCCCTGAATATAGCTTGTTGACCCTCGATAGAGTTAACATTTTTTATCCAACTTTGATGAAACTTAAATTATGTGTTTATATCCCAACGATGGTCCCTTTTGATACTCCTGCTATCGGACAAGAGAAAGGGAGAGAGAGGGGGGGGGGATAAGTTCCACTCGGAAAAAAACTAGGTCATTATGGAACTAATATATGGTTCAATTTAATTTCACTTATTCAATTGCGCGTGGGAGAAAACCGAAGGACCCGGACAAAACCCTTTTATTCAAACGCGTTTGTATCAATCGTTCGGTGTCAATACTGAATTATGGTATTGTCAAGTCTACCTACACGAAAGATGTGTTTTTTACGTCTCAAATATAGGTTAACAATCGAGCAATTAAGAGAGTAACAAGAACATATTTTCAATAAATAGATAAAGATAAAATTGTTCATACAGAACAATCAATGCAAACAAAACAGAACTTATCTGAATTTATTATTTTTTACATTGACATTGATCTTAATCATAGACATTTTTTTTTCAGTGTCGTGTGCTCCAGACAGATTGTTGTAAACAATAATGGGTTCAATATATGAGCCATATCATTAATTATTTAACTGGAATATAATAAATATACTTGTTATTAACTGCATCAGTAAATATAAAGCGCGTGTAGTCATCCAACAACTAGTCAATAATGAAAAATAGAAACGGTCATTGGCCCGAATTATTTTTAGCCAGCAACTGAAACAATGGACCGTAAATACCCATGCTGAGTGAAACAAGTGGCCTACGGTCGTTCTATTGATCAGGGGCCAAGCATGGCGTCATCGCCGCCCATCTTAGAATTCTGACGACATATAAAAATTCGACGTCAATCGATGCGCAACTGTCCATGGCACATTCATGCCAATTCATGTCGATAACACTCAAATTAGCAGGGCCTATTTAAAATGGCGTGGGCCTAATTAATTTCGGGTCGGGGCCTATGTTGATTCCCGTTGGGCCTAAACCCCAACCCCTAACATTCATTGTCTATGTGTTTTTAATCGTATCGGATTAGTCTTAAAAAAATTTTTTTTAAAAATCTTTGGGCCTAAGGATGCAACCTCATCAGCCTCAGTGCCGGACTGGGCCCACTTGCCCACTTGCCAATGGCAAGTGGGCCTAAGCCGAAAAGAAAAGCAGAAAGATAGATTTTGTTGGAAGAAAGAAATTCTACCACCTTAAAGTGCTCGCAGGTCATCATATATCTCCATCCGCTGCTCTGGCCTGAGGTGCTTGGAAAATGGGTTTGCGGCTGTCTATTTTTCAAAATTTTCTGGGGGGAGATATCACCCCGACCCCCCATCGTGCGATCGCGCCTTCGGTGCTCGTAGGCGGGCTTCGCCCGTCATTTCCTCGTGGGCCTTGTCACATGTATGGCAATTGGGCCTTCGGCCCACCAGTCCGGCGCTGATCAGCCTCATTGATAATCCGATACTGGGTTAACATTAAGTATAGCATAATAACTTTATTTCGTTTATAACGTTTTTGAGGGTATATACATGTTATCGGATAGTTTGTAGCATCATAACCCCGTTCGTTGTATATGCATAATAAAATAAAACCAAGTACGAACAATCCAAACCATTAGACAAAATTCGAAGTCCTAAAAACGGTATAGGCAAAAATGTGTAATATCGCAAAATAGTGTAATCAGCATATGGACTGTTCACCGTGTACAAAATACACGACGAACAGTGGTAACAGGTGTCCTTGGAAGAGTAAGCTTACCCTGCCTGGCGCGCCACACCCGCCATAGCTGCATGGGTACCAACTGTACCGGTTTATATTATTATGTACTTGGCTTATAACATTTTATCGTAGCATAATGATCGGTTTGTTTGTTAAGCATAATAACGAACGACGTACAATTTTATTTACGTAAACACATGCGCACCTTATATAAGTGGGTATACTTCCTAATAAGGCTGAAAGAATAATCTCAAATTATTTAAATAGGTAAGATTACAAGGAGAGAACACCTGCGTCTAAAAATCGGACATCTTAGATATAGATAGATAAAGATTCTTTAGTTTATGAAATTGAAATACACAATTACGTATTACTTCATGTATATTAGCTCTATTTATAACATAACTTTTGATCGAAATGATTGCATTGTCTAACCTTTACTTTCAAATACTTTCAAATACTTTAAATGATTTTAAGACGAATTAAACCCACGTATTGGGTCAAACTACCCATAAACTACGGTTAATTTCACTAATTAAGTTTAGGACAATCTACTTTCGACCTATCCTAACCTCTGGCAATTTATAGGTAACCTTATTTTCTCAATGTAAATGAAGTTAGATATAAGTATGGTATATTTGTTTAAAGTAGGGGTTATTGAGTACAGATAACTGTTATTGGTATACATTATATTGATATACACTTATTATCATTTACCTACTATTACTTAGAGCCCAGACACCCGTACGTTAACCTACAATTATTAATAATCATAATACCTTATGGACGATTATAATTTCAATAGACGGACCTTTTTTTACTACACCTTTTGATATAATACAAAACCCTGGGATCTGTGTTATGGCGGTGACGTAGAAAGACTTTACAGTAAAAATTGTCAACAAAAAAAACCATTAGAAAATACAATCTCCCCTGGGTTTGTTATTTACTTTTTATAAAATAAACCCTGGGGGTATTATTCAAAACATTTTTCAATTGCATATTCAAATCAGAGGTTAAAGTTGACTAACATACGGACGTTAATCCACAGATTTCAATACAGCTTTTATTTTTCTAGTCACAATGCAAACACGACACCTGCACTTCTATTAATAATAGAGTATTATAATCCTCGTGTGTACAGTCATGTATATAACTTACACTGATTAAAAGATTAAAGTTGGATTTACGCATCGTTGAACTTGGAAAACAAATGTGACTCAACTAGCGAGAGAAGAAAATTGAATTCTTGTGTTTGTGACTCATATATTATGCATTTTATATATAGTTTAAGAATATGCACGAGTACTATTGCCATACAGAAATTATAGTCATTCCAAGCCTGTGATGCATTATGTCAGATTTAGATAACAAGGAGCTGTCCGTTGTTGCAAAAAGCTGACCGTCGTTGCTATATTAATTCGGAAATAAATAATAAAAAATGATACACTTCAAGTTATTATTATCATAAATAGTCTCAACTTTCAAGTACTATTGCTACGATAATAACCATAGTCTCAAATGTCCATGGCGCAGTTGTTCTAATCCATTCAATGACTGGGTCAGTTGAAATATTATAAAATTTGAAGCAAGAAAAAATACCTGCAATAGGCAGATGTAGGCCTATAGCTCTTACATAATGCATTTTTAACATTCGTTTCTACTGAATTGACTCGAGATCTGTGCAGTATAATACACCCAAAGCCATAAAAACTCAATGCCAAATTCAAAGTGTATTTACTGCAACAACATTGAACAAATGCACATAACAACTGACAAATTCGAGATAACAAGCATCTAAGGATAATTTCATAAAATAATTGACCACAAATGCAAAAAACCGAAACGTCAGAGAACCATGAAAACAAAACAGGAGTCGGGCGTTGTCGTGCTTGAAAACCATCTGTCGACGGACGCCACGTTGAGCCTGTAATGGAAGCAACGCCGGATGTTGAGCATTGAGATTGCCGTGCATCATCACCAACTTGCCCGGAATTTGATATAGGCCCAAGCAATGACCCCCCCCCCCCCGAAACGATCCTTTTCCAGCACTCGGTTATGAGTAAAGCTTTCATGTCGAAGTCGGTAGATACGGCGAAGTCCATCAGGAAAACTGAGGTTGACTACTCTGGTGTGTTGTGCAGATACCCCTGATTTGCGGCCCATCGCTGTCTGGTAAGTCGATGAAGATGCAAAAGGATTTGTCCCAAGAGCAGCCAGGCGCTTTCGGATTGTTTGGGGGCTGATGTGACGTTGTCGTGCTCCTAGAGTTCCCCTGGCGGTAGCAGGAGCTGACTGAAACCCGTTGTGCAGATGCTGCAGTCTGATATGCGATCGTGAGCAGCGGTTGTTACAGGAGGCGTGGAAGCGTTGTCTGAGGCGAGCCATTGTCGATGGGTGGACATTAAAGTGTCTGGCGACGGGTACCTTTCAAACCCAGAACTCCACAAAAAGAAACCCATCACAAGTTTCACCTATGTGCAATAGATAGGAAATGTTTACCAGAAATATTTCATGAATTAGGCTAAGATCGAAGCTAATGGCCAAGACCCAATCGACCTACACTATAATAAGTCATTAGTTTTCTTTATTTAAAAACGACAATTGTTGTTGGCCTTTTGTTACATGATGCACTTTTCAAATATTTGTGTCACTTCGACCTCTAATGTATAGCAAGCAGACTGATACCACACAATAACTTTTGGTCTTGGGAGGATTATTAGTTTGTAGACATTCACCCATGCATCTGTTATCACTCGTCACTTCAGTAAGTTATATAGAGGGATAACTTGTGTTTTCCTTTGGCACTCGTCACTTCCGATTCAGGAAACCTGTATTACTCAGCTATCGTAGCAACGATTTCTGTGTTAAAAATTTATATTTGTCCGTGTTCAATTAGTTCTATCACATTATGTGAAAATGACTAACACCAATATTGTCCTTTAACAATACAGCTTTTATATTAATCTTCTTCCGATTATAACCGATATCTTGCTCGAGTTCAGTTAATAACATACATACATGTATCAGATTTTTCGTCCTACATGTAATGGAAGTTAATTTATTAAGAAGATAGACCAACCTCGTATAACGTTCCTGGTTTACCTAACTGACTTTTGACAAAGGTCACTGATCGAATGGTTCTCATGGTGAATCTTTGATCTAATGAAACAGATCCGTTAATGGATTTTAATATTACATGTTATTAATAAGATTTCTTGGCGGTTTTCTTTGATAATAATGCCACAAGACTATCAAAGTCAGAAAAATATCTTATTAATAACCACTGACGGGTATCTGAGACGGTGATTTTCTGATTTAATATAATTTGTGTCCTTTTTATCGATTATCATAATCAAACTAATAATCGGGTTAACATTCTATCAGAAATGATCAAATAGGGCAATTTAAACTAGTTGTGTGCTGGTATGTTATAATACACACACAAAAGCGCAAAATGCAGAACAGGGGCCTGTTTCAAGAAATACTGGAGGAGTGAAAGTGGACAGAAATATAGACGCGATCATCAGGATCACCCTTAATGTCCTGATCAGTAAAGATTGATCTCAAGATACCGATTAATCGCGATTAAAAGAAATGAAATTGAATGTGCTTTTAACGTCTTGGCTCACGAAGACGGGCATACGCCAAACAGTGTGCTATATATTACCGAAATGTGCGCGGCAACGACACTACGGCCTACTCGTATATCGGGTTTCAACTGCCAAGGGATCTTTTACGGTTTTTCTGTTTCTTCCCATCCGAACGACTATAGTACGTTGTCCATTGTCAGATCCTCTGTCCTGCATCACTGACCACGGGCAACTGAGCTGGAAATTCCAGATTAACTTTCTCGGCCAATGCAGGGGTCGAAAACGCGACCTCCAGGTAAGCGAGCCAACATCTTACCAAACGTTGCTCCCCGATTAAAAGAAACATAATTTTAAAGTGGCAGCGTCAACCCGACTGACATTTACACATACATGAAGCAAGAGCTAAGTCTGCCTATTGCAGGTCTTTCTTTGGGCCTGAAATATTATCTAAATTATTAATTAGATTTTAGATTAACTTATCTAGACCATAATCAACTATCGGTGTCATGGCTAGCCTGCGATATTTACTGGATTAGGATCCGATCAAAAAATAAAATGGATGTCATTATCGTATACTGACTTTAGTAATGATTGATGAGTCTAGGCTCAAAATTCAATCTCTAAATTCCCGGTCCAGATTGGATCAATTTGACTGTAAATTCCAGCAAATTACCTTTACATTAATAAGGTTGTATTTAATCTCCCATACATGTAATTTATTATCATATAATTACGTACACTAACATGTTAGACTGCATTGTGCACTGTGTAATTACCAACGACATAAAATAAAACTAAAGAAAAAAACCAAAACAAAAATATTGTAGGAGTAACCATGGATGACATTTAAGCTGGTTTGAACGATTTATTATCTACTTTTTAAGGCATACTTTTGAAGATTGACGAAGTCAAGTAATGTAGTAACGCGGTTTGAAACAAGGCTTTCTATGCATATGTCCTTGAACCTAAAGCTGCCAAGATAGTGAGTCAACGTTTGGTGTACTTTTTTCTATTAAAAAATGTAGGCCCTGTGATATGAGTCACCGTTGTGCTCTGTCTTGCTAGACTGAATTTTATATAAATTACACCTTATCATGAACATATAAATGGGTTTAATATGAGCAAAACACTGCACTTAAACATGAACCTTCACAATCGAAATGGAAATATCAAATTCGGTCTTAAAGGGACAATAACACCCTTTCTTGCTTGGCAGCTCCAGAAAATAAATAATAGATATTTAAGTATCCATTACGACCTATTTTACCTGTTCAGAGGGTTCGAAAATATGTTTAAATCCAAGTCACATTTGCAAAGCTTTACGTTAGGCTTTCCAAATCATTTAGTTTAAATTTTCCATTTTTTAAAAATTACATGTAGGTGTGTTAAGATGAAATTTGTATCATCAATTAATTGGAATATTGTAAAAGAGTAGAAATTTTTTGACCAGAATAAAGATCGGGTCATATTATTCCGCTACAAGAGTGGTATTGAACCTTTAACCCACCTGATGCATATAAATTCATTTTGCATATCCCAAACACAAGAAACAACCCAGCCTTAATAAGAAAATGTCTTTATTTAACATGGGCGAAAATGAAGGAATGTGTCAATACAAACACAACCTGTATTTAAAAAATCACGAATCAAATCTTGCACACCTATAATACAGGTTTATACAAGAAACTCATAGGTAATTTGTTAAATCACCATGCATCAAGCTTAAACACATGGTATAAACTATACTATATATTATTGTATATAAGTCTTCACTCTATACTTACTAATGTCAACACCAGTAAAATCACTGTCAATATTGAAATAACCTATTTTCAAATTGCACATAACAAACGCCTACAATTATTCAAGTCCTTCATATTATTACAAAAAACACACATTGTTTTTGAAATTAAAACAACCGTTTTAGTTTGACGTGAATAGCGAAAGTGTCTGTCTCATTTGGGAATAAGTTAAAACCAGGGTTATCTTCTGTACAATAATCGACATCGAAGGTTAATTAATGCACAAGGAAGGCCGATCACGATTATCCTTGCTAGAACACACGATGTCACTTCCAAAATTGTATAGAGAGTAACAGAAAGTGGGTTTCTGAAACACCTACTAGAAACAACTGGGACATTTCGGGACCAGCAACAAACAGGGGTTTTCGGGGATTAGATCTAATTGATATGGCCAACCTCAAGTTTGGTCAAAGGTCACCAGATGTAAACAGAGCTAGCAAAAATTCCAAATTAACCATTACCCTAACCCCAAACTACAAAATCGCCAACAATTACGTACCCTAACCTTATTTACCTTCATAGCGATCTTGACGGAAATTTACTTGGCCTTAGCAAATAGATCTAGCCTTTTTGGGGCGATTTCGGCTCTCGGCAATTCGAATAGGCTTTTACGTCTACTCGACACATACTAGATCATTTCGGGACTAACATTGTCTAACATGGTTCAATTTTATTGAAAAAATTACTGGGTCTTTATCAGTGGGGAGAGGGGGCGGAGAAAACCCACGATGTTGGACACATGATCCTAATCCTGGCCATGTAAAACCGGGGAAATGAAACCAGACCTCAGACCTTACGAATCGTTCAGCATTCGGTCATCCAATCAAGTTAGCATTATAAAGATATTGTAGTGTTCGATATGTACACAATGGAAGCTCAAAATACGATTTTCGTAATGTTGGTTGACCAGAATCTCTAGTATTAAAAAGCAATCTTGAAACGTTACAGTTCAGAAATTAAAAATAAGCGCGTATACAGCAATAATGGCACGGGCAATAATTTATGATTCGACATAATCAATATGCTTTCAATAAGGTCGCTATTATTATCAATACTCTTACCAAAAACCTGTACATAAATCATACCAAGACATGTATTTATATATAAGTTTATTTAATATAATAAGGGGTACCAAGAAAAAGCATTGATTTAATTTGCAGCACAACGTACTCTGGATGATTCATATTGTGACATTTTGTACTTCACTATTCTAAATGTCAGTCAAAAAGATAAAAGGAAATCTCCTTGTAAATTATCATTCCATGTTGCAAAATGTATACAGTGAGAGATTGTGTGCGTAAAGGCTGCATATACCAAAGATAACCTTTCGGATATTATCGCCATTGGCGATTTTCTGTCACCGACGAATAAACAGTATGCAGCTGACAGACCAACCCTGCAATATACCATGTTCCCGAAGCAACTGTGAGTTTTACAACATCTGGCCGTTGCTGGTTTACTTCACAATTTCCGAACTTGCTGGTTACTTCACAATTCCCGAACTTATAGCTACGTTATCTGCAGACACGCCAACAGTAGCACCCACTCAGAGATTGTGACATAGCGAACCCCACGGAAACCTTAACAATGGACGAATCTTGAACATTGCAACTCGATTATCGCAGGTAGACACTTTAGCTTGAAGGCGTGAGACTTGGTATTCACGACGACCAAGGAATTTGATTTGATCCCAAGCTCGGCTTATACCCAACCAAACTTAGTGCCGAATAATGCGGCGTATTACGTGAAGGGCTTGATAATTTGTACGTAGTTAAAGCGAGGTCAAGCCTTCTATTGAAGATGGTAAAATATATGCATTGTTTCAATGACATTTAGTAATTGAACTAGAGTATACATGGTCACAATTCTATGGAATACAATTACTGCTTTTAACTACACGACGTTTCGACAAGGCTTCTCTAGTCATTATCAAGCAATTATGCTTCATAATGACTAGAGAAGCCTAGCCGATGTGAGATAATACCTACTTACAAATTATTTATATGTGATTTACTAGGTGACATACTCGAATGTCGTCTAATGAAAATGGGTTTAATGAAGACGGGCATACGCTATACAGTGTGCTATGAGGAAAATTTTGCCGGACAGCGGCGCTACGACCTTACCTACTGAGTCACCACGCCTGGTACTACTATAATGCTATTGTAGATAAAATATTGTAGATCAGCTGTCGGGGTTTAGATGATAATACATTCCTATAAATCTATGAAAAGAAATGGGGTTTAAAGTCCTACTTTTCTATAGTCACGAAATGACCACGTTTGATTTGAGTGGATGTTAACCCCCCCACACACACACACACACTCACTTTTCCACATCGATTGGGATAATAAAGACATACATACGCCATGCAGTGTGATGGAGGATATTAAAATTTGACCCCTGACAGCGGCGGTAGGTCTATTCTTATATCGAATTCCAACTATCGAGGGTTCTGAAAACGTCCATGCCAACGCGACACATGACCTTGATACTATCCTTGCCAGACCCTCCGACCTGTACCACTGACAAGGGGAAAACACCCTGGAAAATCCCGGAGAACTGTCACGACCAACACCGGAATGGAACCCCGGACGTCCTGGTTAGTAAGCCAGTATAAGTCTATAATGGGAGGCCAGCACCTAATTTCGAATCGTAACATTCGAATTCTTACCTGAGGACACCTGGGCCCGGTTCCTAGAAAATTCTTAAAGTAAGCACAAAGTCATGCTTCACTTTTACTTACGTAAGAATCTTATAAAAATACCGTCCAAAGAAAATTCTCAAGTCCATTCTTACGTAAGCACAGGTCAAGTATAAGTCTAGGCACATTGTGACTGGTAATGCTTACCATACACTGATACTACGATGCTCTTTAACGTCATAAAACAACTTTGGTATGCGAATTACATAATAACGCGCTTGTGCTTACAATGAAGTCTACTTAAAATCTAAGCACTAGACCGTTCTTAAGAATTTTCTGGGAACACAAAATAAGGTAAGTTTACTTAAATGCAAGTCGACTTAAATCTAAGCACAAAAACGTGCTTAAGAATTTTCTAGGAATCGGGCCCTGGACTTCAGTAACACATTACCCCAGCCACGACGCACACACAGACACACTCCATTCCCGGTCAGTATTATTCTTATCCCTAGTAAGATTTTATAGCATCGTCTTGTTAATGCTGGGGGGGGGGGGGGGATTCTTTGCAAATCAATGAAAGCAGCAGTCAGATCAAATTCCTATTCCGATACTATCTACAAGATTGTTTGTCAACGACCAGGATTCAAATTATATTTAAGGATGACATAACAACGAAAATAGTAATTATATAAAACTTACCTCGCATCTTTTTTGTCGTCTGGTGGACACCGTTCCATATAATATAGTTAAAACACTCAATATTCTGAATACAGATTTCAAAAACTTGTCCGACCTCATCATCATTTGTTTGGGTTACTTTTTGAAGTTTGTAACAAAAAAGTAAGAAACCAAATGAAATTGTTTTAAACTGGTGTTAACTTTCTTAAAGAACGTCTTTCTCTCTTACTCGTGCAATCAAGTGTCGCCTGCTTTCAAAACGTCACTTTATATAGCCATGCGACAACCCATGTGTGATACTCATTCTCGTTCATTCATTACTATGTCTGCTGCAATCTGGTTGGAGGAAGAAAATTAGCATTTCGATTATACCTGTATTGCCTTGCATCATCAACGTCACAATTTACTCAATTCTGATAAAGCTCCGCCCATATTGTGATACGTCACATACCCTTTTAATTATTGGCCTATTTTCGACATAAGTATACCTGCAAATATATAGGCTATTATGTTTATCATTATTGCGTCTGCTTGAGTCATATTTTTGTTGACATTTTCCAACAAACGTCACGGAGATTGACAGCTTTATCTGACTATGGGGGTGGGACTTTTTGTCATTAAAATTTAGTTGTAAAATTTTACGATACGGAATTTTTAAATGTATCACGTCTGGTTGATACCTGATGGGGGAGGTATTGCGAAATCGTGACACAGATAACACTAACGTCTTTTAGTCATAGAACACATATATATTGTTCGTGAAAGTATCATAGACGGGATTACCTTAGTTTATAGTGATTTACTTGAGCCTAAATTATTTGACATCACCTATGACTTACATACAGGAACTGGCCATACCCTGATCATACCTTTATTGTACTAAGGGAATCAAATAAATGACACTATCATATTCTGGAGTGGTGACTCTTTAATAAACACATATTCTAGGAATTCGACATTGGTCATATCGGTACGTGTTTTTAAACTAATTGAAAAAACAGAGTTATTTTCTTTTCTTTTAAAAAAACCCCCAAAACATTCAGGAACTGGCCGTACCTTTATTGTACTAAGGGAATCAAATAGATGACTCTATATTCTGGAGTGGTGACTCTGTCATAAACACCGATTCTAGGAATTCGACATAGGTCATATCGGTACGTGTTTAAAATTTCCATTTTTAAAAAAAACAACATTGTTTTAAAAGCCTTTTCCTCAAGCCTATTGGCCCGAAAACATGCTTGGGTGGTAGGGGGTCTTTAAAGACATTGCCCATTTAACCAAGGCGGTATTAATTTCTAATAATCTCATTCTAAGTTGGCCCCACGCAATAGGATCAAAATTCCAAGAATTGACGTAATTATAGTGATTTTGTCCGGGCGTTCGTTAAACTCTTGGAGAACGATAGCTTTCAGTCTAATTTGAATATCCCAAACATATTAAATCATATCGAAATGACTATCTCACCGAAAAACCAAAATGAACCCATTGTCAATGTGATGTTACAATGATAAACGGATATAATATGTTATTTAAATCTGTGTATTCGATTTATTCGCTTTCGACTCGCTGTAAACCCAACGAACTATTAGCTCGTCGGAATGGGCTCTTTTTGTAAAAAAAACAATGTGCGGCAATAGACGCGATGTGTTCCATAAAAGCAATTAGAAGCGTTTGGTGTTCCCAACTGTGAACACAAGTCAGTTGTCCAAATTCAAGATCACAGTTCCAATGGGAAAGTATGGCAGTTAGCAGCTGGTACACGGGCTATTATTATCTCAAAAAGTCATCTATTAAAGATCTTTTTTTCAAAAATAAAACTATTTGTATTATCAATAATCGCATGTCAAATTATTTCGTTAGTTGTTATTCATAGAACACATAGTTTTACCGGGAGTTATGTCTGATCTTACACGGCCACAATTTAATATTTCACCTTGATAATTATTTTATATTTATTACATCCAGATTTTTCGATTTTTATTCCCATTCAGTTTTCATTTGTTATATCCAAACATTATTCTAAGTATAATGATTTGTTTCGATTAATATCATATCTCTTCCATGTTAAGACTATAATCTGGTAGAATGAATGAAATAGGGTTTAACGTCCTACTGTTATGCACTTAACCTGAGCTAATTGAAGACGGGCATACGCCATACAGTGTGCTATGAGGGAAATTTTGCCCGGGCAGCGGCGCTACGGCCTACTCTTATATCGAATTTCAACTGCCAGGGGATCTTTTACGTGCACTCCAATGTGTACACGGGACCTCGGTTTTTCGTCCCATCCGAAAGACTAGGCAGCTGTCCTTGTCAGGTCCCCCTTCTGTATCACTGACAAGGGGAAATCACGTCGGAAAATCGAGATGAACTTTCTCGGCAAATGCAGGGATCGAACACTCGACCTCCAGGCTAGCGAACCAGCGCCTTATCCACTTAGCCACCATGATCCCTATAATCTGGTAGATCTAAGTAATTATTTCAATGACACATTTAGTGCACAAGGCAAGGGGAAAAACAACTGATGGATATACTTGGTCTATATATTGGGATTCGGTCTTATTCGAAATTACGCACAACAATATTTAACAAACAGAGGACGTATATAAAAGAGAAGGTAATAGCCTTCAAGATATCGATGAAATTACATGTAATTGCCTTCCAGACAAATATATTTTCATTGACTATTCAATGTAACATTATAACAATCCCCCTCTCCATGGATCACATATAATATATGTTTTTTATTAATTCTAAATCGTCTTCACAGTACATGTTTGTTTATAACAACGTCAACATTATGAGTTTTGTTTCGGGAAGGGGTGCAACTCTGTCTTTAGCAAAACAGTTCTATTGGCCATGCGTAACCGGGGGTTGGTTGTCCAGTTCATTTTTGTTAAATGTGGACAACTGACCCAGACCCATCCCGAACGTTCAAATCAGAACCATAAAGACCAGCCTTTTAACATTCTGAAGTTTGTCAATTCAATTCTATATACCCACTCGATTGTTCATCAACGCAATAGTGGCTAAAGTTTTTGAGTGATTTTTTCACGATTGGTATAAAGTATTGGCACCAGAAAAAGATCCCTATCTATTCTTGTTAACATAATTATAATAGGCTAGAGATTTTGAAGGATATCTTTCAAATTTGATATGAAGCATCGCTACCGTGAGAAGATTCCTCTAGATTTTCAGCTTTTTCAGATCTTCTGTCTTTCGGGCTACTGCCGTTGTCATTCTTGTTAATGCAATTAGAGTTTTTTTTAGGGTTATTCTTTTTTTTAGAATTGATATGATGCATTGGCGCCATAAGAAAATGATTCCTACCGATTTTCAGCTTTCTCCGATTTACCTCATCTGTCATTCAGGCATCGCAATTTGTCGTTAAAGCAATAGATGTTAGAGTTTTTTGACGTTTTTGATTTTCGGCGTTCTCCGTTGTAGAGACATAACTGCTGTGTTGGTGAATTTTCGTGAGTACCTTTTATTCTCCTTCGTTTGATATTGCGTATTACACTTGTGAATGCTAGTCCATAGTTCAGGAACAGAAATCTCGACAAATCAACAAGTATATGGAGCAAATTAATTAAGATGGCACTATACAGGTCAACGGTAGGCACATATACACACTTTTATTTTGTTAAAGCTGCTTTGTGTACTGGATCTGTTTGCAGAAATATCGGTGATGGTCTTCGTATTTAAAAAAAAAAACACTGAATACACAATTGTTTAGGATAAATATGTGTTCAATTAACCCCTGGACCAGAATGATACAACCCCCTACTTCGTTTCGCTATAACTTTTATTCTCACTGGTAATTTGATTTAAGAGACACAAAGACGTGTTAGTGTTACATGAGATGATGACCTTGAGACGGTTATTGTTATCAGTTTGATCTTCCTAAATATTATCTGTATCTTCTTTGTAGTAAATTCTAGTTTGCTGCACCCAATTTCGTTGAATGTCACATGTTTTATAAATGATCTCTCTACGGCTATTTATGGATAAAAGTGCAATCGTGATTCGTGAATAAATCTACTATATTTTATGTCCGTCCATAATACACCTAATAGACTAATATATCTACGGAAGACCATTGGGGTCTAATATTTTGAATTATGTCGTAATTACGAGAAATTTATGACGTAATTACGAGATAAAACCAGAAAATATTTCTATTTCATTTGATTGAACCTAATCGTCATCTACATATCACGTAATTACGAATAAGTTATGTCCTAATTTCGAGATAGTTATCGGGGTTTGTTTCATTTGATTGACCCTAATGGTCTTCCGTAGATATCACTTGTTTGAAATGCGTATTTTAGGTTTTTTTTTAAATATAGCGTAAAATTATCTACGGAATGTTTTACAGTTTATGGTCGACCATCTATAAACGGTAAAACAGCGATAAATAATTAAGAAATATTAGATAAGATTGGTATGATATGTCTTTACAAATCAACACCTGGTTAAAAATGTAGGTATAAAGACGCGATGTTATCTTAATGTTATATCTCCTAGTTTAAGTAAATATGATAGAAATACGTGATTGTATGAATGTTATGGTGAAATTTATGGGTATATGAGTAATACAAATAGGGCAATTTCACAGTTTGGGAATCTATGGCAATTTAGAGTATTAATCATGCATGAATATTAATATTCAAAATGTCCTGCTATAAAATTTTAAGCATAGAATGATACGAGGTCCTTCCTATAGTTCAACAGTTCAATAGATCGGGACCAAATAAATATCTAGCCAGACTAGGCAAACATTTTAATAACAAGATAATCTAATAGTCCAACCCTAAAACATATCCATCGATAGGGAAATGACTGAGAAAATATATATATGTTCTAAAAATATTTTTGAAAATTTATCGATTTACCGTTTGTTCAATCAATTTTGTGAGAGAGAAAAAATCTTAGCCAATACTAGGTCGTTTTATCGAACAGTCCTAATAGCTTCTGTCAAATGGTTTTGTGATATCCAACCAATTTCAAAATACTTTGACGAAAAGATATCGAAAATTGTGTTAGATACTTCTGGATAATTAAAGAACATGTAAAGTTTATATAAATATATTTCTCCTCGTTGAAGATCTGAATATAATGATATCAAGTTGTTTCATTTATTGTGAACTTATATATTATTTTATGTCTTGCCTGGTGGTTAAAAATTATTTCATACTCCAGATAAAAATAAGCTCTGCGTATTGAATAGATGACCTAATTATGACAGAAGGAGGTAAACTACTTGATTCAGGTCACATGTTAATTGGGATGATGTGCCTATATATCATTTCGATTATTGATGGAACAAAGTGATCGAGTTATTCTAAAGAGAAATAAAA
Organism: Patella pellucida; assembly: GCA_917208275.1. NCBI lineage: Eukaryota > Metazoa > Mollusca > Gastropoda > Patellidae > Patella > Patella pellucida. The sequence continues at coordinate 58,816,256 of OU795039.1, forward strand.
AAAAAGTTATGACATTCAATAACAAAGATACTCATTTCCGAGGACAGTGTAGTAAGTAATGGGTGAGGGGTAAATTATACCACTGCTGAAACAAATTGCCTCACTATACATTGTAAAAGGATAGAGAATCAGTGTGACAATGCCGAAGATGTTTAAACTGCTTTATCAAATGCAACGCGTACTACTAAGAAGACAAATGGGAGGGAGGGGGTCGCAAAGCGAGTATATATAGTGACGTTCTCCACATTATATTCGATTTACAGGAGCTAAAGCGCTAATATCCGGGACCTATATAGAAATGGACACAAATGGGTCACAGCGCACATATAAAAATGTAATGTGAAGGTATTTAAACTGGTTTACATTCAAACGTTTCCGTTTTTACTGTAAATTCTCATCAGGTATGTTCGCGAAATACGCCAGAAGTTTCAATCGAATGGCAGTCTCTATCGTCTGGTTATTCCAGTCTAAACCAATTTTTTTTTGAGCATGATCTCCAAATAAAAACGTGAGGCCACCGATTGACATGACTTGTGGAACCCTTGTAGTCCGGTGGCTGAAGGGGGGGGGGCATTGCCACCCGAGCTGTGAATTTATGAGACAAAGTTTTTCTAGATCAGTTTTTCGCGTAGATTCCGAATCTGGGTGGTGAACAGGCATGTGAGGGGGCGTTTTCGAGATATGGGGGCGGGGGGGGGGGGGGGTCTTATGTCTATGTATGGGTGTGTGTAGGGGGGTGGGGTGGGGATGTCATTATGTTGACATATTAATACAACAAAAATTTCTAGGATGGCCATCTGTAAATAAGTGTTTATCATGCCCCTGGACAACTGTTTGATGTGTTGGGTAGGGTAGCAGGTGTGCATGTGTGGAGGGGGCGGGGGGAAATTGGGGGGGGGGGGGGAATGATTTCACGTTGATTTAAATGATTCAAGATTGACCTGAAAAGTGTTTTCTCTAGCTTTTCGTTCAGTACCAACATCGTCATTTGAAATATTAAATTATAATGGTATAATGTTTCGCAGCAACAGACTACTCAGGCAAGATGGTAATAAGGAAAGAAAGTTTTGTTATTTCTCATCACAATTGAAATTCCTTCAGAAGATCTTTTTTTCTAGTGTCTTCTTAACCAGTAATTACATCATCCCAGCTTTTGTGAGACTTTGCCATTTGCGGTATTTAAATGTCTTCTTTTAAATTAACAATTGCAACATCCTGATCCAAAACACGTATCATGAGTACAGAAAATTATCTCCGCCCACGTCTACTCTTCAATTTGTCTAGTTTATAATAATAAAATAAAATTGTCTGACAGAATATTGGAATTCCATATCAAACTAAAATTAACTATTTATCCAAAATAACACCCCTGACAAGGGAGTACCACGCCGGAAAATCCGGATGAAATTTCTCAGCCAATGCAGGGATCGAACACCCGACCGATATCACTTTGGTGGTAGCGGACTTTAAAAAGCTATTTCACACACACAAGTTTCTAAAATATTTTTGTACCATAAATTTTGTGGCATTTATTATGCTATGTAGTTGTTTTTCCAGATAAATATATACCTACCATACTGATATACAAATTGCATTTTGTGTGAGTATAACGAACAAGCACATTGGCATTTTGTCTCTTAATCAACTTTTATTTGATATTATTTGTTCTCTGTGTCACCCTCAATTCTTCCAGGGAGGGTGAGTTCGGCTGTAAAACCGAGCCACTTTGTCAGAGTGACTTCTGTGCCTGACAGCGAGTCTGACAGTGATGATAATTAGATGTCCATTAATCTGTGATTTTCAGCAAGATTTAAAATGACATTCATTACCACCTCTTGTTATTAAACGGTGAATTTTGTCAATAAATCTCTTTGGTGTTCTTGAATTATAGATCCTTTCTTATATAGTTTGGTCAGCTGCATGTTGTATCTTGGATATTTCGGGTCGCTATAAGTACTCGGTTTGATAAATCTGCAGATTCGTGCTCAGCACCATCATAAACATTTACAACGACATCTTATATGCCTTGGTAGCGAGAAAATTGAAGTTTTATATTTTCTAGCCGTTTTTTGGGTGACATCTTGGATTATTTCTGAGTTTCCCCAAGTGTGAAGTAAACATTCTCACAACAATAATTCACAGAGAAGAAAGTATATCAAATGAAAGTGGGTTAGCTGCCTTGACGCCTAGACTACATGCAGCTAATGCACCCTTTTTATATTTGATGTAAGTGTCCGAGTGACATTTTCAGCCAGTCGCAATGAAGTGAAATTGTGTTTAACGTCCTTTTAAGCGTATTTCAATTTGGACACGGGACCTGTTTTCGTACAATGCGAACAATTATACATTGTCCCTTGTCATGCCCTCGTTAAACCCGTTCCTTTCAACCATTCGTTCTTTGACGCTAATATAAGAGCGCGCGAGTTCTCTGGGCAACCTTAATTGAAATTTCTTCATAAAATAAAATTCCATACGGTTATAGGCCATATAGCCTTCAGTAATACGGACACTATTTATTAAAAAATGTAAACCGATTGGAGCTGCATGCCATAAATATTATTAATACGACTGTAGTTTAAACTGAAGTGTGTTTTTACACATTTAAATTACAAGCAACGATGATTGAGCTGACTTTTTAAATTATTTTGTTTTATCCATCACAATCTGGTGTGTAAATGTATATATAATGTGCCTGTGTATACGTTATGTATTTTCTGGACATTTCAAGGTTATAAGAAAGTGAAACCTTGAAAACGCAATATACCTATTTAAAAAAACATCTGTGCACCTGTTTGCTAATTGTATTCAAATGGGGTAAGTAAATCCAATTGATGTTAACCGTGTACTGAATAACTGCACCAAACAACCAGCCATTATTATAGAAAGTCATAAAGAGAATTAGATGGATTATTCTGAATATAAAGAGAGTTTTCAACGGAAATACTGGGAATCATGACTGTACACTTTCCTTACACGTTTTATTATATGTTCTTTTTAACCACACAATAACATAATTATTATGTGGCCTGCTTCCTGCACCCCTGACAAGAGGAAACCACGCGGAAAAATATTGATGAACTTTCTCCGCCAACACCGGGGGCGAACCCGCGACGTACAGACTGCTAACTAAGCCACATTTTCTTACTTTTCTGATCCAATTGGACTAATGAAGATCATACGCTATGTAGATTGATATATGACGAAAATATCCAATGAATCGTGACATTTCTTTATCGAATTTCAACAGTGAAAAGGATTCTTTTATGTGCACGCCAATGTGTATACATGAGTTTGATTTTTTTGTCCTATCTAGACACTGTTTATTTGCCAGGCCCTTTAACCTGCGCTACCGGAATGGAGAAACCGCGCTGCAAAATCCCGGAAAACATAATCATAGTATTGAAAGGAATATGGCCTATAACCCGACACCACGACAACCGTACATCACGACAACCCAACATCACGACATTTGTAACCCGACATTTTACGCGTCATTCAATGTCGTGGTGTCGGGTGAAATGTCGTATTGTCGGGTTAAAATGTCGTGATGTTGGGTTGTCGTAGTTTCGGGTTAAAATGTAAATTTGAAGGGAGAAGATTTTGTCGTACGCTATGTCTAGAAAAAATAGATAGCCATATACACAGCAAGCTTTTCTGGACACGTAATATATCCCTGGAACAGAAAATCTTGGCATGCTGGAAATCTATATTCGAAAAAAAATATTTAAAACTATAGCCTCTAATCGTGTTCACAATCGTTTTGGAAAAGAGGACGGGTTGGGCGGGGGCAACCCCGGTATGGAAGGGCATTCAGTCTTCGTGTGGATCCTCTTTGGCGAAAGCCTGGTTAATGCGATATAGGCTGCAGTTTTAACGGAATTTTTCATATTTGATTTTCGGCACAGTATTAACCCTATTGATTTTCACAGTTGGTGTGAAACATTAAGACCAGAGAGGACGAATCCTGGGAATGGCTGTCCCAGAGATAAATTGCTTGTAAACATCATTTAGATCAGATTCCTTGAAAGCATAACGTTACCCTTTGGTATAATATCTTTACTTGAAACATTATTAATGCGTATTTTATATACCTGCAATTCTGTATTTTAACAACGGTTCTTGCTATTAAGTCGCCATTTTTAGATACCCTGTCATCCATGAATATTATGTATAACACACCTTTTATGTCATGTTTATGGATTACAAACGGTTATTATTTTGCATTTTAATATCGTCGCTTTATGTCATTTTTGTGAGTCAACAGCACACGATTATAATTAGTCAGTGACAAACGGCGAAACCAGAATTTTGCGGAAGTTGAGGTTTCTTCTTTCTGAATTAAGGGCAAATAACTTAATCTTGCTTCCCTTTTTACAGTTAGGAATTTGTGCTCTTTTTGGGGTATTTTTTGTGTTATAAATTTCTGGCATCGCTACATTCTGTGACAAGCGTCACGACAGGCTATTGAAAATCAGAATCTGATTGTCTCGCATGTAGGCCTACCATATTATACCATATATTTATATTTTGAAGATCGGGGTTAGAATTTTAAATTTGAACAGAAATAGTTAATAAGTTGTACCATATGCTTATTAGGGATTCTTCTGGGAGAAAGAGATAAAGCTGTGGGAGGTTGCAAACAAAATCCATTTGACCATAGGCAAATAATCAAATGGTTCTGTTCCGGTATGTATTAGGAATCGGTTCCCCCACTTCTTGAAATAAGTCCTGATGCATGACCAATACGATTTACCCCCTAGCAGCACCTTAAAAGCCTGTTAAATGGTTGTCTGCCGATTGCAAGGGCAATGCATTTAGCCATGGACCTAATTTTAAGGTCCATAATTTATCTATATAGTGCTTCCAGAAATGGAAGATGTAACCAGGTGAATATCAGGCAACCCCTTACATTTGGGGCATTGTGTTGGTAATTTTCGAATTTTATAACACCATTTAAAATATACTGCTTCTGAGAGGACTTTATATGCTATGCCTTTTTTATACTCGGCAAACTATCACAATATTCCTTGGGCGCCAAGAAAACTATGTTATCGTATATGTCGGTCAGGAAATATTTTAAATGGTTCTCTAATCTTTAAAGATTGAACAGAAAAAAAAACTGCATTTGGACATTAGGTACTATTTATATGGAAATCTCTACCAACTGTACACAACACTGCGTCTTTGTTAAGAAATATTAATCCTATCGGTGGCTTTTATCTTTATTTTTATCATAGAATTTGATCAATTTCGCAAACTATAGACACGTTGCTAGAGATTCCATTTATGACGGTATTAATCTGCTATCCATGACGGATAGCTTTCTAAAGGATTCTTTTGATTGCCACCCCCACGTGTAATAAACGGGCCATTATCCGACGTGCAATAAAAAGACAGGCTGGTAAATGACCTATAATTGAGAATCTAGAAGGTAGGGTATTGTCTGCCGTCTATTTTCTGCTCAACACGTCTAGTTAGCCTAATCAACTATCAAATGTCGATTGGAGCCAATTTCAATACAAGTGAAAAATAGGAAGTCCTTAAGTGACATATATGTGTCTGCATACATCCCACAAAGACATTTACTGTTCAATTATTGCTGTTTGACATTTATATTCCATAAACGAGTGAGTGCCATTTCCAAAATATATTTTCTTTTTATTCTTTCAAAGTTATTTTCTAACCCTTGGAATATCTTGTTATGCTTTGCCAAGAATAAACCACATACCTTGTCATTAAATAAAACCAAGAAAGGTAAATAACTATAATGAAATTTAATCTATTAAACACCCCTTCCAAAATTTCTGAATTCCCCAGGGGTCACTTTGAACACCATCCGACTTTATTGCCGTAAGGGATGTTGATAGATAGTGCAGATAATAAATTATGCAATTTGCATTGGAAAAAATGCGACGTTGAGAGTTTTAATGAAGCAACGACTGCGAGTTTTACAACATCTTGCCGTTGATGGTTTATTTCACAATTCCCGACATTATAGCCACGGTATCTGCAGACATGTGAACAGTAGCATCCAATCAGAGATCGTGACATAGCGAACCCCACGTAGACCTTGACATTGGATGAACCTTGAACTTTGTAACTCGATTATCACATGTAGACATTTAATGCTTGAAAGCGTGAAACTTGGTTTTCGCGACGACCAAGGAATCTGATAGGCCCACAAGCTGGGCTTATACCCAATCAAACCCAGTGCCGAAATATTCAGGGCATTACGTGAAGAGGTTGATAAGATGTACTTGATCAAGCCTTCTATTGAAGATGCTGCGTGCTAGCTTGGCGGATAGGCAGAGTGCCCACTGAAATACAAAGAAGCCGGAAATGGTTGCAGCCATCGAATCCCATGAGATTTACAACCTGTGTATAGGCTATGACGTAACGTTATGAGATGGATCTAGCGGCGAGAGGGCGGAGACTGGACTATCCCTCAACTTTCTCTGCTAAGTTCCACTCAATCCGGTGATTTCATTTGTTATATCAGTTCCCCGCCGTTACATGTCATATCCGCGCATTGAGGAACTTAATAGATTTCGTATGTGATCAGGTATTATGTAATTATTCATTGTATAGACCGTTTAATTCGGTCCCGTAGCCAGCTCATAAAAGTTGGTGGGGCTGCGGAATTTATTGAAGGGGCTGAGGATGTGGCTGTCGAAGAACGCTCCCGCAAGAAACCATTTTTTTCATCACGTTAGGGAACCCGCGATTCTAGTCAGCCCCAGGGCCCCGCTCCGGTTACTTATTAGGTGTGCGACTCAGAGAAACTAGAGGGGACTGATTGCTGTCCGAGTTATGCCAGTCGTATGAGCACCCAGGTCGCCTAGGTAGTCGGGACTGATCAGTTCCACTTTAGCCGCTGTCAGTTTTGTCGCGTCGTAGGGCGACATAGGCTACGCTTTGTCGCAGTGAGTGTCGTATATCTGTATTAGGCGACCGCAAAGGGCGTTTCCTGCAATTCCAGCCCGTGAGTAAAGACTCGAGAAAGTAGACAAATATAGCTTTATTTATGGCCTTGGAAACAAAATTCCGGGGGAGGGGGCAGAGCGGCTAAAATAGAAATCCTGCAATCAATCAGACCTATGTCGTTGCATTCAAAACAGAAGCGTTTTACAGCTGAGGAGCTGGAGGCGCCACGAAAAAAAAATCAAAGAAGTTGAAAAAAAAAAAACGGTAGAAAAATGCTAAAACCGATGAGAAAAATGAAATGTACCCTAGATAGGGAGGGCCCTAAAGGCAGAGAAAAAAGGGCCATGCGTCTGACAAAAGGGCCCCTCTGGCCAAGGAAAAGGGCCCTAGAGTCCGAGTCAGTCGTTTTCTATACAATACTGAATGAGAATTGGCATGAAAATCATCAATCGAGAAATCACCTGAAAACCCAAGGGGGAGCGGTGCAGCAGGCCTAACTCATGGGGCATAGTAAGCAAGACTTTGTAATTTGTCACTGTTTTGGGAAAATTCAACCCAAATTCATGTAAGTTGATTAATATTTATCAGCCAGTATCCGTTTTTCTGTCGCAAAAGTGGAATTTTGATAGACTCGTTAAACGGTTTGGCTACTCCAGAGTTTGTTAGAGGCCACAAACTTGATATTCCAGGTGAAGGAGATAGTATTTAACTCTAGAAATTTTTGTTTCATAATACTATCACATGTCATCCTGGAATTTTCAATTTTCTGTCATGGTTTATCACGGGGCACAGGGGGGCACACCGAGCATAAGCATTTCGAGTTTAGCTAAAAATCATCTGTCCATTTTAGACATAATCTGGATATTTGAGCTGCTTTTAAGGAAATGTTGGTCCTAGGTTACGAAACCTTACTGACTTACAAGTCATAGGATATTTCGCATAAAAGTTAAATTTTATTTTTTTAATTCAGTTAAGCTGGGGTTTTTTAAATTTTCGGATGCGTATCTGTGTTCAAGTCTTAAAGTAAATTTATATTTTGAACTAAAAGATAAGTTTTTACAGTTGTTATGAGTTGATGGCCAACTGTGCCCAATAGTGCGATACAGTGTACCCCAAATACGGGGCACATTGAGTCAAAAAAGATTTTGGTTTTACAATGATCTACACAAAAATGGTTTCAATTTATTAACTTCTTTTAAGACATTACTGTTATATCGAACATATGACTTACTTCAACTGAGTACATAGTTTGATTCTCCGTAGGATTTCACTTCAGGTCAATTTACTAAAAAAAAGAAATCACACCCACTGTGCCCCACTCTCCCCTACTAATAAGCTATTCAGGAAAGAGATGGCTAGGCCGCCCAGAGCCCCCCCCCCCCACACGCAATTGAGGGCCATTAAAATAGTATAGCCTCCGCCATGATAAACCTTAAAACGCCGCTGATTCAAAGGCCATTAGAAATTTCTCTGGCGAAGAAAATGATATGATACCCGAAACGCTTCGTTATTTTATATTATATTTTGGCCAAAATTTGCATAACAAATTTTAATCCCCTGCACTCAACCTAACCAAATATCATGAGTTCGAAACTGCCTTCTTGTATTGTTAGGCTAACCTTAATGATTAAGTTGCCCAAAGTTTTTAAGGTTATACATGTATATAAACATTAAGAAATTCACAGTCTAAATGAGGAACTCAATCTGAATTCTACAGTTATAAATCAATTGTAAATGTAGAGTTATTGCCCCTTTGACCAAATAATGTAAGATGTTTAGAAATAGTGTTTTTTTTACCTTCATGGGTTTATTTGGCTACTTACAACGAACAAATCTATCATCAACACCCAGAGTTGTGCATCTAGCTTTTGCTACCTTGTTAACTTGGATTGTTCAAGTACAAATAGTCCAAAGACACATAACCTTTAGAAATTATGTTTGTTATCTGAACAGTAATTAACGAGGGAGTTTTTGTACCTTAAAGATCTGTAGACCACCCTTTCCAAACTGTAATATGGCATAACGTTCTACAGATTTAAAGCACTTTTAGATATGTTTTTTAAAACCATCAATATTTTTTCTTTGTTTCCTATTACATCGGACGCTATAAAATGAGCTGGAACTCGGCATTTATTGGAAACATGATTCAGTACTACTTACGTAGGATGATGTGACAAAAACAAACACAGAACAAAGAGTAACTAACGACATTTTTTTGCTAACATTAGAACATAATTATTGAAATAAATCTGATATAATCACATTACAACCTTCTTTATTGTAGAAACATCTTTGCAAAAATTCTATTGGAATTGAAATTATATATTTTTTAATGCTTCATTCCTGAAAACTGCCATATATTGTAAGACGTTAATGCTATACATCTTTCCTCCCACTGTAATATTTACTCATTCTTTGTTCTCCAGCTTAAAGCGAGAATTTCATATGTTTTAAGAAAGTCAAAACATAATTATTTCTATGTCTTTTGCTCAATAGGTTATCAACTCGGACCATGGGCATTATTTCCCACCCTTAATAATCATTGACACAGGAAATAATAAATCAATTACCTCCCTTTGCCTCCGTGCATAAGCTTCCTTCAAACGTTGGAATTTGAAGTTGAAAATGATATTTTTGCCAACTTCTCACCTAGCAATAGTTAATCATAGGATTAATAGGATTATTCTTTAACAAGGTAGGACTTATTATGGAAACTTTCTATTTTAAGGCTTTATTTATAAAAAAAAAAATATAACTTACAAATTTGAAATTGTAGCTTTAACTTTATGTTTACATACTTGAAAGAAAAAAAACTTAGGTCCTTTAAAGACACATGCCTATTAGTTAACACGTCACTAGTTATACACACTGGACCCTTTGTTTTGACTCTGGTAATCGAGTTGCTGATCAACCTAGCTGGTAATGTGTTGTTTAAGCGTATGCGCAGGTGATCCTTTGAAGAAAAGTATGTGTTCATACAGATGAACATCCCAGCATACTAACCCTGTGATTTGGAAAATTGATAATGCATTTTCATGCATGCACTGTATTAGAAATAACAAGAAGCGCCGTGTTAACTAAAAAAGGTGATTTATAATCGGATAAAAATTGCGACCTTTAAAGTACACAAGATATGAAAGTGATTTATTCGCTCAATCAAGGATCATAATCCAGGACGTTACGGTCCGCTATGCCTGAATATATAATGGTACTGAGATCGTTGGGATAGAAACATATTTTCAATTTCATCCAAATTGGATAAAAATTGTGACCACTAGAGGGGCCACAACCTCGGTGTTAATTTACTCTAATTGCCTACGAGGGGCAGCTATTTTGTTGGTCATTTTTTGGTCCGATTATCACGAAATTCGAAGTAAAACGTCATATAGGGTGTAAGGGTGATATATTTGAATGGTTTAAAAACTGTGACCGGATGTCCAACCAGGGCCCATAATCCGAAATGCGCGAATATCGAAAGGAACTGGGATCTTTGGGATATAAACATGCAATTTATGTTTTATCAAACCTATTTTTAAGTTTCGTCAAAATCGGATAAAATGCGTGACCTGTTGACGTCCACATGAAAACAAATGTCTAATTAAACATGCATTATGCAAGTTCTAAATCTGCCTATAGCGGGTCTTTCTGTGGGTCTGAAATGTTTTCTAAAGTATTAATTAGACATTAATTAATGGATCCAGGCCTTAATGAACTCTGGATGGCATCAGGTTTTGCCGATATTAAACAGATTGAAACAGTTCCGCGATACTTTGATTTAATCAATATGGCGGGACCCAGACGGACCGAGACTTAGCTTCGATCAACCAGGACCGTGGTTGAAATTATTGCACACGTCTGTCAAATCTTTAAAGGCCAATATCTTCGCTTGCAATAGAGTAATTTGAATGGAATTTCCAATTATTCATTTTAAATCATCTACGTTCGAACCATTATAGCACGAATGGCTAGTTCTTTATCTATATTTTAATAATGTATGTGCTGGCTCTCTAGTCTAGAGGTCGGGTGTTTGATCCCTGCATTGGCCGAGAAAGTTCATCTCGATTTTCCGGCGTGGTTTCCGCTTGTCAGTTATGCAGACGGAGGGCCTGACAAGGACAGCTGCCTATTCGTTCGGATGGGACGAAAACCCGAGGCCCCTCGTACACATCGGTGTGCACGTAAAACATCCCTTGGCAGTTGGAATTCAGTTGCTGCCCAGGCAAATTTCCCTCGTAGCACGCTGTATGGCGTATGCCCGTCTACAATTCGGCCAGGTTAGGTGCAGAAGCGTAGGATGTTTAACCCCATTTCATTCATTATAACCATAGATCGTATATTATATAACCGCCTACACGCATGTTCTGTATGGAAGGATAACGTTGCAAATATTATTTCATAGTTCACTGTACAACTTGCATAATATATGTCAGCAATTCAAAATACGTATTGTTAAAATACAGATTACACTTTTTTTTCAATAATACAAACTATAATATTAATTTTGCACATTGCACTTCTCAGTTCTGCATTTTGCATTATAGACAAATGCGTAATAGATCTTCGCATATTAGAACTTATACCTTATGCTTATATTGGATCTATGACAATGCTCGTTTGCATACGGAAGAAAGTCCGTGCGGAAATGAATAATTTGGAACTTCTGAAATATGCATTTTGCGCCGTGAACATTGAAATAATGTTGACAATGCTATCCTTCCATTATGGTGGCTGGCATCTTCAATAGAAGGTTCGATCTCGCTTTAACTACGTACATTTTTTCGAGGCCTTCGCGTAATACCCTGCATATTATTTCGGCTCTAATTTCGATTGGGTACAAGCCCAGCTTGTGAGCCTATCAGATTCCTTGGTCGTCGCAAATACCAAGTCTCGCCCTTTCAAGCTAAAATGTCTACCTGTGATAGATAGTCGAGTTGCAAGGTTCATTCAATGTCAAGGTTTCCGTGGAGATCACGATGTCACAACCTCTGATTAGACGCTACTATTTAGGTGTCTGCAGATAACGTAGCTATAATTTCGGGAATTGTGAAGAAATCTAGCAACGTCTAGATGTTGTAAAACTCGCATTCGTCTCTTCGGGAACATTGGTAACTGTTAGCTGTGGTGGCTGTTAGCGGCCATTTTACGTTCCCAACTTGGCGCGGTACGACAAGTCAAAATAATCGACAAAATCAACTCAGCAACGCGACAACTATATTGTATTGAAGATGACTCCTTTGTAAGTTTTATAATTTTTTGTCCGATCAGTTTACTTTAAATCGGAGAGAAATGCGGTTAACGTTCACTCAACACAAACTAGGTCATTTCGGAATTGACAAATGGTTAAATTTTTGTAGGTGGAGAAAACCGGAGGACCCGGAGAAAACCGGCGGACCCGGAGAAATCCAAAGCGGTTGAATAGGCGACTCGATAAATTGCCATACAAGCGGGAAATCGAAACCACGCGACCTGACTTAATGACAGAGCTTATAATATGATGTAAATCTCGTGAAACATTGTCTAATTCAAACAGTTAAAAGTATATTATAGTTAAAGGGAGATAATTTATAGTTTCATAAATATATTAACATTGATTCCCACTTTATACAGAATACAATATCCGAATGTAGATTCTATGCTTATCCATAAATATCCTGGATACTTTTACATATCAGTCTCGCGTGTTGATTTATTTGAAAATAAGAAATAACTATAATAATCCTTTACGGGCACAGATCCAGGATTTTGTCGACGGGGGGGGGGGGGGGCATACATTGGAAAAAAGGGTAATTGGGAATTTTTATGAACTACTTTGAACAGCAAGATGTATTTATTGAAGGTGAACCGATTTCTTTCCCGAATAAAAACTCTTAATTTTAAGTGCACGGCCAAAGGTGGTACACAATTACGCATTTTGAAAGAAATTTCAAAACTTCCATTTCTTGAACATAATAAGTTTGACATTTCTTATAACGATATTACTGACTACATATTGGATAATGACTCTATATAAATTGCTTCTAGATGTCTAGTCCTATATCTGGATTATTGCCCTTATTTTTATGCCTTTAGGATTACACTAATAACTTACTATTTCTTTAGCATTCCTGTTTTGCATTTCTTACGTGGGACATTATATAATAATTATACTATGGTTTGTACAATTGCATGGTCTTAAAAACTAATAGTTTTTTTTATATTTCAACGTTATTTTATCTAGATTATCGCCCTTTTTTATCGGGAAATTGCACCTTCTAAACCACGACGTCATAACAACTATTACGGCAGATTCACGTCACGCCACTCAGTCAGCAGACGGCTCGGCTGTCTTCCTAGATAGTCTATATTCCTTTGCTTCTTGTAATCAGTTTTGTTTTTGTTTCTGTGACAGTTGTAATGTGTGTCCTAAATGCATTTAATATACTTCAATCCTTTTATTGATTTGATTTAGTTTTAACTAGGCCTACTTCTGATACATTTAACTATGTGGTTACTTGTGTAGCGGAATTTATACAACAATATACTTACATTCGTAATTCTTACAACATATAATAGATCATGACTCATGCTGACACTATATAATTATTTCTTTGGGTTGCATTCCCAGTTGTTTTCAAATTGAGTGAGGTCTGTGTCACCACAGGCCCGGGACTGTACAGCGCAGTGGACGCTTACAGCTAGCCCCCGGATCCATTCGCTTTTTTTGAATTGTTTGTTTGTTGTTGTTTTTTGAGTATGGTGTCTTGTCGCTATGTTTGTCTTTTGTGTAAATCATATGTGGTGCAGTCCCCCTGCACTTACTATTTGAATGGTTAAAATATTTTTGTACACGCTGTAAGTAATTTAAAGATGTTTTACTACAGGTTTTCCAGATGGTGAAGCAATAATCTAGATGTGACTGAAAATGGCCAAAATAGAATAATTCTAACAAGTTTGACCGATGAAGTGCTTTTATCTTTTTTCAGTTGATACAATTTTTTATTTAGTGTTTTACAAATGTATTCAGTATGTTAATTTCAAGAAAAATTTCTATCAATGATTACGCCTAAAAGTTTAAATTTGGAAACATTTTCAATTTGAGTATTATTGATTTGAATGCCAAGTTTATTTAAAGGATTTTTAAGTTTATAGTGTGTATCCATTAACATTAATTTAGTTTTGGTTCATTGATAATAGTAGCATTATTTTGGCACCATTGTGTTATTTTATTGGTTTCCAATTGGAGTTTATTATTAAGAGATTTTATATCCGGAGAAGAGGTATAAACGGTTGTGTCATCTGCGAACAGATCGCAATTTACAGATAGAGAAAACGGTAAATCATTGATAAAGAGATTAAAAAGTAAAGGTCCTAGGATTGATCCTTGGGGTACATTTTTAAATTATATTTTGAAATGAATATTTATTTTGTCCAATTGATATACACTGTTTAATTACGATTCAATAATGAGAGTAAGTTTTCAGAAAAATTATAAAGAGTAAGTTTTCAGAAAAATTATAAAGAGTAAGTTTTCAGAAAAATTATAAAGCTGAAGTTTTTGTAGAAGAAGATTATGATTTACCATGCCAAAAGCTTTTCTGAATTCAAAAAATATTAACCCTGTTAACATATTATTATTTAGAGCGTCATAAACATTTTCAGTGATATTAACAAGCGCTGTGTGACAAGAGCTATTTGAACGGAAGCCGCCAGATTGATTTAAATATAAAAGATTATTTTTATTTAAATAATTAGTAATATTTAAATTTATATGGTTTTTAAGGGGTTCAGAGAGAGTTTGCAAAATAGACATTGGCCTATAGTTACCGGTTATGCTTTTATCACCTGATTTGAAGAGTGGTAGTACCGTTTTAAAATGTCAGGAAATATGTTCTTTTCAATGCAAAGGTTAAATATATATGTTATGCTCCATTCACACTTTCACGCCTTTTGAATCCGCAATGGTAATCATTAATGCGTCCCAATGCGAATAGATATCATGTATATTTCACCTGTCAATCAAATAGTTCGTGTCGTGTCGTTGCTGACCAACCTTTGCCCATAGTATGCCAAATCTGTCCGCACTGGTGCGCATTCATACCATGTTAGTTGTCTCTCATTTTTGTTCCACATCGTCCCGTTACAGAACGCATTATCTGCGGATAGTTTGCGCACAGTTTGCGCACCGCGCACTTGCGCTATGGTACGCCACGCCAGTCCCTGCACTTTCAGGTATTGGTTACGCTAGTGTACTCAGTTTTAAGCATGCGTGACCATTTTGTGGGTCATTTTGTGGCACGCACTGGCACGCTTCATGGAAATAGTATAAATAAAGGAAAGATATTGGGATATGGTTCATTCCGTCGGCAACTCTACAAAATGATGAACTCCAGAGACCTGAAAGAAAGGAACCTTACTTTGCAAAACGTACATCTTACAGCAGCTGCGGGTTTACTACTTTTAGAAGAAGATGAAAGTGAACGAAATATTGTTCTACAATCAAAACCTGACATCGACAGAACGTCTGCCTGCAGCAAGAAAAGAAAAGTCAGGAGACTCTGGGTGAGGTAATGGTTCACAAGGAGACAACATTTTGGCTATTATGACCAGTTACCGTCGGGACTACATAAGGAAGATCGCAGAGGTTACCGGAACTTCCTACGTATCACCCCTAAACTGTTTCAAGAGATGATTGAAAAGTTCACCCCACACCTATAGAAGAATAACACATTTATGAGAGAACCTCTTGAAGTTGGCTAGAAGTTAGCAATCACACTCCGCTTCTTAGCCAGTGACGATTATGCAAGTCTCTAATACAATTTCATTATTAGTTCCCCGTCTTCAATTGGCCGAGGTTAGGTGCTTAAGCATTATTAGTTTGACCTGGAACAGAATACCCAGAGGCGTAACTACCGGGGGGGTATGGGGGGGTATGTACCCCCCCACTATTTTGCATTCAGTCGGTAAATTCTCGTTTTTGTCGGTAAATTGAAACTGTCAGTCGGTAAATTTAAAAAGTTATATAACAAATGTTTTTATCCATGATTTACCGACCAGATTCTTCGGTATTACACTGTTTCGTTACAGAAATTTCGGAACCGTCAGTCGGTAAATTTCAAGAGTTTTATAGCAAATATTTGTATCATGATTTACCGACCAGATTCTTCGGTATTACACTGTTTCGTTACAGGAATTTCGAAACCACTATTTTGCATTCAGTCGGTAAATTCTCGTTTTTGTCGGTAAATTGAAACTGTCAGTCGGTAAATTTAAAAAGTTATATAGCAAATGTTTTTATCATGATTTACCGACCAGATGCTTCGGTATTACACTGTTTCGTTACAGAAATTTCGAAACCGTCAGTCGGTAAATTTCAAGAGTTGTATAGCAAATATTTGTATCTTGATTTACCGACCAGATTCTTCGGTATTACACTGTTTCGTTACAGGAATTTCGAAACCACTATTTTGCATTCAGTCGGTAAATTCTCGTTTTTGTCGGTAAATTGAAACTGTCAGTCGGTAAATTTAAAAAGTTATATAGCAAATGTTTTTATCATGATTTAACGACCAGATTCTTCGGTATTACACTGTTTCGTTACAGAAATTTCGAAACCGTCAGTCGGTAAATTTCAAGAGTTATATAGCAAATATTTGTATCATGATTTACCGACTAGATTCTTCGGTATTACACTGTTTCGTTACAAAAATTTCGAAACCGTCAGTCGGTAAATTTCAAGAGTTATATAGCAAATATTTGAATCATGATTTACCGACCAGATTCTTCGGTATCACACTGTTTCTTTCATTACCGAAGAACTTTCGAATGTCTAAATTCACCAAAATACCCCTGTATGGAACTGCTCTGAATTCTAAATAAATCTTATATGAACTAGAACCCTTGAAAGCAGGCGCGGATCCACTGGGGGGGGGGGGGGGCAACAAACTGTAAAAAAAAATTGTATCGACAAAAAACACTGAAAATAGGGTGGGAGTTGTGTTTAATATTTGAAGATCAGATGCCAGGAAATCGCATATATGGAGTCTTATCTTTTAAAAAATTCTGGGGGAGGACCCCCAGACCCTCCGCAGTTACTTATATGCGTACGCTAAATGGTACCTAACCAAATTTAACTGATCATGGATATACATTACCTCACAGAATTTTACCTGTCATCTAGCTGTCCCTTGGTAAGGTAAGCGAGCCCTTAGAATATATATGCATTCTAAGGGCTCACTTAAGGGACAGGTAAAGTTCTGTGAGCAGCATGATTTCTGAATCACCATGACCAGATTCTAAAAAAAAAAACACGCTCATCTTTTCAACCTTGTTTCATAAATCACTACCTCCTTCAAACCAAGTACCTTTCCTTCATTCGGACTATTTTTTAGAAATTCTTCAGGCAGTAAGCTACCGATCTGTTCCTGGTGATTTTGCAGACAAAAAACACTGAAAATAGGGTGGGAGTTGTGTTTAATATTTGAAGATCAGATGCCAGGAAATCGCATATATGGAGTCTTATCTTTAAAAAAATTCTGGGGGAAGACCCCCAGACCCCCCGCAGCTGCTTCGCACCTGCGGCGCTCATAATTCGAGCTTCGCCCTCAAAGTACGCCCCCCTTTCGTAATTTCCTGGATCCGCCCATGAAAAGTGTAGTCATTATATCTAACCGCTTTTTAAAAGCTATGTAAAATAGCACATTTTTTCTATTGATCGACCCGTCGGTAAAATCGGCATTTGGATACCCCCCCAGAAATTTATCCCTAGTTACGGCACTGAGAATACCACTGGAAGACTATTGCTGAAAGTTTTAGTAGAAGATGGAATGACTGTCTTGGAGCCGTTGCGGCGTCTATGAGTGAAGCATACCTGCCAGTGAGTATATTAGAGTAAAGTATGAGCACTAGTGAGTACACTGTGAGGATCAATCAGAAAACTGTGAGCCCCAATGAGTGACACACGTCAAGTAGCGGGAAGAATTCTTGACCACTGGCAGATACCTACATCAACCCATGAGCACCATTGTTGATCTTTTCGTACCAGAGATGAACATTGCGCACCAATGCGTAACATTGAGTACCCCTCAGTGCGTGACAGTGCGTGACATATTTACATTAACACTATTACGCACTGGGTACGCATGTTTGCGCGTAGTTTACGAAAATGACACGCCCTGGTACGCCCTGGAGTGCGTGGCAAAGGCTTGGACAAATCCAAGGTTTGGAGTCGGCACTGTAACGCATGACACGCAATGGTACGCATAGTTTACGACTGTTTCCCGTGATGGTACGCATAGTTTCCGTCTTGGTACGAACTTTAGCGTACCAAAGCGTGTCACGATTGCGTGAAATTGTCAATGGGGCATTAGAGAGGTATTTAAAATGGAGCATCTGGTTTTGAGAAAAAACGAGGTAACACCATCTATTCCTACAGATTTTGATGTATCTAAATTTGAAAGGTATTTGTATACATCACAAGTAGTAATAAAGGGTATTTTACATTTAGGATAACAAGATGAAATTTGATGGTTTACGCTATTAGAAATACTATTGGAATCATTTTTGCTTAACGAAATTGGGACATTGTTCAGTAAGCTGTTTGCAACATTGATAAAATAATCATTTAAAGTGTGAGGGTATATTTGAGTAGGTTGTGATGAAGTTAGTTCTCCTTCTGGATAGTAGGGCGGCAGTTGAATGTTTAATTGTATGCTATTTTAAGTTTGTATATCTCAATTTATTTCATGATAAACCTAGTACCGGTTTTGAGCACGAATTTGCCACATGTTGCTCCATCCCTAGTAGAAACGTATGCTGGTGCGACTCCAGCTAAACCGGACAGTGGTTATCTCCCCTGTATTATAAGACATGGTTTAGTTTTATTTGGGAAAGTTCAATGCTAATCAGAAAGTATTTCAATACGCAAAACTAAAACTCAATTTTTCTTCAAAACGAGGATTGATCATTGTTATTTATTGACTTTTTGCCACTCTCCAGTACAATAACAAACCATTTCTTTTAAATCGAAGCGATAATAGCAGACCTTTTCCACCCGGCATGTTTAACATTGAACTGGTCATGTTTAAATAGTCTTAAATAGCCCCAAGAGTATAAAATAAACTTATTTGTAACATCTTACATGCATTGATAAAGAAATTAAGTTGCCATGTAATACATACAAGGCACCCAACCGTAGTGTATGTAGTTCCTTTAGGAAGGGTCTCTGCTCGACGCTGTCCGCTTACCGCTTCTATCTGTCCCTATACAGCTACAATAAGAAAGTACCGCCCATCCCCACCAATCGTAGCTAAAACAAACACATCACAAAATATCTTAACGCTTTCAGTTACGTTTTCGTGGACAGAAAATGGTAAAGTGGTATCAGCTGACCCTAGAAATGGTAATCATATAACCAGAGCAACAGTGTGTAAGTCTGCCTGTGTTTCAAACCTTGTAAACCCGTAAATTAATCAAGTAAAACGAAGTCATACCCTTCTGCGCCATCAATGGTTTGGACCTTGATTTCAGTATCCACGGAAGGATATGATATATAGTAATGCAAGTTTTACACATATTTAACAAGATTATGGATAATTGAGATTTTGACTGAATCAAAATGGTTGGACGGTTTTTATAATGCAAACAAATTTTATGTTGAAATATCTTATGTAATAATGACTATGGACGATGGTAAGTATAGTATAAAGATATGTATACAAGTATGTGTCCGTAAGTTTATTTGGTAGCTTGGCCTTCTTAGTCCGCGTTTGTAATCGAAAAATAATGTTTTGTTGAGACACGCACTCTTACAATCCGGATATTCTGATTCTCCTTAAGTTTCATTCAATTGAAATTGAATTATTTTTTATGAGTTACATGAAATGTCTATATTTGTATTTGTTTGTTTCTCTTTTTTCGGGATAGGGGTGACATTAAATGCTTGACATGTCATTTAGCGCTATAACTTTTTTTTCAACTTTTGTTTGCATATTACGTCCGTTAAGAACAGTATACAAAAAATACAGATACATCAACATACATGCATACAAAAAATACATTTGACATGGAATACTATATTGGGATAACGTGATATAAATAATGAAAATATAATGAGATAACATATCCATGTAGGCTACCATTGGGATGATACCAATGAAAATCGACAATGAAAGTATGACAATGAAATGAAAATCAACAATGAAAGTATGACAATGAGATGAAAATATGGAGTAAAATTATACCCTTGTCATAAGTGTACGATATCAAATATAGGGTGAGAACATTCAGCCCCCCCCCCCCAAAAAAAGGATTTAGATCCGACAGATACAATGGATCCATTGCAAACTATAATGTTATGGAAGTTTAATCTATAATAAAGATATAAATCAAAAAATTCTTCAATTCCTATTTTAATATTCACAAAGTTATCATGAAATGAAGTTTCATCTATCGTTGCTGTTCGTCCGTAAAAAGGTTATTTATCTAGAGCTGGGAGATTATCTAACGTTGGCATTTTGATTTGATTTTCTGAATAAAATACCGAATCTGGGTACATATTTAGCATGTATTGCGCCGTGAGAAATTTGAGTATTCGCGTAAAAATCCAAATGAGGCGGCGATCTTTTAAGTATTTTTAGGGTGCACTATCTTGAACATCGGATGAGACTTCCAAGTATTGATTTAAATCGTGGCGATTATTATATTCGTTTCAAGCAATAAGATGATAATGATGATACAGATAGAAGGTGTGATATTGATGACAGATTTAGCAGATGATAATGATGATACAAATGCAGAAGATTATACTATGGATGTAGAAGATAATAGTCATGATATGGATGCAGAAAATAATAACTGACGATACAGATTATGTAGAAGATGATAATTGACGATATGGATGTAGAAGATGATAATTGACGATATGGATGTAGAAGATGATAATTGACGATATGAATGTAGAAGATGCTCATTGATGATACAGATGTAGTGGATAATAATAATGATACATAATAGAAGTAGAAGATGCTACATACAGTATGTGGAAGATGATAATGATGCAGGTGTATAAGATGATAATTGATGATACAGATGTAAAAGTTTAAATTGGGGATACAGAAGTTAAAGGATGATGATAATGTGGTTGTATACGATGATAATTATGATACAGATGTACAAGATAATATGATGATACAAGTGTGGAATATATAGAAGGTGATAATGATGATACAGAAGTAGGAAATAATAAGTGATAATTGATGATACAGATACAAGTGTAGAATACATAGAAGATGATAATGATGATACAAATTCTAGAAAATAATGAGTATAAGATGATGAAACAGGTGTATCAGGTATATACGATGTATTGCAAATGGACGGTAAGTAATGACAATATATATTCTGAAGTTCGGCCCAGCCTCAATCAAATGACGTGACAAGCAAGGCTTTTAAAAATAGATTTATTATTTCTAGGTGTATTTCCTCGCGAATGCAATGTTTTGAGAGGGGTTTGGAGCACGTTTTGGATATATTGATTAGGTTTTAGACAAAATATATCATCAAATCAACCAATTTGTACGCGGGAAAGCATTTTTAAACCACCATTGTCAAACAAGAAACGTTTATCTTTGTGACATTCATTTGTTTTTCTTGAATGAACAGTTAGGATAATAATGAGTATACCATATAAAAGGATACATGTTACCTGAGGGTATGAAATAATTTGTTTTTAACAAAACAGTAGAAAATAGTAACTGTTCGTTCTCTGTATTATTACTCTAATATATAGCTCATAAACTACATAGGCACCCCTTCGCTAAACATTTAAGGTTATAATTAATAATCAAGGATATGTATAGAGGATACATTTGATGCACATGTATTGACATCGTGTTCATCGTGTGGGAGAGCCTAAAGGTTCGATATGAACTTTCTTCAAGTGTTTGGTTTTGATGGAAACATGTGTCTGTTTGAGATTAGCTGCGAAAATACTAAAAAAGATAAGATATTTCTGACATGTGTTGAGAAGTTGTAAAGCAGAGATACAGAGAGTCGGGATTGCGTTTCTCAGTGGTTTACTGGTGTGAGAGGGAGTGATAATTAAATATTATTAATTAATGCAGTTTTTAATCAATGTCGTTGTATAGTGAGTTGTGGCATGGCAATACAATCCTTGTAGACGTTACTCATGTTATAATGTGCAGATTTTATTTCAATCTTGATGTATGTTGAGATGGGAGAGCTTAATTTAAACGACATCTGCAAAATAGAACAAAGTGGGATAAATATTGTTATTAGTGTCATTGAAACGGATGTGTCTACGTCTAAATACAATATACACCCAGATGCAAATGCTGTATTATTGGATAATTAACAGCGAAGTGTTAAGCTAATAAATAATGTAAGTAATTACCATCAATGATATTTAACTTGTACATAAATGTCGGAGACTAAATACAATATAGATCAACGTGCTAAACCGCCTAAGGTCGTGCTTTCTATTATTACAAAACATAAAATAGACGATTGTCTCTTGATAGGAAAACGAATTTAGCATACGGCTGTGTTTTAAAATCTAGATTAAGGCAAAACAATTGTGTTGCGTTGAAGCGCATACCTAGAGGACGAACAGTTTCGAGTATTCGTTAATTTTGTCACGTAAATTCGCTGTGTCGAGACCAGCGCCGTATCTAGCGGAGGTGCAGGGGGTGCAATACACCTCCAGAAAAAAAAGTCGCCCCAAGAAATGGCACCCCACCCCCTCTACAAAAAAATTTGACAGTCTTTCAATTATAAAATGATACACTTGATTATGATTAATATCAGTAACTTGGACATTATATTGGCGCCCCCTACTCTTCTGCACCCCCACTTTAAAATCCTACAAACCGCACTGGTCGAGACACTTAATATAAAATATGCATCTTGAACTTTCTATTTGTTAGACTATATATATAGCTCACTGATATATACTATATCCCATATTGAAGTGGAGAGTCGGGTAACGTTATTTGATTAGTAAAATTTATGTTCTGTATATTGAATTAAGTCAATTTGAAAAAAAATGTCAACAATTATGTAAGTGCACCTTAGAAGGAATACACGATATGGATTATTACTGCGTTAAATCGAAACTGGGATGTAACAATGCCGCTTTAATATAAGTTGTTACGCGTTCATAAGTTGTTTTGGTAGATTTGTGTGTTCTATAATATAGATTAACCTACGTAAGTTTTATTCCTTTAAATACTATTAAGAATTGCTATACATGGGTTCACACGGTAATGAAATGTTTGTGAAATATATTTAGAATCCTTGAATTCCAAACCTTAAAAATATCATTTGAAAAATATAGTACGGAGCACTCGAATGACTTTATACAATTATATGTATTAAACTTATTACGGATAATTTATGGCACATCAAACAATATTTCATGAGGCAGGATGGCTTCATTCTCTGTCTGGCTGGCTCTAAATAGATTTGTTTTCTGATTTAAGCGTGTATAAGACGCATTAATCAATAATTTAGGGAAGATATCATAGATGAGATGTAATGTTCCCAAATAACCGACTGTGTCTAATACAGCGTCAGATTTGGTTTTTCTGCATTTGTGAATATTTGAAGGTTTCTTTATACGGAAGAATCGACAAAGTTTTAAGCTGTGCAATTGCGAAGAGTGTACGACTTTCTAAGATTGGATAATTAATCAATAAAGATTGGTTGATGTCTGAAAGAGATCCCGTAAGAAAACATCAATTTCTCAATGTTCTTTGAAAGTGATCTATATCGTCTGCATCTTTAATTAAAATTGTAAGCAGGTTTGGTAGTTTGCTGTAAAGGTGTGAAACGTGCTAACGAAATACATTCAACATATTTAGTTTGTTTTATATACAGTAGTAACCAAAACCCGTAGAGAACACTCCTGTTTACAGTTTAAAGCCGGTAGACAACGTGTGATGTTGACATGTTCTAAATATTTCAATATGTCAACTACTAAAACTATTTTTACAATTTTTTTTCAGTGAATAGGTCAATTGAATGGATGTAGACACTGTATGTAATAAACCTGTGTATTAAAGTATCCGTATCAAGTGAACAAGAAGGGGTAATCAGTTTGAATCGTGAATCGTAATCTTTCCATGGAGGATAATTTTGCGTACATGTTTTTGTTTATCTCGGTGGCAGGTCGAATGGATTAACATCCCATCGGAATCATCGGAATACTATCAACATGTGTGCTTGGGGTGGAAAAGGCATATCAGATGTAGAAAGTTTCATTAAAAGCGTCTCTTCGGCTGTAACGACGAGATTCTGGGAATACTTTCAACCCACTGAGGTATGTAATGAAGGTTGTGTTTATGAATAGTAGACTCATTGTAAACAAGTACATATAGGTATACTATATTGTTATATTCACAGGGGAATCTATCTCTGAATGTCATTTACCTTAACAGTATATATTGAGAGTCATTGCTCTATGAAACTGATACTTATATATGTCCATCTCTGACACTCAAAGGTATACATGTAGATATCTAGACATTTAAATACCCACTCGTTAACCTATTATTTTCAACACGGGTTGCGTTGAAGTAAAAGTTTGTGTACTTGTTGGGTGTATAATGTTTAAATAGAGATTTTATTTCACTTTCAAACTGTTCACCTATTATTGAAGAACCGTTTTGGTAGTCAAGATCAGCTTTGGTTGCATTCATTACCTGCAGGTGGTAACAACTCGCAAGGCAAAATCACCCTTTTCGCGGCTGTCAGTAAGGGATATAGTTGGTATTTAGGTTTATCGGTATATGCAGCCCTGTGGACGTCTAACCATTCTTTGATTGATCTATTAAAATTGGAATCGGGTTGGGGGACGTCTGCTTCTTTTAACGTTGTATTACAACTACAACCACCCGTTTCTCCAATTAGCCCGTCTTGTGATAAATTCACGTATAATTTCATTATCGGCCCATTTCCCTGATAATGGACGGTGGTTTCTTTAATCAAAATGGATATGAACTTGTCAGTTATAGAAGAAAGGAATATTGATCCGAGCAATGGTTTAAAATCTTGCGGGTATACTATATTCTCATTTGAATATCGGTGAAATATCTTATCTATTGACAGAAAGTGTTATTGACGGCCAGATACAACGTTCCTGGAATTAGAATGGGGTTAACATATTGCTCACTAGCAAACCTCAACTGATTTCAGAATTATATCACACGTCTGTATAACTGTAAATTTCCTATAAAAGCAGAACTGTCCCGTCCTTTTTATGGCGAGTATAAACTGCTGTAATTATCTCCTAATCATGCCCTTCCATTGAGCTCAGGAAATTAAAATATATCGATATCTTTGATTGCATTGCTATGTTAATGACGGTGGTGGGGGGGGGGCTAAGTGGGTAAGACGCTGACTCACTAAAATCGAGGTCGGGTGTTCTATCCCTACAAGGGCCGAGAAAGTTCATCCAGATTTTCCGACTTGAAAACCAAAGTCCCGTGTAGGCTACACTTTGGCGTGCACGTAAAAGATCCCTTGACATTTGGAATTCGATACAGGAGTATGCCGTAGTGCCGCTGTCCGGACCAAATTTCCCTCATAGCACTCTGTATGGCGTATGTCCGTCTTCATTAGCCCAGTTTGGAGTATCTAAGTTCGGAGCAGAACAGTAGGACGTTAAACCCCATTTCATTCCATTCACTATTATAAGGCGTGCCTCCAATGCAACCAAGCATCCAGTAGTTGCGTACAGTGGTTCGATGATGTCCGGAGATAAACGCCATGATTACACACCCGCTCTATTGAGGGTTTTATACGCCGAGAAATGTGAAACAGTCAAATATTTTCAATATATTTAATAAATCTGTAGGCTACAACAAAGTTAGCAGCAATAATTTCAAATTAAAAAAAATTGGTAGCAATAATTTCAAATTTAAAAAAAATGGCAGCCAAACACCATACCCAGACACCATTATCTCTGTTTCTGCTTATGACTTAAATTAAACAGCCCCCAGAGCATAACTTCGACTTCTAATTTTAGACCGAATCCAGGGAATAGGCAATTTATAGTTTTAATATATCTGGCAAACTTTCAATAGAATAAGATAAATATAGGAATAAAACACAAATTTATCAATGGTGTAGAAATGTAAACGACCTGAGGGCGAGGTGGTTTGGTTTATTCCAACCGTAGAAAATTACGATATAATAATTACGGAACGGTATACTTTGTAAGTCAACGTTGTGTATTTAACGTCAGCCACGGGGTCCCAGAGTGTAAGACGTCGGATCGCTAACATGGATGTACCGTGTTCGAGTCCGGTGTTTGCTAAGAAAGTTCATCGGGTTTTTCCGGCGTGTTTCCCCTTGTCAGTGATGCAGGACAGAGATGCTGACAAGGGACAACGTCTAGTCGTTGGGATGGAACGTAACCAAGTGTTCAAGTTGGCGTGTATGTAAAAGAACCCCATGCAAATAAGAGTAGGCTGTACTGTCGCAGTCCGGGCAAAATTTCCCACATAGCACACTGTATGGTCTATGGCCGTCTTTATTTGCCCAGTCGGTTCAGAGCTTTAGGGCTTTTAATTAAACTACAATTTATTTCATTTTGCGTACATTTACTTGTAATCTACTGAAAATATGCCGTTTTATTGCATTCATAAGGATAACGTGGTGTTTGAAAAAAAAATAAGGAAGATGAATGTAAATACATGTAATGCAAAAGTAACAGGTTTAACATGTTCCTGAAGCAACGACTGCGAGTTTCACAACATCTGGCCGTTGCTTCAATACTGTGCAATTCCCGACATTATAGCTACATTATCTGCAGAGACGTCAACAGTAGCATCGCGAACTCCACGGAAACCTTGACATTTTGACGAACTTTGAACTTTGGAACTCGATTATCACAGGTATACATTTTAGCTTGGAAGCGCGAGACTTGGTATTCGCGACGACCAAGGAATCTGATTGGATCATAAACTGGGCTTATACCAAATCAAACTTAGTGCCGAAATATGCAGAGTGTTACGTGAAGGGCTAGATAAGATGTACGTGTATCTTCTTTGTTTCGCATTTCTTAATTGAACATATTAACACAAGATGTGCGTAGTTAAAGCGGTAGCAAGCCTTCTATTGAAGGTTTAGTAACATGAAGATGTGGCTTTGTCAGTACCACACTAAACGCCTTTAGGGTTAGGTAGTTTTCGATTGCCGTTCGCCAAATCTAACAGTAAATTAGTAAACTTGCATAGATCAGAATTTCATTTGTTGAGCATTTATTCAAAAATATCCCACACTACGCATTTATTGGATTTGCCAATTTTTTTTATGAATGTACGTCAACGATCTATCACGCGGTTAGCTATAGACATAAATATTTTTAAGTGATTGTTTGGTAACCTGTTACCAAATGCTCTGTAAATAGAAAGAAAGTGTATAGTCTAACATGGTTTATCATAATCTTGAAAGGGCAAATCCCGAATATATTTTGATGAATAAAACTGCTTAATTTTGTTTTAGAAACCCTTAAAATCCTCTACTTTAGGGCCTAACAACTAACTTAATGTGTAATACGATTTCAACATAATATTTATATGATACGTTTTCAAACAACTTAAACCCGCCATTCTTCATCTGGAAATGTTGACCGGTGTCCCAAGCTGTATTCTCTATATTTTGGCGCTTAACTTTCATATGTACACGATCTTTTATTTTGAGAGTCTTTGAACTTTGGAACTCGATTATCACAGGTATACATTTTAGCTTGGAAGCGCGAGACTTGGTATTCGCGACGACCAAGGAATCTGATTGGATCATAAACTGGGCTTATACCAAATCAAACTTAGTGCCGAAATATGCAGAGTGTTACGTGAAGGGCTAGATAAGATGTACGTGTATCTTCTTTGTTTCGCATTTCTTAATTGAACATATTAACACAAGATGTGCGTAGTTAAAGCGGTAGCAAGCCTTCTATATTGAAGGTTTAGTAACATGAAGATGTGGCTTTGTCAGTACCACACTAAACGCCTTTAGGGTTAGGTAGTTTTCGATTGCCGTTCGCCAAATCTAACAGTAAATTAGTAAACTTGCATAGATCAGAATTTCATTTGTTGAGCATTTATTCAAAAATATCCCACACTACGCATTTATTGGATTTGCCAATTTTTTTTATGAATGTACGTCAACGATCTATCACGCGGTTAGCTATAGACATAAATATTTTTAAGTGATTGTTTGGTAACCTGTTACCAAATGCTCTGTAAATAGAAAGAAAGTGTATAGTCTAACATGGTTTATCATAATCTTGAAAGGGCAAATCCCGAATATATTTTGATGAATAAAACTGCTTAATTTTGTTTTAGAAACCCTTAAAATCCTCTACTTTAGGGCCTAACAACTAACTTAATGTGTAATACGATTTCAACATAATATTTATATGATACGTTTTCAAACAACTTAAACCCGCCATTCTTCATCTGGAAATGTTGACCGGTGTCCCAAGCTGTATTCTCTATATTTTGGCGCTTAACTTTCATATGTACACGATCTTTTATTTTGAGAGTCTTTGAACTTTGGAACTCGATTATCACAGGTATACATTTTAGCTTGGAAGCGCGAGACTTGGTATTCGCGACGACCAAGGAATCTGATTGGATCATAAACTGGGCTTATACCAAATCAAACTTAGTGCCGAAATATGCAGAGTGTTACGTGAAGGGCTAGATAAGATGTACGTGTATCTTCTTTGTTTCGCATTTCTTAATTGAACATATTAACACAAGATGTGCGTAGTTAAAGCGGTAGCAAGCCTTCTATTGAAGGTTTAGTAACATGAAGATGTGGCTTTGTCAGTACCACACTAAACGCCTTTAGGGTTAGGTAGTTTTCGATTGCCGTTCGCCAAATCTAACAGTAAATTAGTAAACTTGCATAGATCAGAATTTCATTTGTTGAGCATTTATTCAAAAATATCCCACACTACGCATTTATTGGATTTGCCAATTTTTTTTATGAATGTACGTCAACGATCTATCACGCGGTTAGCTATAGACATAAATATTTTTAAGTGATTGTTTGGTAACCTGTTACCAAATGCTCTGTAAATAGAAAGAAAGTGTATAGTCTAACATGGTTTATCATAATCTTGAAAGGGCAAATCCCGAATATATTTTGATGAATAAAACTGCTTAATTTTGTTTTAGAAACCCTTAAAATCCTCTACTTTAGGGCCTAACAACTAACTTAATGTGTAATACGATTTCAACATAATATTTATATGATACGTTTTCAAACAACTTAAACCCGCCATTCTTCATCTGGAAATGTTGACCGGTGTCCCAAGCTGTATTCTCTATATTTTGGCGCTTAACTTTCATATGTACACGATCTTTTATTTTGAGAGTCTTTGAACTTTGGAACTCGATTATCACAGGTATACATTTTAGCTTGGAAGCGCGAGACTTGGTATTCGCGACGACCAAGGAATCTGATTGGATCATAAACTGGGCTTATACCAAATCAAACTTAGTGCCGAAATATGCAGAGTGTTACGTGAAGGGCTAGATAAGATGTACGTGTATCTTCTTTGTTTCGCATTTCTTAATTGAACATATTAACACAAGATGTGCGTAGTTAAAGCGGTAGCAAGCCTTCTATTGAAGGTTTAGTAACATGAAGATGTGGCTTTGTCAGTACCACACTAAACGCCTTTAGGGTTAGGTAGTTTTCGATTGCCGTTCGCCAAATCTAACAGTAAATTAGTAAACTTGCATAGATCAGAATTTCATTTGTTGAGCATTTATTCAAAAATATCCCACACTACGCATTTATTGGATTTGCCATTTTTTTTTATGAATGTACGTCAACGATCTATCACGCGGTTAGCTATAGACATAAATATTTTTAAGTGATTGTTTGGTAACCTGTTACCAAATGCTCTGTAAATAGAAAGAAAGTGTATAGTCTAACATGGTTTATCATAATCTTGAAAGGGCAAATCCCGAATATATTTTGATGAATAAAACTGCTTAATTTTGTTTTAGAAACCCTTAAAATCCTCTACTTTAGGGCCTAACAACTAACTTAATGTGTAATACGATTTCAACATAATATTTATATGATACGTTTTCAAACAACTTAAACCCGCCATTCTTCATCTGGAAATGTTGACCGGTGTCCCAAGCTGTATTCTCTATATTTTGGCGCTTAACTTTCATATGTACACGATCTTTTATTTTGAGAGTCTGTTCAAATCGGGAAGGATGGTTGGATGGCTGAATGGTTAGCACGTGCGCGCTGTATCATTGAAGGCTGTCATTAAGTCAACTGGCGTGGTTTCGAATTCTCGGTTGTACGTGACAAAGAGTGGGGTCGCTTGTTCAACCTCGTGAAGATTATTTTTTATTGGCCGTATCAAGTTCTAAATAACCATATAAATGTCATTGCTATCAGTTGTTGCGATCTCGTAAATAATCAATGGAGTTTGATATTACAACCGTCTGCCTAGCAATTTGATTTTTTGCAAGTTCTTTGAAATACGAAATACATGCATGTCAAAAGGCCATTCTATTCTAATCCGGGATGGTGCCATCTCAATAGGCTACCAATTCTTTTGTAATGAAATATCTCATATCTTCTTTTCTGATAGGGGCCTACAGGTGTATTTTTTTGTTGGAACCATAGGGGGAATGGCTATTTCAAGCTATTTTTTTTGTTAAAAACAGCATATTAATGATTAATATTTAACAAAAAAGATTGGATGATATCTCAAATATCTGAAAAAAGACTGGCCCCCCTTTAAGCGCTATCCATCGTGTGTGATTTGTTTAGTCAGATCCATTAGGTGCCATTATGACTTTTGAACATGGTGTAAAAAGACACGCGTATATTTAATGAGCAATAAGATGTTCATTAGGTACAGATAGCGGTCATCAACAACACATTATTTGACGTTTGATAAAGTTATGGCCACACCATTGATCATCGTCAAAGCGTCAAAAATGCCCATTATTTCAATACTATCTGCAGACTGTCGCGGTATTATTGAGCTTGGCGAAGCAGTTTTATGACAGAATTGGCATCACTTGGAACACATCACATCGTGAGTCGTGTAGATTTACGGTTGTTCTGCATAACTTGTAATAAACACGTCTCATTTTCCATTATATATCTGAAACCGAACACCTTGAAATGTTATGCTAATGTTCCAATGCATTACAATTATTTATGGTGTATTTGTATACGTTTCTATTGCTTTTTTGTGGATTTTTTTTTGCACGGTTTGGTGTGAATTATTAACCTACAGATATGCCCAACCAATGGGTAGAAATAATGGCGATCCTTGAATAAATCTCCCAATATAGAAGAAATAAATGCAATAGGTTCTGTATCGATGACAAGAAACATTAAGATTAAAGCAGCCAAGTCGTCATCCTGCACAGTCCTCGACATTGCTTACAAGACTTATTCGTCAATTTCGACCAACACTGATGTTAATTTACCTTGAAAAGATAGGCTTCCGGTATCCAATATTTAAGACATAGGGAAAATTTTAAATGCTTTCGAGAGTCATTTGTAATGAATTGACTGGATGAACGAGAATAAATATATCCCGCATGGGAAGACTATCGAAGTAGACTGGAAAAATTTGCACTCTTCGCGTACTTCGCCGAAACAACAGTATAAAGAAGATACGATTGAATGTGCTGTACTTGATAATGAAAGGTAAATTTCGCTTACATATTATTTTTATAAAATAAAAGTCTGGTTTTATCCAGACACCGTAATATATAGAAATGATTCCACTACTGATGTCTTCCGCCTACTCCAGAATCAGGAGTGATTTGACTTAAGTAACAGACTACAAAAAGTTTCGTGGCCTAAAGCTCTCCCTTAATTTACAAATAAACTAACCCAAAACAGTACTGCACATAATCAGATTATGTACATTCATATTACATTTTTGTACATATACATGTATGAGTTGCGATTCATTTGTGTCCATTTCTATAGGTGCCAAAGAATAGAGATTTCGCCCCTTTAAGTCTTTGGAAAGTATTAAAGTATTTTCCCAGCACGGGATCACCTTAATTGTTGAGTTGCGACCGGAATCTCTTTCCACAACGGATCTTCAATTAACAGTAATTGTGATTTATTTTGTAACATTATTCTATTCTTGGGTTTGTCAACCAATAACACGGTAAATCCTACATCGTTAGTCATCCTGTACTGAATAAATAATAAGCTGCCCAACGGGATACATGAAAATTACCATCAGTAACCTACATAAGAATGATGTCTTATTGTTTGATGTATATACCGTACACTATTTGACATAAGTTGTTACCTTTATATATAATGTCAACCTTAATACATAAGCTCATTTAACACGATTAATCTGGTTCACTGGACCATCCAAAATTTTAGGTAGACCTATA
This sequence comes from Patella pellucida, assembly GCA_917208275.1. Classification (NCBI taxonomy): domain Eukaryota; kingdom Metazoa; phylum Mollusca; class Gastropoda; family Patellidae; genus Patella; species Patella pellucida. The sequence continues at coordinate 58,848,598 of OU795039.1, forward strand.
AATTAATTCAGCTATATATTTGAAAGGGAATTATCAGAAATAAATATATAAAGGGTTGTATTATAATTCGTGTTCTAGAATCCCCTATTTATTGAAAATCCAAGAATTGACCTATGTGGAATAAGGCATTTTGCACGACTCTCGATCAGTTGAATTCCTAAAAAAACAAAAAACATAGAATGGGTACGACTAGTAATAATGATGCTTAAAACATCTAAGCTATATCTCTTTGGCATTTAATTATTTGTCTTTGATTTCTTAGAGATGTAGTGACATTTAATTGTTTGTCTTTGATTTGTCGCCTATACCATAGAAATATATACTATATATTTCTATGCCTATACATTCTAATCAGACATCAGATTTAAAACCACCAACTTGAAAATATCCTCATTATTTTTCTTAAACATTAACCGTTATAGTCTCAAACTTTTAATGATTTTTTTTTATGAAATCCCCCACCCAAAATCAACGTATCCCCCAACCCCTCTATGAAGCCACCTTTATCCGCTTGATAGGATAAAAAAAACCCCACCAGAATGTCACTGCTTCCCATTGCCTATTGGCATAATGCCAGGTTAACGGGGGGAAAAAAAACACCACAAAATAATTTCGCCTAAACGGAAACACAAATCTTGATTGATCTTTATAGTTAATATCGTTATATTGATTAATCCTCGTGGCTCAATTAATGCTGATCGAGGTAATTTGAATGAAAAGTCTTTGATACGAAGTCTATCAGGACTGTGTTCAAACAGCTGACAAAGGTGAGAATAACAAAGGATTTCTGGCGCCGACTTTCTCCCGGTTAACGGCCAATATCGGCCCTGTTAGCATTACAATAAAGACGACTAATATATCTTAAGATTATAAATATGTGGCACGCACATTGCCGTCTTCATGGCCACGTGTTGCGAAGTGCCAGAAGAAGAAATTAGCATTTTAGGAAAGTGTCGTATTCGTAAACAACTCTGTAAATAAACTAGAAATTGAAAGAGAGTATGGCAGAAGAGTCCACTTTGTAGAATAGGGGTAATAATTTACACTAGGTCAACACTAAGTCATAGACCTTGTTCTATTGGGGATTTTATCAGCATGACAAATAATTTGTTAATAATTTTATAGATTTAGAGATAAAAAATTTTCTTAAGGACGAAATGGGCATTAAAATTTTAAAGCAAATCATCTGCTATTATGAAATAAACCCCTTGCAAAGGATGAGTCGAAGTTCGGTAAAGATTCTGAGCATGGCGACTGGATAACAGCAGTTACAAATTATGTCAGAGTTAAAACGACAAAAGGTTTGTTTGTAAACATTGTCAACTTTTAATATAAAATATATCATATGTTTAATAACTATTTTATGAGGTTATCTACTTATATGAACTTACCGAAGGGATAATTTTCATTTACAAACCGTTTTATTCACAGCTCCTCCAGTATTTCATTAGAAACTGTGCACAGTAGCCGCTTACACAGCATGGATCTATATATGAGTTGTTATAGGAACATTTGTCTGAGTTTTAGATGTAAGGTTATTGATTTTTACTATTGTGAATTTGAATAACACACATTCCACAGTTTTACATATTGTATATATATTATGTAGATGCTGTAAAAAAAATCTGTGGACATAATTTTAGATGTTCATATTAAAAAGAGAGGTAGGGCAAAAAGATGTCCCCTTTAAGTTTAGATTATAAGGTTTGCATTGAGTTTATTGGTGTGGTTTTAATCCCATCCTTTTACATGCAAGCAAATTATTGAACTAAAATTGTATCCAGTCAGTCCCATAATGACCTAATTTGTGGTGTGAGTTAAACCCCCATGTTTTTCTATGTCTCTTTGGAGGGATCGAATTCGGTCAAACCTAGTCCAGCTCTGAACGTAGATCTCATTACACTCGACACTATGTCATTGAGTCAACTGGTGTGGTTTCTATTCCTCGGTTGTACTTGACAAGGAGCTGGGTCGCCTTTCCATCCTCATAACTTTTCTCTGGATCCTCCGGTTTCCTCCCACTGTTAAAGACCCCTACAAAGTACACGCAAGTGAATAATTGAAATAAAATTGAACCATTTTTTAGTCCTGAAATGACATGGTTTGTGTAGAGTGGATGTTAAACACCATTTCTCTCTGTCTCTCTCTTGATCATAGAGTGAAATTAGAATACTAACATTTAAGAAACTATGTAAAATTTTGTTATTTTTACATCTTAAAAGTTTATGATTTTGCTTCTTTGTAGCATCAATACTGCTTTCAAAGGTAGATTTACCATCTTCTACAATAATACCTTGCAATATGACAATAGATTTTGTTTGATCTCACTGATATTGCTTTAAAGGGACTACCCCGATTTGAACAGAGTCTCAAACATAAAAGTCTGAGTATGTATGAAATTTAAGCACTAAAATACAGAAAAATGGTGGATTTAACTTGTCTCAAAATTTCAGCTCAAAATATGGAGTTGTTTGGACGTGAACGTCAAAACTGCTTATTCTGACACAGAACCCTTTTAAGATTTAGGGTCAATTTTTGCGTTAGGTGACCATATATTTGATTTCCGTCTCTTTAGAGGTCTATACAATGAATGACCCATGTGCTGTACTTGATAATGAAAGGTAAATTTCGCTTACATATTATTTTTATAAAATAAAAGTCTGGTTTTATCCAGACACCGTAATATATAGAAATGATTCCACTACTGATGTCTTCCGCCCACTCCAGAATCAGTAGTGATTTGACTTAAGTAACAGACTACAAAAAGTTTCGTGTCCTAAAGCTCTCCCTTAATTTACAGATAAACTAACCCAAAACAGTACTGCACATAGCTTAACATATAATAAATCAATTCCCATTGAAGTAAAGGTGAAGTCTTACCGCATAATTATATGATTGGATGAAATCGAGTCGCTACGCTAATTTCTCGCCTAGTTCGAATTGTAATGGACGAACGTGGAAAAGCGCATGCGCTCTTCGTCTCTAGTGATCATACGTCACTTTCCATATATGGCTTCATGACCTTAATTATATGCAAATGACTCAGCATGACTTTAGCGTGATAGTATTTGGCTACAGCCAGTCGTAGTAGCAATCATGGGCGTGGATTTAGGGGGGACAGGGAGGACAGGTCCCCCCCTTAGAATCGGAAGGGGGGAGGAATATGTCTCTGTACCCCCCATAATTTTGATCGCCAGGAACAAATTTATATTTAATCTACTTGGCAAAATAAAGGTCCCGAAATCTAATAAAACACTAACTTTACGGGCTGGAAGAGCAGTAACACACGTTTGCGGCCGTCAAATATTCCAAAATTTTCTTGCGGGTCCCATAAATGTCAGCTCCTCTTCTTCGTCTCTCAAAGAAAACCGACGCCGTTGCCTGTAAACCTGATTTTTGGGGGGGCATTTCTAGTTATACTTCCCTAACTGTCATCGGACTCTAATAAAACACTAATTTCACTTTCCTTTTAATTGAATACCACAACTTTATACTGAGTTGACTAAGGATTTAAACATTTTGTATGGAGCCACTCTTTTTTTGTGCGACATTTTTCGTGCATCCATTATTATTTGTGAATGCAGTTGCAACAGTCTGATTGGATGGTTGGAATTCATAGTGGGATTTCGGTTACAAAACCATTGGATACTTTTTGAGTTCCTTACACAGGCTAGAATAGAAGAAAACACACATTTGCGGTGGTAAATTTTCCCGGGGGGGGGGGGGGTGTGTTGAGGCACCCCATATCCTGCTACGATTGATTGGTTGTTTTTAATTAGGGTCAGCGTAGGCTAATTGGACCAAATTTAAGTTGCTGTTTTCACAGGCTGGATAGCAGGAAAACGTGTTTGTAGCAGTTAAATTTTCAAAAATTTCTCCAAACGGAAGTTGAGTCAGCCACTTTAATTAGTGTATATTATACGCTCTGAAGTTGCTTTGTCCACGGGCTGAAATAGCAGGAAAACGCGCTTGCAGCCGTCAAATATTTCAAAATTTTCTTGTGGGGGGAGGGGGGCAAACAAGGTAAGCTCCGCTTCTTCGGCCCTCTAGGAATACCGGCACCGCTGTCTGTAAACCCGAAATTTTTTCGGGCATTTCGGGTTCAGCCCCTCTACGCCCATGCCCTAACACTGGTAAACTGTTCGTAATTATCATTTTGGTTTGGTAATGAAAAGTTCCAGGGTTCGTCTGTCCCCCCCAAAAGTTATGACAAATCCACGCCCTTGGTAGCAATGCCTTATATGGAAAGCGATGGGCGGAGTTAACGTGTCGCGATATTTGGCCAGGTTTGATCCGGGTCGTGTCATGGAGGCTCGCACATTTTAAGAATTACCACCTGGGAAATGTAGAAGTCATTACCACAAAGAAAAACTGTTCGGTAACTATTTTAGTCGTCCGGTCTTAACTATTTGTGATATAATTACTTATTTCGATACAAACTGTAATGATATATGTTAACAATTGTGCGTTTGAACCTATTTAAGCTTGCCTCAAAGGTCTGAGACTGTGTCACTTGTAACGTTAAACAGACAAACAGACAGTTTAACGATATAAGATAGTAACTACATAATATACTGCTTTGGACACCGGTCTCTGTTACCAGATGAAGACTGACAGGTTTAAGTTGTTTGAAACGTATGACGTATGTTGATTGTTGAGTAAGTTTCTCGACCCTATAAAGGTTGATTATATTAAAAGAAAACTAGAAAATGCAAAATTGTGTTCTTTAGTAATATATGAAATCATTCTTAATAGAGATCAGAGTAACTTGTGTTTATTCACATTTTCATGTGGGCATATAGAATTAGGAATCTATTAAAATGTACACAAAATTAAGCAGTTTTATTCTTCAAAATATAATCGAGATTGGCCCTTTAAGTCTCTGTGAACAAGATTTATCTTATTCTTCTATACATATAGAATTTGTTTTACATGAGTAATTGACAGATTGATTTGACCATTGAGCATATATATCCAATATATCAACCCCTGTTATAAAACGACAAATTGTTAAGTTTTTACCTTATTCATGTGTGTTGATTAAATTTTTTCAGGGTTTGTGTACAATAAGATTACTATTTCTATACGCCCATGTGAAAATGTGAATAAACACAAGTTACTCTGATCTCTATTAAGAATGATTTCATATTTTACTAAAGAACACAATTTTGCATTTTCTAGTTTTCTTCTTATTATACCCAGTTTTAATATTGGTTGTATAATATTGTCATTACCTATGTTTTTTTAACTCTCTACACATTACTGTTTTTGTTCGATTTTTTTCAATCGCACTGATCAATCATTTGGTTGCACACGTTTTGATGATTTATATTTTCAGCCGTACTCTTCTTTTGAAACTAGCAAATGTGATGAAGTACAATTTCAACAATTTCCGTTAATTACTTCTAAAATAATGATCTGTGTTTCGCATTGTAGAACCTTGTGAATGCTCTAATGATCTCTATTAAATTTACATGCATTAATCTAAATACATTAATGCATTAATAACTTCTAGAGTTATGGTCCTTGTATTACTTTGTTCAACTCTTATCAACAAAACTTACCAGCCGATCAGTTTGAAATTGATATCAGTGTCTTGTAAAAGCTCCTATTACCTACAAAAGAATAAATATGTGATAACCCTACTCAACAATTTAGCTGCTGTGGGCGTATGTTTTGTTGCCTGGTAATCTATCTTTTGTACAGTAAAAGATTATTTGATTAAGCCTACTTGAAGTTACTGCTATCTTTGAACAATCATGTCTAATGCAGACATTTTTATTGCATGTCAATTAATCATGACACATGTTAAAGTTACCGTACTCTATGGAAGAAAAATGTACTTTGTCACATTTACTAGCTTTTAAAGTTAAAAAATGACTGAAAAAATTAATTCATCAGAAAAGTTTTTTTTAGTAAAATATGAAATTAATCTTAATCAAGATCAGACTAACTTTTGTTTACTCAGATAAACTATTTATCTAATGAGAAAAACTTATAACATGTTTAATTATATTCCATAACCTGGTTAACAATGTAGGGCAAGATGAGTCATTCTTATTCTTAGTTTTTCAACTTATTTATTTGCATATTTGCCAAACTGTGCACTGTGAGTAGTTAGCATCATTACATGTATGTATATGTAGAATGCAAGGTTAGTGCACTGCTGTAGAAGTGGCTGACAAATTAATGTAGTGTAGCAGATGGTGGTAGTTTCAAAGGCAGTTCAATATTATTGTCTAAATAAAGTACATTTATATAGAAGTTGGTCTAAGTTTGCATAATTGAACTGGGATGTCTGCTTTATTGGAGATCAAATTTTAATGGCACTTATGACTGGAATAGGATTAAGAAACATGGTAAGTAATAATGTACATACTTATGTTTCTATCATGCTCATCGCCGAATACACAGAAAGCTTTAAAGTCATTCAATCGTGTATTAAATGTACTGCACTGTAATAATGAATTTATAGAGCTCCACAGTGGTGCCAAACCACAGTAGGAATGAGGGGTAGCATAAATTAGGGTTCATTTGTACAAATCCTTGGAAACAGTTTGGATTGATTCCAAGTGTATATCCTAGTGGGTTTGTCTTCAGTGTAGTTACTATTCCTGTGGAGCAAGTTTTCCCAGTTGTATCCAAGTCTGTATGAAATGACTCCTTGCCATGTAAAGATCATTCACATGGCACTAAGCATTTTGAATTTTGACAAACAGATGGGGTGAGTTTTTTTCCTCGTAAGACACACAAAACTCATTTGGCTTAAACCATGTCTTAAAATATTATTTAATGAATTATTAAAGCAGCATTAAGATTAGATAAAGAGCTGACATTTCTCACTATAATAGTTAAAAAAATAGTTAATGTAAAGAAAATATGCTGAAAATTTCAGTCAAATTACTTCACTCTATGCCAGGAGAATGAAATTTCAAACACACTGTAACCTCAATTGTCATTGATACCATGGTTACAATAATAGACAAAGTCTTGATTATTCATTTCTACAGTTAATCATGAACAGCTATTGAACTGCAGATTGGATTCAAATCTGTTTAAAATTGTACCCATCAAAAAGACATCGAGAGTTGATTATAGTCTTGTCATGTTAATAAACGTCTAATTGATAGTTTATATAACATTTAAGGCATATTCAGCTCTTGTATAATGTTTAACTCTTTTATGTGGAACAGTCCTTGGATTTTTGATAATATAGTGTTTGTTCAAAAAATAATTACAGTTAATTTCTTGGCGAAAATGATCTTTTCTTTCAAGGGCCAATCCTGATAATATTTTGGAGAATAAAACTGTTTTATTTTGTGTTAAAATCCCTTGAAATCCTCTACGTTAGTGCTGAGCAACTAACTCAACATGTTATATGCTTTCAAACAACTTAAACCCGTCAGTCTTCATCTGGAAATGGAGACTGGTGTCCCAAGCTGGATGAAACCAGGCTTTTATTTTATAAAAATAATGTGGGAAATGTATCTTCGTTATTAAGTACAGTACATGGGCCATTCATTGTATAGACCTCTAAGGGAACGGGAATTGATTATCAGGTCACCCAACGCAAAAATTGACTTGAAATCTTTAAAGGGTTACGTGTCCGGATAAGCACTTTTGACGTTCACGTCCAAACAACTAAATATTTTGGCTTTTATTTTTGAGACTCAGTTCAAATCAGGATAGTCCCTTGAAACAGAACACATGGCAAGTCAAAATTAGGTATTGTTCAATTTAAACTTAAGTGTAATTGTCAACATAACATTTTAAATTAGATAACATCATTCTGATAATTACAATAAGTAAAGCTGTAACAGCTATTTTAAGTGACAGCTGTCACTCGTCTGTATAAAATTAATTGATTTTTGTTACTGTGTTATATGCCATTACTAAACTTGTTATTCTACCAAATAAAGCTCAATTCAACAAGTGGGGCACTTTATGCAAGGGAGGTAAATCTGTTTTTACTGTAGTCCTTTTTGACAAATAAAATATCTGCTTACTGGTAAAAACCAATGGAAATTTCTTTTAATTTGGATAGTATATCGATGAGACAAATGACATGGGCTCTGAAGAGTGCAGTGTGCTTTGAGGGGAATTTCGCTCTGACAGTGGGGTCTCCCGCTAGTCTTCATCAAATTCCAACTGTCAAGACAGAGAAATGGGGTTTAACGTCCACTCGACACAAACTAGGTCATTTAGGGACTCACATATAGTTTCATTTTATTTCAATAATTCGCTTGCACGTAGGGGTCTTTAACAGTGGGAGAAAACCAGAGAACCCGGAGAAAACCCACAAGGTTGGACAGGCAACCCTACTCCTTGCCATGTACAACCGGGATTCGAAACCACACCAGTTGACACAATGACAGGCTTTACGATACAGTTTGCGCACACTAACCATTCAGCCATCCACCGCCCCCCTCCAACTGTCAAAGATTGGTTTATATGCATGCCAACAACACCAGAGTCATCCCTGGAGCCCCTGGTTAGTGAACAAGTGTCATGCTCACTGGAACCCTAACATTCCCTAGTTGAACTGTCTTTGGTAATCCATGTTCCTAAAGCAAAGTTAAGAATTATCTGCTGAGTATTAACGTTGTTAATTGAATTTTCATATTAATATGTTGTGAAATGGATTAAACAATTTTGTAAAAGATTAACCAATTCCCACTTGAATGATTTACAACAGTTATATCTTTAACAAAACTACAAAGAAAAATCACTAGAGGGTTTATCAACCATTGTGGTTATGCTTGGTAGACCAATGAAAACATTCACTAATGATTAAAGTTACATTATGGGATATTTTTCTAAAGAGGAGGCCATTCTTGCTATGAAGGTTCAAAAATAGATGATGAAAGACGAATATATTAAAAATTTCAGTCAAATTACTTTATTCTAAACAGAGTTATCAGCGTTATAATATTTGACTAGAAATGGGGGCAAAATGCATCTTCACCCTCTCCGACAATTCCCGATCGTTTGAGTGATAGGCGTTAACTCCACCTACATAATCTCGATTATCAAGCGCTGTCTGCCATGTTAAAACGGTATCTAATGACGCGGAAATAGCCTCAATCAGCTCAGCCTCTTATGGACAGTTTCAGGATAATGACATTAACATTACGGTGAACTTATGGGGCTTGGGGCGCCATATTTGATTAAATTAGTCAGTGAATTCCTATTGAAATCCAAGCTGTAGCCTAGCCATCCGCGGGTCTACAGAGTTGATTTTGGGCTTGTTGTCTAAATGAAGATCTAATAGCCTCAATCAGCTCCGCCTTTTATGGACAGTTTCAGGATAATGACATCTACATTACAGTGAACTTATGGGGCTTGGGGCGCCATATTTGATTAAATTAGTCAGTGAATTCCTATTGAAATCCAAGCTGTAGCCTAGCCATCCGCGGGTCTACAGAGTTGATTTTGGGCTTGTTGTCTAAATGAAGATCTAATTTATAATTTCTATAACATCTGAAGCCTAAACTAAGACCTGCGATAGGCAGATTTATTGCTTGAATAATGTAACTTTAATATTTGATGTGTGTAGCAATGATCAATGAACTGATAACCAATGCTTTAAAAATATGGGTACCCCTATAGGAGAAAGATTTTTTTGAAAATAGGTTGGTGGCTGATGGAGTTTCCACTTCCAGTGAAGGATTGGGAATTGAAAATAAAGCACTATACAGACATCTTTATAAGTTTCCCCCCCCCCCAAAAAAAAACAAAACAACAACCAATGAATGATGTACAAGTAGCCTATATTATAGTTTAATGATCAACAATTGCTTAATTATTCTTTATGTATTTACAAAATATGGCTGTGCTGTACATTACAGCATTACCCACATGTGACAAGAGATGTGTTTAAATAACACATGCAATTAATATTCACAGTGTGTAACAATAATTATTAACATTGATGTAATCAGTTTTTCATGTTGTTTTTCAGACTGGTCCAGAAGAGGAAAGTGAAATAAGTGATATATTATGTGATCAATTAGTAGAATACTATGGAGACCAGACGCCTATAGTTGTAAAACAAGTCTATCAATCTCTTTATAAAAACCTGTATGATGGAGACTATTATCTTTTCACACAGATGTGTTTTGAGCCATATCTTAAATTATTGGAGAAACTCAAACAGGTAAGTGAGATTGTTTCTTTTTTCATTTGTAGAATATGTTGGTTGTTGATAACCTGGATTATCCCTGGACTATTCTACCATTTAAGAGATGTAAACTGAATACAATTTTTTCTGGGAGATCAATCACTTGTTTTATTGTAAAAGTAGGCTACAACTATCCTCTTATTTTTATCAAGCACATTGATTTATCTCCCATAAAAATTGTGTTCTGTGTAATTTGTTCCTCAATCGCCAAATGCGACTTAAATGATTATATTCAAGATGTATAATGTAAGATTTAGATAAAGTAGTGACTTTTCTTGCTATATAAGTTCCAAAACAGATAATGAGAAAGAAATGTGTTGAAAATTATAAAGTTTTGAATATCTTGATTGTCAAGTACTGTTGCTATAGTAATAAACACAGTTTCAATTTTCTATTTTATCTTAAAATATTAAATTGTAAGGTTGTTAAATCCATCAAATATCGCCCCCATCCAATGGTCTAGAGAGTAGAGTGTTGATAATAATTTATAATATAAAATTTGAAGCTAGAAAGGCCTAATAGGCAGATTTAACTCTTACATAATGCATCTTTAAATGTGATTAAAAGTTCAATATATTTACATTTTAATCCGCGTGAGTTTTCAAATCCACCATCACATCTGTACATATATTGACCAAACCTGTGTACATTAGATAGGAAATACTAGTGTGAAGTGTGACATATCTTATATATATATAGATTATCTATATCTTCTATTGTACATTAATACCTACATCGCTGCACTACACAAGATAATTATTATAATCCTTTTGGATTTCATATTGGACACATAACTACATAAACGTGGTAGGTCTTTAATTTTGCGGACATTTTGTTGTGTTTTGTCATGTACCGGTAGTTTATAGTTTAATTACATCCATTTCTTTAAGATTTATCATTGAAAACAGCTTCTTTCACATTTTTGGGGATTAATTCTGTTTGCATCGCTAGGGATATAAAAATTTGAAGACAATGAGTAAACAAAGTGCAGTCAAGATGTTTAAGATAAAGGCAGATCACTTTTTGAAACTCAAATTGTAATGCTACTAATGTCAATAAATGGAGGGAAGATCATCAAAGTATGTGCATGCCCTTTGACCTATGGTTTTAACAAAAAAACCTGGCAACATGGCAAAACAGGATACCAGTACCGAGTCCTGGGCTGCATATTTGAGAAGGATGTAAGGCAATGGTGGAGATCAAGTTAATTTGATTTCTAGTTATTAAAGGAATCTTCACCTTATCAGCAATTCTACTTGAAAGTCATTGGAATGCATAAGATATAGATCAGAAGTGTGAGTCCAGTTAATGCAAGGGTCAGTACTACATGAATAAACTTCTAATAGTAGGAACCATCGGATCTGTCTGTTAACATTTGATCAGAAACATTACCAGACTAAATCAGACATTTTGAGTCTTGGTTTGAAAGTTTCTTTATTGTATATTTAAGTATCATAATTATTAGTATGCAATATCTTTCCTAACTCTCACAAAATTTCATTTCATGTTAAATTTCCATAATAAAAAAAATGTTTAAGATCTCTTCTAAATTTGTCATAGATAAAATTGTAATTTTAAGTACAGTATTAAATTATATACCGGTATTAGATATGAATGAAATGGGGTTTAACGTCCTACGCTTAAGCACCGTACCTGGGCTAATTGAAGACGGGCATACGCCACAGTGTGCAATGAGGGAAATTTTGCCCGGGCAGCGGCGCTACGGCCTACTCTTATATCGAATTCCAACTGCCAAGGGATCTTTTACGTGCACTCCAATTTGTACACGGGACCTCGGTTTTTCGTCCCATCCGAACGACTAGGCAGCTGTCCTTGTCAGGCCCTCCTTCTGCATCACTGACAAGGGGAAATCACGCCGGAAAATCGAGATGAACTTTCTCGGCCAATGCAGGGATCGAACACTCAACCTCCAGGCTAGCGAACCAGTGCCTTATCCACTTAGCCACCGTGATCCCCTGTATTAGATATGAACTGGCAGACATGAGAATCCCTTTCATAAACAGTTTATAGACTTAATCAAGCTTTGTAAGTTGTAACTGGTGTTTCTGGGTATAAAGTTTCTGTTTTTCCTGGAAGTGTAGTGGCCTACTGTTGTAGAGTTTACCATGTCAGGTCTCAAATTGTTATTATTCTGTCGATTAACACATATCAGGCTTTTATTGATGATTAACCAAAATTTATATTAATAGCGACGAACAAATCTTTGGATACAGTATAAGCGGATTACCTTCTCTACTGATGATTTAGGAAAATTGTATTCTATATACTCGCGAGTGCTGATGGTTCAGGGGCCTTGAACAGCTCAATGATAAAGTCCTCTTGTGTATATTAAAGATACATTATGGGAGATGAGATAACAAGTTGGCAGTTCTCACTATAATAGTTAAAAATTACATAATGTAAAGGCAATTTGCTGAAAATTTCAGTCAAATTGATCCACTATGAACCGTTAACCATTTGAATGAAAGTTCCGCTTAGCCTCAATCATCATTACTGAAGTCGGTAAGGCGAAACTAATAGTCTCTATTATCCATTTATTTGTTTAATCACGAAGGAAAGTGTTCTGCAAATCGGACAACAATCCAACAATTATTGCAGCCTAGCCTTACCATTGAGAGCTGATTATGGTCTGAATAAGTTAGTAAATGTCTAATTTATAATTTCTATAACATCTGAAGCCTAAATTAAGACTTGCAGTAATCAGATTTAGCTCTTGAATAATGTAACTTTAATAGACAAACTTTATTTTTAGATTTCTTTGTGTGAATTTTCCATACTGGTAATCAATGATAATAATTCAACAAGAAAAAAAAAATATAAATAGTGATCTGGTTTTATTCACCATCTCATTAGAAATTGGTCATCAAATACTGTCAGTTTTAATTAAAAGTTGCTGTCACTCATATTGTTGTTTTGTTGTCATGTTTTATGACCTACCTAAATATTTCCTCCATCACCTGTTAGATAGGTTTATTACTTACATTATACATGTCTACGTCTTATCACACTACTTATGATCCTAAACGACCCTCCATTCTTTACCTGTCTGCTGGCAAGATAATAACTCTCTCTCTCTCTAGATCTAGGTTGACAGAAAGCACAAGACAAGACATTATATTTGATATCATCACAGAACTGTGATATGATCATATCTTATTATATGACACCAAAATATGAATTTATTACACATTTTTCACATTGAAGACCCACATTGAAATGTGGTTGTATATTGTCGTCACATTTTTCATCGGTCGCCCACACGTTTCAAAAACTAATCATCTGATTGACTTAACATTTATACAGTGGTTACGTTCTACAACATTGTTTAATAAATGTTAGCACTGAGAAGAACTAGATGCCTATCATTTATTTTAATAATTTCTAATACTGTAATTACTTGATGTGATGTTAATAGTTTTTAGAAGGCCTACATATATATATATCTTGCAATTGCTCCTATTACCTACAAAAAATACCTTTGTGACTACCATACTTAGCTTAGTTGCCTGACAACCTATTTATTTTTAAGTACATGTAATTGAAGGATATACGTACAGCATGATTTATACATCTTCATTGTGCAATCAACCAAATCTTGTTCGAAGCTATTCAGTTAAAAAGAAAATGTTAAAAAGTTTATGCATGTACAGCTAAAATTAACTAGGTTATTATGCACTATAGCAAATCAATATCCCTCCTTAACGCTTTGCCATACCTAAAATCTGAGAAACATTGCTCTGTTTTTGGTTTGGGACAGTACGGCAGGGGTAAGATTGTTACTGTATCCTTCAGGTTTACTGTATTCTGAATTATTCTGTTATTCAATCATGCCTTTCTTACATGCCTATGATCTTGCTGCACGAGTTGTTAAATTACCTAGAAGAAATTTTTTATTAGTATTGGTGAATATTTGTGATTGAATTAATCAAATATTCAGCCTTCTCAATGTGTGCTGGTTTATTATTTAGGGCAGTTGCAAGGGACTAAACATTCACAGATCTTTTTGAATCCTCCAACACCCCACCCCTCTTCCCTACCAAACCACACAAACACAAAAAGCAGAGCCTAATTTTCCTTTGAAAGAAAAGTTAAATCAGTTCAGATTAAGTATGTGTCGGAGTTGTCTATTTGCATTTTATTTGGTAAAGAATTCATGGTAAAAAGACTGTCTATAAATCAAACTTCAATATGAGTATGCAGTTTTTGGCAGCTTTCTTGAACTCTGACAAGATGTAGCTATTAAAGTCTCATAGATTTAAAACCTCTAGATTTACGGATATCCATATTCAGCTAAAATTGTATTTTAGTGTCACATGGGGATATGCAACGTTTTTCAATTTTCAAAATTTGACAGGTAATGGTGTTTTTTATCATTTTAGAGATTCATGTACAAGTTATATGATAAATATCCATAAAAATTGTAGAGAATATATCCAAGTTGAACAGGTGTTGATAAACCTGAATCTAAACAGTATCATAGATGAAATATATAGATCTTGACAGTATATACGTCTACAGCCACTGAGCTGTGTGTCTGTTCAGCTGTAGTATAGCATATAATATAGAGTGGGAGAGACTTGTTAAAGGTGTATACAGACAATTAACAGCTCTGTTGACATTCTTCACTTACTTTTACCAGTCGACAAGAATTGACTAGAGCTTTACTCAATCAGACTTTACATCACACTCCACGTTTCATCAAGCAGGATTACTTCTAGTTCGATGTTCATCTTCAGATACATTATTTTGCTGTGATTCTTTGTATTTCGTCCTATTTTTGTGTGATACAGGTTTCTTTATGTAGATTTGTGGAAAAAGACCTATAACAACAGTAAGTATGTTTTAACACATATTATTAATAGAAAAATAAAGATACCAGTGAAGACATATATTTCTGATTAGAAAGTTTATCATTTGAGAAAAATTAATTAATGGGAGCATAATAGTGGCTCACTGTCTAAGGCCCAGGCTTGTTAACCTGTAGGTCCCGGGTTCAATCCCAGAGTGGACAAAAAGGAAAATTCCTCAGGATTTTCCGGAATGGGTTCAGTACGTAATACTATATCATGGTGCATAGGTTTACAAAATTGTCTTTCTGATTGTTTTATTGGTATATTTCTGTCTGTGGGTCAGCCGCAGCAGTGTTTTATTCTCAATTTTACAGGGTATTAATCAATCCATGGTTTAACAAGATGCCAAACTAATAGTGTATCAATTCTCCGAAACTATTTTTTAAGTGCTCAGAAATTGAGTCTAAGGGAGTCTATTTTCAGAATTTACTAAGGGAGGGCCCCCAGACCCTCTGCGCAGGGCTCACACTTACGGTCCTCGCGGGTCAGGCACCGAATCCTAAGATGAGGCTCTGGTTTAGCAAGGAACAGAGTCTAGTTATTCAGATGGGACGAAACAATCGAGGTCCCGTGTATACATTGCCTTGAATGTAAAAGAACCCTTGATACTTGGAATTTTGTCTTGGCAAAATTTCCCTCATGCACACTACATGATGTATGCATGTATTCATTTGCGCCAGTAGGTGCAGAAAAGTAGAATGTTAAACCCATTTCACATTTACATGTTTTATTGCACATTGATAATACAAGCTTCAATACTGAGGTGTTACAATTTATAACTGTTATGTAGACAATGGTTAAATATTGTAATTATATACCGCGTATATTGATTGTCATTATAATTCCTTAGAAATCATTATAGATTTAGACAAGGTTCATTTGAACTGCACTTATGAACCTTATTTTCAGGCGTGTATCCAGAGAGGGCATATCCAAGGGGTCCAGACCCTCTCAAGAGGGGGCACACCCAAGGGGTCCGAAACCCTCCCAACTATGCTGGCTCACTCCACTGTAATCCTATACATGTACATGTATGCACTTAAATGAGCAGAAATATTGTCTCAAAGCTTCTAATTTTAGGCTTTTCATGAGTAGTTCTCCCCGACCTAATGCCAAACTTGACATTGTCTCCACCTTGGACCACCCGCTGCTCAAATTCCTAGACACTCCCTTGAATTTATATTGTACATAATATTCAGGTATCATTTACTGCCTGCTATATATACAACATACATTTATGTATAAATATCTACTTCCTGTTCAAAATATATACAACCTTTTGTTGTTCTTGAAGTACTTGTTTGATTTCATTTTCTTATGTTTACAAGTGGTGATCTTATTTCATGTATAAAATACTTTTTGATATGTTTATTTGAGGTTAATTGAGTGGCAGTGCTAAAAATAACAATGTCCATAGAACTTGGTTACAAAGATGGCTGAAAGTGATAAGATGATATTTACCTTGAAGGCATTAAGATGTTAGCCAATCACTAGCATAAAATGTCACCTCACTTCAAGTATGTACATATATTGGTGTTTATGAACACAGCTGGGAAGGAAAGTTTGTCGATTTAACACCAGTATGTTTTCCGAATTGGTTTGCAATCAGAATCTAGGCCAAGTCATCACATACTGTCAATAGACTTTAATTTCAGGAAATCCCTGAAGGCACATGTATTATTTTGTTGAGGACATTGAGTAATGGCAACAAATTTGCTTTAACATAAGATTAAGAACAGGGATGTAGATGCGGTGCTGGAAATAAAAGTTATAGTTATATCTGACAAAATATCAGACAATACTCAGTTGACATTTTGAACTTTGCCAGACATGTATTTTATAATATTAATAAATACACAAAAGTAAATCTGGGGCCTGTTTCACGAAATTTTAACTAAGATAAAATCCTACGTATCTACTAAAATTTGGATTTTATCTTTAGTTAAGATTTCGAGAAACCGGGTCCTGTGCTAGAGAATATGACAGTTACCAGAGGAAATAAAGCTGACAAAACCTGAAATATTTCTTACAATGTTTGTGACAGGTGCCTTATTTCCAGTCTTGAATTGATATGTTAACTAAGTACTAGTTAAAGCTGTGGCTGATAATAAGGTAGTGATTTGTTTTTGTGATTGAACCTGTGTTTTTAGGACTAGGGGCCATCCATGAAGTATGTACGCTTGAAGGGGGGGAGGGGGGTCACGCCAAAAACGTACAGGTGCTTAAATTCACTGGCAAAACGTACGTACAGGAGCGTACAGGGGGGGAGGGAGGTCTCAATTTTACCCATTTTGAGCGTACATACTTTATGGATGGCCCCCTAGTGAAGGTGGAGGCAGGGGATAAGAAACTATTTTGAATTCAGACAATGTCGCGATGTGTACTGTGGTTCAATTTTTTCAAAGAACAAATTATATAAACGCTTGTTTGTGCTTCGAGTATATAAATGTTCGTATTTGCTTTGAGTAATTAAGGAAGATACCATAAAATACAGAATGGTCTAAGTGTTTTCATGTTGAATGTTTTGAAATAGTATAGCCAGCCCCAAATTACAGATCAAGCCCATATGTGCGTTTTCATAAAAATGTAAAATAACAGAACTCAATAACTCCAGTGCATTTTAATTATATTGTTCATGCAATTGTCCTATTATGAACTATGTGAAAGTTTGTTTTCATTTAGTGCCTAGAAATGGAGAATTCAAGTTTGGTACACCTATTTAAGAAATTTGAGAGATAAAGTTGTTTAAAATGATCATATTGAATTTACTTGGAAAAATATATTTAGAATTGAGGTGGAGCTTTTTCTCAAAACATTTACCTGACATCTAATCTTCCTTCTCTTATCTTATAACAACATAGAAATTCATCATGTTTAGATTATATTCAGTGTCTTGTTTTCTTTATATTCCAGGTAAATATATAAGTAAAATAAAAAGTAAATTGTCAGCTACATGGAGATCTCAGTTGACATTTAGTAATGTAAGAAAGATTAAAGATATGTAAATGGGTTTCACCTTATTTATATTAAATACTGTGACAGAGGAATTTTACTGACTGGATTTGGTTGTAATTGTACTGATGGTTGATTTTGTAGTGATAGTTTAGAACTCTCTTCACTAATCTGAAATGAGAGATCGAATAAAGTGATAACCTTTATGGACTGCCCGGACGATTTGCATACTGTGGGGATATGTTAAGTTTCCTGGCAATTTATCTTTATACATATGTAAGACAGTATTTTCACTCAATACTTTTTTTTAATACGTCTATAGCGATGTGTTTCTCTTATTTCATTTCATTTCCTTTTATTAAAAAAACATTAATTAAAACAATCAGAAAGCAGTATTACAGTATTGTACATAGTATATATATCTCATTCCTTCTATCTGTATCAGTATAAGAGAATCATTGTTGAAACGTAGCTTTAATAGAAATATAGTAGTTGTTATCCATATAACTTTGTGTTTATTTTCAGTATTACACTGACAAATGTAAGCAATGAACGGAAGTATTATGTGAGATTGTCAGTAAATTTCAGACAACTATATATTGATTGAATAATAACATCGAATTGCAAATGTTATAACTGCATTTGTGGTTATCTATAATAATTTACTCTTTTCTTTAATCTAGTATCACATCAGATATAAATAAATAAATTGCAAGTTTTATATGGGCACAGTGCTTGTCTTTGAAAATTTCATAATCTATTAATGTAGAATTGAGTTAATTTCCAGACCTGGAAATAATTATTTTAGTTTTTCCTGATAAAATTTCAAGCACAAATGAACTAGTACCCAACATTTTGAAATTTGTGTCGGACATGTATTATAAATATTATAAATTCTGATAAAAGACAAATCTGTGCTAATCAAAATAGCAGGCACCAGAGATGTGTCTGAAATTGTCAGTGACAGGTGATATTTTTCCATTCTTGGAATTACTGTAACCCTTAAAGTATGACTTAAAGGAGTTAAACCTCTTTGAATTTGTTCAAATTAAATCATTTACTTAGGTACATCTGTTCAGTTATTTTGATAAATCACAGGATAAACTTAGCTTTATAACTCCAAGAAAAACTAAACTGTCATTTTGTATGATGTATGCAGGATAGTAATAGCAGACTGTTTATATATTTGCAATTGACTAGCAATTTATACAAAACAAAATTTTAAAAAACTATTTTTAAAATAATAAAGAGGAGCTACGGTAGCTACGTTGGTAAGGTGCTGGCTCGCTAGTCTGGAGGTCGGGGGTTTAATCCCTGCATTGGCTGAGAAGATTAGGATTTTTCGATGTGGTTTCCCCTTGTCAGTTGTGCAAGATGGAGGGCCTGACAAGGACAGCTGTCTAGTCATTTGGATGGTACAAAAAAAAACCTGTCAGTCTGGATTTGTATTAGTAGTAAACCGGATGGTCTAAAATGGATCTTTGTGGTACCACAAACGTAAGGGAGAGCAAATCTGACGCACTGTTATCAATTACTATAAGCTCCTGTGAATGGTCAATCAAATATGGTTTAAATGACTTTAAAGCATAATTGGATATAGGCCTACATATATACCAATTCAGTTCGAAAGACATTTATTATTAGATACGTCAACAATATCTGTTATTTTCTCACTTATTGGTAAAATGCAGTCACTTCCAGATTCCAGGAGGAAAAGGGCACTTTGATGTGATATCCTTGAAAGACATCAACTTACATGTAAATATATAAAAAGGTCAAAAGTCATTTTCTTTGTTTTTTGTCAAGAGAGGACAGGATGTTTAGTTAAGTTCAGATTAGCTGATGTTGAAGAAAACAAAAAAAAGGCCTCAAGGTTAAAAGATGGCTGAATGAAACACTAATCCTCTTAGGAGATTTGTAAAGTGATGGATTTCTCGCACCTAATAGCCTTCACTGCTTATCTTACTTTAAAGTTAAGGGATATGTTACACAGGTTTAAGGATTCAAGTTTGATCAAATATATTCGAAACAGTTAAAATTAGAACATATCGTGTGATTCTGAATTGAAGGTAAAGTTCATTTATTTAAAATTTTATAGCAGAGGATAACGACAACAACTCTAGTACAAAAAGGTCAGTAGTATAATAATAATAATCTCGTCATTTTACAAGGGTAGCAAATTAAGTCTGAGGCTTATTTTCAATTTGGCCCTTGGCACAGCTCGTACGAATGATTTCGATCATTACTGCAGGAAGAAACCAAAGAACTCGGGGGGAAACCTGCCTGATCGGACGGGAGACCGAAAATCCTTCTCACTTACAACGATAAAGCTGGAAGCTAGTGACAAGACAACATCTAAACTGGGATCTCAGCGATGCACAAGGGGTCTAAGGAAAAGTGGAAATCTGTAGAATAGTAGCCCCTCAACCAGTAGATAAAGATTACTGAGGAAGGACACCATAGTCCTAAACGTCTAATCAATAAATCCAACTTCAAAACTACCAAGGACTTCATCTTTTTCTACTGGTTTGAGGGGCTACTATTCTACATATTTAAAATTTTGATGATTTGTTGAAATAATTGATACAGTTTATTAAACCTTTTCGACCGTTCTATTCCTTCTGTAAATTTAATTATTATTCCAATGCTAAAAAAAGCACAGAAGCAATAATTAAAGTTTTAAAACCTAGGACAAGTAGTATTGTAAATAGACATTAATCTTCTTCAATGTTAAACTGTAGAGTCGGTTCTGTGATGTACCAGGTGAATTATGCATTTAGTACTTTAAACAAATATGTTACATTCACTGTAGGTGTGTGTAGATAGATCAACCTGTCTTTTTTACATGTTTAACTCAAGTCTAACAGGTGACTCTTGATTTGAACAGTGGGTGGTACGAAATCTATTGACACTGGATATATTAAATGGACACGGACCATATGGTTTTCATGATTTTGTGTTGATAAATTGATGTGTATCTTGTACCAGATGTATTTATTCATCTGTTTTAAGCCTCATAAAAATACTGACTTTATTGCTCATCTCAAAAATATTGCTGCCATCTCTCTGTATCAAATTACGGAACTATGGTTTATGGAGGATTTTAGAAGTTTTGGGTATGTTGTTGTTATGGATTCACACCTGTGTTTGTTGTTTTTAGTATCCCCTAGAAGAGTGGATGATATGAAAAAAATGAAAAGCTTTCCACAAAATATGTATTATTTCTGAAAAAAAATGTGTAGGTG
Source organism: Patella pellucida (assembly GCA_917208275.1). Lineage (NCBI taxonomy): Eukaryota > Metazoa > Mollusca > Gastropoda > Patellidae > Patella > Patella pellucida. The sequence continues at coordinate 58,869,846 of OU795039.1, forward strand.
AAACTTGTTAAGAAGTGATTGATAACATAATAGTATGATATATGAGTGATATGAATGTATACTTTCAGATAAGTTTTTTATTCCCATTATTTATATTGTACTATGGCTATCAGTTTTTGTCCGAAGATGAGTATCAGTTGCCATGTTTTACTTTATGTCAATTTATCATCTGCATCATCAGCTGTCGTGTTGAATTATGAATTAACTTCCACTATACACACCACAACAATATATTGTGAACTATGTAAACTTCCCATTTCATTGAGAAGAGATTCAGTATTCCTGTTTTTTTTGGTAATAATAAAATAAAACCAAGTACGAACAGTCCAAAACATTAGGCAAAATTCAAAGTCCTAAAAAAACGGTATAGGCAAAATAGTGTATAGCACATGTAAATTAAACAGTTTGCTAGAATACTTTTATTATTAATATTTACATTCACTTTGTAAAATCGATCCACCCTACCCTGATCCACATCTCATTTATATCGTCTAAAGTTTGCTAGAAAATAAGAAACGGCTTTTTGGAGCCATGACTGTCAGGCAAAATGGACATTCTTATAATGTTATTTTTCTCAACTTTTCAGTAGTTACATGCAAGTGAAAGTGGTAGAAATAGCATTACAATCTTTGTTATCAATTTCCCCTCTCATATTTCTTCTAGAAACTAATTTGAGGATAATTATTTTAGTTTTTTATTGTCTGCTAATTGAAATGGTGATTGCTGTGTCTGCTTTTAGAAAATGGTGGTCGTTTTTGTCTATTAGACCATTGAAGAATTTTGGGAGTGAAATAAAGACCACCTCTCCAGCTACATGGTATATTATAGTGATAGTTTACAGGATCAATTATCACTTGATACCTGTAGAGACTGATTATATATGTCTTCACACCTTGTTTAAACTCACTAAATATTAATACAGAACATTGGACTTTTAACCTGTCTGTTTGTAAATATTATATTCTTAAGTCAAAACAAGCTCAACATGAAGTCTTACTTAAAGAATGTAAATTAAGAGGCTACAGACTTAAAGTTATCCTACATGTAGTAATTTTTGGCTCCTGTCTTTTGAAGAAACCAAATAAATTGATCTGTCTGCATGTCTGAGACTCTTTTTTAACACAATAATTCTGCTTCTACCTTAAGCAATGTTGGATGTTCTTGGATACGTTCAGTGATGAACATTTTCTGCTTAGGCTAATAAGCAGAGGTAACCAATTTCATTTGTTGATAATTTGGTACAAAATAAATAACATTGATTCTAGTTCAGTGAAACTTTGTATAGTTTCATTAATCAATACCTTGACTGTTTGATAATGAGCATTTTTTGTTCAGTTGATAACTTGAATGTTTTATGAAAAGATAGAAAAATGTCATCAATTTATTTTTGGAATGGGGTGAGGAACGGATGGCTTGTTTATTCTTGTATTAAAATGTTTAAAAATAACTTGACAAATATGGAAAAAGGAGAAAATGAGCATTGATTATTTCAATAAATATTTGCTTTATTTGAGAAGTTAAATATCATCTAAAACCAATGTCTTGAGTAATCAAACAACATGCAGGCCCCGGATCCAGGATTTTTTCGAGGAGGGGGGGGGGCATACATTGTAACAAATGGTAATCATTAGAGTGCCGCATACATTAGTGGTTTGGTGTAATCCCCAGAGCCTTGACGCATTGCCTGGGCATAGACAGTGCGAAAAACATGTTTATATCATCAATTAAAAAGCAGATACATCAGTCTTGCTGGGGCTGAGAGGGGGCCACGGTCCCACGGCCCCCTCCCCCCTGGAATCGTGCCTGAACATGTTACACTAAACAATCTTGTTCTAATTCTCTAACTAAATTCATGAATTGTTAGAATAACAATGGCATGAAGCGTGCATCACGCTTTTCTAGTGAAGAAAATAGAATTTGATTGACTAAAAGAACAACAGTTTCTTTAATTAAAAAACAGAAAAATTCCTTTGGTGATGATTTAATGTCAACAACAGTCAGTGATTTGCAATGTTTTTCAATGTTTCTGATAGATTTATTTGTTTAGGTGAAGCCATTGCTGCTTTTATCACTACAGTTACTTGACTTCTTGACCCTTCTCTTTAATAGCTGCAGGGAGGAAACCAAATACTGGAATCCGCCCTAAGTTTAACAAATGGTGGACATTTCTACAGATCTCAGATATAATCAGCATGGCAAAGCAATTATCGGCAATAAACTATGAAAAGAAAATTGAAATCATGGTTGATCATTATAGTAATCAAAAACTTATGGACTAAACAACTGTACTTAACAAAAATGAGACTGAATATGATGATTTTATGCTGATTGGACCAGTTCTTGAGTCATATACCCCGTTCAGACGCTTATAACTTATCCGGCGATTTTTATCCGGCGATATTTATCCGGCAATTTTTGCGTTCATACGTGTTTTAAAATGCTGGCAGTATACTGGATTAACATTCCTAAGCATGTTCCTGACCTCGTCGGTCAAGCGTTAGATGTACACGCGCATGAGCACTGATAGCCGTCATTTGTCTAAGATAGTTATTTACTACGCACTGCGCATGCCCAGAGGGAAAATATCCGGATATTTTAATCCTACCCGTTCAGACGCCGAAAGTTAAACCAGATAAAAAAAAAAGCTGAATTCAATTCACCTACGGAGGTGGATATTTTAAACTAGATAAAAATCTCCACATATGCGTTCAGACGACGCAAATTGCTGAATTAACTATCGCCGGATAAAGTTAAACTAGTTTAACTTGCGCGTCTGAACTGGCTATTAAATAGCTGTAGTACAGAATTAATGAAGTCTGTCAATTCAGTCTGAAGTAACTGTATCTTAATAAGATCACACATTGTTGAGTATTTACATACTAGCTGAATTGACCATTTCAATGATTATCCTATTTGAATTTCGTTTTGTTACCTTGGTCTTTTCTATGAATGTCGTGTAATTTTAAGTATGGTAGTATAGAGCCAAGTAGAATTTAGTAAGAACTAATCTAACAATGATATGATTAAAGGAGCTAAATCGCTAACATTTGGGACCTAGAAATTCACAAAAGTGGGTCGCAATGCATACAATACTGTAATATGAATGTATAAAAACTGATTAACATTCAATGGTTTCCATTTTTACTCCAATTCCAAATCAGTTATGTTCGACAATATAAGCCATGCAGTCTCAATCTAGTGCACATTTTTACATCTGGTTATTCCAGTCTACATGTGCCGTCTTGTTTTGTGTAATCTGCCTAGCCTCGTCCCTTCAGTCTTTTATTACAACAGGGGCTAAAGCGCATTATGGTACACAATTCATGTACCAATGTTAAAGCTCATCTTTTCCCGGTAAGTTGACATCATCAATGTTGATTTAAATTGACCAATAATTAGTGTTTTCGATGTTGATGAAGATTTTGGAGGATTTTCAGTTACGTACTTAGGTACTTTAATACTAGCCCTAGGATTTTATTCATTGAAAGGAATGTTCAATTTGAATGTTTTTGATGAATGTTTAACTTCTAAATCATTGAAGAAATTTCAAAGTATTGAAATACTTACTTAAAGTGACCCCTGGATTTAGTGTAGACGGTACATGTTATTATCTCTCACATCACCATTAAACTATAATTTTATTAGATACATACTGATATCTTCATCAAACATGCTTCATTAATCAATCTGGCCGTTTATTCTATCTAAATAAATAAAATGCAATCACGCCAGACGCCAAATTACCTTCATCATACAAATCCAACTGACCATTAAAACGAAATAAAGGTAATTATATGTCTTTACATAAATTAATATGCTAACATCTTATCTTATCATAGTTCACAAAGTTTACCTCTTAAAATATTACACGCCCAGAGAATAAGTACATCTAAATATACGAAAGAGACACGAAATTTATGCAGACTTCGCAAAATATTGGTGTATTCTTCATAAGGATGAACCCTACCAAAATTTTGATTTGCAAAGCTATTTAATCGGCCATTAAAAAGTTATCTGAGTTTTCTTGATTTAGATTTAAAAACTGCTGATCGAAAATCAGAGTGTGAACAAAAAATATGCATTTCGTTGTATAAAATATTTGAATATGGCTAGAATGTTTTTGGTACAGTACAAAATCGTCATTTATTAATCAAAGGTTATAATGGTTTGTTGGCATTAAATGACCCCAAATTGTACTGTGCATTTAATTTAGTGAAATGAAATGAGATTTAATGCTAGATTGAAGTTTTTGCCCTGGGGGGAACAATTGGTGTTTACAGATTTATTGAGCATGCTAATTGGCAAACAGTACTTAATTATTGGTTTTATACCCAAAACCAATATAGGTAGATTTTCCACTCCATTGAAGTCTAGTTTTATTGTTATGTTTAACCACTGGTATCAAATTCTAGATCAGTGGTTAATATTCATCTGACTTCAGTCTCGTACCACTAAGGTTTATGTGATAGAATTTGATCAGGAAATTAGATTATTTGACCCCTATTTTAGAATGTTAGAAGAATATTTAGGACATCGACCTCCCCCATTAATTAAATTTGATCATAGAAAGATACACTTATGTATACTCAATCATAAAACTGATAAATATAGGATATAATATGACATAAATAGGATAAAAATCATTTTAAATCTCAAGTTTTGCACCCTTGTCAAAATAATGTCAAAAGTATATAAATAACATTGAGTTCACAAAATTTGACATCTATCTTTGTTATGATTATTTCATATTGTACAATATTAGACACAATAAATCATAACCTTATATAATTCAACACAAGTTTAATATATACATGTCCCCACAGATGTGTCAACAACAGATTAAGTCCATTTAGTTTTGGACATCCCAGTAAATAAATATTTGATAGTGTGGTTACCTATCTACATATTATTGATAAAATTTCTTTTGAACTTTATATATAGACTATAGTACAGTCTTCTTACTTGATCATAAACGTAGTCTATGATATTAAAGCAGACTGCAAGAGGGGTGACATAGAAAGTTTCAGTTCAGCTCTAATTTAGGTGCTATTTTTGGATTAATCCATTTGTGTGTTTATTCTTTCTTGAACTTGGATTAAGGATACTCTTGGGATATTTAAGGTAAAATACACACCTTTCTTGGTATTTGTACAAATATATTCAGGTCTTTTTTTAAGCATTTTTTTTTTCAGACAAGTTTTTTTAAAAATTTGTTGCTATATTTTATGTATGTGCAGAATGTGTGTTTATCTTCATGTGGTTTCCAATATAAAAATTCTTTAGTTCAGTTCCGATTGAACCTTTGAATATTTTAAACCACCGCTGTTTTTTGATACATATTTTGGTGTATAAAGGGAGGACATGGTTTTGATAAAGAAATAGTTATGGAGAGATCAGTAAAGAAATGTTATAAATTATTCCTATTGCCTTAAAGATAGTGTTATGATTGTATTGATGAGATTAATTTATTCAGACAACTTGACCAGTATCTAAATATCTTATTGTGATTGACACTTTTCCTCACTAATCTGTTTACATGATATTTTCATGTCTATTTGTATTATTCACACCTTCATATTTTAATATTGCTTTCAAATTTAAAGAGGGGGATTGGGATGGCCTAGTGTTCTAGAGTGCCGCGCTTCGACCTCTAGCTGGCCGGCCACCTCTGGCTTGCGGCTGTGGTTCGAGCCCTGGTGTGAGCGTATGTGGCATGGAGATAGGGGCGCCTTTCTCAACCTCATCGGTTTCCTCCGGGCCCCCTCGATTTCCTCCCACTGCTAAAGACCCCAACGCGCAAGTAAATTATTGAAAAAAAATAAACCATATGTTAGTCCCGAAATGGCCTAGTTGTGTTGAGTGGACGTTAAACCCCATCTCTCTCTCAAATTTAAAGTAGCAATTTGTATTTTTGGGAAAACATCAAATTTCTTGTGGCTTAATCCTTGCTAATTTGTACTCATATTGATTGATTGATTAAGAAAACAAAATCAGTATATAATCACACAATTTGGATTCAATCAGATGAAAAACAGACCCATCAATTTGGTTCTCAGAAAACGAATATGGTAACATGCTTTTTACACAGGCAGCAACATATATAGATTGATGGAATTTTTAGTTTGTCATATCAGTGTAAAAAATAATAAGATAATAAAAATGTATTTTTTGTGAAAAAAAACCCTGTATTTTCATCAACAGCTGTACTTGCTGTGATGATTACACATTATCTTTTAAGAAAGTTGCATGTGTATAAAAAAGTCTTCATCTTTCCTAGCCTAAAGATATATTTCACATTATTAGATAAAACTGTTTGAAAGAAACATCTGTTGAAAGGCTGAATTAGATACGGGTAGCTAAAAACATAAAAGTCAAACTGAACTAACGAAAACATCAAATTATCAGAAAAATAAATGGAGAATGATTCCCCCCCCCCCCCCGACACACACAACTAAAAAGTACCTGATTTTCAAGGTTTGGTGACCTGTTTGTGTGTCAGTTCAGGTTTGGCGGATGCACTGAGGCTGATATTTGGGCTAGGGCAGCTCAAGCTGGACAGTGACATAGGCCTGATAGCATTATGCTGACGCTTGTAATTTTGGTGTTTACTACTTCTAGTTTCATAAGGAACCATTGCAGGACTCGACTCCTGCAATGCTGGGTGATCAACTAGTAATTAATAAGCATGTGGAGTATTTCACTTAAATATTTCCTCTTAAAGCCCCAATACCACTCTTGTTGTAACTGAATAATATGTCCCAAACTTTTTTCTGATCAACAAATTGTACTATTTTACAATATTTCTATTAATTGATGATACAAATTTCATCTTAACACACATAATTGAAAAAATTGAAAAAATAAACTGTATGATAATGAAAGGCCTTACAAAAACACTTTCATATGTAATTTGGATTTAAAAATATTTTCGAACCCTCTGGACGAGTAAAATAGGATGTAATGGATAATTTACACAAAAGGTAGGACACTTATCAGAGATAGAATAAGGCTAATTTTTGTTTCTGGACCTGTCAAGCCAGCCAGAGTGTTATGTCCCTTTAAATCAAATGCACAAATTTGAGGATTTAATATTACTTAGTGGTTGAGGAAATATAATGAGACACATTAAAATGGTAAATTTCTTGTGTCCATAAATGTCAAGCCTACAAACATGTCAAAAATCACATTTCAGCTGTATTATATCTCGCCAGCAGCTCCAATCAAATCAGTTGTATCTTAGTATATAATTGCTTGGATATGATAATTAAGATAAGATAAGATAAGATTTTTATTGTATGGCAACATCCAATGAGGACCGCATACAATATAAGAACAATTCATTCTATGTTTTGATTTAGAAATACATTTACACTACAGTAATGGCATGCCAGTATTTTAACATCACAATATTTCATTGATGTAATTAAAAGCTAATGGAAGCATTTTTTTCTGCCAGTGATCTACTTATGGTCCTATAAACATCCACAGCCAACAGTGTTGCAGGTTGGCCAAGTGGTTTAATGTACAGTAAGCACTTCAGATCATGAGATTTGTCATTAATTCAAGTAACATGTTTCAAGTCTCAAGCTTGTATGACAATGAGTCGGGTCGCATGTCTGACCTTATGTTTTTTTAGGATTTGTTGAATTCTCTCTCTAAAAATGATGGACGCATACCTTATTTGAAGAATGATTTAAACACATTTTACACCCTTCCATGCTCAAAAGAAATTTGGTGCACAATGAATTTTGCAAACAGGCTAGGAATATCAAGGTTGCATCTTTTTCTCACATTTCAAGATGTGCTACAGATAGTGTTACAGGACTTGAAAAGTAAACAATTATATACATGCTTGAAAAGATGATTTGATGATAAGTGGTAGTTCTTATATACATGTATTTATTATGATTATAAGCAGATTTTTCCTGGCCTGAAGCATTTTTACACATCCTCACTTCTCATCATATCAATGTTTCAACAATTAGAAGTGTGCATATTAAATACACTGTGTGTCAAATTGCAAAAAAATCGAGTGTGGATTATACATGTTGCTTTCAATATATATTTTCTGTATAAATGGATTGCTTTAGTTAATGAAAAATGATTCTGATTAAAACACACAATCTATTTCGTTTTACATGTACTTGTCTTTACAACACTAGGATCTGAAAGATTTGTTATATAACAGGCATTCTATTTGATGTGAGGAATTAGGCAATGCAGGGTCGGAGGAAGCAATTCTTGATTAGAGTGGCTTCCATCCTAGGTCCTTATAGGTGAGTTTGACCCCCCCCCCCTGTCAGATCTTCATGTAGTGTAGGCCATCAAAATTATAAAAAAATGAAATGAAATATAGATCTGTGTTTTATTCATGGATTGATGAAGAACAGAATTTGTTTATTTAAGTTGTATAGTGTTACAGGAAACATGTGTGTTTCACAGATACTAATTGGAATTCTGTTATTAAAAGTTATTATTTGGAATCGGGTTGAAGAAATATAAAACTGGAATTGAATTTACTATGTGATATTTATTATTTAGAACTATACCAACTTCATTTTATAAATTACTCTTTTGCAGGGATTATATTTGGGACTAAGTGAATTTGCCTATTGCAGGTCTTTCGTTAGGCCTGAAATGTTTTCTAAATTATTAATTAGACATTAATTAACTTATCCAGACCATAATCAACTGTCGATGACATCGCTAGCCTGCGATCTTAAGTAGATTATGATCCGATTTATTGCATAACATTCCTTCACGATTTAATTATTAATTGGATAATCAAGACTATGCTTTTTATTTTACCGTCTTTAGGCTATGTAGGTGGAAATTTAGATCGCTTAATTCTCAATTCATAGTGGATCAATTTAACTGAAATTTTCAGCAAATTGCCTTTACATTATATTTATTTGGTTTTAACTATTATAGTGAGAACTGCCAACTCATTATCTAATCTCCCATAATGTATATTATTATCTTTAATACAGATAATTTTAGTAATAAATTATAGTGATGACATTTTCAAACCAGAATTGACTTTAATAAATAAAATAAATATTTTATCATATGATCTCAAGGCTAACAAGATGTTTTCAATGATTTTTGAATTTTTGTTTTGCTACAAAGAATAAATACAAAAGAAAATGTGTTTTCTCAGACGAATTCACTTTTGAGTGTCTACATTCATTGATCCAAACATTTCAGCGAAGTAGAAAAAAAAACCTGTATGAATGTTGATTGTTGGTTGAGATTAATACTTGTTGACAGCAAAATAGTATATTTATTAAAACTAGCCTGTAACAAAGTTATACTACCAGTACACACTGGTGTGATTTTGTACTCAACATGTCAGGCTAACCACACAATAGAAATATCGGTCTGAATCATATTATAACTATTCTATATGAAGGGGTGCAGCTTGTTATTATTCTCTAACTTTATTTGCGGGTTTCAATTACCCAGTGTAGAGACCCATTGTTCACTGACCAAGATTTTATATTGAACAGACGTGAAATCCACCATTTTGTACCTTTAATCAGGTTTTGACTGTAGGGATTTATTGGAATCACGTTTTATTATGTATTTCCTTCTTTTGGGGGTTTGTTTGAACAAACTGGAGTGGTCATTCAACCGGAAATCAATGGAATAATCTTTTTTTTCCCTCTTTGTCTAATATTGCCAACATATAGATCAAGATTAACATAGACGCTTGATAACTTACTGTTGTGAAAAGGTATGATAATAGAGTTATGAAAAAGATCTTATTAAAGCATGTTTGTCACATACGATACTTTCTTTATAAACACTTCATTCACAGTAAGTGGGTTTTTCACACATGTTCCCACACATTTCCAATAATACCACCGATAGTGATAATAAGTTCATATATAGTCCAGCTTCAATTAACACAAGTACGCACCCAGTACTTTCGTCCAGCTTCAACTTGCAAGTTGTTTTCTGTAGTATAAAATACACTGTTTAGCAGACTAGGTACCAAATACTTGGCATATTTCTTACAGTGATTCTTATTGGGCACGGGTTGTGTATTTTTGATGGTGTAAATGCTAAAAGGAATGAATACATTTGACTTTTATCTTTTTATGCCTGGTACCTTCTCAAATGTTTATTTTACCTTCCTATTGTTCATATTATTATATGATCTATTTTTAGATGAAATTCATCATGTTTGTTCCGTAAAATAAAGCAGGAAGTTTAAAATTAATTGAATATGACTGAAGAAATGATTTAGTATAATTAAGAATCATTAATAATCTGAACAGTAATATTGTATCCCTTTTATGACTTAAAAAAATATGGAATCTTCTTTGTTATAAACCACAACTGAAGGCTTATTTTGAAAGTTAGCCACAAAATCTTTTGAAATTTAATTTTGTTTTCTTAAAAACTGTATTTCAGATTTAATCACTGTGAATATATGTGATCAATAAGTATAAGAATGGATATGATGTCTGGATAAGTTGATCTATATGTTTGCTTTGTCTTTTCCAAGTTATAAATGAGATTATCTCCATGTACTTAAAACTAAGAGAATAAGATTGATGTTGCTATTCTGGTGGTGTAACTAAGCTAGAGAGCTGTAAATAAGATTATCAGGACATGCATGTCTTATAGGATATTATTTGAGATAACTAACATGAACAATAAGATAACCAGCAGAAAATAACCCCACTTCTTTAATACCATTTGGAAGCTTTATGCCCACCAGCAATCAGCCCTAAGGCTTGACTCAGAAAGTGTGTAGGCTGGTAGGGGTCTTCTTTAGTCACTAATCTAAGCCTTTTATCTGCTTTAGACTTGAACAGAAAACTTATTGCTATCAGCTTGTCCACAGAAATCTATCTTGGCTTGAAGCTATTCAGAGCTGTTGAACATTAGCGCAGCTTTCACTGCACATTTCTCCTATAGAATGTGTTTGTAGAGTTTGTGGAGTAATTATCGGAAAGTGTGGGTAGGGGTATGGTTATTGTATTACCGTAACTGGTAATTTCATTTTGGATATAATGATATAAAGTCACATGGTGTATAACACATGCATGGATGACTGGTGTGTACTAAATCATGGTTGACTGCTGACAGAATTGTTTAGTTATTATTCTCTGATATTCATATTGGGAATTTTATGTGGATATATAGCTGACAGTTTTTCAAGGTAAGAGAAATATGTGTATATTGAATATTCGATACTGTTTAATTGTCATATGCACAGTTGCATAATTTCAAGTGTTTATTACAGTTTTACTACATTTTAGGGGTAAGTGGCAGGGGCTTATTTTGAATTATTATTTATACAACAAAGAGTTGTCAACATTAGTTTTTTAAGGAAAATAATATTTATAATCCTAATTTTTGTCCATAATATTTTTGTTTTTTTCGCTAAATTTACTAAAGGCAAATGAAAATATTCCAACATATTTCAACAAATGTCATAAATAGAGCAAATTTTTGGCTTCAAATATACCAGTGTTTTTTTACATGGTCCACAGTGTTACAACAAGTATGGTTAATTGAAGATAGCAAACAGTGAAAAAATGTAAAGTATTTGTCAAATTGTTTACTTGTGCACTTGAAATTCATATTGCAACGAGAAAAGGACTAATTGTTGAAACCTGTGTTTGTAGAAATGATTGCAAATGGCTCCATGGATCCAGGAACAAATATAACCCATTTCCAAATTAACATTCCCCTGTAACACATTTTACTGGAATTTTAGAATAACTGTCAATACTGTTTGTCATGTAGATTAATTGTTATTTATCGGCCATGTTTGTTTATGTGCTTAAACATTTAATTTTATCTCTGCCTCCCTACTGATCTCATTCAATTGAACACATCAGGGGGCCACAGGACAAACTGGGTTGGGCTCTTTACAGATGTTACAATTGACTCTATGATTTGTGACTCCATATTGAAAGACCAGCTAGAAATCAAGAAAGACGTGCATACAATTCTCTATTAAATTGAAATGTCTCTATCCCTTATTTATTTATCCGCAAATACTTCATTTTCACAAACTATGCTTGACTGTCAAAATAGTAGGATTTTTTATTTTCGAATAAGACCAAAATGTAATTATTCATTTTTAGAAAAAATCACTCTGCTCGACTAGTCATTTATACATTTATACATAAACATTAATTGTCTGTTATATATACTAATCCTTGTTTGACCTGTTTCGACAAAAGGAAGGAATGTTGCCAATATATTATGTAAAATATTATTACTATTACAAAACCCTAACAGACTTTCTGTTCTTAAATCTTGTTGGCAGAAATATTATGTGGTTCCACATATTGGTGGGAAATCATAGTTACATCACTGACTTCATTTCATTAAAAAAAACAAACTGCAACTATTAGTCAACTTTATCATGAGGGATTTTCTAGAAAAAATCACTAGAAAAGGTCAAAACATTTTACATTGTTATGCCCCGCAAGACTTTAATTTGCCCCAAACCCCTATTCTGAGGCCCTTTTAAAATCAGGGGGGTTGGATGGCCATGTATCATAAAGCCTGTCATTAAGTCAACTGGCATGGTTTCGAATCCACAGTTGTACGTGACAAGGAGTAGGGTCGCCTGTCCAACCTAGTGGGTTTTCTCCAGGTTCTCCGGTTTCCACCAACTACTAAAGACCCCTACGCACAAGCAAATTATTGAAATAAAATTAAACCATATGTTAGTCTCGAAATGACCTAGTTTGTGTTGAGTGGACGTAAAACCCCATCTTTCTCTCTCTCTTTTTTTTAAAATCCTGCATCTGATCCTAGTAAACTGTTATTTATTTAATCTGTCACATAATTATAAACCGGCACATATGGTGATTAAATGTGTGCATGTTTATTAAAAGATAATTGTTAATATAAATAACTTGACAAATGATAATCTACCATATTGGCATTGATGAATGGATGACATGATGAATTAAAAGTCTTGTTCCCTGTCATGCACTAATCATCAATTTAATGAAGAACCCTCTTAATTTAAAGCTACATGAAAATGAGATTAATATAGATTTTGTTATTATGCAATTATTTTTGGGGAATTATAACCAGTGTTTAAAGTGTTGATTAATTATAATGATGAAATCTCTCATCGGTGATAACTGTCACGTTCTCCTAATTGTGTGTAGGAATCATGGATTAATAGAAATTTTGATCATAATATAATTTATATTAAGTCAGAATTCTTCTACACAGTTACCTGATGTGACAGTGGCAATCCAGTGTGGACAAACAAACTTTACTTTATAATATAATATTCACAGCACGTTTCTTCGGCTTGGTTGTAGGGAATATGGGCTAATGAAATGTATTTTTTTCACAATAATTTGTTTCAAAGTCTTGACGCTTTTTTGCAGTAATATATGATGATGTACTTGAAAAAGATCCATTGACATTTGATTAATGGAGTACAAAACACTTCTTCAGTATCAGTTATAATTATTTTAACATGAACAAGATTTAAATGAAGATTTATCACCCCTAAATTTGCATTCAAAATAATAAATTAGTTTTTTATGACAGTGGTGGGCTATTTGTCTTTAAGGCCCACCTACCCCAAATCATAATAGGGGTGATTGCTGCCTTACACAGCATGACTGTAAATGTACAGAGTATGAAGTTAACCCTGTAATTTATATGTATTGTGAGGTTGTTATGTTTGAGAAATGTAAATGAATACCTGGCATAAAATGACACATAGCATACTGGCCCTACCTGATTTGAACTTGACTGACCAACTATTAAAATATGCCCCATGTTTCACTCATGATTAGACAGAAACACGGCCATTGATGGCTGCACATTCATAATTGTGATTGATCTAGCTACTTGAACTATACTTATGTGTTGAGGGTTTATTTCAAGGGGCCAAAATAAAATATCCAGATTCCACTAAACAGAAAATTTGTTATTATGGGATCAATGGTAATCTTGTAAAATATGGAGACATCTATATAATGATTTCATGAATAAGTAACCCCTTGTGTATGAAGATGAATAAGTTATAAGGGAATAAGTTATGGATGTTATAACTAGTGCCCCATTGATTCTCATGTCTTACTGAAGATCAAACCTGTAGATTGTTCTTTACTAGCCTTTAAAATTAATTTTATTGATCCAAGAATTCTACTAGAGAGAGTTTCTGTGCTATAAAACTGTAATTCTTAGGTTCTAAGTATGATTATTCATTGATAGAATTGATAGAGCCAGGGGTCATCAGCCAGAAAGTAGACTCCATTGACCACTCGTTTAGAATGTACATGTATGTTCCAGAACCTCGACTAATTTAACTAACAAATTTTGTAATATTGTAAATTCTCGACTTTCTAGGTCTGTTCTGTATTATCTAGATTACTTTGTCTGTCAGGTAGTGAATTATGATTTTCAGGTTTTGATTATCTTAGGTTGGATTAAAACAATAGTATTCATACACATTTCATCAAATTTTCCAAAAGGCTTAAATCATGCTTTAATTTAAATAATTCGCCAGCATGACTGACCATGCATGGGTTAACAGTGATAATTATAAACCTTCATTAATGGAGATTGAGCAGGGATAATGTTTGTCCAGTCTCTCCTGCTAGTGAATCTAGTTATCATTAGAAACCCAAGCACAGTCCAAAATCATCCAAGACCAATTGATTTCTTATTTAAAGATGAACAGTAGACCCATCTGTGCCAGGTTCCATTATTGGGGTACCATTACCAGATGATTGAGATATTGATCAAGGCAGACGGATAAGACATATAATATCCTTTGATGATATTATAGATGTATTAAAGAGTACCATATGATAACAACTAAATCTGTATTTTATGTGATGAAGAGCTTAGTCGTCCTATTGATATAAATACTTTGCTTCTTAATAAAGTGTATAATAGGAATTCCAGAATTCCAACTAAATGAGATTTGATTGCTGGTAATAGAGATAATTTTAAGGAAGTCACTGTAAATTAGTGCAATAAAGACATTTTTATCATTCAGTGCATGTCATACTCTGGTCACACAAACTTCCAGTTCTTTTGTACTTTAATACTTGATCACAAAATTAACATGAAAGACAGTAGAGGAGGAAGAAGTAAGTGACATTTTATGTCAGTATGGATCATTTTATGTCCATGCTAAAATCATTTTAAAAACCTATAAGGAAATTTGGTAAAACTGATAACTGGTGTAAAACGCTAGTTAAGTTTGGCAAAATATACGAAGAGTCAGAATCCTACATGGGATGTGTTGAGCCTTGTTCATTGAGTTCCTTTATACAAATGACGCTCAAAAGCATTCTGGGATGCGATTCGTGTGCCAATTTTAAAATTTTCATTTTGACTTAAATCCAACTTTTCACGGTAAGTTAACAACATCAATATTGATTTAAATTGACCAAAAAGTTATGTTTGCAATGTTGAAGACTGTGGATGATATTTTGCCTATATCGTTTTTTAGGACTTCAAATTCTGTCTAATGGTTTGGATTGTTCGTTCTTGGTTTTTATTTTATTGAGTTGAATAGATGGCTTCTTTAACATCTAATATTGGAAGTAAGGGCAGTGCTATCATGTGGTGTGATCAAAGAAAAGCTCATCAAGATCTCAGTAAAATATGTAAAAGTCACACTTCAGACAGAATTGTTAACTAGTTTTCTTTTACTCTACTTCCTGAATGAGAAACTCAATTGGTGGTCTGACTTAGTATTTAATCATGTCGGTTGTGATTAGCATAGAAATCTTCACAGAGCCTTGAATGGAACCATAATAATCATGATCCAAATTTCCCTCAATTCACTAATCAGTTGCCTGTTTTGTTAAGTTTATAACTAACAGCTAGTTTAATTTGTAGTCTGGGTATAAATTTGGTTTAACGCTTTAATTCTGCTGTCAGTGATTATGACTGACAGTCATCAACCTGCGGGCTGTCAATAATAACTGACAGTTGACAGATGGGTCAACCATTTGTTCACATACTAATTAAAAAGAATAAAATCCTGATTATGTCCACCCACTTCCTGAAGTGTTAATCTGGAAGAGATTCTAGATTGATTTTCCCCGATCAAAAGAATTGAGCAGATTGTTAGATTTGATTGAAGGCTACACTTTTTCAAAGATTATGTTTGCATGAATTTGTTTGTTTTATTTTGCGTGTGTCTAGACACATGAATGTAAAATGAATGAATATATATTGATTGCGATAGTCAATATGAGAAACTGTAAAACGGGAGGAATAAATTTGCAGTGTCTGTCTATAGTCTTTATTGTAACATACGTAAAGAAGTTGATAGTAAAGAGTACTTCATATTTTCATGCATCTGACTGCAAATGAAATTATTTAATTAATTTTATTACTTATGAGAACTCGAATGAACTAACAATGGAATGGGAAACTGGTTGTTTTCTGTAATGTAGATAGATGTATACACCATCTGCTTTTGAATTATTCACAGGGATGACTGCTTTGGAATTCCAATAATGCAGTCGTTTTTCAATCTCTTTGACTCTTTCTAGGTCTTGATGTCATAGCATGAAAAAAACAATTTCTGCATTTGTGCAAATAACATTGAAGGGCTAAGATGAGTTTTATACCAAGCAAATGGTGAAATTTTGTACTCTTGATGTCGGTGTGTTTCTTAGCAACCCAGAAACCTTTAAATGTCAAAATCTTTGCACAAATATATATGCAGTTTGACTTAAAGGTTATATGCGAATGCACATGATTCATTTAGATTTGGAGATCTTATAACCCATCCAGTTAGATGAAGTCATTTGACATTTTAATGACTACAATTTTAATGAGAAATAGCTATAATGTTTGACTGTTTTTGTAAGATGTAAAAATTGAATGAAAATGAAAATTAGCCAACCACCCTAATAAAGACGGATTTATAAGATGTATTTGCTAAGTTGGATAAGTTTTTTTTTAAAGTTATTGATAATTATGTGACTCAGGGTGAAGTTCTCCAAAAAAAAGCCTGAGGCTCTGGCAATAGTGGTACAATCAACACAAAACTTAATTTAAGTGTTCCCTTATACAATTCCACATTTATTGACAGACCTTTGATTTTACGTAAAATTCCAAGATACTTGCGATGATGGCATGCTCGGTTCCTGTCCTATAGTGTACTTGTTTTCCTGAATAAATTTCGATTTATGAATAAATTTCCTATGATTCTTTGTTCATTTTGTTATCCTAGCAAAACCTGATTTGTAATTATCATGTGATCTGGGTAGAAATACATGACGAAATCTGTGTAAACAATATTTCCGAGTATATTGTATGAATGATATGTTATGTTTAACAATAAAAAAGAAAAACAGGGCCAGGAAATTTTTCTTTGAAGAAAAACAGTGTCAGGAAATTATTCTTAAAAGGGACTATTCCGATTTGAACAGAGCCACAAAAATAAAAGTTTGATTATGTATGAAATTCAAGCGTCAAAATATTGAAGAATTTACCTTCTCTGAAAATTTCAGCTCACAATATTGAGTCGTTTGGACGGGAAAGCCAAAACTCTTTATCCGGACATGTAACCCTTTTAAGATTTTGGGTCGATGTTTTTGTCAGGTGATCTGATAATCGATTCCCTTCCTTGAGAGGTCTATTTAGTGAATGACCCATGTGCTGCACTTGATAACGAAAGGTAAATTTCACCTACACATTATTTTTACACAATAAAAGTCTGGTTTTATCCAGACACAACATAATACAGCTTGGTACACCAGTCTCCATTTCCAGGGTTTAAATCACAAATATTGAGTTAGTTGCCTGGCCCTTCGGTAGAGGATTTTAAGGGATTGTAACACAAAATTAAGCAGTTTTATTCTTCCAATATTTAATGGGTTTGGCCCTTTAAAGAAAATAATATAATTAATGTTTAAAAAAGTACAACTGATATGATTCTTTTTGAGCTACTGTTGGATTATTCTAGACCCATTTCTCACACAGCCCATGTATTACACTGGTGATGACTCATATGCCAAGTAGATAAGAAGTTATATAGGTAAAATGTCTAAATATATCTACTTGAACTGACTTATGTATTCATTACTTATTGCATAGTGGTGTAACACGGATTAAATACACTCTTCAACTCTCCAATTCCCGTTATAACTTAACAAATCTAAATGTCAAATTTACTCTTGCTACTCATCAAGAACTAATACAGCACTTGTTTCATTTAATCAGAAATGTCATAGAATTATTTGATTTTTATGTTATTGGCTTCTCAAGATTTGGAGTGTTTTGAACTCTCCTCGGATATATAGATATTACAATAGATTATAAGAGGTGTTTTTAACAAATGTCAACAGTCATAGATTTAAGTAAGCTTGCATTCATATC
The DNA here is from genome assembly GCA_917208275.1 of Patella pellucida. Lineage (NCBI taxonomy): Eukaryota > Metazoa > Mollusca > Gastropoda > Patellidae > Patella > Patella pellucida. Next base: position 58,888,200 of record OU795039.1, read on the forward strand.
TGTTACAGAATTTATGTGAATAAATATCTGTTTATAATAATAAAAAGAATGCTACAACCATATTCAGTTGTTGAAATAAGATAAATTCACTGTATCATGACAATATAACACACATAGAACCGGTGTCGCATGTACAAAATGGTGTTCACATATATAAGAGTAGACCATAGCGCTGCTGACCTGGCAAAATTTACCTCATAGTACACTGTATGACATAGACCCGTCTTCATTAGACCAGGCGGAGTAGAATGAAAGAACCATTTCATTTTGGTCAATAATTAAAAGTTACAAAATGGTTGGTGTTGAAGTCTCATGTCATCAATTAAATTAAAGGGGTTTTAACAGAATTTTGATTAGGACTTGACATGCTATTAAAAACTCCATCTTGGAATCCAATGTCTGGAAGAAGATCCAATAGTTCCACAGGCAGTAAGTGGAATGGTTAAAGAAACCATAGTTTGAAAGTTTGTAGGCATGATGAATGATGTACCGTGTGTAGACATGAACAGATGATAAAATGATAATTTACACATCTTGATATGATGATTGACAACATCATGTAAATAGTTCAATGATTCAGCTTAGAAGACAAAAGAAAAAAAAGCCATTAGTTTAAAAGAACATAAAACAGATTTAGAAATTAAGTATTGTAAATTGTCGTCTTGGAAGTGGGTCAAACTATTTAAAGAAGAACAGATCTATAGTAATAGATATAGGTGTAGCTGTATATCATATCTGTCACTTTCTGATTTACTCAGCAGACTTGAGGTTCATTCATGTTTCTAGATCTCACCTACTATATAATCCAAACTATCAGATGTTCCGGAAAGATTAGAATAGGCAAAATGTTAAAGGTCCACAGCCAGTTAGAAATAAAAGTTAGATAGAGGCGTAACCCTGCTGTAGAGGGTAAATATCCCCTCCTAAATTCTACATAGTACATTGTATACCCCACATCTTCATTAGATCAGTTGATACAAAAAAGTAAGATGTTAAACCTCATTTTATTCAATTTCATTTCATCTTATTGAAGGGGTGTTGGATGGCTGAATGGTTAGCGTGCGCACGATGTATCATAAAGACTGTCATTGACTCATTGAGACAACTGGCGTGGTTTTGGATCCCTGCTTGTAGGTGGCAAGGAGTAGGGTCAGCTGTCCAACCTCCAGGGTTTTCTCCGGATCCTCCGGCTTCCTCCCACTGCTAAACGAGCAATATTGTGCTTTAAACAAAATAAAATTAAACCAACCACTGGTAGTGATGAATTGTTTTCTTACAGGAAATATATCAATCATGTAACTAAGGCAACCAGTCTAAAAAACATTAAACTCATTTATACTTTTAAATGAAATGAAATGAGGTTTAAAGTTCAAGATGTCTGAATGAACTATATTGTGGACAGCAGTGTTGCTGTCTACTCTTTGTTGATTTAACTGCCAAGGGTATTTTTATGTGCATGCCGATGGGTCCACAGGACCCCATATTTTCATCACGCATGCAATTGACTAGACGTTGTTCCTTGTGGGCCCTCCGTTCTGCACAGGTAAACCATACCAAAACTTAGAGGAACTTATTAGCCAAACACAGCAATTAAACCTGGGACCTTCTGGTTAGGGACCTCACTTAGCCACCATGACTCTGTTAATTTAAAGTAGATGATAGTTGCATAGGATTATAATATATTTAATGAACCCCAAAAACCATGACTCCTATAATTTAAAGTAGATCATAGTCACATTGGATAATAATATATTTTATGAATACCAAAACCTCTCAATTTAAGATATTTGAGACTGTAAGTAACAGGGTATTTTGTTTAATGGCTAGAGAAGGTTTATATAGTTATTTTAAACAATGAAAGTAGTTCAAGCCCAACGATGTTGTAGAAGTTTTTTCTAGCTGTGGTAATGGAGTCTATAATATCATTGATTAAAGGTGTAAACAATACCCCGATCTAATCTTGTTGCGTCTGCTCCCATACTTCAGGTGAGGATTTTTGCTTGAAATAAATAAGGTAATATGGTGATTACCCAGGGTTCAAATTACACCAGTAACTTGCTTTAGACAGTTTAGTCTACTAAAACAAACAGGATTTGTTTGTATTTAATTTATCATGTGGTACCTTAGCTTAATGACCAATCACTTGTTCAACAAATTGGACAAAGGTTAGATAAAGTGTTACTATCCGTTTTGTTTGTTCATTCAATGAAATGCTTTGCCATGTAGATGTTACTTACTTATATATTTATATAGGTAAAATATTTTTAGGCCTGATCTCATGTGAGGTAAAGTAGAGCTATAATTTGTCACACATGTAAGTAAGCAAATTGTCTCATAAACTTGCATTGGTTGTAAAATCATATTCAATAATATTCTGTAGACGTAATGTATATATTATAGGACTGTATGAATTGTAATGGTAGTTCATTTAGTAAAGAATAGTTGCTATTCACAACAGATAATTTGCAATCTGTTACATTCATATTAAAGGTATAAGGAGATCCTTCCTATAAAGAATGTCACATAAAACTAAATTATTTCATATATTTCTAAAATTCTATTCACACCTAATTTATTTTAGTTATGAATATGTTTTTATGATAATCTAATCATGTATAAGTATGTATATACTTGAGAATATGAGGTATGGAAATAATGGTAGGTATAAAACATACCTAAGAATATCTATATAGGTAGTGGCAATCTATACATTATACTTTAACAGATGGATTTCCCTTAATTGGATTTAAAGTAATAGGGTTTTCTAGTTGAGAGTGGGTCAAGCAGTTACGAGTGGTAAATCAACCTCTTTATATTTTGTCCATGGTATTCTGTTTTTAACATCTTTTCAAGTCGCAGTTTGTGGGTTGTTGTAAAGTTTGTTAAGGTTTTGTCACTGGTCTCCCTGAATGATTTTATAAGAAGTCTGGGTTACCTACTGCCACAGTTTGTTCTGTGAAGTGTTATTCAAACAGTTTTACATGAACAGACCTATATACTGTTTTATTGACTGATTGAACATAGATAAAGAAGCTTGAGTTTCCCATCATCTGATTTACCTTGTATATAACATCATTTAAACCCAGCATGTGGTATCATATACAGCCATCTACTTAATAAACTGACCTTCTTACAGGATGGTTCATCTGGTCCAGTTAGTTGAGAGAGAGAAATGGTGTTTTAATGTCCACTTGACACAAACTAGGTCAGGGTTGGGCATGACAGACCTCGTGGTCTAAAGTACATACATTAGACCACTCGACCACCCAACCATGAAGCTATTAATCCTAAGTAAAAGTGTCATTTTCAAAATCTACGGTCAACGTATAATTAAATTTATCATTTCAGATATTTTGTGCTGCATAATAATATGATGGAAAAGTTAAATTGATGGCACTTCTTTGCAATGATCTAAAACTATAAATTAGCTATAATAATTATATAAACTATTTGCATATTAATATGCGGCAGTTACATTTTTTGGTTGTTGCAAACCTTGCTGAAAACTGTTAGAAAAAAAGCCAGTAGAACAACACTTGAATTAATTGGTGTGATTTATGTTTTCGATCTCCTTATATCACTGCAGTAATCTGATAATTGAGTGTAAATCTTGCTTTTGTCTGTGGAGATCATTATCTGTGAAAAAGAATGGAGAAATGATAGATGTTTAAAGAACCATTGTGAACTATGATCATTCCCCACCTTGAGGGCGAGGCTACCTTTAGTCCCTAGAATTAATCTAGCCTCTTGATCCTATATCTGTATTATTGCTTATTATTTCGATTATATAAACACCTTGTTTTATTGCTATCATATTGTCTGCAGCTTAAATATGAATTAATTTTCCACTTGAGAAGCCCTTGAGGCTTTTAACAAGACTTAAGTAATCAATTAGGCAGGCATGATTTGTTGTTATGCAATGAGATCACACTAGTTGTGCTTATCACACTTCTATATAATAGTTGGTTTATATTATTATAGTAAATATTAGTATACTTTTAGATCTACCTTTGATAGCTTTATTTAACTGGTCATATTCTTTTTAATTATACATGTATACATACATACATCTATATGTGGAAATCACAATATCTAAAATTATCTATATAATATATTGTCTAAATTTTAGACTGATGCATTTCATGAAGAATAGTAAAGTAATATAGATCCTAATGTGAATAAGAATAGAGTTTCCTTTGATGTTTTGTACTGAAAAGACCTACATCATACCAACAGAGAGTATGGCATGTACCGGTAGCTTTAGTCTCACTCACCACAACGTTCTATCTTACCGATCTGTGTGAAAGGAGAATATGCTACGATATTGTATAACCTGTATATTTGTGAAATAAATTCTTTATTGCTCATTCAGTTCCAGGTGCAGAGGGGCACTTTAGAGCAGGGGTGTCTAACATGCTGCCTGCGGGCCAAGGGTTTAAATGTGTCTTGACTGATAATTTCCAATAATTACTGCTGGAGTTGTGGCTTAAGTTATCAACTGATTGACTTGAAAGTTATACATGATATTCATTAGAAAGAAATATTTTGTTGCCCGGTGTAAAAATTGTCTCAAGAAATATTTTCATTTTATTTTTCAGATCAACCAGGAGGAGCATGGTGAAAGAAAAAAATTCCCCTTCTGCTTGCAATCTGCTGTTTTATTACATTTGTGTGATCTACAATTTGAACTACAGTCACAAGATTTCTACTACTGTGTGCGATTAAGTGAAAGTGTTGAACCAAACCTTGTTGTTAAATATCATTCTATCAATGGTGTACAGGAATATCTCATAATGGAAGGTGAATACCATCACGCCTTCACTAAGGATATCATAAAACGTATTCAGACGGCCAACGAAAGTGAAATAGTTGTTATATTACGGAATTGTATAGTGTCTGTAGCTGATGGAATCGAGCGTTTAAAATGGAATGAGGTAGCAGACGACACTAGTGAGGATATAAAATCGACAAGTGCTTGTTCTCAAGAGAAGTCTATATCTAGTGATCTAGCTCGTGCAAAATTGAATGATTCCACTTCGAGTTGTGAAATATTTGAACAGTCTGGGAATAGCGAAACAAAGATTGAAACCAGTAAGTGATGTGATAATTATTTTCTCGAGACTGTGAAATATTGTTGACTTAGCTCGTCAGTGTCAAATCATCTGGATAAATGGAAATTATGTATAGTCATGCATTAGATGAGGTCTTCTTTTATGCGAAACAATGAATTACAAGATGGCATAAAATCTCCTCGTACATGTTTGGAACATTTTGGAGCAATTCTTGGTTAATGAAAGCTTTTAATTATACATCTATTGATTTCAAGGAGCAAGAAGTTGTTCCTTTGGAAAAGTTTTTGAAAATTAATCCATTTTGCCTAATTTTAGATAATTTTATTTCAAGTTGGAAGGAAATATAGCAAAAATCACAAACATACAGAATAAATGTGATTGAAAATTGTGCTATGGCAGTTTCTCTTTGTAAAAATCAAATTTTATATCTGTATTTGAAAGATATATTCTACATAATTTCCACCACAGTTTTTTAGCTTTAGCAAGATGTAATGTGTTTCAGAGAATGGATTATTTTATGTTTGCAATTGATAGGCTTATCAGATACTTATACCACATGTGAATCAATTGACCTTCTCATTATCTTATTTCATTCATTAATTCCTCTTTCTATCAACAGAAGCAAGTAAAAAAGATGGCAAGACGTTAGAACGTAGTAAATCCAGTGAATTTTATACAAGTCGTAAATTAGATCAACCTCAATCTGTAATGGATGTTGATTATGATGTGTTACAATCAGGAATAGCTGTTTTACCAGGTTTGTACTCGTTAATTGATATTTATCGATTTTCAGCATTTTACCAAATGTGTTCTACAGTTATTGCCCTGGACTGAGTATTGGTTTTCAGGGGTATTGCAATACTCATACACAGAGTACAATGCACATCCTCTTGTCTCAAAATTTTGATCATGATCAGTAGGCTAAATAATAGGAAGTAAAAGATTACTACTGAATTGTAATGTTCTTATTACCCCTGAATTATAGATTCGTGATCTGTTATGTTTATTTCAAAACTCGTAACCACCCACCTTATGTCTCTGAGACTGAGAAAAGAGTCTGACACTTTTGACAAGAATATATGTATTGAATAAAATATAATTATATGTAGGCTATATTATATTTATTATATATACAATATGTCTTTGTAATAAAAACATGTAATTACTAGATTAGTGATATATCGGTAAATGGAATTTAATGAACAGTGTCTGTCTTATAATATATAAGGATGTAAACGGTCACTCGGTTGACCGGTTACGGTTCAGTTCGCCAAGCTGACCGGTTCGATATTCCCTTGACCGTTATTCATTCTATATAAAAAAATGTCAGTGTATATTGACGAGTAGTAAACTAGCATTACTGCAATAGCCCATTCATATTACACGTGGACACAAAACTTTTCCGGTAATAAAACGGCCGTATTCACTGATCGAAAACGTAGTAGTAAAATTATGCCGTGAACAAAGTATCTTTCATCCCTCTCACAGGTGTCAAAATGGTATAATCTTTTCGTCGTTTCATTGGCTCAATGGGGTCACGTGTAGTAAACACACGAATTGACTACATGTTGACTATTGACTGCGTATGAAACTGAAAGTAATTCTGTGTGCGTGAATAAATGGATTACATCATTATATAACACTGCATATTGTGGTGGAGTTGGTGGCCGCCATAGAATATTCCTATATTTATAACGGGTCGAACACTAATAATATTTAAGCAATTTTCCGATGTCACACAACGGCATGTGATACCTGCGGGAGTGACAACCACGTGGTAGCATACCATATTGTATTACCTCCGGTTGACCGGTCACCGTCGACTTTTTGCCCATCAGTTAACCGGTTCAATTTTTTTTGTTACATCCTTAATAACCTAGTCAGGATATTATTGTAATGCTATTGTAATTTATCTTGGAAATAATGATATTTTCTTTACAATTCTGATGCCACGCATACAATATACACCAACCACCATCCTGTATAATAATTTCTTTGTAAAAAGATTTCTCCTATTTCCAACACTTTGACAATTTACATTGACATCTTATGTAGCTTGTGCTCTGTATGTACTCATTTGTATACCATAGTAAAGGTTACCAAAGAAAACCTTCACTACCACATATTATCCTCGGGTCATGTTCAAGAAAACCTTTTTCCTTTGTGATTTCGCTGAAATGTCATGTTAACTGAAATGTTACTGCCATGGCAAAATGAAATTTGTTGGGATATCATATATGGTGTAAATTATTCAAGTCTTTATTTTATGCCATAGTTACCATAAGCTTTGGGGGGGTTGGATGGTTAGCGTGTGATTGCTGTATGGTAAAGCCTGTCATTGAGTCAACTGGCAACACGGTTTCGAATCCCAGGTTGTACGTGGCAAGGAGTAGGGTTGCCTGTCCAACCTCGTAGGTTATCTCCAGGTCCTCTGGTTTCATCCCACTGCTAAAGACACCCCTATGCGCAAGCAAATTATTGAAATAAAATCAAAACCATATGTTAGTCCCGAAATGACCTAGTTTATGTCGGTTTGACGTTAAACACCATTCCTCTCTCTCTCTCGCTTTGGTTTAAGAGAATTAGGTATAACTAAGAATGTATAAGTAATATAAATTGACAGATCACTTAGACAATCAGCTATTTGAATTATGTATTTTGTCTGGGGATAACAGCTGTCTAGATAAATCATAAATGGGGAGTAATAAATATTGATTCTATATTAATGTTGTAACTGCAATTAGTTTGATCCTATCTATTAGTCAAAACGTAGCCTATAGGCTAACTGCTTTATAAAACATAGACAATACAAGAATACAACAATAAAATTGTCAAAGTGACCTAAGTTTTATTGCATTTTTGTTAAAGAAAATAGACAGTCAACAAAGAGCCAAATGCTAGATTCAATATATAGTAATTCAAATAAAGGAACATTAACTTGCCACAGAACAACACCCTGTTTAACAGGTGTGGCATCATGTGTACTGTGTAATTAATATAGGGGGTCACAGTGGCTAAGTGGGTAAAACGCAGGCTCGCTAGCCTGGAGAATTGGTGTTCGATCCCTGCATTGTCTGAGAAAGTTCATCCAGATTTTCTGGCATCGATCCTCCTTGTCAGTGATGTAGGACGGAGGGACTGACAGGAAGAGCTGTCTAGTCGTTTGGTTGGTACGGAAAACGTAGGTCCCGTGTACACATTGGCATGCACATAATAGATCCTTTGACAGTTGGAATTCGATATAAGAGTAGGCCTTAGTGCCAGGACTGGTACTAAAATGTTCCTATATGATGAATATTATATGAATACAGATTAGTGTCATTCGTGGGATCAAACTCACAACTGGCATAGATGACAGGCCTGTAATCCTTGTTCATATTAATTTTATACAATATGTATCATATAGCATATCATGACGTATAAAAGATATTAATGAGATTATAATCTAATGTTTGTTATTACAGGATGTCGAGATGTAAATGGTGGTGCTGTAATATTAATGTTTACTGGCAGTACGTTTTGGCATGATAGACATGTTGCCAGTACAGAACTAGCTCGATTACTCATGTATTTTTATACTATACCTAGGTAAATCAAATCTTCTTAATTTTCACTCCCTAAATCTACTTATTTTCATCAATTAAAAGACGTTCAAAGTAAAAGAATAGAAATATTTTAACTAAAAAATTTGTCTAAAATAAAGAGTTTGTGAGCATTTCAAAGTACAGTCAAACTTCATTATTATTCCACACATTAGGGTCCAAATTTTGGATGGTTCTAACATGTCCTGTTTGTACAAGATTTGTCCCCCTTTTGCAGCTTCAATGTTTGGTTTTCTGTCTGTAAATTTATGCCAGTCAGATAGAATAATGGCTTTGAATGTATACAAAACTTCAGACTTTACAAAACTAGCATATGTAATTACCAGTTATTGATAGAATTACATGTAGAGAATATGATTAATGAAATATTAAATTGTGTTGATGATAAATATTCCAAAATTACCCCTATACACTGCCCCTATCTATTACATCTAACATAATTCTCAAAATAAATAATTCACAAATCATTGGTCAGTGCATTAGTTCAAAACAGATTTTAAGTTGTATTATATAAGATAACACATGTCCCAACTTCACAGCTGACATCCCTTAGCAAAAAAGTATATGTTAAGAGTTCGGTGGATTACTTTGTTTCGGAATTAACCTACCTGTCTTTTTTATCAAAATTTGAAATATTTGCAAAGTTTGTGAACTTATCACATGCCTTAGATGAGTTGGAACTTCAGATCCACAGTTATGCCCCCGGCCTTTTATGCAAAATTTGAAATATGTACATTAAACAGGTTTTTTTTACCTTGACTACAATTTATTTTTTATTATAATTTTTTCATATAACTGAAGGTATCACCTTCTGTTTTTTCAAACTGAATAATAAAGTTATATTAAGCTGAATGTTGTCACTAAATTAGAATTTCTCTTATTTAAAGAATGGAGGTGAGAGAAAAAGAATTAACTGTAGTAGGAGATATACGAGGAGCCACATCATCTATTGTAAATATATTATTAGAATCACTTTACCTATTTCAAGTAAGTTGGATTTTTATCTACGTTTATGATTAGGCCTACTTTTGTTTTTTTCTATTGCTAAATTCACAACTTGCTAACAATTAGATGATCTATAAAATACATTGTGATCTCGAAAATGGTGTCCAAAGCACAATCAGGGGAGATAACTTGTCAGTGATAACTCTTAATTTTTCTTGCTTCAGGTGGCTCATACTGGTGGTTGTTTGTGATGACTTTTATAATTCTTAGTTGTTTTTTTTTTTATTCTTCAGGATAATATTCCAGAATGTAAGTCCATCCTTCATCTTGTCTGTGATAAAGCTACTCAGTCATTAGTACTGAGATCTCCTGTATATGATTCCAAATCACCTGTTAAGGTAATTCTTTTCATATATATATATACATATGTAAAAGGAACATACTTCTTTTAATTTCCTTATTTACTTAGGTATTATTTAGTTGTATTATATTTCTAACGAATTTGGGACTTTATTTGAGCACTATAAGTTCATTATTCACCAAGGAAATTGTTTTAGTAATGGTCATAATGTTGTAGTACTTTTCTGCTGAACTTTAGAAATTTGAATTTACGTATGTAGCTCGCAGTGCCTTTACTCAATTCCATCCAACTTGATTTTAATTCTGTCAGATTTGAACATTCTGGATTTACAATAGATGGTTGTACAATATGTACAAGTGACAGTGACTCAGTGTATAAGGTTTATTAGTCCGCTAAGCAGGTGTTTCTAGGTTCGATCCAGTTCTGTTTCGTTTTTTATTGATGCTTAAAATGCCAGAATTTCATTAAATTTAACACAATTTCTTCTGTGAACCCTGAATTGTTTTTATGTCTATTAAGCAAGTCCACTTATTGTTGCTACATTTACCAAGTCGTCCATTGGACTCTACTTTTTGACTAGTTGTAGCCAAATGTTCTTTAATTGTAAATTTGTTTTGTTTTAGCTTGATTTGCTATCTTCACAAGATCTGATTCATCGTTTTATTCATCCTTCACAACTACCATCAGCTTTAGATGGTACATTTCCTTTCAGTCACACAGAATGGGTTCGATTTCGTATGGTAGGTTCATTTTTTATTTTGAACAAGATCAAGTTCTTAACTTGCACTGAATAAAATGATTGTAATTATAAAATGTTTTAGAAGACTTTAGAATTAGTCAGTAAAATTTTTTATAATTCTTTTTTTCAGAAATTGGAACCGTTTTTAAATTCATGCCGTGAAGTAGCCAAATTCCTAGTCAGCATAATGCAAGAAATATCAAGTGTTCAAAAATTGCCAAAAACTGCTCAAGAGGCTAGTCATTTAATAGAAGAACATGAAGAACGAGTTAAAAAAGCTTTTACCGATTCCAGATTAGTGGCATTACAGAACGATGGGGAAAACACCATGTGTTCATTACGACGTGAACAATCTTCCTCTAATCACTCCGAAGACTACAGGTAAATACATCTTGTTTATATCAATAATCAGTTGTTCTAGAAAGAATTAGCATGCCATGCCTTGTAAAAATAATTTGAATGTTGATTGTTTTGATATACCAGTACTTATAGTGCAGATAAGTGCATGTATTGTATTAGGCACTGCAGATTTTTACTTTCTAGAACATCTCATAATAAGGCTTCTCAAAGGAATTTGTGTTGTACTATTGTAGCCATTTTTCGTAGCCCGAAATAAACAATACTTGCATAAAATACATGAAGATTATGGTTAATCTGATTTTTTTTAAAACTATCAAACATATCTAATTTTTGTAAAGGGATTCAATTGGTATAGAAATCATGCTACAGGAGGTTATCTCAAATTATGGAAAGAATTCCTTAGATATCACTGATGGCTTGTTCATATTCACTGTGCAGCATAGGACTAGCCCTATCAGAGTTCCCTGTTCTCCGTCCTTCTCTTGCAAAGCAATGGCTTGTTTAGTTATAAAAGTGTAAGCTAATCTGAACATATCAAATTCTGTCCAGAGTGCTAGAAATTGTCTCTCAAACAGTCAAAATTTGGAAAAAATTTTGCTACCTAAAGGTCGCCGAATGGTTTGAGTCAAGTGACATGGGTTTGATTCCTAGCTTGTACGTGCCAAGGAGTAGGGTCGACTGTCCAACCGGTTTTCTCTAGGTTCTCCAGTTTCCTCCAACACCAAAGTCCCTAACTCCCAAGCAAATTATTAAAATAAGTTTGAACCATTTCTTAGTCCCAAAACAGACCTAGTTTGTGTCGAGTGGACATAAAACCCCTTTCCTCATTTCCAAATCAGATGCACATGTCAAGAAATATTCTAAGAATGGAATGACAGTTTCAGTATTCGGAGGTTTTGGAAGTCTGATTGCTGAACGATGAAAACTATCATCAATTCTTGTAACTGGTTTATGTTTGGACCTCAAAAGGATGGGACCACTTTTTAGAGTTTCCAAGAAAAAATAAACAGGCGGGTGCTTATTTTAGCCGGATGTTTTTTTTATATCAAATGTGGTATAACATCATCCAATTTATAAACACAAAGAACATTTTTCCTAGAGGTAGCTTATTTTTTTGGCAAGTTACTTTTTGTATTATTTAATGTAAAGAAGTTTAAATAAACCAAAACGGCAAACTCTTTGCATTATAACACAAAACAATGTATATTGTACTTCTATGCGAATTGATATTACGAGATAACTATACAACAAAACACAGACAAAACAAACAACTCATGAACATAGTACATTTCACAATTAGATACTATTCTTGCAGAACATAGAGAAATGCAAAAACAAAAGTTAACAAAAATATTTGTGGTCTGAAATCTACACTGACATCTACACATGTCTTTAACTGACATACTAAAAAATTAATATGATGTTATTGTGTGAAATTCATTAGATTTCACTTAAAATTACATGTAATACCATCCAGTCAATAAATTTTTGAAATTATTTTTAACCTGCCAGATTTCCTTGCTACGGCAGTAGCAATGTACACATACCATGCTTTAAAAGAAAGGGGTGTATCTGTCAGGTCCAATTCTTTTATCTTCGCCTGAATGTTCTCACCCTATATTTGATATCATACACTTATGTACAAGGGTATACTTTTACTCCATATTTTCATTTCATTGTCATACTTTCATTGTTGATTTTCGTTGGTATCATCCCAATGGTACATGGATATGTTATCTTATTATTTATATCACGTTATCCCATACAGTATTCCATGTCAAATGTATGTTTTGTATGCATGTATGTTGATGTATCTGTATTGTTTGTATACTGTTCTTAATGAACGTAATATGCAAATAAAAGAGTTGAAAGTTGTAAGGTTTTCGAGGTTTTTTTTTATAGTGAGACGATCACGTTGTCAGTATTTTCGAGAGTACATATTTATTAACTGCACAAGAGACATCTCTGGTGAATATTTGTCCAAATTTCTTTTAATTTTTCTGTGTATGAGTTGTACTGTCTAAAACATGAGTTGCTCACTAAACAAATATAAAATGTTATTGATGAATGGACGCCATTGTTGTTAAGTTAGTTTCACCTAAATTGTGCTTTTCTGAGCTTGTTGCTACAATGTTATTATGTTTAGTCATAACATCCTCGCCATAGGGATCAGACTAATCTCGGCCATATCCTACCTCAAATACTATGTCCTTTTTTATGACTGTACATGTACTATTTACAACAAATTCCTAGAATAATGTATGAAAAACACTGTCTTACTGATACATAAAGACAGTTTTGGGGGGTAAAAATTATTTTTATATCCTAGTAGGACATCTATATATTTAGCCATTCCTAAAAACTACAGACATCAGAAACGTACAAATATGACACATTCTTGCAGGACTTATTTTCGTGTTACTCTTGTTTAAAAAAAGACAAAAAAACAGTTGAAACAAGAGGTTGTATCAATATTGTTTACAGAATATAAAGTTCTTGTTGTTTCTAGCAATTCTTGTCTTTCTGTTATTTTGTTTCAGACTTTGAGTGGTCACGTTGATGATGTTGATAAGTGCCTGTCCCGTTTAGACTAAGTAAATTTTGTTAATCGGACTTATTGACTATGGAGTTATAAGACTGTTTACAATTTGACCATTTCTGTTCTTTCCTGCCAAAAGAACACCTTTTATTGAACCCGTTTATTTGCTTGTAATACAGTGACACAACTAGTTTGTCCTCTTACTCTTTTTTTACTGTTGCCAAAACAGAAGTTTTGTACTTTCAAAGAAAACTTTGTTCTAGAATGGTCATGTCAATTGAAGATTAATAATGTTTAACTAAACTGGCCTATTTATTTGGGTATTATTGTGTAATATCTTAAATTTGGCGTGCTACTAATCTGGGGTAAAAACGCTTTTATATCGACTTTATGTGCAAATAATAATTTGCTGATACCTATGGATTTTCTTAATGGAAAATCTCTTTTCCAAAAATTGCATTATGTCAACAAGTGACAATGATCACTGATTTTAAGTAATTACAGTGTATTACAGTGACACAACTAGTTTGTCCTCTTACTCTTTTTTTACTGTTGCCAAAACAGAAGTTTTGTACTTTCAAAGAAAACTTTGTTCTAGAATGGTCATGTCAATTGAAGATTAATAATGTTTAACTAAACTGGCCTATTTATTTGGGTATTATTGTGTAATATCTTAAATTTGGCGTGCTACTAATCTGGGGTAAAAACGCTTTTATATCGACTTTATGTGCAAATAATAATTTGCTGATACCTATGGATTTTCTTAATGGAAAATCTCTTTTCCAAAAATTGCATTATGTCAACAAATGACAATGATCACTGATTTTAAGAAAATAGTCTACAATGTTTTTTTAAAAAATGGTAGACTTGATTATCTAACAATAGTGAGTATTAAGACCTGTTGACGGAAAGTAAAGGGTCAGTGTCCAAATTGTGAATTCTTATTCCACCTTTCTTTGTATAAATTTTCTAATATTTGTTACGCCATAAAAAAAATTTTCATCCTAATAATTATTTGTAATAGAAACTGTCTTGTTAGAGAACAGTGAGGAGGTGTTGGAGAAGATTATAGAGAACTGAACATTTATACAATCTTTTTTTTCTCAAGTTTCAGTTTTTCTACTGATTAAGAAATTCTTTAAGATGAGTTTTTACACACACACACACACCCCTCCCCCGATTATCTTACATTTGTGAATATGATAGTAATAGACTTTAGGCACGATACTTTGCCACTTCTTGATATTTTTTAAAGAGATTATCCATATCCTGATCTTTGATTAGCATGAGCTCACATTTTACTTCTTAAATTGGCTTGTTCATTGAATAAGATATTTGTTTCCTTTTTCTAGTCTGTAATTTTTTTTTTCTAATTCCCGAGTATTGAGAATGAAATATGTGACCTGATAAACCATGAAGGAATTTGTTTTTAAAGGAATTTTTCAAAGAATCAATTATTTCTGTGGTGTCATTAAAATGCATATAAAACAATACCACCAGTACTAACGAACTGACACTGTTTTATTTGTATTTTTCAAATATTTTCTAGGGACGGGTTTAAAATACATTTTGTTTCGGGAAATCAATATAATTAGGAATCTTTCGATCTTTTATTTATCTTTCAAATTGATTAAGACTTATCTGTTTTGCACTGTTTACCTGGGAAACAAATTACCATCAATTGGGTACAATTTGTCTGCTATCAAATAAGATAGAATTCTTTCCATTGTTATTGTTCTAGGGTGTAATGTCACGAAACTGTCTCTGTTTTATCTGAAATTCACATTTTGTTTAATCCTATGGATTCTTCTATGTTCCCATCTGCTGCTGTTGTGTGATATTGGGCTTGTTTTCTTCTTTAAATATTCCTGTTTTTTTATCATGATTGCACATTATTCAAACAGATGAAGAACACTTGTGTTTTTTTAAAAATTAATGATGTTTTTGTTTTAATACATGGACGTATCCAGGTGGGAGGATTCAACTGTTTTAATATGTATTATAGCAAAAAATTTGCATTTTTTTTTTAATTCATTCATTGTAGCCAATTTTGTATCAAATGTGTGAAATACCTTCAGTAGTTGGTCTGTGCATATTATTTTTAAATGATTTTCAATTTTGAGTCTCCGAATTTGACAGTATTGAATATCGGGTGTTAAGTTTAAATAAATCACATTTATTTCAATATTTATACAAAGATTGAAGTCAACAAACACATGGTTCAAAACAAATAACACATTTCAAAAAAAAAAGAGGAAAACTGTTTTTGATCTAGTTTTGATTGAAAATTCTTTTTTTTTTAATCGTTGCCATGTGAATTGAAATACTCTGAAGGACATCTTTCCTATTCCTGCGCTTACCTCTCATTGTGTCTGTTCACCGGTATGTTTTTCTGAGTATAATGGAACATTCTACTGTTCATGCGTATATTTATGAAATTGTTTGTCGTTTTAATTTCCTATAACCATGTCATACCTTTTGTATAGGTTTTTACTGTACACTGCCAGTCATATTTTGTGGAAATTATGTTCTCTAACTTGAACTAAAATAATTGTGGTTGTACATAACAAGGATTAGAGTGGCCTGCCTTAACTTCTGGGTTTTCTTGGGCATGAATCCTACAAGAAATATTAAGATAAAGGTGTACCGTAATGTTTTTTTCTAAATTACTTATTTATTCTCTCCAGTCTTTGGAAAGGTGGGGGGGGGGGGGCTACACAAATTATAATGTTACTGGTCCACAAAACATAATATAGGTTTTGTGCCTATTAGAAATTAGATTCTCTCTTATGAGTATTCTAGGATTTTAAAAAAAATTGGACGTACACTTTGAAAGTTAAACTATATGATGATAAGACTAGTTCTTCAGATTGTCACAAAATATCAACTTAAATTCCCTGAGCACGATTTAAGAAACATAAGAATCCCTTGCAAACTACAACATTGTAAAAGTTGAATGTCACATAGGAATATTAGTCCTAAATTGGTTCAATAATCATTTCAATATTTCCAAAGATAGGATGAATTGATATTCCATTGTTCTATGCTGCTCTCTGTGGAAATAGTACACTTTAAGTTTATATTTTCCTCTCTTCTCACTTCTTTGTCTTGACAGAATAAAAAAAATTGCCCACCCAGGTTTCATTAGATAGCTTGAGAAATCTGGTACTTTTCCTTGTAATTGTTCAGAAATTTGTTTTTGTTTCCAGATTATATTCTTCTGTAGATTCGGGTGTGTTTTCGATGACTGTAACACTTTTTTTTTGGATTATTTCCAGATATGCCATGGAGAATGTTGATTGTCTGTTTCATCAACTTCAGGACACTATGATGAAATTAGTTCATCTTGCTGACACTCGTCTTAATAAAATAGAACAATGCTTACAGTTACGTGAGTTTGAAGAAGAATGCTCCAAGGTATTTTTAAACTAAGATATATGTCTATTTAATTTCAATAAATATTTTGGAAATAGTGGGAATATTTTTATCTTAGTGTAAAAAAAACTGAAAAAGAAAAGTAAATTAGAAAGACAGTGCGTGTATTTTTAGTAAATTTGATATATGTTGATATATACTTTTTATTGATCTATAAATGCATATCGATTTTGCCTATACCGTTTTTTTAAGACTTCGAATTTTGTCCAATGGTTTGGATTGTTAGTACTTGTGTTTTTTTTATTTGAAATAGCTGCTAATGAAATAAGCCGAAAATGACATTTTTTTAGATAGAAATACTTAGTTAAGTGAATCACATTCTACATGCCTTTTGGTAGGCACATGATTGGCTCATCATAAAATTGTTTAAACTAAAACTGTTTTTCAACATAAACACAACTTTGTGATAATATATATATTAGCAGAAATACATATGGATGTACTTAATGATAATTGAATTAATATTTTCTTATAGGTAATAACATGGTTGACAACAGAGGGCAACACAACATTACAGCGACACATTGCAAGATCAGATAATCTCAAAGCTATTCGGCTGCAGCAAAAAGATTTTGAGAAATTTTACTTTTCCTCAATGGTTAGTACACAATTATTTCTTCTATACACCCACATTTTCATGTGGACGTATATTGTTGTCCCCCCTGTCCATCAAGATGTCCATCTGGCCGTCTACATTTTGTTTGTGGACGCTCTCCAGGTTACAATTTTTATCCAATTTTGATAAAACTTGAAATATAGGGTTATATAACTAAGATCTCAGTTTCTCGCGATATTCACGCATATCAGTAAGTATGTTCCTGGATGGCCCCTTATTGTATGGAAAATCATGTTTACAATTTTTCTCCCCTGATTGTATGACAAATCACATTTATAGGACCCTCTATACAATTTTATAAATGGTTTAAATATATCACTTTTACACCATGATGATCTTTGAATTCAAATTTCATAAAAATTGGACCAAAACTGCCCAACAAAATGGCTGCTCCTTGAACACAAATAATGAAAATGTCTGTAATACAAAGGTTTGGGGCCATTTCGAGGTTACAATTTTTGCCTGTTCTTGATGAAACTTAAATTATATGTTTATATCCCAAAGATCTCAGTTATATTCCATATTTGCCCATTTCAGACCATAACTTTCTGGATTATGATCCTTGATTGTATGAAAAATCTTTTTTGTTCTTTTTAGCTTATTCTCTATTTTGCATGGCAACCACTGGTTCTAATCATAAATAGCAGATACTTAATAAATATTTTATTTAAGATAATGTTATTTGGTAGACTTTTGAAATTGTTATTAACTTTGGAATTCATTCTGTGTGTAAAGAAAATAAGGATTTATTTGAATGTAAGCTGTATTCTTGACTTGTACCTCTGTACCTGAGCTCCCTGATAGCTTCCTGGTACCCAAAGTTGACAAAAGATTTTCCATGTTTTTGCGATCTGTTTTGTTGCTTGTGATGGTGAAGTCTTGTCACCGGTAAAGATTACAGTCATTGTCACATACTGATCGTTGGGTAAAGAAATAAAAGATACATAACCAGAAACGGAAGATAGATTGTCTGCTTGATGCCAAGTAGCATTAACTTCACCTAAGTTGTGTGGGGTTTTTTCGCTGAAATCTAGACTTCTTCAAATTGTTGGAAAAAAATGGTGAATTTTAACTTTTAAGAGATCTGTCTAGACATGCAGGTTTATTTTAATTGAAGTTCAAAGTAACCTCACCAAATAGAGAGTTTGGGTATTGTGTTGATTTGATTTTTTTGGTGCGAAATGTGTGTGAAGAAAAGGGTACATGCAAAGGATTTAATTGTAGAAAATCAAAAGCATCCTTTGTTCTTCCTATTTATTCAATCAATTAGATTCTGTAAATTTAGATAACCTTATTTTGTTGTTTAGAGCAATTTGGTGTAGTTGTGATCAAAATTTAAAGAAACTTTTACCCATGGTATTTTGTACTTTGCATTAGGCCCAATAAAAAATAATTAACTTGATTACTATCAAGTTTTGATTTATAATTTTAGTTCTGATAATTTTTTAAATTTGAGAATTACAAAATAAGTAAATTTCACACTTCTTGGAGTAAGTTCTCATAGAATATTATAGAGGAAGTTCAGACCTAGAAAAGGTTAATCTAGATTATATTTGATATGATTTCCCTGCTATGTTATGTTTGTATACAACACATAACTCTAGTTTGAAATAGGGTCATAAATTCATTTGAAATTCTTCAAGAACTTTGCACCTAATGTTTGCCACTATTGTTGATTTCACTTGGTAGTCTTTGTTTGTTCCACGCGCACCTGGAAAAAAAACAATGTTGTTGCATTATATTTACTTTTTCATATTTCTTTAAGATAACAAAGCGTTGGCTCTGATTAAATGATTATGCAGCTATATTTGAAAGCCATGGGAGAAACTTTAAGCCCTTCATATGTAACATTAGATCTAGTTGATAGTAAAATATATGTATGTTAGGTTTATGGATGGACTATTGAAGAATCTAATGTATTTTGTTTTTATTTCAATATTGAAGTTATGCTTTGTTTTACCACATTTGGCAGACAGAATATCCGTGCCATGTGTTCCAACTATAGCTAGCTTAAAACATTGGTGCCAAATTCTTCTACAATTTCTCATCAAACACAAACATTTCATTGCTTTTGAAAAAAAGAATTTCACATTCAAACGAGAGACATTCAATAATGTTTATCTATTCTTTTAAAGGGAAACATAGTTCAATCAAATTTGTCTTTGAACAATATGCATTGTACATTTTATTGTTTTAAATCATATTCATGTATAAACATTGTCAAAATTGATATATTGTTCTAGAATAAAAAATGGTGACAGGATGGACGTGAATCGAATACAAGCAACTGGCATATCCACATCTATCAAATATGGAGGAAACTGATTCTCTTTAGTTATTGTGATGATTTTCACTTACTATACTTTTCTGAATTGGAATGTCATGCAGTGGTCATAGACTTCTTGACCATGAGATAGTTCTGTGTTAGAATCTAAAATGTAGATTTTCAAATTATCAGGAAAAATATTCATGATGCCACCCACTCAAAATTCTACACCTATTTGCATCTATTCAAAATGACTGGTGAATAGTTTGAAGCAACTCCAATTTTTTTCCCAGCTGGAAATTAAATTTGAATGACTTAGAGATAATTTTTGCCTATTGCCACAACAGCACTATATTTATACGTGGGTTATTTTCCATTGTACATATATTTAAAAACTGTTAAAATATTGACAATTCCATCTACAAGTTAAATGCTTCTTATGTTATAAAATATATAGGCTATTTTTCTAGGTGTTTATAATAAGATTAGTGTTTAAATGTTAAAGGTCGGATTTAATACAGATAAAATAAAACATTGTTGATTTATAAACAGACACAGTTTGATTTATCATCAGCTTATTAGATTTACAAGTTTTTTGTCTGAGTTATATTTCATGGGAAAATTTTGGTTCAGCACTTTCTGGTTTCTGAAAAAAAAAATTCTGTGGTTGTGTTGTGTCCAATCTCAATCATAAATGGTGGGAAAAATACATTATTCTGGAACACGAAAGATTTTATTTTAGAGATTAAAAAAATATTGCCAAACAGTTGGATAAGAAATGCATTAAATTTCAACACTTTTTTATTTCTTGAAAAAATAATTTTGTATGTTTATTTTGTATTCATCGATGAATACATTGTCAACAAAATGACAAACATAAGAATATTTTCTTAAAAATAAATTTCGTTTTGGCTATGTTTTTTTTAAAAACAAAAATAAATAAATATAGACTGGATGTATGCCTAAAAAAAAAGTTGTGTAGTTGATATTCATTTTTGAATAAAATCTACTAAATCTACCGGTATATCATGTGGTTTAATGCCTGAAAAAATATTCAGTTTGCTCAGGTTCCTCACAAAATGGTAGTCCTCACTGAAGGAATTCCCACCAGGTGTCGCTAGTAAAAACTTGGTTCCATGTGACCTTATCGATGGTAAGAGAATCGTGGCAGTGTTAATTCCATATTAACAACAAAAACTAACGTTTGTCAACACAAAAGTTCGTAATGAATGTACTGGAAAAACTGTGCTATAAGGTAAACAATGAGGTCACATGGGATCGCCTTGCTTAAAAATTATGTCCCTTTATCTCTAGAGAGGTTGCCCATTCTTTGCTCAGTTGAAGGAAGATTAAGGCTTAAGGCCCTTATTTTAGTTTTAAGAATTTGTGAACCCTCAAACGACCAAAATTATAATGTCAACTGTATGAAATTGTCTATTAAATGCCCCTATTACCTACAAAAGAATAAATATGCGACAACCCTTGTCGAACGCTAGAACGTTTTAGCTGGTGTAGGCGTTTGTTTTGTTGTCTGGCAATCTATCTTTATCATTTGGACCCTCTAGAGTACACTATTTTTTTTTTCTGATTTTAAGAAGTGTTCTTCTATATATATCAGTCCCGAAATGACCTAGATGTGTTGAGTGGACGTTAAATCCCATTTCTCTCTCTCTCTTCTATATCACTGTTACACCATAATGACAGTTGAGTTTGAATTTCATAAAAATCGGACCAAATCTGCCTGACAAAATAGCTGATTATTTTCCTCTACCAAATAGTGTAAAAGTATCTGATACCAGGGTTGTCGACTCTCTTGAGGCCTCAATTTTTATCCGATTTTGATGAACAAATTTTTGTGCAAAATCCATGTGAAGCATTGGGACAATTATTGTTTCCATTAACATTCTGTTGAAAAAAAAAAAGAAAATTTTAGATGATGTGGTTTTTGTTCTGCATACTTCACAAATAACTTTGTGATAGTAATAAAAATCATAAATCAATTTTGTTTATAAAAATGTACTTAAAGATCTAAGTAGATAATTTACCAATAAAATTGTTATATTTTCAGCAATATATTGATAAAGGTAATGATTTATTAGAAGAAGCCAGTATGTTAAGTCAGACTGGTAATTTTGATGAGGCAACAGGGTACAAAGATTTGGCAAGAATGCTCAAAAAACATCTTCATACTTTTTCTAACCAACTTGAAGACAGAAGAGAGAAAATAGAGGGTACAGCCAAATGTTATCAACTTCTTGACAAGGTAGGTTACTTAAAACATTTTTGTGGGAAAAACACCTTTAAAAAAAATTGTTTAAAAAATATGTCGATATAGGATATCATACAAACTATTAGATATTTTAATACACAAGTGTGGTAAAATAAAATCTGTAGTGAATGGCCTCTATAAAGAGATTTGACACTATTGACTAATAGTAAAAAATATTTTTTCTTTTTTATTATGTAAAAACACATATAACAAACAAACAATTATTTACTTTGGTTTATGAAAGAGACTAAATGGTAGCCAAATTTTTTTTTTTAATTGTGGCTTTGTAGTTTTAATAAGGTATTGGAAAATAACCAAGCTTGGTGTCTTTAATTTGCTTGGTGTCTTTAATTTGGCCATGAATTTCTTAATCTACAATGAATTAAGCCTAAGTAATAATCTTTGCTACCTGCAACTGCTTTAAATTTTCAAAATTTAGAACTTTGTTTGTTACTAAATGTCATTAAATATTTCGATTTTTTTAAAACCTTGTTTAAATGTCCTAATTCATGGACATTTGTATCTTTGTTTAAAGAATTTATTTTTGAATTGTAAAAAATTATTAAATAACCATCCTGAAAATTGTTGTGTGGTGAAACTTAATGTCATATCCATACTTTGGGAAAAAGCACCTTTTGTTCTTGAGCAGCCTCTCTGTGATTTGCTTTGAATTAACAAGATTAAACATTGGCTAAGAGCGAAGGCCTCCATTGGGATTTATTATGTCAACATATCAATTGTAGCCAGCACTTGAGATTTTAGCTTTGATCAATACGATGGATAGGTTGGTCACAAGTTAAAAAATCTGTTAGTTGTGAGTTGAGTTTGTCAAGTGGATGCGGTTGTGGTTTGAATTTCCAATCTGTCTCTATGAATTATCATAGACCATTATCTTACTACATTTGGATTATATTAGAATTAATTAAAAAGGTATGGTGAAGATTTAAGATTTAAGACATTTTCAAGTCCAAATCTTTTCTTTAAATATGTATAGATATATTTGTTGTACTGTTTTGTTTGAAAAAGATATATTTTCTTTTTAAAATTGTTTAACATTTCGAAAAGAACACAATTTGTAGAGGAGATTATTTATTAAAGTTGATTCTTTCTGCACTTCAAGATACATAAAGAAATAACAGGTTGTGTTTTCTTCTTTACAGAGTTATGAGTGGGCTTTAGAAGCCATGAAATACGTTGCTAGTATGAAAATGGAACATTGTGCTAGTCCAGCAGGACTTGATAAACTGTTAAAAAGTCTGGAGGCTTATCTGCTGGAACATCCACCATTAACAAGTGATATTTTCGATCATATGATAGAAGTTACTCAAAGACTTCAAAATGACAAATTACTAGACCAGTGTCGTCTGGCAAAAGCTAGGTGTGAGGAAACCTATCATTTACTTTTATTGCGACAAAATACTTTACAACGTGCGCGAGACCAACTTATTGTAGACCATAAAACAAAGTCAGACAATTCTAATTCAATTGACCCGGATTCTGTGATAGAAATTAACTCACAGAGTTTCTGGGAACCACAAATGACAAGCACTCCAACTAGAGGAATGACATTTATCGCAAAATCCAAAGATCAGAGGCGTTCTTGTTCACCATCTACAAGCTCAAGTTCTGGTTCACGTGATTATACCAGTACTTCAAGCACTTCATCTAATCAAATGGCAAGACAAAGTAAGGAAAGCGGAACTGTTGTATCTCAAGATAGTTGCGCGGGTAGTGATATCAGTATGGACAGTCTCCATCAAAAACTAACTATGTCCGCATCCATGCCACAGCCAGGAAGTACTTTCACAGAGAGAGACAGGCCATTAAAAAAGTTATTAAAGAGAACAATCACATCTCCTGTTCCTATCACTGGTTCACCAATTTTAGAAGACCAAGTTAGTTCATCAAGTGATCCCCGATCAATCCGTGAAAGACGTTCAGAAAAGTCTGTCAGTATGGTTACTGGTAGCTCAGAAAGTCTTCCAAGGTAAGATTAAAAAGTTTACTTAAAACTACTTATTTGCTCCAAATTATGCTACTTATTTGCTCCAAACTGGTAGCTCAGAAAGTCTTCCAAGGTAAGATTAAAAAGTTTACTTAAAACTACTTATTTGCTCCACACACTATACTTTACCAATTTCAAATTTGATTTTACTTCAGAATTACAAAACATACAATCCAACATTATAAAAACATAATTTGAAACTTATATCCTCAAAATTGGTCACCTTTTGTGAATTTGGTGTCTATATCAATTATCAGACCAGGTCCTCGTTTCAAGAAGAATCATAAGTTCTTTTCATGCTAAACAATAAGTAATTTTATTTTAACATCAACTCATTAAACCTCCAGCAATAAATTTCAAAAAATTTGTGCGTAGAAAAATATGTAAACCATATGTTCATTTCGTAAAATTCATGATACATATGTATGGAAATTTTTGTCTGGGTAAAGTTTGATTTTAACTGAGACATGAAATTTTTCAAGATAATTATTGATGAACAGACTAAAGTTACAAAAGGCTATCTGTCAACAAGTCAAATGTTAAAGCCATTCTTAAGCCTAACAATTCTGGCCGGTTCGTTTCAAAATAGATTAGGAACCCTGCTATACATAGTATTTATTTTATCGCTTTTCTTGATAATATAATTGTGAGTTTTTTTAGCTTTTAAAAAGCTGGTAAACCAGTACTTCTTCTGACTTATAGATTGAGCTGGTAAACCAGTAACTGTTCTGACTTATAGATTGAGCTGGTATACCGGTAACTGTTCTGACTTATACTTCATTATGCTAGTAATTTAGTGGCATGAATAAACACCCTTGATGTTACTGTTAATGTAACAAATGTTAATACGGTATATTGTTATATTCCTACGTGTAACAGTACCACTGAGCAGCACATTGTAAATGTATATCACATTCACATCTGATTAGTCATTATGAAAGTAAGACTGTTCCAGGACAGTCTTTGAAATTTGGTATATATAGCTCAATATTCATGCGATCTTGTTTGGGCTTGAATAGGAATGTGTTTTATTAGTTATAACCCTGAATTTAGAAATAGACATTAAACTTCCAGAACTCACATTTTCCATAATAATGTTTGTAGGTTATAATTTGTATGTCATTTTCCAATAAATTCTTGAGTTATTACCCTTTACCTAAATACACAAAATTTTAACTTTTATCAAATATTATATTTTTTTTTCTTGCAAAATGCACTAAATTCCCAGCAACTTTCATCAAAATTGACCATTATTTTTTCAGCCATTTCTGAAATATCAAAGTGTGTGTATCTGCCATTCTTTAAGAAAATAAAGTTATTTGTTTAAAAAGCTAATTAATAACTGTATTTTTTTGTGTTGCCCTTGCTGTTCAAGAAAGGCATTTTCTCTAAGTGTTACTCCTATTAAGCTTATATTGTTTGTCACCAGGCAAACATATAAATATGCTGATCATGAGGTAAATTACATTCAACAAAGATTTATAGTAGGATGCTCTAAGATAATATTCTTTAAAATATTTCTATAATGTTACTCACTGACCATAATATGTGGAACAAATCTCTAGGATTTTACACACCATCAATCCCTAAATTAATGTTAATTTACTTACTTATATCTAAGAGTTAACATTCTAAATGCTTTGTATTATTTTCATACACAATCTTGTTGGTGCTCCAGAGACGAAAGTTATCACCCATAGTATTTATGGTCATGAGACAAAAAATCTGATTAGATGCTTTCAAGAGTATGGCCCTTGATCATTTTGATAAATCTTAATGATGCTCTTGGGAAATGAAATAGGATTTAACATCCTACTGTTTTGCACCTACTGGGCTAATCATGCAACGTGCTATAAGGAAAGTGTACACAGGACCTCTATTAGTGTTTAACATCTTAACGCACAGAGGTCTTTCCAGAGGGAGGGAACCAGAGTGTACATTCTGTGTAGTTCGTTTTAAAGTAAAAATACCACTCATTTTATGTTGGGAAACCTGAAATGATAAACCATTACCCATAACCAAATCAATAAATAACATTCTTCATATTTGTATCTATCTTATAGCGTTAATACGTCTAAATTATAACGAATAGTTGCATAGGCCTACTGTATAATTTATTTATTAAAATACATTACAATAGTTAAAAACTAGATAATGTTAAGGGAATTTGCTGAATAGAGAAAGAGAGAGAGAAATGGAGTGTTATTTCATGACTAACATATGGTTTAATTTTATTCCAATAGTTTTCTTGTGAGTAGGGGTAGTGTGAGGAAACGAGGACCTGAAAAAAACCCACGAGGTTGGGCAGATAACCCTACTACTTGCCATGTACAACCGGGTAATCGAAACCATGCCAGTTGACTCAATGACAGACCATCCTTCCCCTTTTCATCCAATAGGGGGTGAGACACTGCATCTTGATTGGGCAAATTTACGTATCTTTATTTTTCGGCTGCAACTGCTTGATTTAAAGATTTTTAACCCAATTCCCATAGTTACTCAAAAACTAAAACTGATAGCTATATTTCTTGGTTGGTGCTAATTCAGATTTTTTCAAACCATGTTGCTTGACCCGATAGGAACTGGTTCGAGCCACCATGTATATAT
This sequence comes from Patella pellucida, assembly GCA_917208275.1. Lineage (NCBI taxonomy): Eukaryota > Metazoa > Mollusca > Gastropoda > Patellidae > Patella > Patella pellucida. The sequence goes on from OU795039.1 coordinate 58,915,016, forward strand.
TTTCAACTTAATAAACTTTTAACCAACTTTGGTAGGTATGTTGATTGGAGGGGTTTGTCTGGATTTATTAAAATAATGTTACTTGGCCTCGAAGGGAAGTCTTGTTATGGGGTAGATTTTGACCCAGCTAGATTTTTGTCAATGGGAGCATGAAAGGGGCATCTTGAGAGAGCATTTTATTTTTTTGCCTTTAAATAATTCAACAAATTTTGTTCAGGTCATAATATACTCATAATAGGGTTCTTAAATAATAATAATAATAGTGTGTATTTATAATGCGCACATTCAATTCATGTATGCTCAGTGTTGTTGAAAGTTTTCTATTTAATTTTTTAATCAAAGAAATATGGTCTATGTAGTAAGCATGTATTTTCTTACCAAGCAAATTTTTTTTCGATGCACACTTACTCTGTAACAGTTTGCAATGTGTGCAAATTTGAATTAGAAATACCTGCTATATCTAAAAGAAAATGCAAAGTGTACGGATTATTCAATTGAAAAAAAAAAAATTAAATATGCCTCCCCCTAGCATGGTTTCGATTCCCGGGTCGTATGTGACTTATTCATCCATGTCGATTTTGTTCAGGTCCTCCAGTTTCCTCCCACTGCTAAAGAAATGACCTAGTTTGTGTTGAATGAACATTAAACCCCATTTCTCTATCTTTCTGTCTCTCTCTCTCTCTCTCTCTCTCTCTCTCTAAACTTATTTATCAAGAAAACTATCCCATGCTTGGAGAATCGATTTCCAGAAAGACAAAAATCTGCAAAGAAATAGTCAAACATTGAATTTGTATTATTCGTCTTGTAAAGGTCTTGGGCTGCAAAAAAGTGGGGAATTTAAAGCCAGAATGGGCTGTTCTCTGATACAGAAAAAATCCTGAACATTGTCATTCATTGACTTGCCTTTATATTATTTACAGTATGCCGGAATATGATGATGAAAATAAAACAAGTAATGGTCGTGCTGAAAATGTAAATCATATGAGAAAAGAATGGACGCCAGTACCTGTTAATTCACATCTTCTTCGTCAAAATCGAAATAATCCCTTGTCCTCAATGTCTGAATCATCATTATCACAACCAGAAATGAAGAGAAGAAGGTATGTTTATTGTTTCTTGTAAAAATGAACAAATGACTGAATCGAAATACACCCCACCCCCCTACAATTACATATATTATCATTCTTTGTATATCCAAGTGTCACAAGATATTTTTTGTGTCAGTAATTTATGAGTGACATTTCATGTGTTTCTTTTAAAGTGTAGAAATAGTTTTTAAACCTGCTATTTATTTAAAAAAAAAAACTACCTGGTATTCAAGTGTTACTGTAATATTTCTTTGTAGAACCCTATCTCTTATTATGAGTGAAATGGTACAGACAGAGAGGGACTATGTCCAATCGTTAGAATATGTAATTGACAACTATATTCCGGAACTACAAAGAGAGGATGTTCCACAAGCCTTGAGAGGAAAAAGAAATGTTATCTTCGGAAACATTGAAAAAATTTATGAATTCCATTGTCAGTATTTTCTACATGAAGTGGAATCCTGTGAATTTACACCATATCAAATAGGCCAATACATACTATCACATGTAAGTATATATTTGCTCATCTGAAGTTTAG